>CM075984.1:5188718-5809570 GCA_038087875.1 Malacoraja senta | reverse complement strand
TCTGCACTTGGTCTAGTTCTACCTAAAATTGGAGGAGGTGTAGGGGCCGGCCCACAACGTGATCCTACTACTAGTCATATCTTCCCGACCTCACCCCTTTCTGCTTTCTGTAGAGACCGCTTCCTCTGCAATTCCTTGGTTCGCTCACCCCTTCCCCCTCAAAGTGCCCCCTACCCGGGTACTCTACCCTGCAACCACAGGAGATGGAACACCTGGCCCTACACCTCCACCCTCACCTCCATCCAGGGACCACAACAGCCCTTCCAGTTGAGACAGAGGTTCACAGACACCTCCTCTAACCTCATCTACTGCATTCGGTGCTCCTAATTTGTCACCGTTTCACCAAATCCTTGCACTCTGTCTGCCGAAGTATGCTGGATCGCCTCGTTGCTAACCTTTTAACTCTCCCTCCCATTCCTATACCAAGCTTTCAGTACTTGGCCTGCTCAATTGCCACCCATTCTCTCACAGTGACACGCATACTGGAGGAACAGCCCTTCATATTCTACTTGGGTAGCTTACAACCTAACGGTATTAACATTGAATTCTCCAATTTTAGGTCACGCCCCACCCCATTCTTTTTCTTCTTACCAACCTCCTTTCCTGAACCTGATGCACACCCATTCTCCCACTATCCCATTGTTCCTTTCCTCCCCCATTTTCCTGTCCCTTTCCGCACATATTTAATCCTTTGGTTTTACATTTCACTGTTCTTGCAAACCTCCTCCTATTATCAACACCCTTTTGTCTCCTTTTTGTCTCCTTTAGTCCTCTTTTTTCACCCTTTGCATCTCTAGCCTTTGTCCATGTTTCTGCCAGTCAACCTCCCCCCCCCCACCCCCCCCCCCACCTGTACCCGACTATCACTTGCCAGGCTTTGTCCCGATCCTATCTCTTTTCCAGCTTTCTCTCCCACACTTCAATCAGTCTGAAAAGGGTCCCGACCCAAAATGAAAACAAAAGAAACTGCAGATGCAGTTTCAACAAAATGCAGACACAAAGTGCTGGAATAACTCAGCTGGAGAGGCAGCATCTCTGGAGAACAAGGATAGATTACATTTCAGGACCATTCTTCTTAGTGGTGTCCCAACCTGAAACATCACCTATCCATGTTCTCCAGAGATGCTGCCTGATCCGTGGAGTTACTCGAGCACCTTTGGTCCTATAATAATAATAATAATAATAGATTTTATTTATATAGCGCTTTTCAGGACTCAAAGTCGCTTATACACTAAGTACCAGACATGGTCTCATCAGTATCCTATAAAATTGCAGCTTTCACTTTTGCAATTGTACACACGCTATTTGCTTTTCTATTTTCTTGCAGCACATGGACAATAACTGCCAGTGATTTATGTACAAGGACACCCAGGACTCTCTGGACACTAACATTTTTCAATCTCTCACATTTAAGATAATCTACGTTTTCTACTAAAGTGGATGATCTCACAATTTCCCACATCATCTTATAGCACAAATTAAGAATGCATCCTTTGATGACGATTAGATTAGTGGAAAACACCAAGTTTAAGTATCTAATGCTACACTATTAATGCAGTGGCTTCCAATGTCCTTTGAGTTTAAAGGGGCTGTCCCACTTGGGTGACCTAATTGGCGAGTTTAGAAGAGTTTGAAAAAATGACATGTTGAAGACCTCCTTCGACTATGTTGAAGACCAGCTACGACTAACTTCGGGAAAATTGGACACCGAATAGTGGAGAGTGAAGACGATATCCTTCGACCTCCTTCAACCTCCCTTCGACTATGATGAAGACTATCTACGACTACCTTCGACTGCCTTCGACTACCCTCGATTACCTATGACTAACTTGTCGACCTACTACGACCTACTATGACTAAACCTACGAGTAAAAAAGTATCGATTTTTTCCATGGCGGCCTTTTTTTATTCGCGGGCATCTTTTAACATATTGAAAAAAACGCCGCGACCTAGCTGAGGCCTCGAGTACGCGGAGACCACTCTCGAGCGTGAAGGAGAGTTACGAAGACCTCCTACGACCTCGTGTCGACCATGCTGCGAGTATGAGTCGAGGGCAAACTCGCCAGAACTTGTGGATTAGGTCGCCCAAGTGGGACAGCCCATTAAGGATGTTCCCAGGATTGGAGAGTTTGAGAAATGACGTTACCAGGTCTGCAGTTATATAACTACCAGGAGTTATAGGGAGAGGCTGAATAGGCTGGGGCTATTTTCCCTGGAGCATAGAAGATTGGGAGGATGACCTAAAAGAGGTATATAAAACCATGACGAGTAGATCAGGTGGATGGTCACAGTCTTTTTCCCAGGATAGGGGAGTCTAAAACTGGAGCGCATGGATTTAAAGTGAGAGGGGAAAGATATGAAAGTGGTTTGAGGGGGGTATCTTTTTCCACATAGAATGGTGGGTATTTGGAACGAACTGCCAGAAGAAGCTGTAGAGGCACGTCCAATGACAATGTTTAAAAGACATTTGGACAGGAAAGGGTATAGGAAATATTCAGAGCCAAATACGAGCAAATTGGACTAGCTCAGGCAAACATCCCCATCAGCATGCTTGAGCTGGGCCGAAGGGCCTGGTTTAGTGGTGCAAGACATCAACCGTCTCATTCTCAGCCACCTAATGACAAATAAATGAAGCAAATAAACATTTGAACAGTTCCAGGTGCATCCATTGGACAAATACAGTAGCCCATCTGAGCAGATGGAACAATTTGCGAAAGAGCGATTTCTGCTTGTTATTCCCATTGAAGGCTGGCATGGAAAACGAAGAGAAGAAACATGCTGTGCTGTTGTCTTGACGCACCATGTGCACAAAGCTTTATACAGGCAATTTAAGAGTCAGATTGCTAAAAGTAAGTATCGCTGAAAAGCATATTTGATCCATATATAGATTTTCTTCCATCTATTTCTATGAACAGTTGCCTGTGTCTACAAGCTGTCTTGTTGATGATTATGTTCTGGGCTCAGTCATCCAGTGATTGGTTGTGATTGCACCAACTTGTCACGTTGTCTGTTCCTGCGTTCATTCATGGATACAACACATTTGCATGACATATGATAAGGCTTGTGTTATTAACTCAGCCTCAAATAAAGTTGTGATGTTTCATTATGCCTGAACATTGCAGAGGGTGCTGCCTGGACATTTCCATGGGAGGAACTAATTGGCAAATGCTAATACTTACCAAATATCTCTGTCACAACGTGCAAATTAAAACATTTTTTCCATTTTGGTGATTTTGAGATCATATACAGAAAATATATATTTTTCAGCATTTGATTTTTAGGATAGATAAACTTCATTGGCTGTTTTATTGGATTTTGACTGCGCATTTTAAAGGAAAGACAGTGAATGTTCTTTAAGCTGTTAGGACCTTTCATTGCATAAGGGTTTGAATTATTACTAATGCTTCGAGCAAATGAGAGGGTTCTGTGTAAACATCTTCCGATTTCACTTGAACTTTCCAGAACAATTTAGGTTATGTGTTTTTCTGCAAATTTGTGTCAATGTTGGAAATGAGTACATTTTTAACTGGGGAACAGTTTGTGGAAATTTACACAGTTTAGGTAAAACAAGTTAAAACAAGCAGCAAGTGATGCTCTTCATAGCCAGAGGGCAATCAAAAGCAAGTGGTAACACTTTACCGCCATGTTAGAGGGACGCATTGTAGGAACCTGGTCCCAATCCAAATTCTACAAACACTTGGAATGTAGAACATAGAACAGTAGAGAATCATGAATAAAATCATGAGAGGAATAGATCGGGTAGATGCACAGAGTCTCTTTCCCAGAGCAGGTGAATCGAGGACCAGAGGACATATGTTTAAGGTGAAGGGGAAAAGATTTAATAGGAATTTGAGCGGTAACCTTTTCACACAATGGGTGGTGGGTGTATGGAACCAGCTGCCAGAGGAGGAGGTAGTTGAGGCTGGGACTATCCTAACGTTTAAGAATCAGTTAGACAGGTACATGGATAGGACAGGTTTGGAGGTATATGGATCAAACGCAGGCAGGTGGGACTAGTGTAGCTGGGACATGTTGGCCGGTGTGGGCAAGTTGGGCCTGTTTCTATGACTCTATGAGTAGAGCGTAGGAACAGGCCCTACGGCCTACAATGTCCGTGCCATACATGGTGCAAAGACCAACACATCCGCCAGTACATAATCCATATCCCTCCAATCCCAGCATACCCATGTGCCTATCCAAAAGTCTCTTAAAAGTCACTCTCGTATCTGCCTCCACCATCACCCCTGGCAGCAGTTTCCAGGCACTCACCACCCTCTGTGTAAAAAACATGCCTCATACATCTCCTTTAATCTAGAGAAAGAAAATCCAAGTCTGTGCAACCTCTCCCTGTAGCCAAAGCCCCCGAATCAAGGCATCCCTCCGGTAAACCTCCTCTGTATCCTTTCTAAAGCATCCACATCCTTCTTGTAATCTCCATACAATTGTTCTATCCTATGCACTAGGGACAATTTACCGAAGCGAATTAACCAACAAACCTGCACATCTTTGTAACGTGGGAGGAAACTGGAGCACCTTGCGGAGGTTGCGGTCTTTCGGAAAGTGGGAAAGGGTGGGGGTGGCAAGATGTGACTGGTGGTGGGATCACGTTGAAGGTGGTGGAAATATCAGAGAATAATGTGTTGGAGGGTGAGAGGTGGGGTGGACCAGGGGAACAATCTTTGTTCCATCTGGGGACAGGGTGAGCGAGAGCACAACTACACAGCACAGTGGAGGCCTGGGTGAGGGATCCATTTACCACGGCAGGGGGGAAACCATTAAAGAAAGATGATGTCCTTTAGTAGAAAGCCTTATGTTATGAGATGCAGCGGAGACTCTATCAGTCTCAATCACAGGCTATTGACTGACTATCGACTGATGTCTACTATCAACCACCGACTCCCACAGCCATCTGGAATACACGTCCTCCTACCCTGACCCTTTTCAAGTTCTCCATCTTCAGTGTATCTGCTCCAAGATTAGGCCTTTCCCTCCCCTGTGTCTCCCCTGTGACCGGTAGTTCTGCTTTTGCTCCCCTTCCCCCTAGACAGAACAAGGAAAGTTCCCAATAGTCTTTACCTTTCACCCCACCAACCTCCACATCCAACACATGAATCTCCAACATTTCCACCTTCAATGTGATCCAATGTGAGTTACATCTTTCCATCGCCACTCCTTTCCGCTTTCCGCATAGACCACTCCCTCTGCATCTCCTTGGTTTACCCAGGCCTTTCCATCTGAGCCACCACTCCGCAGGTACTTTCTGCTGCAACCAAGCTTAGGCTAGGCGACTCTCACCACATCAATGTGCTCGGTCCGTCAAGGCTTGCTGGATCTTCTGGTTACTAACTATTTTAACTTCCCTTCCCATTCTCGTACCAACCTTTCTCTGCCATTGCCAGAGTGAGGCCACGCACTGGCTGGAAGAACATTATTTCATATTCCACTTGCTTATCTTCCCACTCAAAGTTACGAACATTGAAATCTCCAATTTTAAGTAACTAACCATCAATGCCCTCTTTCCCCCCCCTCTTTCTTCCCTCCTGGATGCCCAATCACTTCTCCCACCATCCTGTCCCCTTCCCCCTTTGCCTTCCACATATATTCCTTCCTCCGGACTCACAATTCATACCTCTTCACTCCTTATCTAAGACCCTTTTGTCTCCTTTTCATCTCTGCCCTTTGTCCGACCCTCTGCCAATCAACCCCCCTCACTGTATCCACTTACTTGGCTTTGTCCGACCCCCACCTCTCCTCCAGCTTTCTCCATCTTACTACAATCAGTCTAGAGAAGGGACCCGATCAGAACTCTCTGCACGTTCTCCAGAGATGCTGCCCGACCCGTTAAATTACTCCAGTACTTCGTATTGGTAACAAATCTCGGTGTAATTATAGTTTCTACGATGTTCTGGGGCTAGGAATGAAAAAGATACAGCCTTTGAAAGAAGTTGTTCTTCCTCTTATCAGTCTTAAAAGGATGCCCCATTATTCTGAGACTTTGCCCTCTGGTCCTAGATTTCCCCCATGAGGTGAACTATCATGTCAATAAGATCACTTTTCATTCTAAACTCTGATTATTACAGACCTAATCAGCCTCTTCCTATAACACACTCCTCTATTTCCAGGATGATCCTTATCAACTTTCTTTGATATTAGATATTTCCTAAAGTGGAACAAAAACATTTCACAGAGTTTCACACAGTGTGGTTATCTAACGATCTATTGACGGGCCATTATTGACATTTTCCATTCAGTCTGCCTTCTGAGGGACAACCACATCACAATAATGACTAGGAAGGAACTGCAGATGCTGGTTTACACCGAAGGTAGACACAAGATGCTGGAGTAACTGAGCGGGACAGGCAGCATCTCTGGAGAGAAGCAATGGGTGACGTTTCGGGTCGAGACCCTTCTTCAGACTGAGAGTCAGGGGAGAGGGAGATGAGAGATAACGAGCAACTCCCACTAGCTCACAATAATGGCTGTTTGAAATGGACATGCTGTCCTGGGAATGTTGCATCTGCCCTGGGTGCGTTAAGATGGGACTGTTCTTTGATGGTTTTGAAAATCGTACCAATTTATATTTTACTTAAACCAAATTACAACATTTCGGGTAAGTATGTAGGATTGGGACAATATGGCAAAGCCATTGCAAAAACTTTACTCACTGGAATTATGAGGTAAAATTAGGGCTGTTTTAAAAATGTAATCTTGAGTTAATCATGAGCAATACAATTATACAAATGATTCCAGGTTAATTTTAAAGCAAGGCTTTGCAGATTTCCTCTCAAACTTTCAATGGGATCTGTATGTTGGATCCCACCATTCATTGATTGCAGTGTCAGCATTGGAGATGTAGGAGTGGTCTGCTCCCTGGACATGGGGGGGGGGGGGGGGGGGGAGGGGGGGCAGGGAGTGCTGACACTGAGGGAGAAACCTCTGTTATGGGTTCAGAACAAAAGCAGAATAGATTCTTAGGGTTAATTTAGTTGCCTAAACTGCAGTAATGGTCAGATAAATAAGGACTAATTGGACAAGAAGCTGATGAGGTCCTTCCAAAGCTTTTCAGATTCCTTTTTTAAAAAAGGGCAGCATGGTGGTGCAGCGGTAGAGTTGCTGCCTTATAGCGCCAGGGACCCATGTTCAATCCAGACCACGGGTGCAGTATGTACGGAGTTTGTACGTTCTCCCCATGACCTGTGTGGGGTTTCCTTAGGAACTCCAGTTTCCTCCCACACTCTAAAAATGTGCAGGTTTGTAGGTTAATTGGCTTGGTATAATTGTAAATTGTCCCTAGTGTGTGCAGGACAGTGTTAATGTGTGGGGATCGTTGGTCGGCTCGGACTTGGTGGGCCGAAGGGCCTGTTTCCGCGCGGCATCTCTAAACTAAACTTAATAAAAATTAAACTAATGAAGAGCATAAAGTAAGAACCATTCACCATATTGTGTACATATTCCTACTTCTACGGAGTGAATATTATTTATACATATATGCAAAAAAAGTTGTTGAAATATTTCAGGTAAAGGATCAGTATAGGGCAGTCATCAGAGGCTGTGGAATTTGAATCTGGTTCATAGCTGATGAATTTATAAAAAGAATGCTGAATCTGATAATCCAGGCAATACAACTTAATGGTTCAGTGAGGATTGTTTTAGTTATGCATTTATGCTATTTAATCAACGCATCATAGGCTGTTTATTCAGCTGTGTTTAAACCTTGCAAGTACCAGAACTGTTAATTTGCTTTAGAAAGTATGAATATCCATGTTTTGTTAAAACATAGTTTTGCAAAAACAAAATACAGAATGCCACAAGCATTGCAAAGCAGCACGAACATATGGAGCATTTAAAGTATTCTGCAGAAAGAACAGATTATCTGTATAAAATTTTGCAGAATGTTAATACTGGTGCATGCCACAAAGAGACTGTATTTCCCACCAAGGAGTTATTTGACTATTGAGTCTATGTCAGTTCACAAAACAATCCTCTGCCACCAATTTCCCCTGAACCCTATATTCCCATCAACTCATCATGTGACCCCCCCCTCCCCCCCACGCCTCAGTTTCTAATACTTACCTTGACACCAGGGACAATTTAGACAAGATAATTAATTTACCAACCCATATTGCTTTGTGACATGGGAGGGAATTGAAGACCCATGAGTTCAAAGCGAGCATGTGCAAATTACATGCAGACAACACTCGAGGTTAGGATTGAACCCGAATCAAGAGTCAAGGTGGTCAACCATGTTCAATTGTAATATGTACCGAAACAGAATAATGCAGAACTAAACAAAAGCCTGAAGTCCCTAGTGCAACCAAGACAGTTCACTGTTAGTAGCTATGTTGGTGTTTGTAGTGTACACTAGCCTGATGATTGTTGGGAAGAAGCTGTAAATGAAAAAGCCTTGTCCTACCCGGGTCATTCCTTCTTCTCCCGTTCCCATTGGGCTGAAGATGCTGAAACTTGAAAGCACAGACTCAGGAACAGCTTCTTCCCCTCTAATATCAGACTTCTGAACGGTCCTTACATAGGCTAGAGTATTGTCCGATTCAACTCTAGCATGTTGTAGACATTGGACGTTGCCTGTGGAGCTGGTGTGCTGAAGTTTGACTTGATTGTATTTATGTAGAGTATTATCTGATCTGATTAGATAGTATGTAAAACTAAGTTTTCCACCATACCTCAGTAAACTCCAAACTCCAATGATGTTTCCATTAATTTTTTTAAACTATAATTAATAAAATCTTGAAATTTTACCAATTTCAATTAATTTAAGAAAGAACTGCAGATGCTGGAAAAATTGAAGGTAGACAAAAATGCTGGAGAAACTCAGCGGGTGAGGCATCTACAGAACGAAGGAATAGGTGACGTTTCGGGTCAAGACCCTTCTGAAGGGTCTCGACCCAAAACATCACCTATTCCTTCGCTCCATAGATGCTGCCTCACCCGCTGAGTCTCTCCAGCATTTTGGTCTAATTTCAATTAGTTTGTCATTTGTCATAGTTTTGTAGTCTTATAGTCTATAGTTTTGGCAAGATTCATAAGATCATGTGATAGGAGCAGAATTAGGCCATTCGGCCCATCTAGTGTATGCCATTCAATCATGGCTGATCTATCTCTCCCTCCTAACCCCATTTTCCTGCCTTCTCCCCATAACCTCTGACACCCATACTAATCAAGTGTTGTATTATTGGGTTGATGATATATTTCTTCACAATCATTAAATGCAAGCTGTAATCGAATAAATTGTATCCCATTTACCCTGCAGATTT
Source organism: Malacoraja senta (assembly GCA_038087875.1). Taxonomy (NCBI): domain Eukaryota; kingdom Metazoa; phylum Chordata; class Chondrichthyes; order Rajiformes; family Rajidae; genus Malacoraja; species Malacoraja senta. The sequence goes on along the minus strand of CM075984.1, from coordinate 5,800,298 downwards.
TAATCCAGTTTGAATTTTTTTTATTTGTTTAATTGATTTTCAATAGTTTTCAAGTGTTTCTGAGGTTCAGAGATATTCATAAATATTCAAAGACTCTCAGTCAGAAGAAGGGTCTCGACCCAAAACGTCACCATTCCTTCTCACCAGAATTGCTGTTACTCCAGCATTTTGTGTCTATTGACAGTTTTGATAGCCAGCCAAGGCCAGGCTTATGAGATTCTGGTAGTTAAACCTCAAATAACTCACCAATCACTTAACATTGGTGGAATACAAAAAGCAAACCCTTCACCTGATGATGGGTCAGTAACCTGAAATAATCAGGTGTTTCTTCTTCTGGAGTTATGACCTGACCTGTGTATTTTTCAGTCATTTCTGTTTTTATTTAGAGGTAATGGCAAGATCCCTGGAGGTCAAAGGCAACTGTGAAAAAAGAGCTAAATGCCATTGATGTCATCCATGGGAAATAAGTAAAAGAATGAATTGGTGGACGCCAAAGCTACAGTCCTTTAACAGGCGTTGGTAATGACTTAAGGTAGACACATGCATCTAAAGAAGGGTCCCGACCTGAAACGTCACCTGTGGATGTCCTTCAGAGATGCTGAGTTACTCCAGCATTTTGTGTTCTAATGGCTTAAGGTCATGGCTTGCCTTTGAAATGAGAAACCTCCCTCATGGAGCCAGACTCTGCAGTGGAGTGACTGCCTGATGTTTGTGGAAGGGGAGCTGGTTCAACATGATGCAAGTATCACCAGCAAGTCGGCAATTATTCTGTATTGCAAGTGTGCTGTTGACTTGAACAATGCAGTCCTTCAGGTGAAGACACACACACTGTGCTGTTGGGCAGGGAGTTCCAGGATTTAGACACAGATGGGAAATGTTATTTCCTAGCCAGGACAGTGTGCGACGTGGAAGTTGGATATTGATGCAGGAAGTCAACTTTAGTAAGAATCAATCCCAGCAAGTATGTAAGTGAAACATTTCCAGGGGAGGACAACAATGAGGCAGGCGTGTGGGTTGCCAAAGATGCAAAGGACAAGAAGCACCAAGCCTTGCGAGGGAAAGAAAGCCAAGGCAGTGGAGGGGGAGAAGTTCAGCAAAGAAACAAGAGCAACAATATTGTTTTTATTATGAAGATAGACACAAAATGCTGGAGTAACTCAGCAGGACAGGCAGCATCTCTGGAGAGAAGGAATGGGTGAGAAGGAATGGGTTTCAGATCGAGACCCTTCTTCAGACACAAAAAGTCACTCATTCCTTCTCTCCAGAGATGCTGCCTGTCCTGCCGAGTTACTCCAGCATTTTGTGTCCATCTACGGTGTAAACCAGCATCTGCAGTTCCTTCCTGCACATTGTTTTTATCATGTTCAGTTTGGTCCGTTTTCAACAGTAGGTTTGTTGAAATATTGGCGGTGAATTTCCTAGAAGCCGCTCTCCTTTTTGATACTGTAAGTTTATTGAAGTTGTGGTATATGAAAGGGACAATCCCGTGTAGGAACAATTTTAGTGGAGCCGGATCAATTCTCAGGAAATGACAGCTATTCTCTCTATTACATCTATGTCCTCGATGAGCATTAGCAGGCATGCTGTGTCATTACTACAGTAATACTGCCATCTAGTGGGCACTCCATGTCATTCCTCGAACTCGTGCTGATCCTGATTGGAAATCCTACGGTGACTCTAAATTCAGATTCAGATTAGTTTATTCTCAAATACACACGGGTGCAATGAAATTCCTTGTTCAAATGAAACTCATAGAGTAAACAATATACATACATTAATAAGAAGTACTATAATAAACATAACAACGAATACAAAACAGCAGAACGGTGTGAGATTATAGTGCAAACTGAGTAATGCAGACCTTATTAAAGTCGAATAATGGAATCACTAAGTGAGGTAGAGTTATGAGGAGGTGTGAAAGAGGTTATTGGTTCAGAAGTCTCATAGCAGTGGGGAAGACGCTGTTCTTTAGTCTGGATGTCTGGGCTTTCAATCACCTGTGTATCTTCTCCCAAAAGGTGGAAGAGAGAAAAGGGAATGGCCAGGGTGGCAAGCATCCTTGACAATATTTCCAGGCTTCTTGAGGCAAGGCACCATGAAGATGGACTGGATGGAAGGAAGTGGCGAGTCTGTGATGGGCTGGGCTGGGTTCATCACTCTGCAGGTTAGGGCCATCAAGAACAGAGCAGTTGCCATTGCAGACTGGGGTGCATCCCATCAAAATACCTTCCATTGAAAGTACAAGGGAATCTTGTAGACATGGCTGAAACTTCTCAGATACCAAAGAAAATAAATACACTGACATGCTTTCTTGATCACTGCATCCGTGTGAATGAACTAGTCAGATTGTTGGTGATTTGGTGCCGAAGAACTTGAAACTGTTGGTCATCTTTACAGCAGCTCCGTTGATGAGGGGGTGATTGTGTTCACCCCCTCTCTTTTTTAGGTCAATACCCAACTAAAGCAAAAAACATAGACATTCTTTTCATGCCATATGATGTTTATTTGTTGACAAAGAATTTTACAAAATAATTATTTTGTAGAATTATTTCTTCAACAAATAAACATCATATAGTATGACAAGGATGCATATGAAGAAACAAAAACATATTGATATTGGTTCTCAAGTAAAGAATCTTAGGCAAATCTTTTCTCTGTATAAAAACAATTGGATACACGCAAGTTGATTGACATGTAAAAAGCAAATAAAGGTGAAATTTTATCTCAAAATCACTCATCATGATTTTTACGAGCACTTTGGGTTTGCAGACTGCCTGTAATTTTATTTTTTCTCTTTTAATCTCTACTCCAAAGACATACAGCTTTGTAGGTTAATTGGCGTGGTACAAGTGTAAATTGTCCCTAGTGTGTGTAGGATAGTGTTAATGTGCAGGGATTGTTGGTTGGTTTACTCGGTGAGCCAAAGGGCCTGTTTCCACGCTGTATCTAAACTAAACTAAACTAAACTAAACTAAACTTTAATTGAGTTGATTCCGGAATAAATATAGCTTATTTTGTGAAACTCCAGTCCAGATCTTGGTAATTAGAAAAACATTGATGGTGATTGTAAAGGATTGATAAGAGTAGATTTTGCCCAATATTTGTCTTGAGGCTCTGCATTAACAACATACATTAGCAATGTGGAGGGGCTGGTCTGAAGAAGGGTCTCGACCCGAAACGTTACCCATTCCTTCTCTCCAGAGATGCTGCCTGTCCAGCTGAGTTACTCCAGCATTTTATATGTATCTTCAGTTTAAACCAGCATCTGCAGTTCCTTCCTACACAATATGGAGGGGTACTTGTTTGCCTTTGTAGAGTGAGGACTGGTTATATGGAACATTCCTTCAGCAGGTTATGTAGCTAGGACCAAGAATAGTGGGGGGAAATAGATGGCAATAAACCACGAGAAGAGTCTGGACTGCCAGATGAACGTGTCTCCTTTCATTCAGTTGCAATGAATAAAGGGCCTGTCCCACTTGGGCGACCTAATCCGCGAGTTCTGGCGAGTTTGCTCTCGATTCATTCTCGCAGCATGGTTGACACGAGGTCGTAGGATGTCTTCGTAACTCTCCTTCATGCTCAAGAGTGGTCTCCGTGTACTCGAGGCCTCAGCTATGTTAAAAAATGCCCGCGAGTAAAAAAAGGTCGCCATGGAAAAAATCGATACTTTATTTACTCGTAGGTTTAGTCGTAGTAGGTCGTAGTAGGTCGGCATGTTAGTCGTATGTTAGTCGTAAGTAATCGAGGGTAGTTGAAGGTAGTCGAAGGTAGTCGTAGATAGTCTTCATCATAGTCGAAGGGAGGTCGAAGGAGATCGAAGGAGGTCGTCTTCACTCTCCACTATTCGGTGTCCAATTTTTTCGAAGTTAGTCGTAGCTAGTCGTAGCTAGTCGTAGCTGGTCTTCAACATACTCGAAGGAGGTCGAAGGAGGTCTTCTACTTAGTCGAAGGAGGTCTTCAACATGTCATTTTTTCAAACTCTTCTAAACTCGCTAATTAGGTCGCCCAAGTGGGACAGCCCCTTTAAGCTAATGAATTCCCCCCAATGTCTAGGGTAAGTTGAGGGAACAGTCTGGATTTGCAGGACGGCCTTTTCACCAAAGAGATTTCTTCACTGCTTGCACACCAATAAAAGTGTCGCCAGTGAGATCTTGTGGTGAATTTTAGCCTCAACAACCACTTTATATTCCTCAAGAGATGATTGTCTGTTTGGAAAACTATGAGTTTTAATGGATTTTCAGTAATTGGGCTTGTATTCAGTAAAATTCAGTCTGTTTAGTAGGAAAACCCATTCTACTGGTAATGAGATTGTGGAGGTAGAGAAGATTCATAATATAGAGCATGGTTGCAAATTGTTTCCAACAAAAGACTGGTAAAAATAATGATATTGAAAAAGATTTGGTTCATCTTAATACAATTCCCCACAGCCTCAGTTTACTTTAGTTTAGTTTAGAAAGTTAAGGCCTGTCCCACTTTCACGACCTAATTCACAACTTTTTTTACTCGTGGACATTTTTCATCAGGCTAGAAAAACGGCCCGATCTACTTGAAGCCACGAGTACCTACGACTAGCAACACGACCTACCTACGACCTCCTACGACCTTGTGACGACCATGCTGCGAGTATGAGTCAAGGGCAAACTCGGCAGAGGTCGTGAATTAGGTCGTGAAAGTGGGACAGGCCCTTTCGCATGGAAATGAGCCTTTAGGCCCACTGAGCCCACCGAGTCCATCAATCACCCATTCAAACTAGTTCTATGTTATCCCACTTTCTGATCCATTTCCTACACCCTAGCAGCAATTTATAGAGGCCAATTAACCTACATACACACCTTTGTGAGGAAACTGGAGGACACTCATGAGGTTGCAGGGAGAATGAGGAGATTCCACACAGACAGCACCCGAGGGCAGCATCGAACCCGAGCCTCTGGTCCTGTGCGGCAACAGCTACATCTCAGTTATTTATAGACACAAAAAGCTGGAGTAACTCAGTGGGACAGGCAGCATCTCTGGAGAGAGGAATGGTGCTGTTTCGAGATCCGAAACGATCGAGTTCCCTGAGCCACTGAGTTACTCCAGCATTTTGCATCTATCTTCGGTTTAAACCCGCATCTGCAATTCCTTCCTACGCATCTCAGTTATTAATGTTTTCTTCTTGACACGGGAATAGGGAATCTGAAGCTGAAATGTTTGAACGAATTTTGAGAACGTAAATAATCTGAGGCAGAGATGACATATGCAGTCCAATGTTGGAGCGAGTGAGACTGATAATAAAGCCTGTAATAACAGCATCAGCAGCGATACTTTGAACCAGTGAGCAATTTAGATTTAGAGCTGACCTTTATTTATTTGTTTTTAACATAGAAGCAGGCCGTTCAGCCTATTGAGTTTATTCAGCTGGCAAAGCCATCCCATCATTCCCATTCTCCCCATTGCCTTTCTGTAACCCACTCTCTCACACATTCTCCTTCACATTCTTGACTCTCCTAACAACTTCCATTACCGGGATAGACACAAAATGCTGGAGTAACTCAGGGGGACAGGCAGCATCTCTGGATAGAAGGAATGGGTGATGTTTTGGGTCGAGACCCTTCTTCAGACATTACCAGGGACAACTTACGATCGCCAATTAACTTAACAAACCAACACGTCATTGGAGGTGTGACAAAACTGGATTATCCGGTGAAATCCATGTGATCAACGATGTGATCAACAACGCATGCTGTATGTACAGGCGAATATTCTCTTGCGTAAGTTTGGTGCGTGTGCAGATGTGGTGAAGATGTCGCTATTTAGAGCATACTGCACACCACTCTACACTGCGCACCTGTGGTCGAACTATGGAAAGACAAGTTTGCAGAGACTAAAGGTGTCATATAATGATGCCATGAGAACACTGCTAAGGAAACCTAGATGGTGTAGTGCTAGTAACATGTTTGTGGCTGCAGGAGTCAGTACTTTAGAAGCTATCCTAAGAAATCATATGTATAAATTCATAATTATTGTGGCCTTATCAAACATAAGGTTTAGCACTACACGCTTCAAATCCCAGTTGTGGAGACACTGGTATCGTTTTTTTAATATATAATTTATGATGCTTTTATAAGTGACTAGACCAAGTGCAGACCCGTTGGGTCTGGACACCGAACGGGCTTAAGACCCCGGGGTGTGAGATCCCGAAGGTGCTTCAGACCCCGGGGTGAAAATCGCTAGGGAAAAAAAGATGGCATCGTTTTCGGAGCAGAGGCGGTCGACAGCAGCCGTTATGGTGGCTGACCAGCAGGAGGAGACAAAATGAGTGAGTGGGGGTGGGGGGGGGGGTGATGTATTTTATTAAAAAACGTGTACATAAACAGGAACAAATTTAATCACGAGTGTCTATTCGTAAAGATAAATGTAATCTCTTTAGAAATGGTAAAAAATATCGGCGTCTCCGCGTGCTGTGTGGGCCTGGGGCGGTATCAAAGGGGATTTGATGGCAGACACAAATCAGGCAGACACAAGTCAGGCAGGCACAAGTCAGGCAGCCACAGAGTTTTAATAGATACTAGACCAAGTGCAGCACCATTGGGTCTGGTCCCCGAAAGTGCTTGACACCCCGGGGTGTTGTTCCCGAACGTGCTTCAGACCCCGGGGTGAAAATCTGCTCGAAAAAAGATGGCGTCGTTTTCGGAAAAAATCTGAGAAAATCGGCGAAAAAAAGATGGCGTCGTTTTCGGAGAAAATCGGGAAAAAAATATGGCGTCGTTTTCGGAGAAAATCTGAGAAAATTGGAGAAAATCACATGGGGGTGGGGGGTGGGATGGATTTTATTAAAAAACGTGTACATAAACAGGACCGAATTTAATCAGGAGTGGCTATTCGTAAAGATAAATATCATCTCTTTGGAAATGGTAAAAAATATGGGCCTTTCCGCGCGCTGTGTGGGCCAGGGGTGGTATCAAAGGAGGCGTACGGACGTACAGACGTACAGACGTACAGACGTACAGATGTACAGACGTACAGACGGACGACAGCCAGAGAGTTTTAAAAGTATGTAGATACTAAGATTTTATATGTAGTTTATGATGTTTTTAATATGCAATGCATTTTTATGTAATGTTGCCCCTTGTCTGGACCTTGAGTCCGAAATAAAGTTTATTATTATTATTTGATCACAGGGAAAATGTCCAAAAGTTAACATTGGCAGCACCTGAGGTGGGTTTTACCCAAGGTTGCTGGAGTTGTGAAACTACCTCAGCACTATTGTGCTGCCTGCATTCTAAATTTTGGTTGTGTCAATGGCTATTCCAGAAAGCAAAGAAGAATGTTTGCTTGATGAGTTTGCATTACAGAATAATGGTCTAGTGTAGCGCCACCTAGTGGTGGCTTGGAGGAAATGCGCACCTTCGCTATTGGCTGGCGCCATCACATGATCGTTGTTTCCAAATAAAGAATCGTTTTACTCAACCTGCCTGTCTCGCCAAACTAGACTATTTTCTAAATGGGGATTCAGAAACTGTAGGTTCAAAGGGACTTGGGAGTGCTGATGCAGGATTCCCAGAAGGTTAATTTGCTGGTTGAGTTATGGCCCTGTCTCACGGTGCGAGTCCACCCACGAGTGATCCCGAGTGAAAGAAAAAAACAAACTTGTGGTTGTCTACGAGATTCCAAGTTTATGTTCACCAGTTTAAACGAGTTCCCACATGTATGTCTAAGTTTGCCGTTTACTCCTCATTTCTGCGATGTACCAAGTTCCTCTCCCGAGTTACCAAGTTCCTCTCCCGAGTTACTCTTGAGCCAACAACGACTACCGACGTGTGGAAAAATCATCACATGGTAAAAATGATGTCATGCAGTTTTTTTTCACTATAAAAAGACCCAGCCTGAAGAACGATCTCGACCCGAAACATCACCTATTTATTTTCTCCAGAGATGCTGCCTGACCAGCTGAGTTAGTCCATCATTTTGTGTCTATCTTTGGTTTAAGCTAGTATCTGCAATTCCTTCCTTCAAACTTTTAGAGCAGTTTGTTTCAAGAAACAATCCTTCCAAAATTGCATTCAAAAGTCCATTTGAACTGCATTTGTTCAAGGTCGCATCAATCATAGGCTGTTTCGTGTCGGGAGGAACTGCAGATGCTGGTTACCGAAGATAGACACAAAATGCTGGAGTAACTCAGCGGGACATGCAGCATTTCTGGAGAGAAGGAATGGGTGACATTTCTGGTCGAGTCCCTTCATTAGACTGAAAAAACGTTTCGACCCTTCTCTCCAGAGATGCTGCCGGCTTGGCTGAGTTACTCCAGCTTTTTGTGTCTAGTAAGTTTGTTTTATTCCCTTAATTTATCTCTCATCAAAACGTTGGTAAACTTCTAACAAAAAGATTAGGTAAATTGAACATTAACGTTATTTTTTCCCCCGACAGCAAGGTCTGTAGACCAGAGGGATAGCAGTGTGTGTCTCTCTACTCACCCAATATGTCCGTCAGAGCAGCCGTCCCACCGTCGCGACTTAAACTGTATAAAAAGCAGCGGCTCAAAACATTGCTGATTGGGAAGATCTGCCCAGAAGCCACCCCTTTCACACTCACCCCAGCCCTGGGAAACAAAGTTTTCAGAGCCCTGCAGTCACTCCAGCCCACCCGCGAACCTCTGAATGAAAGACAAAGCTCAGATGTTCTCTTCAGCAGTGGCGTCCTAGAGTTTCCTCGCGCCTGGCCCAAGTCTCAATTTAAACTCAGGTAAACTGAGTTTTTATTAAAAACCCGAATACAATTGGCCCTTAATTGTAAATATGAGAATGTTTTCCTATATTGTACAGTAGTCTATCATCCGGTGTAGATACCATAATTGGTACCATAATTACAACTGGTTACATCATGAACTCTCCAAAAGCTATCGGCCGGTGCATGATATTTCATGAATATCCCGTAAATCAACAGCAGAGAGCTGACTTTCTGGCTTTTCATTCCTTCAACATGGAAGGAGGCCATTTGGCCCATCAAGGCGATGCCAGCTCTGACAGCAATACCATCAATCACATTCCCCTTTCATTTCCCTGTAATTTATTCTCTCTCACATGCCCGTCAACTGTCCCAGATTCCATTACTCACCGACACACTCGGGTTAATTTACAGCGGCAGATTAACCTACGTTCTTTGGGGATATGGGAGAAAACCAGAGCGGCCGGGGGAATCCTGCTTGGTCACAGGGAAAAGGTGTAACCCTGACACGGACACCACCGGAGATCAGGATCGAACGTTTTGATCGCTGGAGCTGTGAGAGAACCATGTTGAACCTTCTGCGCCACCGTTCCCAGGCAAATCAACTGCAGGATCCATATACCGCATCCACGCTGCTGAATCCAGAAAAACAATGAGGCAATTTTCCACATGGTTACTGGTGCCACCAGCTCCAGCCATCTTCAGTAAGGCTCTGAAGCTGCTGTCAGCCACAGAGGGGAAAGTGTGCAGCTCACCCATGTACCCTTCCCCTTCTCCCCCCACCCCATCCTCCCACCCCTTCTTTCCCTCGCATTATTTCTTGATGGCTTCTTTTGGAAGAAATCACTTTGAAAATTATTGTTTACCAACCCTTCTTGTATTTCACTGCCGAAGCACTGTTTGATCAATGGGTCTTGTACCTATGGTAGTTCAATTATTTGTTTCATTACGCAATCTTCACAATTTGCCTGGATGTTAGAATATGTCACTATGTAAAGCATGTCAAGGTTTGATAGTAATTTACTGGTTACTTGAGGAAACCAAGTGGAGTGGACCCCAGCAGTAATTTCAGGTGCTGCGTGCAATGGGCTTGCGAACACAAGACAGACCACCAAGCAGCCGGCTTCACGGGGCCTCCCTGGAACTGTGGTGGGCTAGGACTGCAGGCTGGGTGATGTGTGAACCAACGGATATCCTACACACCTTGAAAAGCTAGGAGGCACCTTGTCGCTTGAAAGGAAATGATTCACCATCAGGGCATCAAGTGTACTTCACAAGTGGCTACAATCTGGGCTCACAACTGAAAGCCTCCTTAACGCGGACAGACTAGGTGGAAAGTGATGCCTGAGAAAATCCCCTGTATAAATGCATACAATTTGTTGGATATAAATCCTGAGACGGGACACCTGTCCCATATATCTGCTTCTCCATAAAAAGTGCATTAATCTAACAAGGATTCATGGCACCGTTTCAATGTGAAAAGTTAAAGTTCTGAAGGGAACTAATTAATTCTCGCAATGCGGCGTTTTTATCACAACACCCTTATCTGATATGTTCCGCACAAACTTTCTGCCTCTGGTTGAGAAAGCCGAAAGAGATTTTGACCGCTGGTCAGTTTTACCGCTATCCCTCGTGGGCCGGATAAATCTGGTCAAGATGGTCGTCCTACCCAAATTCCTGTATCTTTTCCAGCATGTCCCTATACTTATCACTAAATCTTTTTTTGATAAATTAGAAAGGACAATATCTAAATTTTTATGGGGTAGCAAACCGGCTAGAATCCGAAAGGCGATACTGCAGTCTCCTAAGAGTGACGGCGGTTTGGCACTTCCTGACTTTAGGCGATACTATTGGGCAGCTAACTTGCAAAAACTCCTGTATTGGATGAATGATGATTGCGACCACCTACTGACCTGGGTACACATGGAAAAGGCGAGTTCACGTCTCCCGTTGCGGTCTGTCCTATGCTCCCAACTCCCCCTTCCTATAACATCTGTGGGTGCAGGCCCAATTGCGTCCCTCTCGCTCAAGATATGGAGTCAACTCAGGAAAAACTTCGGTTTACAAGGCCCTTCCATCTTGACCCCACTGCTTAAAAATCACATCTTTAAACCTTCAAGTACAGACCACGCATTCAAAACCTGGCATAGCAACGGTATCAGTAGTATCAAAAACCTATACAAGGATGGCATCTTTTCGTCCTTTGCGGAGCTCTCGTCCAACTACAGGCTCCCAAACTCCCACCTTTTTCGTTTTTTCCAGATTAGGGATTTTGTGAAGAAGACATTCCCCCATTTCCTAAATCGCCCCCCTGAAACCCTGACCGATACCATCTTAGCTCTAGATCCCAACCGGAAGAAATGCATCTCTATTTTGTATAACTTGCTAGGGTCGGTTATATTGAAACCTCATACCTCATTAAAAGCTGCGTGGGAGGGTGAGCTGAATACGAAACTAACAGACCAGCAATGGGACTCTGCCTTGGATTTGATCCATTCTTCCTCCATATGTGCCCGTCATGGCCTAATCCAATGCAAAGTCCTTCACAAAGTCCACTACACAAATGCAAGATTATCTAGAATTTACCCCGCTGTTAGGGACACCTGCAACAGTTGTAATCAATCCCCTGCCAACCATAGCCATATGTTTTGGTCTTGCCCTAAGCTAGCAGCCTTTTGGAGGAGTGCTTTCGACTTGATAAACAGAGCCTACGGCCAGACTATTCCTCCAAACCCAATGTCAGCCATTTTCGGTACCCCTCCCAACACCAACCTCTCTGTTGCGGTGAAATGGGTCCTAGCTTTTACAACCTTGTTAGCCCGGAGACTGATCTTGCTTAACTGGAGGCTCACCTGTCCCCCGACACATGCCCGTTGGATTAAGGAGGTGCTTTACAATTTAAAGCTTGAAAAACGTAGGTTCTTTCTCAAAGGCTCTACCAAGACATTCCTAGATACATGGAACCCTTTCTTGGAACTTGTTAACTCTCTCAACTTGTCCCCGCACTCGGAAGAGGACTGAGTGCTCTCCACCATTGTTTTGCTCTACTGCAGCTGCTCTCCCCTTAACCCCCCCCTCACCACACTTATTTATTTAATTACTTACTTATTTACTGTTATTAGTGACCCCAATTTTTTAAATTTTTTTTTATTTTTTTATTTTTTATTTTTATTTTTATTTTTTATTTTTAAATTTTTTTTTTAGTACTTTTTGTTTCGTTTATCTTACCATATTTGTGTTGATGTGTACGTATGTGAGTGTTGTTTGTCCCCGTTTGGTTCCGACCTGATTCGGGTGGGTTGAAGGTGGGTAAGGGTAAGGGCTTTGAGGGTCGCTTACATACTGTTGCACAATTATGCCTTGACTGTCACTGTCTGTTATCATAGTATGTATGCAAATTGCTGTGAAATTCAAATAAAAAGATTTAAATAAAGTTCTGAAGGGAACTAATTAATTCTCGCAATGCGGCTTTCCCCACACTGCATGGTTCATTCTTTTTGCCTGTTTCTCGGATCCCCGGTGAGTGCTTTTTGCTCCTTCACTGAAAAATTTCCATTAAGATCTGACTAATCTTCAACATTTCACTTCTGGCACTCAGGCCAAACCCACGAGTTACTCACGAGTCACTACGGTAAACTCACGGGCTACTACGGTATTACAACGAGTTTAAAAGTTTCACATTTTTCCTTCAAGAGTAAATTTGACTCGTGGAAATCTTTCAACAGGATAAAAAATTTTCACGAGATAACAAGTTTCCCGAGGACCTGCTAAGTTACGTCCACGAGTTCCGACGTTCCCGCTACGTTAATTCTACGTGATTACCACGAGTTTGATTTGTTTTTCACTCGGGATTACTCGTGGGTGGACTCGCACCGTGAGACAGGGATTTTAGTAGCAAGGAAAGCAAAATGCAATGAAGCATTCATTTCAAGAGGACTAGAATATAAAAGCAAGGATGTAATGCTGAGTCTTTATAAGGTGCTGGTGAGGCCATATTTGGAATATTGTGAGCAGTTCTGGGTTCCACATCTGAGGCAGGATGTGCTGGCATTGGATAGGGTCCAAAGGAGGTTTACGTTACGAGAATGATCCTGGGGATGATTGGGTTAATGTATGATCAGTGTTTGATGGGTTTGAGCCTCTACTCACTGGAGTATAAAAGGATGAGGGGGGATTTCATAGAAACCTACAGAATAATGAAAGGCCTAGATAAAGTGGATATGGAGAGGATGTTTCCAGTAGTGGGAGAGTCTGGGACCAGAGGGCACAAAGTTAGAATAAAAGGATAAACCTTTAGAATGGAGATTAGGAGAAAATCCCTTAGCCAGAGGGTGGTTAATCTGTGGAATTAATTGCCACATACAGCTGTTGAGGCCACCATTGGGCATTTTTAAAGCGGAGTTTGATGTGTTCTTGATTAGTAAGGGTGGGGAGAAGGAGTGGAGACAACTTTTAAGAATCCAGAGATACACGGCTGTGAAGCTACTGTTTACGTTTTTTTTCTCCAAATGAGCCAATGAAATTCACCGGTCAGCACCGGCTACAACTTATGAGAACCTACCACCTCCTGGCGACCAACTAGGACCTCCTGGCGACCCACCTACGGCACGAGAATTCTCGCTACTCTCCATGGCGGCTTCATTCTGGTCGGCGCTAGTTTTTTCAACATGTTGAAAAATTTGCGGTGACCCTAATGAGGCTACGACTAATTCCCAGAATGTTGGAACTGCTCACGACCATGAAGGCGACTCCCCGGCAACCCCCCGCAAACATGTGGTGACCATGTGGTGACCGCATAGTCTCCTGCGGTCGCCTAAAAGGTCGCCTAAGTGGGACAGGCCCATTAAGGTTTTAGATGAAAGAGTCGTGAACTCTGTTCAATTCAGAAGTAGACTGTTCACCATTTTGATGAAAGGGAACATATCAGTCAGTCAGTTCATGATGCTGTGCCACGGAGCTCAATGTGTGAAAAAGCTCTAATCTTTCCCATGGAAGTACAAACCAACACACCAGATATGTACCCACTTTCTTATAATGTTCAAAGAAATGGCAAAGGATGCTGTTCAGAAGCTTCCTTCCACTACTTTTTGTATCTTTGATTGCAGCCTCTTGCTTTCTCAAGTGTAGTCTCTGTGTCAGCCTTTTTCACATCTTTCTTTCAGGAATCTTTCATTCCCGGTGGTGCTCTGGGGGTTCAGAGGATGGCTGCAGGTAGTTCCCCAGAGCAGGGAGTTGGACAGGTAGCCAGGTGTGGTTCATGGGTCAATGTGTCCAGATCGAGGCATCAGTAGAGTGGGCCGCTGGAGGCCCTGCAACAGCCTGAGGCTCGATTGGATCAGGTGTTGGTCCAAGAGGCCGTGCGCATGGATGGGAAGCAGCCTGCAGCAGCACAGAGTGACGGAGCAGCGGTGGAGGACATCAGCAACATTATCTGGCCAGATTAACCCCTGCATCTCCAACTCAGTGCCACCGCCAGGTAGGGCTGCCAACTTTCTCACTCCCAAATAAGGGACAAAAGGTCAAAATAAGGGACAAAATTCCCGACGGCAATTTGTTCACCGACTCGGCCGTGGCTGGGTGAATGATGAGTTGGCACAGGTGCTGGACTGCACACAAAGCCCAGCCGGCGGGCCAGCTGAGGAGTTTAGGCCCGCGCGATGTCGCACGCAAAGTCCGGCGCCCCATCTAACTCATGTACCGATGATCGGCCATGAGTGGTGCCTGCGGTAAACGAAGGTCCAAAGGTCGGACAGCTGGCCAGGCTGCGGACCGACGGGGCCACGGGCGAGGCACTGCTGCTGCTGCACTCCATGGGCTGCACTACGTCGGGACGGGTGAGGCGGTGCCGGACGAAGCACTCCGACCCGACAGTCCCCTCAACTCGAGTAGTAGCAGTCAAATGTGGGACAAGGGCGGTCCCGTACGGGATAAACCAATTTAGCCCAATATATGGGATGTACCGGCTAATACGGGACAGTTGGCAACGCTACCGCCAGGACAACCTGCCTTTATGGCCAAGTTAAGACTCTAAATTTTAAACAACATAGAAACATAGAAACATAGAAAATAGGTGCAGGAGGAGGCCATTCGGCCCTTCGAGCCAGCACCGCCATTCATTGTGATCATGGCTGATCGTCCCCAATCAATAACCCGTGCCTACCTTCTCCCCATATCCCTTAACTCCACTAGCCCCTAGAGCTCTATCTAACACTCTCTTAAATCCATCCAGTGATTTTACCTCCACTGCGCTCTGTGGCAGGGAATTCCACAAATTCACAACTCTCTGGGTGAAAACGTTTTTTCTCACCTCAGTCTTAAATGGCCTCCCCTTTATTCTAAGACTGTGGCCCCTGGTTCTGGACTCGCCCAACATTGGGAACATTTTTCCTGCATCTAGCTTGTCCAGTCCTTTTATAATTTTACAACTTTGAACGTAAAGAGTATGATACGGCCGGGAGCATGGCACCTCTTGTGTACTGCCTTAGTGTCATCTACTATTCTTACCCTCTTAGTTATAGAGGCATACAGCACAGAAACAGGGCCTTTCGCCCAAGTTCATGTCGACCAAGATTCCCCATCTACACTAGTCCCACTAGCCTGCATTTGGCCCATATCCCTCCAAACTTGTCATATCCATGTTCTTGTCTAAATGTCTTTAAAATGTTGTTATAGTACTGTCCTCCTCTGGCAGCTCCATATATGCACCATTCTCTGTGTGAATAAATTGTGCCTCAGTTTCCTATTAAATCTTTCCCCTCTCACCTTAAATCTATGTCCTCTGTTTTTTTATTCCAATAGTTTGCGTAAAAGACTGAATATTCACCCTATCTATTCCCCTAAGGATACACCTCCATAAGATCACCCCTCATCAGACTGCACTCCAAGGAATAAACTCCTAGCTTGCCCAACCTCTGGTCCCCAGGTCCTGGCAACATCCTTGTAAATCTTGTATGGATGTGCCTATGTATAGTAAGATGTTTACTGTGTGAAAATATATGCGCCAATAAAGTACCATTGAACCATGAAGAGTCGGTTCAGCTTCCACATACCCCGGTCCAGATTCCGAGGAGACCAATCTTTGATTGGATTTTACTGGCTTGACCTTGCAATAAACATTACTCCCTTATCATGTATCTGTACACCTTGAATGGCTTGATTGTAATCATGTATTGTCTTTCCGCTGACTGGTTAGCACGCAACAAAAGCTTTTCACTGTACCTCAGCACACGTGACAATAAACTCAACTAACTGGAACACATGGAAGTTGGGGATTGGCAGATAAACCACGGAAAATTGATCAAGTTGTTCTTGCTTGTTGGATACTAAACATTGGCCCAGATTTTAACTCCTGTCGAGGGACAGTGCTGGTAGTGGCTGAGATGGACAGGAATTCAAAAGCCCTTTGCAGTGTGCAAAGTGCCTCATGGCCACTGTTCCTGTTGGTCCCTGCAAGAATCTAAATAGCTTGCTAGCACTTACATGAAGATTATCATTGCAGAGATTAATGAAATCTTTTATTGTAGCAGATGTTTTTCTGTAGATTTAATGTAGTTTATTGTAACCTTATGCAAATTTTGCTTCTAATTAAATTATTCTTGGGCTGATGAATTTTATAATAAAATATATTTCTACTGTTAAGGAGAGGCACTGCGTTGTCAGAGGTGCAATTTAAATCAAACTTGCTACACTTATCACTAGACAGTCAAATGTTAGCAAGTCATTGATTTCATTTCAAAAACCTGATTATTTATAAGTAATGTAAAATTAATGTAAGTTAGATAGTGGTTCATTCACCTTTGCGATACCTACCATCAAAATCTCTTCAGTCCAATTCGAAAACCATGACGTGACTGCAGTGTGCGGAACCAAAAACCCCGTGTGAAAATGCGTCAGCCACCTGACTCCTGCTGCGAAAATATTGCAATTATTTCTTTGAAAGGGTGCAGTCTGGGGTTTAAACCAACCATGAGAAAGTTGCGACTGATTAGACTACATTAGTCCAGTTTTCTGATAATTAAAATAATATGGATAGTTGTCAGTTGCCTGATCGGCTTTAAACCATAGGAAACATTTACAATCACAGGCTGAATGTCACTCGAGACCTCATTTGGGAGTTATAAAAAACTTCAATGATGCAGTGCAATAAATCTAAGTAATAATTAGTAAACAAGTTAGACACTACTGAATTGTGGACCAACAACATGCATACAGTATTGCATTGACTTTTATACCATTGTCTGGTGTAATACCTTCAGTAAAAATGATCTTCTGTCAAAAAGATACTACTGAAAATATTCATATTGATAAGAAATATTATTATGTATAGATATAAGTAATATAAATAATGGTTTAAATAATAGTAAGATGAGATATAAATATGATATAAATAATAGTAATAAATATTATTACTTATAGATACGCTTGATCTATTGAACAAAAATGGCTCCTTTTAGTTTACAGTTGCTTTAATTGCATTGTTAGTAGATAAAAAGGAATATGTTTGCACTCTTCTACAATTTGATGCCAGTGAACTACAAATTAAAGAAAGATTAATTTAGTCATAGCTCAGTCATGGTATCTCCTTCTCTGTGTTAAATGGTAGTAGTTTCAAGGCCCACCTTGGGACGAGAATATTAAGTAGGCCAAAATATCAGTGAAGGGTTGAGGAGTCATTTTCCAACAAGATTTAATTCTATCTAAAGCTATTTATCTGCAAAAAATATTGTAAAAAGCAAGAGAATCAAACACTGAGCCATGTGGAGCACAAATTACCGAATAATTGCTCAATGGACACCCAATGGGCGGCACGGTGGCGCAGCGGTAGAGTTGCTGCCTTACAGCACCAGAGACCCGGGTTTGATCCTGACTACAGGTGCTGTCTGTACAGAGTTTGTACTTTCTCCCCGTGACCTGCATGGGTTTTCTCCGAGATCTTCGGTTTCCCCCCACACTCCAAAGACGTACAGGTTTGTAGGTGAATTGGCTTGGTATAAACGTATAAATGTAAAATTGTCCCTAGTGTGTGTAGGATAGTGTTAATGTGCAAGGATCGCTGATCGGTGCAGACTCGGTGGGCCGAAGGGCCTGTTTCCTTGCTGTATCTCTAAACTAAAAACTAAACTTTCTTCTTCCATTTGATTTGCAAAACTAAATGCAACACCTCACACTCGTCTGGATTAAACTATCTGTCAGTTCTCCACCCAAATAATGGAAAATGCTAGTAATTGCATTTTAATCATTGCTGCTACACTAAACTCAATTCCCTCCTGGTCTTCAGTACTCAACATCACAGTTCATCTGCATAAACACGGCAGGTTGCTTTTTAACACCTGACTGTGATTTCATGAACCAACAACCTGTTAAGGAAAGGTAGAAACAAGGAACTGCAAATGCTGGTTTACAAAAAAAGACACAAAGTGCTGGAGTAACTCAATGGGTCAGGCAGCCTCCCTGGAGAACATGGCTAGTGCTAGTTATTGCATTTGGGAAAGGTGCCGCGGGTGTTTGCAACCGGGAGATCAGGTAGGCCCAGGCGGACTGAGTGATGGCAAAACATCTATATCTCTACTCTCTCATCTCCCCTGACTCTCAGTCCGAAGAAGGGTCTCGACGTGAAACGTCACCTATTCCTTTTCAACAGAAATGCTGTCTGATAGCTGAGTTACTCCAGCTTTTTGTGTCTATCTTCGATGTAAACCAGCATTTGCATTTTCTTCCTACACTTTACCAGGATGTAGCTTGATTTGGAGAGTATTGGCTCTAAGGAGAAACATAGAAAAATAGGTGCAGGAGTAGGCCATTCGGCCCTTCGAGCCAGCACCAGTCCAGAGTAGATGGACAAACTTGAATTCTTTTCTCTGGAACCTCGGAGGCTGTGACAATGTTTCAATTATTCAGAAATGGCCAATAAGTTGAGTAGTGAGGATGCAGTTGATGTGACAAAATGACTTTTAGAAGGCATTAATCAAAACTCTTATGGGCCTGCCCCACTTAGGCGACTTTTTAGGTGACTGCAGGAGACTCTGTGGTCACCACATGGTCGCCACATGTTCACGGGTGGTTGCCAGGGAGTCGCCTTTATGGTTGTGAGGAGTTCCCGCATTCTGCGAACTAGTCGCGGCCTCATTAGGGTCACCGAGAATTGTTCAACGTTGAAAAATTAGCGGCGACCAGAATGAAGCCGCCATGGAGATTAGTGAGAATTCTCGTGCCGTAGGTGGGTCACCAGGCGGTCCTAGTGGGTTGCCAGGAGGTCGAAGGTTCTCATAGGTTCTCCTAGGTTGTAGCCGGTGCTGACCGGTGAATTTCATTGGCTCATTGGGAAAAAAAACGTAAGCAGTAGTTTTCAGAACCAAGGATAACCAACCTGTAATGTTAAATGTCCGCCGAGCTTCACAGCCGTGTATCTCTGGCTTCTTAAAAGTTGTCTCCACTCCATCTCCCTCCTTCTCCCCCCTCTCCGCCCATCTCCCCCCCTCTTTTAAAGGTCCTACCGTACACTGTGGTTTATTAGCTGTCTTAATTAAAGCTCCAACCTTCCTGTTCATCGCGGTGTGTGTCTGTATCACCTTGGCTTTGCACCGTGTGAATTTCACTCAGACAGCGCTCCCCCGCTTGCCCTGTCCCCCGCCTGCATAACGGGCTGGTGAAGGAAGCAATGTGTGTGTGCTCCACTCTGATAGTCGCCGTTCCAGTTGCCGTTTTTTCAGACGACTGCCGGCAACTTGACAGTCGCCGGCAGTCGCCTGAAAAATCACCTCAGTGGGACAGGCCCATTATCAGAGATCTGAACAAAAATCCAAACATATGGTATAAGGAAAAATGGCGGCTGTAAAGGTAGAAAGCTGGATTTGTTGTTGCAGTAAAACTCATCATAGCTTCTTGAACAAAGTTCAAGAAGTCATTTTGGCCTTACTGAAAAAAATCTTGAAATCTACAGACAATATAAAAAAATAAAAGTTTGGACCAGGAAAGGGTAATTGAGTAGCCGATCAAGTAGCGGTCAATTAATGTGAACACGTTTAAGTTCATTCATTTTGGCGGAACAAAGAATGAGAGGAGAGATTGAATGCTAAGATATTGATACACACATCAATTCTCCAGACGTGTGAAGGAACATATACAAAGCCTTCAAACAGCTTTTATTGATTCTATTGATAGAGTCCTAGAGTTAAAAGATAATGATTGGTCTGTATGTAAGAATTGTTGTATTGTACAATTGCAGTCCTTATTTTTACATTTTACATTCATTTAGATGTTTGTCCATGAAACAATGGAGAATGTAAAAGCTTCTCTTAAATTATTCAGGCATTGTAACTAAAGGACTCAAATAAAGGATAAAGGATAGCTCTCTGATAGAATATTGAACAGATTCATATAATAATTATTATATGAATCCGTTCAGTATTCTATCAGAGAGCTATCCTTTATTCAATCTATCCTCTCATTCTTTGTTCAACCAAAATGTATGAATTTATACTGGAAGTTGAGATTAAAACCAGAAAACGCTGAGAGTATTACTGGGCCAAGTTACATGTGCGAAAAGAGAGAGTTAAGGGCCTGTCCCACTTAGAAGATTTTTCACCGCACTGCCGGCGAGTGTCAAGCTCACAGCACTCGCTGAAAAACCGGGAAGTGGAACGGCGAGTGTCAGAGTGGAGGAAAAAAAAACAACAAAAAACACACACACACACACACACACACACACACACACACACACACACACACACACACACACACACACACACACACACACACACACACACACACACACACACACACACACACATACACACACACACACACACACACACACACACACACACACACACACACACACACACACACACACACACACACACAGCAAAGGCGGGGGCCAGGGAAAGCGGGGGAGCGCTGTCTGAAATTCACACGGTGCAAAGCCAAGGTGATACAGACACACACCACGATGAACAGGAAGGTTAAGACGGCTAGCACAGTGTACGGTAAGTCCTTTAAAAGAGCGGGGGAGGGGGGAGAAGGGGGGGGGGGGGGAGAAGGTGGGGAGAAGGAGTGGAGACACTTTTACTGTAAGAAGCCAGACAACTTTTAATAAGCCAGAGATACACATCTGTGAAGTTTGGCGGACATTTAACAGTCGGTTTTCCTTGTTCTGAAAACTCGTGCTTATGGTTTTTTTTCTCCAATAAGCCAATGAGAATGCCCGGTCAGCAAAGGAGATTAACTAAAACTACCTACGGCTACCTTGACTACCTATAACTACATGGCGACCCCACTACAACTGCACTTACTACTACAAAAGTATCGATTTTCTCCATTGCGACCAATGTTTGGTCGCAGAAAATGTTTCAACATGTTGAAAAATTTGCTGCGACCATACTGAGGCCGCGACTAGTTCCCAGACTCCGGGAACTCCTCACGACCATGAAGGAGACTCAGCAGAGACCACCAGCGAACATGTGGCGACCATGTGGCGATCCTGCATGCGCCTAAAAAGTCGCCTAAGTGGGACAGGCCCTTTAATGTTTCAGGCTGAAGAGTGAACAGAGTTCACGATTCTTTGATCTTAAACGTTCACTCTGTTTCTCTTCCCACTGACACTGAGTATTTCCAGCATTTTCTTTATTTATTTTGCCTCAACATTATAGATGGTGAAGAAAAATTCTGTTTACGTGGATGTTGCAGTGAATCTTAATGTGCTTGATTCATTATAAACTGCTTCTCCAGATTGAAGTACATCCTTACAATGTTCACTTGTAGGATTATGATATCCGATAGGCAAAGTCAGACAGTCTACTGCTCAGGCGTTCACCACAGAATCCCATTCACTATAATTGCTTACTGTAACGGCACCTAGTGGTGGCTTGGGGCAATACGAACCCTCGCTATTGGCTGGCGCGGTCACGTGATCGCGGGTGTGTTTTCGCGGGTTTTTGGATAGTCAGTTAGTCAAGCTCCACCTGTGTGGAAGGAGCTTCGTGTTATTTGGTTGACCCAGAACGCGGTTGAGTTAAACACTTTGTTTGCCGTTTAAAATAAAGAATTCTACTTTACTCAACTGACTCGTCTCGCCAAATTACCTGTTAATGTTACGATGTTCAAAAGCACAATGATGGGCCGAACCATGCTGACAGCTAGTAGTGGTTCCGATAAGCGCGAAAGGTGCTGAAAGTCCATTGTTGATGTACTCCTCTTAATGGGCTTGCCTCTGAGCATAATGATCTGAGCTGAGCTTGGGCAGTTTAGCTTAATGCTGGCTGTAGATGGTGAATCCAGCATGACCCCATTCATTTGTGTTGTTTCTTTGAATGCTGTATTTAGTACAGAGATTGTACATTTACCTGGATCATTCATGGTATGTTTACTGCTGGCATCAAAACAAACTCCTACTTTAAGAGAATCTGGTGGACTAACTCTGATACAGAACCTAATTGTGAATTAAGCTATCTAATCAAAGCCCATTTAGATAGCACAATTGATTGTGATGGTAAAGGAACTCAGAGGGTCAAGCAGCAACTGTGGGGGAGAAAGGAATGGTCGCTGTTTCGTGGCGAATCCCTGCGTCTTGTGTCTCCAGTTTCTGGAATGTTGCTGGCATCATACAGACAATAATGCAAATTCCAATGATCATGTGATATGTGGTATGAGGTCCTCGAACAATCCCATTTAAAGCATACAGTCAATATTTGCCATGAACCCTTGTCCATTATGAATAAGTGGCTGCAAACGAGAGGAGATAAGGTCCTCTCCACACTGGTGTATGTGCTATTATGCCTGGAGAGGCGGTGGAGTGGAGGATCTTCAGGCAATTAAAGCAAATCTAGAAAGATTTGCATAGGTCTTCTGCTACATCACATAATCCAAAGACCTGGCACCGATTGTGCCCAATCCTGATCCTCCCCTTGGGCTCATTCTCCACCTCCTCACCTTCCTAACTCTTCTCACCTCCTCTCTACCTTCTGTCATTCAAATACAGCTAATAGTTGCTGATGGTGCATTATCTTAAGTCCACTTTTGACTGGTGTGAATTGAATCAAACTTCATACCATGTGGAAAAATGTTCTTTCGTCTTTTGAAAAATCATATTCAATTTAACTTAGCAATAATATGTTTTATATATAATGTTAACCTATAGGTGTTCTTGAGATGTGACCATGTGACCATGTGACCATGTGTCATCCTACGGAAATCTTCCGTTTATTTCTTGAAAGCGGACATGATTGATAGTTGAGCAATGGATAGGCAAAGGAGAGTCGGTGGACGTTGTTCGCTTGGATTTTCAGAAGGCCTTTGATACGGTGAGGCTGCTAAAACAAGATAAAGCCCATGGTATTAGAGGTAAGCTACAAACAGATTGGCTGCTTGGCAGAAAGCAAAGAGTGGGACTAAAGGAGTCCTTTTCTAGTTGTCTGCCGATAACTAGTTATATGTTAATGATCTAAATGAGGGGATTGATGTCTTTGTGACCAATTTTATTGCCAATATGAAGATAAGTGGATGGGCAGGGAACGTTCAGGAAGAAAGGAGGCTGCAGGAGGACTTGGACAGGTTGAGAGAGTGGGCAAAGAAGTGGCAGATGGAATACAGCATATCAACGTGTGTGGTCATGCACTTTGGTAGTAGGAATAAAGGCGTAGACTATTTCTAAATGGGGAGAGGTTTGACAAATCATAGAAGGAAAGAATATAAAAACAGGGATGTAATGCTGAGGCTTTAGTAAGCATTGGTCCGAATGCATTTGAAGTAATGTGAGCAGTTTTGGGCCCCAGATCTGAGTAGGGATGTGCTGGCGTTGGAGAGGGTCCAGAGGAGGTTTATGAGAATGATCCCTGGGATGATTGAGTTAATGTATGATGAACGTGTGTCGGCACTGGGCCTGTACTCACTGGAGTTTAGAAGGGGAGACCTCATTGAATGTTACCAAATAGTGAAAGACCTGGATAGAGTGGATGTGGAGAGGATGTTTCCACTAGTGGAAGAGTTCAGGACCAGAGGGCACAGCCTCAGAATAAAAGGGTGTACCTTTAGAAAGAGATGAGGAGGAATTTCTTTAGTCAGAGGGTGGTGAATCTGTGGGGTTCTTTGCCACAAACAACCGTAGAGGCCAAGTCATTGGGTATTTTTAAAGTGGAGATTGACAGGTTCTTAATTAGTAAAGATGTCAAAGGTTATGGGGAGAAGGCAGAAGAATGGTGTTGAGAGGGAAAGATAGATGAACCGTTATTGAATGGCAGAGTGGCCTCGATGGGCCGAAAGGCGTTATTCTGCTCCTATGATGTTTGAACTTATGAACAATGTCAGAGCAATAAAAAGGAAAAGCCTCTTCTGGCTGAAGCTGATGTGAATGCCCTGCAAATTCTCTGTATATAACAATGTTGATCTTACATTTATTTCCTGCAACTCTATTTGCTGAGCTTTCTGAAAGTCTTATGGTCCTTTTATCATGCTGTTACCTGCCTCCTGGTGTCAAGGAAAGAGCGTTCACGTCGCGGCTCTGTTTCCACCAATCTTTCCACCACCACGCACAAGAAACACAAGAAGCGACAAGACAGACACCATTGTATGCAGATGTCGAGAATTGTGTTAAGCTCTGGCTGAACAACTTCTAATCTTGTGTGAGGACTCGATAAAAAGAAGACCTGCCTCTTAACACAATTTGAAGCAAAATAGTGGAGCTAATTTCACTGTTTAAGAAGGAACTGCAGATTCTGGAAGATCGAAGGTAGACAAAAATGCTAGAGAAACTCAGCGGGTGAGGCAGCATCTATGGAGCGAAGGAATAGGTGACGTTTCGGGTCGAAACCCTTCTTCAGACCTAATTTCTTCAGCTAATTTCACTAATTTATTTGATTAATTTAACATCGACAAAGCAACTTCCTTTTCCACAATGCCATTGCCTTTATATTTACAGCAAAATGATGATGATGCAGATCTGCTGAGGATGCCACTGTTTCTCTAGGTCCATAATATCTGACACATTAACTCAATTGGACCAGAGTTTTCTGCATGGAGTCTCATTCAAATATATTCTTCAATTGCAGCATGTTCAGTGATTTCAGCATTTGTCAGTTGATAAAACTTCTTCATCAACGTAAGGCCTCCCATAGGGTGGCACAGTGACGTAGCGGTAGAGTTGCTGCCTTACAGTGCCAGAGACCCGGGTTCGATCCTGACTACGGGAGCTGGTCCGTACGGAGTTTGTACGTTCTCCCCACGACGTGCGCGTGTTTTCTCCGAGATCTTCGGTTTCCTCCCACACTCCAAAGACGTAGAGGTTTGTAGGTTAATTGGCTTGGCATAAATGTAAAATTGTCCCTAGTGTGTGTGGGATAGTGTTGATGTGCGGGAATCACTGGTCGGTGTGGACCTGGTGGGCCAAAGGGCCTGTTTTCGCGCTGTATCTCTAAACTAAACGTAACTAAATTTGAAAACAATGAAACATATAAAAGGTTTCTTTAAACTACATTGCCCCAATAAATAATGATAAAATGAATTGATCAACTGAATGAATTAATAAATTTGAATGAATAAATGTTATTAGCCAAGTATGTATACATACAAGGAATTTGCCTTGGTGCTTTGCTCGATGTACAGTAGACAATTAAAAATAAAACATTATAATTTAAACATGTGAAGAATGAAAAAAAATACCAGAGCATAACGAGGCTACAGACTTGTGGCTGTTGAGTAGAGCTACTGCTCGTGGTGAAAAGCTGTTTTTATGTCTGCCTGTGGCGCCTGTGGCAGCTTTGACAGTCCAGAGTCGCCTTCCAGAGTGCTTGAAAGAGTTTGTGGCCAGGGTGAGAGGGGTCAGAGATGATCTTACCCGCTCTCTTCCTGGCCCTTGCAGTCTACAGTTCGTCAATGGGGGGAAGGTTGCAGCCAATAACCTTCTTGGCTGATCGAATAATGCGCTGCAGCCTCCGGATGTCATGCTTGGTGGCTGAGCCAAACCAGACCACGATGGAGAAGGTGAGGACAGACAGTCTGTATAATACTGGCAGCACAAAACTGGACCATCATTGTCTGTGGCAGATTGTGTTTTCTCAGCTGCCGCAAGAAGCACATCCTCTGTTGGGCATTTTTTACTGTGGAGATGATGGTGGCCTTCCATTTAAGGTCCTTGGAGATGATGGTTCCAAGGAACTTAAATGATTCCACAGATGTGACTGTGGTGTTGTTGATGGTGAGGGGGGGGGGGAGGGGGGGGGGAGGGGGAGCTCTCCTAATGTCTACAATCAATTCCACCATCTTGAGAGTATGGAGCTCCAGGTTGTTGCGATGGCACCAGGACACCAGCTGTGTCACTTCCTGTCTGTAGGCAGATTCCTCCCCATCCTGGATTAGTTCAATCAGGGTTGTGTCATCCGCAAACTTGAGAAGCTTGACAGAGGAGTCAGTGGAGGTGCAGAGAGAGTAAAGGAGAGGGGAGAGTATGCAGCCTAGCGGTGCTCCTATGGTAACTGATGTATTTTCTGACCACAGTAAAAAACGTCTGACCTCTCTTTACATGTGTTTACATGTATTTATGGATAAGGAAACCAATTCAAAAGTTGAATGAAAAAATTCTTCAGTTACTTTTTCCATGTAAATTTTAAATGATCAACAAAACCACCTAAATAAAACGTGTAAAACTCGGGCGGCACGGTGGCCCAGTGGTAGAGTTACTGCCTTACAGCGCTTGCAACGCCGGAGACCCGGGCTCCACCCCGACTACAATGCTGTCTGTACGGAGTTTGTATGTTCACCCCGTGACTCCGTGGGTTATCTCTGAGATCTTCGGTTTCCTCCCACATTCCAAAGACATACAGGTTAATTTAACAAATCCTAGTTAGTTTGGAATTAGTGTGTAGGTAACATAATGTGCGGGGATCGCTGGTCGTTGTGGTCTCGGTGGGGCAAAGGACCTGTTTCCGCACTGTATCTCTAAACTAAACTAAACTCTGTATTTATTTATATAATATAAACTTTTCTGAAATGTATTGATCCAATGTACATCTTTAGTTCTTTATAGAATAGTCGAGAAAGAACTCCCCAGAAAACTTATATTGTAAAGCACTAATTTTGCAATGTTCTTCTCCTTGTATTCACCATTGCCAAATATTTCCATCATTCTGAATTCAATTTTCAAACAGATATAAATTTCCTGGGCATAAGCAAAATAGAAAAATGTATTCATATTTTTCAAACGGGGTATTTGGAAGCATTCAGCAATATCACTCCATTTGATGGATGTGCATTCAGTTCGCATGGCAAAAGCTAAAACAGTGCTAAATGGGACATTTTCTTGATTAAAGTCTAGTTACTCCCTTAGTAACACCCAGGCTGGGCAACAGTCCATGATACAGTTCTGCCCACAACAATGGTTTCTTTAGGCTAAGCACAATTGACAACGTTTACAATTGCATATATGATGACATCAACCGACAATTCTTTTAAATTAGAATAGACGATGATTCTTTTCAGATCATCTTTAATTACCAAGGAGTGTGCAGGACAACCCATGCTGATTATCCTGCATTGAAGGGTGTCTTTAACATAGAAGACCTCTCTGTCTTTGATATTAGCTGGGGTGGCTGTACATTGTCCCATGACTGTTTGATAAATGGAGTGTTGCTGATGGCGTGAGCTCAACCGTGAATGCAGAATGCCAGACCAGGAAAATGCTATTGGAACTTGAATATGTAAGACAGTGTGATAGAGAAAGTTTGGAGACAAAAGTCCAGTGAACTGCAAAGGAGCTAATTTTCTTTTTGTCTCTGCTTCTGAGGTTTTTGGCAATTTTTTTGACTTGGATACTTTTTGTCAAATTGATTGTAATGGTCACTTACTAACGGTCCGTTACTTACACTAACAAGTAGAACAAAAGTTTAACTTCTTTCTCAAGCATCTTCTTAATTTTTTTAAACATTTATCCAGTACTCATGTTTGTTTTGGTTCTGATATTCATGTTTTACTCCTTGGAATCTTCAACCAATTTTTTTTTCTAAAGCTATTCCACTCACATTACTAGCTATATTTGTTGTCCCTGCTATTCCTCTCACCTTCAACATTTTTTAGGACTTCCAATTTTTTCAGGAAAAGAATGAATTTATTAATCTGTTACCGTTGATTTTTTTTCTGTTGAAGCTGCTGACCATTTTTGACCATTTTTACTGTTCACCATCCACTGTGGCTGAAATGTTTCTTTCCTTCTCAACAGTTTGATAGTAATTATTTCTCCTCTTGATATTGTTAAGAATTTAGACCCATTAGCGCACATCAGATTGGGTAAGCAATTATCTTGAACTAATTAGCAACCAATTTAAAATTCTGGGTATAATTCACCTTGGTGTGTCTGATGGTTTGTTCAATATTAGATACATAAATAAGTACATGATCTGGTGTTCATAAGTTTATAGATGAAAGGAGAGGAATTAGACCATTTGGCCCATCAAATCTACTCTCATTCAATAATGGCTGATCTATCTTTCCTTCTTAACCCCATTCTTCTGCCTTCACCCCATAACCCGTACTAATCAAGAATCAATCTATCTCTGCCTTAAAAATATCCATTGACAGCTCCATAGCCTTTGTGGCAATGAATTCAACAGATTCACCACCCTCTGACTAAGGAAATTCCTCCTCATCTCCTTCCTAAAGGAACGCCCTTTTATTAGATTCTCCCACTAGTGGAAACATCCTCTCCACATCCACTCGATCCAGGCCTTTCACTATTTGGTAAGTTTCAATCAGGTCCCCCTCATTCTTCTAAACTCAGGGGAGTACAGGCCCAGTGCCGACAAATGCTCATCATATGTTAACCCACTCATTCCTAGGATAATTCACGTAAACCTCCTCTGGACCCTCTCCAACGCCAGCACATCCTTCCTCAGATATGGGGCCCAAAATGGCTCACAATACTCCAAATGGGGTCCGACCAGCACCTTATGAAGCCTCAGCAGAATTAATTCCCAAGTACATCATCTGAAATTAAAGTTATAGGAGTTGCAATTCAAATTATCCATTGTTTTGTAGATTCTCTTTAAATGCACAACCACTCATAGCATTTTGTGATCTGATTTTCCATTCTACTCAGCTCCAGAACCCTGGTCTTGAAGATTTTAATAAATAATCTGCCAAAGATGTTGCCCTTGATAGAGTACAGTACCATCACATCTAAACAAGTTTGCATCAACTGCCTTCCTTCAAAACTATGTTGGAGCCCATTTTTCCCCCCAAATCATTTGTCTATATTGTGCTTGGCTCCGAGCTTCTATTGTCTTTATCTATTTCTTTCTCATTTCAATAACCCCATGCGCACTTGACACCTGACCTTTAGTTGAGGTTTCTAAAAATGTCAGTGCATTGAAAAAGGTTCTTCATGTCAGGTACCATTGTAATTAGAATCTCCAGTAGTTGCTATTGTGGAAACGCAGAAGCAAATCCCCTAGTTATTGGATTATTTTATGATAGAGCTGTTTCACTCAAGCACCTTTTCATGAATCATCGTGATTATTTTTAAAATATCTTTGCATCAGTTTTCACAATTATATATGAATTGATAATATTTTCATTTTTTTCCCCCCTGCATCTCAGAGAATTTGTTTTTGGCTATCAAACCTGAAGAAGGGTCTTGACCCGAAACGTCACCCATTCCTTCTCTCGAGAGATGCTGCCTGTCCTGCTGAGTTATTCCAACTTTTTGTGTCTATCTTCGGTTTAACCCAGCAACTGCCGTTCCTTCTTACACAGCTTTCATTTGAGATCAGGTTGCTGCTTATCATTGCTTTGGATCAGAAAAGATTTTTGCCTTTCATTTACAAGTTGGGATTGAATGAAAATTTAAACTTTTTTTAAAAGCAGGCAATTTGCTACGATACATTTCTGTCCATACAAGATGTTATTCTATCAACTCATTCAGTCTGAACATATATATATCAAACCTGCACAATGATTATTAAGAGTACAAATGATAATCTTCCACCAATCCAACTAAAAAGAAAAATCCACTGAGAAAAGGATGAGGTGAATATTTATTATGAAAAGAATTCTGTATTTTGCAAATGAAAAATAAGTTTGAACTGTAAGATACTTTCCAGCAACATCATCATAAAAATAACTTTTGAATAGTCTTTTTAACTGGGCCACAATGACTGCAAAAATATGTTTAACGTTTTTTTGCTGGCGCTAGTGCGGTAGGTTAATGATGAATTGTTGATTGAAACGGTGGCACAGACTGGACAAAATAAGATTTAAATTATGTAACCAGGTGCTGCTTAGCAACAAAATAAATCCAAGAAACACAAAGAATATTCCAAATAGGAAGAAACCCCAGCATGAAACAGTTTTTCATAATAGGGTCGATGTTAAAATGAATGCCCACACAAGGAGATTTTCACTGTGGGAGTAGGAGTGAACATTTTGGCTTCAGGGACTGGACCTCCTCCGTGATTTTTAGTCCGCTGAAGGGAGTAGGGTGCTTTGAATTCCCTATGTAGTCCCTAGTCACGATGCTACTTTGTAAAATATACCCAAATAACCAACACGTACTTCTGCTTAGCTTTATAACATAGTTCCTTGTTTGTATTGTTGCATTGTATTTGCATTGTGGCACGGCAATATTTGGGGCAAATCTTGCAACTCTGCCCTACAGCATGCTTTGCCCTCATAGTGTTTCCATTTTGAGCATGTGCGGTTGCTCTGTTTATCCTGATCTAACTACAAATAAAGGAGCTTTCCAACTGGTTAATGTAATAGCTGCCCATACAATTAGCAAGAGTTTTGAATCACTCTGCTTACCAGCATTGTTTAAAATTCCAGCTTGGAATGAAAATACTGGCGACTGGTATAAAGATAAATACACACAACCTGTCTGAGAAAAATGTTATATTAATCAGATAGACTTGCAGACTGAACAAAGAGTAACTTTATTATTCATAAGACTAACAAGAAAGAAAATCAATATTTTGGATATATAATAAATATAACTTCAAAGAAAGGACAGTGCAATCCATTACAGGCCATTTTGTAAATTCTGAACAAATTTCATGCTCTTAGTCTTTCATATCAGTTGTGTATATATTGGTCTTAAATAAAAACTGCAAGTGCCGTAAGTACTTTTGGAAAAATAAAAAAAGTTAATCTTTCAAGTTGATGACCTCCATCAGATATATATCTGTGTTCTAATTATGCAGGATGGCAATCAAAATATTCCATATTGTCTTTAACAATGCAAATCAAAGCTGCAGTGCAAGCCATTCACCAGCATCAACATACATTCCATAGTTAATAACAATAATATGTTTTGTTATAACAGAAATTGCTTACTTTTATGGTGAACTTAACCATATAACCATAACAGCATGAAAACAGGCCATCTCGGCCCTTCAAGTCCGTGCCGAACACTCTTTTTTAAAAATTTATTTTATTTTAATTTTTTTAACTTCCCCCTAGTCCCATCTACCTGCACTCAGACCATAACCCTCCATTCCTTTCCCGTCCATATACCCATCCAATCTATTTTTAAAGGATAACATCGAACCTGCCTCCACCACTTCCACTCGAAGCTCATTCCACACAGCTACCACTCTCTGAGTAAAGAAGTTCCCCCTAATGTTACCCCTAAACTTCTGTCCCTTAATTCTCAAGTCATGTCCCCTTGTTTGAATCTTCCCTACTCTCAATGGGAAAAGCTTACCGACGTCCACTCTGTCTAACCCGCTCATAATTTTAAAGACCTCTATCAAGTCCCCTCTTAACCTTCTGCGCTCCAAAGAATAAAGACCTAACTTGTTCAACCTTTCTCTGTAACTTAGTTGCTGAAACCCAGGCAACATTCTAGTAAATCTCCTCTGTACTCTCTCTATTTTGTTGACATCCTTCCTATAATTAGGCGACCAAAATTGTACTCCATACTCCAGAATTGGCCTCACCAATGCCTTGTACAATTTTAACATTACATCCCAACTTCTATATTCAATGCTCTGATTTATAAAGGCCAGCACACCAAAAGCTTTCTTTAACACCCTATCTACATGAGATTCCACCTTCAGGGAACTATGCACAGTTATTCCTAGATCCCTCTGTTCAACTGCATTCCTCAATTCGCTACCATATACCATGTACGTCCTATTCGCTACCATATACCATGTGATGTGCAATTTGTTTTAATGTCTTTGGAACTAGCCAGGTGGGTGACATTTTCCACCCGTTTACTTAGTGATCAACATTCATAAAATCCTTTGGGGTGGGAGATTGCAACCTTCACGTGGTCCACCCTGTTTCGACTAATGCAATCAACCTGACGTGCACAAACAAATAGATCAAATAGAACAAGATGACCTCCAACTTTAGGCTGTGCATGCCATACGCAAGAAGAAGATTGAAATCTTTGACTTGAAACCATTAATAGGGCACCGGACTTTGTGAAAGCAAATATCTCAAGATCCTTTCTACATCATATATATGGGGACATGAAATAAATATTATCTCCAACAAGCAAATGGATGCTTGTTAACTTTTCATTTGTGGAATATGACTCACAGAAACTGAAGGGTCTTCATTGCATGAAAATGGAAATGTTTTGGGAGTGAAATTAATAAGAAATTAATATGATTCACCATATCATCCAATCTCTTCCAATGGCTTTATAAATGAGAAAAGAGAGGTCTGTTATTTTATGCAGATGATGGTTGACAAGAATATACAAACTGTTCTGATGATCTAAATTTAATTGGGACTGATGCCACATTTCAGCAAGGAATCACATATCAGACAGACGGGGGAGAGATATTAAATGAGTTGCAATCTCTTATTCCTGCCTTTGAATTTGCAAGGTAACTTGGGGTGGATCTTAGTAGACCCAGGGGAAATAGCCACAATCTGACAAATTAAGCTCAACAACGAATTATAGCATTTTGATAATGCGGTACTGGATAAATTTTGTTGCAAAATAATAAGGATTGAAAGAATTAACGGAAGCCACAATGATTTAGAAATTGGATGGGAAGGATTTAGGGCTGTTTACCAATTTATAGTAGGCCCCTCTCGGTCATGACTGACCATGGGTGATGCATCCTGGTCGGATGCAAGCCTGGGCGATGTCATATGGAGGGCAGGCTGTTGCCCATGCAGCACGTCCCCCCTCTCCACGTCGCTGATCGATCCAAAGGAACAGCAGGGCCATTACAGTTTGGCACCAGCGCTGTCGCAGGAGCTGTCAGAGCGAGGTTGTAGACAAAGACAAACTGCCTTAGGGGCTCCGACTCTGGATTTTCTTGAGGTTTACTCCTGGAGCCTTTTCCATGACTGGATATGGCCACAAGGCAGTGGAGGTTTTAAATCAGAGTTTTCCCTCTCCTAGATGGACTGCCTTCCCAGGCTGATGAGCCCCGACTGCCCGAGATTCGTGGGGGCGGGAGCGTCTACCTTCCCATGCAGGTCTATAGCTCCTGCCCACTGCCCAAACCAATTTATAACCAATTATGATTGTTGTAACTAATCAAATTGAAAATGAAGCATTTTAAACTTGCTGCAAATGATGAGGATGATTAATAATATCCAAGCTAGCTTAAAAATCGTTTTCCTCTGTCTGTCAAATTAACCACCTGAAACTTAGTGGAAAAGACTGATCCATTTATTGACTCTCTCTGGCAAATAGTCTGGTTCAACTAAGTTAAATATCCTGGGTGGACTCCAAGAGCCATACATTTTTCACCTGGTAACTTGCCATTGCGGAGAGAAAAATTACATGGAATATCATTCCTACGGCAGCTGAATATAAACCTGCCATCAGAATTTTTTGTTTTTTGGGGATATCTGATGCACTAGCTTTGATGAAATTTGATGATAAATTGCACAAAAATATTTCCAGGATGTAGACAATCTACTTTACATTCCACTTGGTGCCAGCAACTAAACCATGGCTCATTTCTCCAGTAATGTATTGTTTTAATCTTCAACCAAAATTGGCTTTTTAAAGGTTGTACCCTCCTTTTAACAACCTGATACGTCATTCACTTTACACTTAAAACTCCTCTTACAAGTTGCATTGGTGGAGATCATGATCATAAATAATGTAAATATATAGATAGAAAATAAAGCATTATCAATGGCTACATAAGTTCATGTCCTAGGAGCAGAATTTGGCCATTCAGCCCATCAAGTCTACTCTGCCATTCATCATGGCTGATCTATCTTTCCCTCTCAACCCCATTCTCCTGTCTTCTCCCCATAACCCCTGATACAGGTACTAATCAAGAAATTGGTTTAGAAATCTAATCAACTAATCAAGAAATACTTCACTGAAGTATACATATTAGAGCAGATTTGTGAAATTCTGGTGCAAATAGTTTGTGGACGGTTGTCGGGCAAACTATTATCACATTAGTTAAATGTTGCAACATTGGATTTGAAGAAATTTGGAACCTGTTTCAGCAGGTTGCTCAAGCTTGATGGCATAAACCTGCTTTTGTGATTGAAGATGACACAGTGTAGGAATAATTATATTATCGTTTGACAGCAAACATACAAGTCAAAGGACAAAAGCTGTCAATAGTCTAATTCTTTGTTTTTGGTCATGCATCTATTGAGTTTTATCCATTCTGTTAGGAACAACATATAACAACAGTGAGGCCCTAGAAGCTGACATGATCAGATGTGTTTACAAATGTATTAATTTGTGCATGGAAGGTTATTGTGCATAACACCACGATATGTTAGCTTCTGTTTAACTTACACCAGCAAATTAAGCTCCAAATATCGCAAAGTAGCAAACCTTTATGTAGTACTTTGTTCAATTCTTCAAAAATTTGTGAGGTATATGAGACTAAATGCTTTTCCCTTAAAGATAATCAATGATTCAGTTAAGTTTGCTTCTTGAAAGTTTAAACTAAAGAGATCCAATCACAACATTATTTCATCAAAACATTCCATATAAATCATTATAACCTCCATATAAATCATCCTGGTGACCAACTGGTCATTCTGTTAGCTCTTGGTGATTATGTAAAGTTTGGAATATAAAATGTTTCTAGTGTTCATTTGAAGTGCCTCTTTAAAGATGTTGAGCCGCGAGTAATTCATTATATATGTGTGCTTCAGATCAGGCGAGCATTGCTTAATGATTTGTTCGCCTTTTTCCTGACAGAATATTCCCTTGGACAAAAGTGATGCAAACTGACAATATTTTATTCTCAAAAACAAAAGGGTGAAAATGATCAATGTGAGCGCCCGGGCTCTTGATCATTAGTTTAGCTTTGATGCTGCCGTTTGGGCCGTGTTCAGAGCACAATGCAGCTATTCAGAGGCGGACAGACACCCCACAATCAGCCAGGTCTACTAACTGCAGTAATGAATTCAACTGTTTGTCTGTAATTCATGGGAAACTCCTGCTCCCCCCAGCCTATATGTATAAAACTCTGCTCACTGTCATCTCCAGCCCAAAGGGAACGTCAGCAACTAAAAATAAGACTCCCTTCTCAGCAGAAAGGAGCCTGTGTCTCAAAAGCTTGTTTTAAAAAGGAGTCTGAAAGAAGTTTTGAACAGACTTGACACAGAGGTTTATGAGGAGGATGTTGCTGTATTTCTTATTAGCTGTGGACATCAGCTTGGCAGTTCCACTGAGCAGAGATGTATACAGACTGCCATCCAGTGCCTTGGAAGGTGAGACCATCCCGTCATTATATATTGCTATGCACACTCACTGGTCTAAACTAACCTGTGCATTCATAGAAAAATTATTTACAGCTTGTGCATGTGTCGTTGCACGGAGATTATTTGTGCATGTGTCTGCGTGTGCATTCATTTCTTCTGACAACCAGGACTAAACCAATGTTTTCCACCCAACAGAGAGTTGGGAAGATGCATATTATTAACGGCTGTCTGTGCTGATACACAAACCATGTTAGTTACTACTTTAAATGTGGCGAGACGACTGACATTTCAAAGCACTTACCCTAACCGTATGCAGATGTGCATGCAGCAGATGTAAATAAACATTGTATACCAACGTGCCAACACCCAGAGAGTAACCGCAGTGCTTGGAACCACGTGGGCATCCTCCTTCAGCAAATCAGTCAAATACGCAGACACTTGCAGCACTTTGTAACGGCAGTGATTTCAGGCAGATAGGCTGCAAAGGAATCGAGCAGATTAGTTAAACTCTTGAAGGTTGAATAAGAGTAGCGTCTTGGAACCGAAGAGAGTTTACTACCACTTCAAAGAATATCAAGGGACCACAGAACACTTTGCAAAGGCTGCAACCCGTAAGCTGAGTGAGATATCTGAGAAGTGAGAAGGAACCAAGGTATTGTGTAGGAAGGAAACTGGAGATGCTGGTGTACACCAAAGAGAGACACAAAATGCTGCAGTAATATCACAGAGGGGGACCATGGTATTGTTTGATCTTTGAGCAGTCAAAGTTCTTACTGACTGAGATTTGGCACCGTTAAATACATGTAATAACTACCATCATGGGGAGATTTTAAATGGTTGTTCTTTATAGGTATGTTTTACGATCAAAAGTACACTATATATTCTATCCCAATCCTTCATAGCTATTGTGTAAGAAGGAACTGCAGATGCTGTTTTAAACCGAAGATAGACACAAAAAGCTGTAGGAACTCAGCGGGACAGGCAGCATCTCTGGAGAGGAATGGGTGAAGTTTTGGGTCAAGTCCCTTCTTCAGACTGCAGAAGGGTCTCGACCTGAAACGTCACCCATTCCTTCTCTCCAGAGATGCTGCCTGTCCCGCTGAGTTACTGCAGCTTTTTGTGTCTACCCTCATAGCTAATGTTGGGATAACTGTGATTGGGCCGGTTGCAATATGTTTGTGGATCACGTGGATTACCAGTAGATGTTGACCACATTTCCAGCTGGGTGGTGACATTTGTTCATCCAAAAATATCTGTTTTTTACTAGTTTGGGATAAAGCTATTTAAATGCGGTTTCATGCATTGATGCATGACAGCATGTTCAACCATTAAGCTGATAAAAAAGATGACACAAATTGACATTAATTGGCGCTTCTTTGGAAAGTTTTTTAATTTGTCAACCCTAATTTTGATTGCCATGTCAAAACCGAAGGGTCACTACATCTTGATTTATCATCAATATTCATTACATGTCTGATTACAAATGAAGATTAAATGCAAATAAGGAAGGAAAATAAGACAGTTCCACGACCTATTATGCCGACACGCAAAGTGAAAATCATTCACGTCTCTCCCGTGTTGGTCATCTGTTTGAAATTCACCCGGCCAGTGATGCTAATTGTATTAGGATGCGCTGACGTGTCTGACACTACCAATAGGGCTACATGTTAAGGCAATTACGTCTGCTAAGAGGCCATAGTAAAGATATAGTGGAAGGAAATCAGAAATTAACAATGAGGTGAGTGAGGTTAGAGCAACTGCCTTTTTTCATTCCTCACATAAGAGATTCAATCCAGGGTTTTCAAAGGATGAGGGGATTATGTTTTATGTTATATAGAAGTTAAAAAAAAAACAGATGCCGGAAATCTGAAATTAAAACACAAAGGGGGAGAGATGCCCAACTGATCTGCAGTATCTGTGCAATGTTCATGTGTCAGGTTGTGATTGTTCTGGCAAAGGCTTTGTTTCTCTCTCCACAGCTGCTGCATTACCCACTGTTTTTAAGCGTTACAGAGCTTAAAGCAAATTTAATTGATTGAAGAGTTAGAAGTTAGTCAGACAGCATGAAAACAGACCTTCAGTCCAACTCATTCATGCCAATCTAGTCCCATTTACCCACATTTGCCCCATATTCTTCTATAACTTTCCTATCCATGTACTTGCCCAAAAGTATTCTAAATGCTGCCTAGGGTACCTAGAGAATATTTGTAACCAGAAGAACAAAGTGATGATTAGGAGATCTTTTTTACAGCAGTTGGTCAGAAAAAACGCACCAGAAATAAAGCTGAAAGGTGAATTAAGGGATGTCTTTAAATGAGAACCAGGTAATATTTGAGATCAAAGATGTGGGAAAGTGGAACGCTGCCTCAGATTTGGTGTGAGACACCAAATAACCTTCTTTGATTTAACAATGATTTTGTGTAGAAAATGGTGATGGGAACAACCACGGATTTCAAAACAGGGATTGGAGCAACCTATTGAAATGGAGAGTTTGGGGGGATTCCCAGAAAACAGAGTAGTGGTTTATTAATCCAAAGGACTTTAAGAATATGGGAATTAAAATTTATGAAGACCAGTGTGAGATTTATGGAATGGGTGACGTTTCGGGTCGAGACCCTTCTTCAACTGACCCGAAACATCACCATTCCTTCTCTCCAGAGAGGCTGCCTGTCCTCCTGAGTTACTCCAGCATTTTGTGTCTACCTTTGATTTAAGCCAGCATCTGCAGTTCTTTCCTACACAGGATGAGAGTTATAGCATATAATCCTTTACATTGATTCTATATCAATCATTCGAGTTCTAAAAGGTAAGCTATGATAAAGCGTTCAGGTTTTCTGATGATAAACACAAAATGGTGGAGTAAATTAGCTGGACAACATCTCTGGATAGAAGGAATGGGTGACGTTTCGGGTCGAGACCCTTCTTCAGACTGAGCTTTCAGATTTTCTAAAGGTTACGATTTACCTGGTAATGTAAATAAGGTTAATGTAATATAATCTATTGTGAGTGAAAATAGTAAGGATGATACTAGTGGAAAGTAGTATCACATAATTTCTGGGGTAAGAAGTGCAAGATCTCTGAACATGGTGAATATTCAGGTATGAAGCCCATGATAATAAAATAGATAATTGATCCTCATGAGAATATACATTTGCTTAAGGGACCCAGATCCGATAGAGCACAACCTGAAGTTGAATCAATGTTGCTTTAAACACAATTATAACTGAAAAGAATAAAAATGCTGTTCATGTCCTTAATAAAATAATAAATGAAGTTAAAGGGAATCATCCCACACAATTAGAAATAAAATGTTTTTTTTCAATGTTTCAGAATAATAAAACATGTTTTCAAAGAATTTCCAGTATTTTAAATACAAGCAAACAGCAAAAGCATAATATATTCCTTAATATGAGAGATAGGCCTCGAGGAATATTAATGCAAGGTCATTAATATTCCAGATAGATGCCATATTAAAGCAAATGGATCTTCTTGTTCATATGGACAACGATGACTCTATAGTACATAAAATAAGATACTGTTTTGATTGATATATTTACACTGTGGATTGTGTACGAGGTATGTTAATCTCTGCTAACTCTTGCATTTCTATAGTGCCTTTTATAACCTGAGGATATTCCCAAACACTTTCAAATATCCTCAAAGTTTAGTTTGTATCAACATGAGTATGATTATTTCATACAGCCAGCCATGATATTTTTAAGTAATTGATGAAATTGTTCAGATTATATCGGAGTAAAAAGTTTATTTTTCTCCATGCAGAGTTGTCAAACAAAGGTACAATCATTTTAGAAGCAGCCTCAAAGAACGCATTATTACTCCTGGATGAGGTGCTCAAGAAACGTGATCTCCACTGGAAAGAATGCAACTACTGCCCAACATGTCTGTTTAAGAACTGTGGCAACAAGACAGCTCAGTGTGGTATGTGAAACTCCCAACAATGGAATTAAACAAACTTAGCTCTCTGACAAGACTATGTGACAGTACGATTCAACCTCAAGAGAGTTTCATGAGTGAAAAGTCGGCTGAAGACCTAGAATCTTTGGGCTAATACTATTATTATTATTATTATTATTATTATTATTATTACTAATATTATTGAGTGCCCTGGTCTTCACTGAACTCATCTTAATTGGCTCCCAAGGGGCTCCACAACTAATATCCATGTCCAATTTACAGAAAGATGAATTGGATAATGGCCTTTGCATATTGAGACATGCTGGAACTGATTGTAGACTAGCATTGGATAAAGTCCCATTGCTTGTGATGTTTCAAAGTGTAACTGGGTTTAACTATTTATGAGTTGCACCAAAAAATTTGGATCTCCAGCAGGGTGTAATCAATTGGTTAAAGATTCAGTTTGTAGGAAATGTCTGGAGAAGGAGGACCACAATCTGGTCATTTGAGGGCAAATTGCAGTTGTGAGTAAATCTGAAGATTCTGCCCAACTGCCTTGTGCTTCTCAGCCACTCCATTAACATTATAGTTAACAGGCCTCATTTAATCAGAAAATGTGGACTCAATGTCACAGATACTTGATCACACACTCTACTGATGTGAGCCATGCATCATGACCAGTAGGCGACCCCTAAGGCCCTTGCATTTCGGAGGACAGACCGTAGCTAGTTGCAACTCTGCATGTGTACATCATCTGGGATATTATTGAGAGAGCCCAAGCATTTGCATACACCAAAGGATGCATACATTTTGTCTCAGCCTATGTTTCCCATGCACCAGCCATACAACGCTTACAGCGCCGGAGACCCGGGTTTAATCCTGACTACGGGTACTGTCTGTACGGAGTTTGTACGTTCTCCTCATGACCTGCGTGAGTTTCCTCCGAGCTCTTCGGTTTCCTCCCACACTCCAAAGACACACAGGTTTGTAGGTTAATTGGCTTTTAATTTTAATTGTAGAATTGTCTCTAGTGTGTGTAGGATAGTGTTAATGTGTGGGGATCGCTGGTCGGTGCGGTCTCGGTGGGTTGAAGGGCCTGTTTCCTCACTATCTCTAAACCAAACTAAACCAGCCCACCACACTCCTCCATCCCTGAACTGCACACACATTCCCAATCGGAACTACTTTTGAAAACCCAATTCACACAAACCTCTGAAGTCAAACTGTACATGTTTAAAGC
This sequence comes from Malacoraja senta, assembly GCA_038087875.1. Taxonomy (NCBI): domain Eukaryota; kingdom Metazoa; phylum Chordata; class Chondrichthyes; order Rajiformes; family Rajidae; genus Malacoraja; species Malacoraja senta. Next base: position 5,759,806 of record CM075984.1, on the reverse strand, counting down.
ATATATCCACATTGACATCCACATATATATATATATATATATATATATATATATATATCCACATCAACTATATCCACATTTCCTTGTCATTCACTACTTTACATAATGGAATTTGATTGAGTGTTTGACTCTGAAATCATCATTGGCAGAGCATTGGTAACTTGTTAAATATTCCCGTCTCATATATTATTGGAATCTTTGGTGTAAACCAGGTTAGTACATGAATGAGACATTCAGTGCAAACGATGCCCAGGGTGGCAGTACTGGCATTTAAAATAGGATTCTAAAATATTCCTTTCTGTGTAAAATGTCCTTTAGGTTCACTGATTTTTAATTGAAATTTTATGATGTGATCAAGCTATTTCTACTATGGATGAGCATCATGTTATATAATTGGATGCATGATATTTCTGACCAGACTATGACTATAATCCAGTGTAAAGGGCCTGTCCCACGAGCATGTGACTGCATGCGGCAAGCGCGACCTAACATGGTTGCTTGAGCCGTACGGTCTCGCTGGGCCGGTGCCACTTCGATCGCCGGAGCCGACATCGCGCGGGGCTCCGAAAAACTGACACTGTTCAAAAATTCCGCGTGGCAACGGCCTGCCGGCCCGCAGCCGCCTCGACGCCGTATGCACCGCTTCGACGGGCATGCGCAGTGTCTCAACGGCGTGCGCAGCGTCTCGACGCCGTACGCAGCGTCTTGATGCCGAACATCATGCGCAAACTTCCCGCGGACTTCGCTTGAATTTCACGTCACTCACTCGACCTCCGCGCGGCCTCCGCTTCCGGTTTGGTCGCGCTCGCCGCATGCAGTCACATGCTGGTGGGACAGGCCCTGTACGGGGATCACTCGACCTCCGCGCGGCCCCCGCGTGGCCCCCGCTTCCGGTTTGGTCGCGCTTGCCGGATGCAGTCGTATGCTCGTGGGACAGGCCCTTAAGGGATGTTTAGAACCGTGTCAACTGTGTTTTAGCATCTGAACGATTTCACACAGTGGACAGGTCAGTTTCATGGTCCAGTAACATCTGGGTAGCAACAATTCAAATATTGATAGTTTCCATGTCATCTCATGTCATCTTTGGCTACTGCTATGCTAATTGCTTTGATTTCATTTCAGTTTTGGGGGCGATGCCCACGTCGGAGCCCAGCTGTGATATCATTCTGAAAGCACAGTTATTGGAACCAGAGGCCGAGCGAAACTGGGAGCTGAGTAAAGCATGCTGGTATTATCGAACCTATTGTCTTGAAGAAAGGAATCTGAAGGAAAACTGTGCAGAAAAGATGGAAGAATACTGTCGTGTGAGAATACATCAATGCAGTAAGTTTGGTGCACTGGTCATAGATATCATGTATCTAATAAATGTGCCTTTTACCAAGTAATTCTGTTCTAGGTTTAGGTTTATCATTGTCACATATTCTGTGTGTCACATATTGTCACATTTTCTGGTGAAAAACTTTGTTCTGCATGCTATCCAAACAGATCAGATATATCGTACAATCAGTTCAAACTCAAGTACAGTAGATAGAGCAAAGGGGGAAGATACAGGGTGCAGAATTTAGATCTCAGCATTGTTGCGCATCGGAGTGCATCAATTACTTAGACAAAGTCCAATGACCTCAATGGGGTAGAGGTGAATCAAACAGTACCCTCGCTAATGAAAGGACCATTTAACAGAGGGGATGAGGCTATTCCTGTGTCTGGTGGCGCGCGCTTCCAAGCTTCTGTACCTTTTGCCAGATGGGAGCAAGGAGAAGAAGGAATGACCGGGGTGGGTCGAGTTTTTCATAATGCTGGCTGCATTTCCGAGGCATCATGAAGTGTAGATGTGAAGTTCTAGACACTTGAAGGTGTGGATTGTAACTGTTCATATGCAGGGTATGGTAATTATTTAGCAGACGGCTTTAGATCAACATTTATACTTGTGAAGTAACTTTATAAAGTTCATTTTGGATAACTACAATGATGACAATACTCAATAGTTTAAATCAAATCTGCTTAACCGAAGGGAGCAATGTTGTCCTTCAGTCACCATTAAATTTGTAATAATGCTATTGTTGCTATTTGCAGCTGGGACAAACGACCTGAAAAGTCAGAATTCTTGGATAATCTCAGAGACAAAACGTAAGTAATAAATTAATTCACCTTAAGTAACAATATAGCGATGTGGCACCAAGTGGCAACCTAATCGTGAGAATAAAAAATACGTGTTTATTAAATGGAACTTTGCTCATTTATTAAATCATAAACTCATTGTAATCCGCTAGAGTTTGGGAAATAATTATCATTTTGTACATTAATGTACAGAGTGTATAGTGATCACACAAAGAAAGGAACAACTGAATTAAACATAGATGAAACAAAGACTTAAGATAGTTTCCCTTGATAATCATTTCCCAATCTTCAGAAGATTATAAGGAGTTTATGATTGAATATTATTTTAATAATATTTTAATATTATAATTAATTTTAATGCTTTTATTATTGTAAAGAATATGAGATTACAGGAACAGAAGCAAGCGCTCCATGAACTTGCTGCAGCTTTCTGTCAGATCAGAGCTCACATCTTGTTTCACTCCATTAACCTGCCTTGTTTGTGCAACTATTAGCACCCAACCAAGAAACATCACTCAGCTTGAAAGTTTTAACTCTGTACAATACTGCTATACCTAGTCTCCAAGGTGTAGGACTCCAATGAGGACTAAAACGATGCTTATATCAGTGCCAGATCACTTCCTTCTCATTGCAGGCCAACCTCCATTAGCATCTTTAATTTTGGGCCACTACCGCCACTCCAAATCCCTTCCAGTCATCTCTAAGTTATCCTTTCCAGGGTTCATAGTTGGAGCTTACTAATGTTGTTGTGCTGAAGCACGCCACAAATTGGATACACTGATGGAAGTGTCTTTTACTTTCAGCCACATGCGGTCAGAGAGCATCAGTGCCCAAAGGCACTGTGGCCATGGGGAAGATTGTTGGTGGGAACATAGCAGCTCCTGGAAGCTGGCCTTGGCTGGTGCTGTTAAAGCTAAATGGGAACGTGATGTGTGGTGGTGTCCTAGTGCAGGAGTCGTGGGTCGTAACAGCAGCGCATTGCTTCACAGGGTAAGAATCTTACTGATATTATTGATAACCATTGAAAGTGACAACAAAATGAATCAAAAACTAAAAATGATCGAACTTATTGCCAACTTTGTAAATATGATGGTTTAAACATTGTCATCCAGTAAAATGTTGAGGTGAATAAATATAACTGAAGAAGGAACTGCAGATGCTGGTTTGAACCGAACATGGACACAAAAAGCTGGAGTAACCCAGAGGGTTAGACAGCATCTCTGGAAAAAAGAAACAGGTGACGTTTCGGGATAAGGGTCTGAAAGGTCATGAAGGTGGACGGGGTCAGGGTCTGAAGAAGGGTCTCGACCCGAAACGTCACCTCTTCCTTTTCTTCAGAGATGTTAACTGAAGAAGTGCCTGTTTGACATAAGCATGGTAGAGGCAATTTTAACCATGGAAAGAATAGACAATAGACAAAAGGTGCAGGAGTAGGCCATTCAGCACTTCAAGCCTGCACCGCCATTCACTGTGATCATGGCTGATCATCCACATTCAGTACCCCGTTCCTGCCTTCTCGCCATATCCCCTGACTCCGCTATCTTTAAGAGCTCTCTCTTGAAAGCATCCAGAGAATTGGTCTCCACTGCTTTCAGAGGAAGAGAATTCCAGATTTACAACTCTTTGGGTGAAAACGTTTTTCCTCATCTCCATTCTAAATGGCCTACCCCTTGTTCTTAAACGGTGGCCCCCTGGTTCTGGACTCAGAAGCCCACTGTAAGAACCCACTTACATGGACGTGGCCATGCTTTGAATTAACCTCCCACCCACCCTACTCAACCCTGTGTCAAATAGGTCTCACGTGATATCAGCAGACTCAGCTGGAACTTCATTGTCTGTAGAAAGACTAAAAATTACCTCTTACGTTTTGCTTTAGGAACAGAAATGAAAATTATTGGCGAGTGGCCGTTGGTGAATATGATTTGAGAAAACAAGATCCTGAAGAAAGAATTTTCCAAATCAATCGTATCATCATCCACACCAAGGTACAAGCATTGCATTGATGCTCTCTGTCTCCACAAAAACTGCCTCACCTGCCTTTATTTATAGACATTTCTGTTTATTTTCGCTATTATCGGCATCTGTAGTATTTTATATTTCTTCAGAGTTCATCAAGTGTAGCAATAAAACAAAACAAGACACCAAATGCTGGAGTGACTCGGCGGGTCAGACAGGATTCCTGGAGAACATGGATAAGCGATGTTTCAGATCGAGGCCCTTCTTGTGGTGGGGGATGGAGAGGAAAGCTGGAAGAGAGGAGAGGCTGGGCAGAGTCTAGCAAGTGATAGGTGGATACAGGTGAGCGGGGGGGGGGGGGTTGATCGGCAGATGGGTGGACAAGGACTAGAGAAGGATATTCAGAAGGTGTGAGATAACAGGATTGAAGAGTTGTGAATTGTGAAGCTATAGGAAGGAATGTAGATTAGAAGGGGAGGGGTAAAATAGGTGCAAGTCCAGGTGAGGCACAGGATGGAAAGGGGGGAGGGGGGGGAGAAGAAGGAGGGGGGGTTTAGTTAGTTACCTAAAATTGGAGAAATCAATGTTCATATATTGGGTTGTAAGCTACCCAAGCAGAATATGGGGTGCTGTTTCTCCAGTTTGCGTGTGTGGAGGATGTCCAGGATGGATAGGTCAGTGTGGGAATGGCTAGAGGAGTTAAAATGGTGAGCGACCGGGAGATCCAGTTGGCCTTGGTGGACTGAGCACAAGTGTTCGGCGAAATGGTCGGTGAATCTATGCTTCCTCTCAGAAATGTAAGGCCCATTGGGAACAGTGAATGCAGTCAATCAGGTTAGAGGAGGTGCACATGTACCTCTGACTCACCTGGAAGGAATGCTGGGGTCCCTGGATACAGGTGAGGGAGGAGAGAAAGGGACAGATCTAACATCACCTGCAGTTACAAGGGGAAAGTACCTGGGGGGGGAGTGGTTTGGGTGGGAAGTGATGAGTGAACCAAAGAGCTGTGGAGGGAGCAGTCTCCGTGGAAGGCATAAAGGGGTGGGGATGGGAAGATGTGACTGGTGGTGGGATCACGTTAGAGGTGACAGAAATGTCGGAAAATGACATGTTGGATGCGAAGGCTGGTGGGGTAAAAGGTGAACTCTATCCATGGTCCATTTGAGGGGAAGGGGAGTGAGAGCAGAGCTACGGGACTCAGAAGAGACGTGGTTTAGGAATCTATCCTGACACAGGAGGGAAACAAAGATGACTTCTCCAATGTCCTAGAATGGAAAGCCTCATCTTGGGAGCAGATTCAGCAGAGACGGAGAAATCAAGAGTCGGGGATAGCATCTTTACAAGAGGCAGGGTGGAAAGTGGTGTAGTCAAGATAACTGTGGGATATGATGGGTTTGTAGTAGATGTCAGTCAATCGTCTGTCCCCTGTGATGGTGACAGAGAGATCAAGAAAGGGGAGAGAGGTGTCAGGGATAGTCCGAGTGAGTTTAAGGGCAGGGTGGAAGTTAGTGGTAAAGTTAATGAAATCCACAAGTTCTGCACAGATGCAGGATGGTGAAATATGAGAAGCTGTTCCTCCAATTTGCGTTTGGCCTCACTCTGACAATGGAGGAGGTGCAGGACAGAAATGTCAGTGCGGGAATGGGAAGGGGAGTTAAAGTGTTTTGCAACCAGGAGATCATGTAGACCAAGGCGGACTGAGCGGAGGTGTTCAGTGAAACAATCACCCAGTTTGAACTTGGTCTCGCCAATAGGAGTCCACACCTGGAACAGTGGATACAGTAGATGAGGTTGGAGGAGGTGCAAGTGAACTTCTGCCTTACCTGAAAGGTCTGTCGAGGACCCTGGACAAAGTCGAGGGGGGAGGTATAAGAACAGGTGTAGCATCTCCTGCGGTTGCACGGGAGAGTACCTGGGGAGGGGGTGGCTTGGGTGGGAAGGGATGCGTTAACCAAAGAGTTCTGGAGGGAACGGTCTCTGCGTAAAGCAGAAAGGGGTGGAGATGGGAAGATGTGACTAGCGGTGGGATCCTGTTGGAGGTGACGAAAATGTCAGAGGATTATATGCTGTACGCGACGGCTGATGGGGTACCTGGTGAGGACTAGGGAGATTCTGTCCCTGTTGCGACTGGGGGGAGGGGTGGCAAGAGCAGAGCCATGAGGAGACACATGTGAGGGCCTCATCAATGATAGTAGAGGCGAACCCCTGTTCCCTAAAGAATTAGGACATCTCGGATGTCCTGGTATGGAACATCACATCTTGGGCGCAGATGCGGTGGAGACGGAGGCATAGGAAGTAGGAGATAGAGTGTTTGCTGGAGGCAGGGTGGGAAGAAGTGTAGTCTAGATAGCTGTGAGAGTCACTAAGTTTGTGATAGACGCCAGTCGATATTCTATCTCCGTGTGACGGAGACGATGAGATCAAGGAAGGGGAGGGAGGTGTCGGAGATAGTCCAAGTGAATTTGAGTGCAAGATGGAAATTGGTAGTGAAGTCAATGAAGTCCATGAGTTCTGCATGGGTGCAGGCCATAGCAAATCTTTGGAATTATTTTTCCAAGTGGGTTATGGAGGCAAAGTTTGCTACAAGAAAGAGATCAGCAGATTTTTAAAAGAATCAATGGATACACGGTCAGGACAGGGAAATGGCAATGAGATAGAAAAGGAATCATGATCTTATTGAATAGTAGTGCAGGGATAAATGGCTAAATAGCCACAGCCTTTTCTATTTTGTGTGTTCTTATTTATTCAATTGGTTCAACTTATACAGTAAGACAATGAAACAGGGAGATACATATGAGGATTAAGAAAGGACTTAGGCTGGTGTTTCATTGATGAAAGTAAATGTGTAGATTTTATGATTATTTTATGAGTACATTTGGCAGAGATAACTGAAACTACGTGCATGTAATGATGGGGGATTTTTTAAAAAATTATTTTATTTTCTCCCCCATTCTGTGCTTCTCTATATATTCAATGATCATCCATTATACAAATTCCCTACTATTGTAATACCTTTCAAGGCACATCAAACAAAATTCCTCAGTCTTTCCAACAGTATCAGTCATGTATTGCCATTATCCATTGTTCATTAACCGTTTTAGCATCATTTAACACAAACCAGGATAATATTGCTGGTTTATTGTTCTGCATAGAGCCAACTCCACTAAATACAAAGAAGCAGGTCCTATTCTTGGTAAGAAACATTTGAAAAAAGGTAGAGGGATATGACAACACACACCTCCAGATTTAGGGACAGTTTCTTCCCAGCTGTTATCAGGCAACAGAATTATCCTCCCGCAACTAGAGAGTAGTCCCGAACTTCTAGCTGCCTCATTGGTGACCCTCGGACTATCTTTAATCGGACTTTACTGGGTTTACCTTGCACTAAACGTTATTCCCTTACCATGTATCTATACACTGTAAATGGCTTGATTGTAATCATGTATTGTGTTTCTGCTGACTGGGTAGCACAAAACAAACGCATTTCACTGTACACGTGACAACAAACTAAACTAAACTGAAGTGCGGTCTCGACCCGAAATGTCACCTATTCCTTTTCTCCAGAGATGCTGTCTGACCCGTTGGGTTACTCCAGCTTTTTGTGTCTATCTTCGATCTAAACCAAACTGAAACTGAATTCAATTTGAGTAGCAACAGAACCATGTACCTTCCTTAAAATATCAAACAATAATATATCTGTTTATTTCAGTTTAATCAAAGAACATTCAATAATGACATTGCCCTCCTGGAGCTGACAGCACCTGTAGCTATATCAGAGCATTTGAACTTTGTGTGTCTGCCAGAAAGTATTGAGGAGCTACCTGCTGGAACAACCTGTTACATTGCTGGATGGGGTTCACTGTATGAAGGTGAGGAATATTATAAGATCAAATGACAGTCGTATTGCTCTTGAATTAATTGTAAATATATTATCACATTTAAGGAGAGCTCAATCTATGTGTAAAATGGTGATGGATTTCATTTTGTACTTCAGCTTTTTTACATAAAGTATTTTTCTAAGTAATGATAACCTGTTCATTAATAGGCACAAAAAGCTGGAGTAACTCAGCAAGACAGGCAGCATCTCTGGAGAGAAGGAATGGGTGACATTTCAGGTCAAGATCCTACTTCAAGAAAAGTCTCGACCCGAAACGTCACCCAATCCTTTTCTCCAGAGATGCTGCCTGCCCCACTGAGTTAAGGGCCTGTCCCATGGGCATGCGATTCCATGCGACAAGTGCAACCTAACCGGAAGCGGGGGCCGTGCGGAGGCCGAGTGATCACCGTATGCCCTGTCCCAGAGCCATGCGATTCCATGCGGCGAGCGTGACCTAACCGGAAACGGGGGGTGCGCGGACGTCCAGTTCGAGCGAAGTCTGTTGGAAGCTCGAGCGGTTTTTATGTAGGTGAACACGGGTAGGTAATGTTTCGGTTTTTATGTAGGTGAACACGGGTAGGTGATGTTTCGGTTTTTATGTAGGTGAACACGGGTAGGTGATGTTTCGGGTCGAGACCCTTCCTCAGACCATAGAAGACTGCAGAAGACTTCAGTCCGAAGACGGCGTCTCGACCCGAAAAACCACCCGTCCACAGAAGCTGCCTGATCTACTGAGTTAATTACTCCAGCATTTTTGGTGTGTCCATCTTCGGTGTAAATGGGCATCTGCAGTTCCTTCCTTCACACCAATTCCAGAGTTGACGGAGACAGTGCACGCGGCGTCGAGGCGGTGCGCACAGCCTCAATGCGGCAGCGGGGCGGCAGGCCGTTGCCGCGCGGAATTTTTGAACAGTGTCAGTTTTTCGGAGCCCCGCGCGATGTCGGGACCAACTCCATACGGCTCCGGCGATCTACGTGGGACCAGCCCCGCGCGGCCCCCGCACGGCCCCGGCTTCCGGTTAGGTCGCGCTTGCCGCATGGAGTCGCCTGCCCATGGGACAGGCCCTTTACTCCAGCTTTTTGTGTCTATCTTTGGTTTAAACCAGCATCTGTAGTCCCTTCCTACACCTGTTTATTAATGTTGTCCTTTCAACACTAAATAACATGGGACTTTATAAAAACACCATCCTTTGCTTTTGTGCAAAATATTTTCAAGATTTTGTACCATTAATATATCCTTCTGCCTTGATGACATGAATCCACACATCTCATTAATGCAAAATGCTTGGGTAACTCAGCAGGAGCTAATCGAGCATTTTGTGTCTAGCTTTGGTTTAAACCAGCATCTGCAGTTCCTTCTTACACCTCTCACTTGTTACCTCTTGTATACATGACTATTCCAGCGCTGATCTGTCCCATTTCTCATCTTTCAGCTTTAATATTGAGAATAGATGAATATAGGCGGACAAAATAATAACCATTTTCCTGTTGGGAAATGGAGCTAACCAGATAAATACACATTAATTGGTTCAACATTTGTGATGGGGAAACAATGTGAATACTATTAAAATCCAATGTAAATATTCAACACAATTTCAAAATTTATTCTTGACTATTTCAACATCCTGCCATCTGCTACTAATATTGCTCATATTTATCCTTGTGTAATATTTCCATTATTTAGATTATGTTTTATCTGTTGCTGCATTGCCCACATCCATTTCAAACAGAATGGGATTATTAATTGTACCATGGGGTCTGGGGAGAAATATTCAATTGGAGACTATTGATCTGTCATCTCTTGCATCTCCTTTACTTCTAGCTTGATGCACCTAAATCAAACATTGAATCCCCTCTTTCTTCAGACTGAGAGTCAGCTAGCCCACAGCCCACCTAGCCCACAGCCCACAGCCCACAGCCCACAGCCCACCTAGCCCACAGCCCACAGCCCACCTAGCCCACAGCCCACAGCCCACAGCCCACAGCCCACCTAGCCCACAGCCCACCTAGCCCACAGCCCACCTAGCCCACAGCCCACAGCCCACAGCCCACAGCCCACCTAGCCCACAGCCCACAGCCCACAGCCCACCTAGCCCACAGCCCACCTAGCTCACAGCCCACAGCCCACAGCCCACAGCCCACAGCCCACAGCCCACAGCCCACCTAGCCCACAGCCCACAGCCCACCTAGCCCACAGCCCACCTAGCCCACAGCCCACAGCCCACCTAGCCCACAGCCCACAGCCCACAGCCCACAGCCCACAGCCCACAGCCCACCTAGCCCACAGCCCACCTAGCCCACCTAGCCCACTTAGCCCACAGCCCACCTAGCCCACAGCCCACAGCCCACCTAGCCCACAGCCCACAGCCCACAGCCCACCTAGCCCACAGCCCACAGCCCACCTAGCCCACAGCCCACCTAGCCCACAGCCCACAGCCCACCTAGCCCACAGCCCACCTAGCCCACAGCCCACAGCCCACAGGCCACCTAGGCCACAGCCCACCTAGCCCACAGCCCACCTAGCCCACAGCCCACAGCCCACCTAGCCCACAGCCCACCTAGCCCACAGCCCACAGCCCACAGCCCACCTAGCCCCCAGCCCACCTAGCCCACAGCCCACCTAGCCCACAGCCCACAGCCCACCTAGCCCACAGCCCACCTAGCCCACAGCCCACCTAGCCCACAGGCCACCTAGGCCACAGCCCACCTAGCCCACAGCCCACCTAGCCCACAGCCCACAGCCCACAGCCCACAGCCCACCTAGCCCACAGCCCACAGCCCACCTAGCCCACAGCCCACCTAGCCCACAGCCCACAGCCCACAGCCCACAGCCCACAACCCACAGCCCACCTAGCCCACAGCCCACCTAGCCCACAGCCCACAGCCCACAGCCCACAGCCCACAGCCCACAGCCCACCTAGCCCATAGCCCACCTAGCCCACAGCCCACAGCCCACCTAGCCCACAGCCCACCTAGCCCACAGCCCACAGCCCACCTAGCCCACAGCCCACCTAGCCCACAGCCCACCTACCCCACCTAGCCCACAGCCCACCTAGCCCACAGCCCACCTAGCCCACAGCCCACAGCCCACCTAGCCCACAGCCCACCTAGCCCACAGCCCACAGCCCACAGCCCACCTAGCCCACAGCCCACCTAGCCCACCTAGCCCACAGCCCACAGCCCACAGCCCACCTAACCCATAGCCCACCTAGCCCACAGCCCACCTAGCCCACAGCCCACAGCCCACAGCCCACCTAGCCCGCAGCTAACAATGGCCTGTTTCCTTTATCATCATTACTTTTTTGCATATCTTTCATTCATTTGTTCTATATCTCTATAATCACCTTCTATATCTCTCGTTTCCCTTTTACCTGACTCTGTCTGAAGAAGGGTCTCGACCCAAAACGTCACCTATTCCTTTTCACCAGAGATACTACCTGTCCCGCTGAGTTACTCCAGCTTTTTGTGTCAATCTTCTGAATACTATTAATATTTAATTTTGATAGTCAACAGTTTTCTGAAAATCATTCTTGGCATTTTCACCACCGTTCATGTGCTACTAATATTGACCATTTTCATCTTTGTGCAATACTTCCCATTATTTAGATGATGCTTCATCTGTTATTACTCTGCCCACTCCTATTTCAGACAAAAGGGAATTCTTAGTTGTGCCTTGGTGGTTTGGGAGGATAATTCACGTAGAGACTGTTCAACTGCATCATCTCTCAGGTGTCTGATGAACCTAATGAAACATTTCCACTTCATTCCCATTGGCAACAGTTTTTTTGTTTTCATTAGAAAGCTTACACACAAAAATGTCCATCTTTTTTAGTTTTTAGAGACACAGCGCAGCAACAGGCCCTTCGGCCCACCGAGTCCACACCGACCGACAATTGCCGGACATTAACAATGGCCTACACATGCCAGGGACAATTTTACATTTATACATTTATACCAAGCCAATTAACCTACAAACCTGCACGTCTTTGGTGTGTGTGAGAAGCCGAAGATATCGGAGAAATCCCACGCAGAACATAAAACTCCGTACAGACATCACCCATAGTCAGGATTGGACCCGAGTCTCTGGCGCTGTAAGGCAGTAGCTCTACCATGCTGCCTAATGTTGATATCACCAGGTCTCCAGAAGCTACATGGAAAGTGCCTTCAACTGCAGGAAGAATCGTGCGTCTGTAATAATGTAAATGGGCACATGTTGACTGGTAATTATGTTTTATTCATGTCAACAGATGGGCCAAATGCAGATGTACTAATAGAAGCAAAAGTGCCTTTGCTGGGACAGAATACATGTAAATCCGCACTTGGGAAGGAGCTAGTCACCAACCAAATGTTTTGTGCTGGTTACCTAACGGGCAATGTTGACTCCTGCCAGGTAAGATCTCAATAAGGAAGGAATGATACAATCAGACTACATTTGTAGATGTCTCAAACCTAACCAGTACATCTTATAGAGGTGTATAAGATCATGAGGAGAATTGATAGGGTAGATGCAGAGTCTCAGGCTAGGACTTAACTCCTTGGAGCGTAGGAAGATGAGGGGTGATCGTATAGAAGTGTATAAGGTCATGAGGGGAATAGATAGGATAGATGCACACAGTCTTTTACCCAGAGAAGAGGGGCTAAGAACCAAAGGGCATAGGTTTAAGGTGAGGGGAGAAATATTTAATAGGAACCTAAGGGGCAACTTTTTCATACAGAGGGTGGTAGGCACATGGAAGGAACTGCCACAGAGGGTAGTTGAGCCAAATACTTTAATAACATTTAAAAGACATTTTTGTCAGTACATGTATAGGAAAGGTTTTGAGGGATATGGGTCAAACACAGGCAGGTTGGATTAGTGTAGATGGGTCATCTTGGTCGGCATGGATAAGTTGGGCTAAAGGACCTGTTTCCGTGCTGAATCCATTTATGACTCTATAAAGAGACGGCATGATTGTCATTCAAAGTCAGTGACACAACACGGCCTAAATTTGAAGTTAACCGAAGAAAAAAATGATAATGTTATTAGCAATGAAACAAAATTACAGTAGGTAACTTTAATATGAATGTGCTAATAATGGGTCAAATATCATGTTTTACAAGGTTTTCCAATAATCCACAACAGCGATCAGCTTTAATGGTTTCTTTCCCTCTGTCAGAGAGCACATATGTTAATAAAATTAGGCTGATTTTATGAAGTAATGTTCTTGGCTTTGGTTACTAGGACACATAAGTAAATCAATGGTTCTGCATGATTAATGGATGATGGAAAATGTTATTATCAATCAGCCCACATGCAAAAATATCCATAATAGATCCTTCTTTGCTTTTAACGATTTGGCTCCCAACTTTCTTATCTGATCCAGATAAAACATATATTCCAGTAGGTGTGTTCAGCAATGTTCCCAATATATATTTCCAGCAAATAAGGCTTCTCATTAGGGAATGATTTCATGCACAGGAAATGGCTCATCTTGCCTTGATACAGCACCTCCTGGAACATATATATTTTCTTCTCTCCAGAGATGCTGAGTTACTCCAGCATTTTGTGTCTAACTTTGGTTTAAACCAGCATCTTCAGTTCCTTCCTACACATATATCTTTATGTTTTATCTGGATCACAGATCAAATGGAGGGGGTAAATTATTTAAAGCAAATACTTACTGCTGACAGGATTTATTAGTCTTGTAATATTTCTTTAGTATCAGAGAAACCTATGACAATTTTAAGAGCCCTGGCCAAGTTTAAGCAGTTACTTCATATCCTAGCTCTGGGCAGTCAATCTAATACTACTAGAAAATGTTACAAGGTCATAGAGCTGCTGTAAACGTTGACAAGCAAATGTCCAGTAACAGTTAACATAGCACTTCAGTGTGGTACACTGGATATTTTATATCACCTAAGAAGGGATAATTCAAACTAATACTGCTGAAAGCAGACTACAGTATTATGTAGGCACAAAATATTCAGTGCGACAGGTAGCATCTCTGGAGAGAAGGAATGGGTGACATTTCGGGTCGAGATCCTTCTTCAGATTGAAGAAGGGTCTCGACCTGAAACGTCACCCATTCCTTCTCTCCAGAGATGCTGCCTGTCCCGCTGAGTTACTCCAGCATTTTGTGTCTACCTTCGACTTAAACAAGCATCTGCAGTTCCTTCCTACTGTATCTTATATTTGTTTCTCTCTGTTGCTGTTTAATACATTTGGCATTTCGTATGCTAAAATACAGCCCTTTAAAGCATTTACTTTACAACCCTCCAAAGTTATGGAGGAGTATTTAATAGCTGACAATAAAAGCAGTAAGTTAAAATGATTTTAATTATTGACTCATGGGCTTTCCACAATTTGCTTAGATACTGGGCAAGTTATGAGAAGCCTTAATGGCTGGAGATTTATATTGGTAATAGCATATTTCAGGATATAATATCCAAAATAAGTGGCAGTCTGCAATGATAATTTACTATTTGGCATTCCTGGTTCCGTCTGTGAATTTTATGGTGCAAGAAGTTCATGCAAGTCCACTCAGTTTATTTCAGGACTGGGTGTTGCCAGCATTTAGAAAGTCATTTTAAAAGGTGGAAGTAATCAGTAGATCAGACAGCATTTGTTCATAACTTCATGGAACAGAATTAGTCCATTCGTTCCATCAAGTCTACTCCACCATTCAATCATGGGTGATCTATCTTTCCCTCACAACCCCATTCTCCTGCCTTTGCCCCATAACCCCTGACACCCTTAAGGGCCTGTCCCACGAGCATGCGACTGCATGCGGCAAGTGCGACCAAACCGGAAGCGGGGGCCACGCGGAGGTTGAGTGATCCCCGTACAGGGCCGGTCCCACCAGCATGCGACTGCATGTGGCAAGCGCGACCAAACTGGAAGCGGGGGCCGCGCGGAGGTCGAGTGAGTGACGTGAAGTTTGAGCGAAGTCCGCGGGAAGTTCGCGCGTGACGTACGGCGTCAAGACGCTGCGTACGGCGTCGAGATGCTGCGCACGCCCGTCGAGGCGGTGTGTACGGCGTCGAGGTGGCTGTGGGCCGGCAGGCCATTGCCGCGCGGAATTTTTGAACAGTGTCAGTTTTTCGGAGCCGCGCGCGATGTCGGGACCAGCTCCGCACAACTCCATACGGCTCCGGCGATCGAAGTGGGACCGGCCCCGCGAGGCCATACGGCTCAAGCGACCACGTTAGGTCGTGCTTGCCGCATGCAGTCGCATGCTCGTGGGACAGGCCCTTTACTAATCAAGAATCTGTTAATCTCCTCCTTAAAATAGCCATTGACGGCCTCCACAGCGTCTGTGCCAATAGATTCACCACCCTCTAATGAGAAATGCCTTCTCATCTTCTTTCTAAAGGTATGGCCTTTTATTCTGAGGCTATTGCCTCTGGTCATGGACTCTCCCACTAGTGGAAACATCCTCTCCCACTAGTGGAATCCATCCTGGATTCACTCGATCCACCATTCCTTACTACTGATTCAACTTGCAAATTAACTTTTTGGGAATCCTGCAAGTCTCCTTGCAACTGTGAAGAAACAGAGTTGCTGGTTCAATGTTTCAAACAGAAGACTTACCATCAGAACTGCAAAAAGTCAGAAATAAATCTAGTTTTAATTTGCAGAGGAATTGGAGAGGGGTGGAGAGTACGAGGGAACGACAGTTTATAAGGATGAGGAGAGATTGAAGGACACGTGCTGGTTGAAAGAAACTTGTATAACAGCTATGTCTGGGGAAAGAGTGAAAAGGAGATGACCAATATCCATAATAATGAAAGAGAAAAAATACAGAATCTTAAAAATATGAGATACAAGGCTGATTTTCTGAAATTGGTTAGATTTAGTTTAAGTTTAGTTTAAGTTTTTGTAGTGAACATGCGTCATGGAAACAGACCCTTTGGCCCTCCGAATCCACGCTGATTATTGATAACCCGTTCTCACTAGTTCTACGTTGTCCCACTTGCTCATCACTTCCTACACACTGGGCCAATTTACAGAGGCCAATTAACCTACAAACTCGCACGATTTGCACCTTCTCCCCGCGATCGTGTGGGTTTCCTCTGGGTGCACTGGGCTCCTCCTATATCCCAAAGACATGGGAGTTTGTAGTTAATTGGACTCTGTAAATTGCCCCAAGTCTGTCGGGAGTGGATATGAAAGTGGGATAACATAGAACTAGTGTTATGGTCGGCATGGGCTCAGTGGGCTGAAGGGCCTGTATCCATGTTGTATCAATTCAATTCAATCCAGCTCAAACCTGACATGTGACTTGAAAAATAATGCTGTTGTCTCAGATCTGGTTTAACATCAGGCATGGCCAATGGGGACATTAACAAATGAAACCTGTGTTCATGAGCACCAGATCACAACATTTCAAGTTGTGATAGTAAATATAGTTTTTCTGTATATTTAGTTTAGTTTAGTTTTGAGATACAGTGTGGAAACAGGCCCTTTGGCCCACAGAGTCCGTGTCGACCAACAATCACCCGAACATCAATTCTATCCCACACATTGGGAGCAATTTACAGAAGCCAATTAACCTACAAACTTGCACATCTTTGGAATGTGGGAGGAAACCGGAGAACCCGGAGAAAACCCACGCAGGTCACGGGGAGAATGTGCAAAATCTGTGCAGTCAGCACCCTTAGTCAGGATCGAACCCAGGCCTATGGTATTGTAAGGCAGCAACTCTACTGCTGCACCACTGTGTTGCCCTCAGATTATAATATAGAAGACTTTTTGAAAAGGATTATGTCCATATCTATGTGTAGGAAGGAACTGCAGATGCTGGTTTAAATCGAAGATGGACACAAAATGCTGGAGTAACTCAGCGGGACAGGCAGCATCTCTGGAGAGAAGGAAAGGGTGACGTTTCTTGTTTGAAGAAGGGTCTCGACCCGAAACGTCACCCATTCCTTCTCTCCAACATTTTGTGTCTATGTCCATATCTATGTCTAATTGGCTTCAACAAATCTGTTCCATGGCAAGAAATAAACCCACCAGGAATCCTTGTTACTGCTCTGCAGCTTTATAAGGTCATAAGGTCATAAGTCATAGGAGTAGATTTAGACCATTCTCGGCCCATCATGTCTATTCTTCTCTCCCTCCTAACCCCATTCTCCCCATAATCTCTGACACCTGTACTAATCAAAAATCTATCTGCCTTAAAAATATCCACTGACGACCTCTACAGCCTTCTGTGACAAAGAGTTGCAAGCTTGCAGGTGCGTTGGGATTAGTCAATGCAAAAGTCTCATCCCTGCAATACATTTACTACGCGAATGGCTTGTATACTCTTGCTGACAAGGCTGCATTATATACAAGAAATCAATGGAATTTGGACAATGTTACCTTTGTGGGCTAAAGTTGGCAGAAGTAAATATTGTTACTCACAGGTGTTGGTACTTGAATGAGATGTGTGTTATCTCATCCTGTTATAGGGAGACTCTGGAGGACCACTGACTTACATGAATCCTGTGTCGAAACAGTATTATCTGTATGGAATTACCTCCTGGGGAGATGGCTGTGGCCAGCGTGGCAAACCAGGGGTGTACACCAGGGTGCCAAGTTTCATCAACTGGATTAACAATGAAATGAAAAGTAAATATATTTTGTGCTATAATCCCCATTCTTCCCCATGAAATTTATATTCCAAGCTGAGAATAAAATAATTCTGGTGAACGTTTTAGTACAGAGACTTAAGCCCCTGTCCCACTTTCCCGAGTTACTCACGAATTCTCCCGAGCTTTCCCCCTTGATTCAAACTCTGGGAATGTCCATAGCGAGCTCGTAGGAGTCCGTAGATGTTTCATAGCGGCTCGTAATGCCAGCCGTAGGTACTCGGGGCATCAGGTAAGTCGGGACGTTTTTTCAGCATGTTGAAAAATGTCCACGAGTAAAATAAAAGCCCCGAGTACCTACAGCTGGCATCTCCGAGTTTGAATCAAGGGGAAAACTCAGGAGAATTCGTGAGTAACTCGGGAAAGTTAGCTTATCTACAAGATGCTAACATCCCAGAGAAAGGAAATATTTTCAGAACTATTGGGAAAGAACAGAGGAAAGGGATCAATTGGATAGATCTTTCATGAATTGGAACAATAGATTAAATGGGCTCTTTCATTGCTGTTGAGTTCCAAGAGTTTCAGAGAGGATTAGTAGAACATTTTTTTTTCACCCAGTCAGGTTGAAGTCAGGAACACACAGCCTGAGGCAGGTAATCTCACATCATTGAAATAGTAGCTGGATGAGCACTTGAATCAGCAAAGCAGTCAGCTACAGACCAAGTACTGATGAATGTGATTAGTACTAATAGGCACTTGATGGTCAGCATAGAAATAGTGAGCAACGGGCCTGTTTCCTCGCCTGGTAAATAAGTTTCAGGCCATCAGCAATCTCTGTTTAACGCTGAACAGAAAACCCTGAAATTACGTCAGCTAGAAGCACCCGAGTTGAATTCCCGAATCGAACTATTGAGCCCATCACACAGTGCACATCACAGCAGTTTATAATTCTTGTGCACTTCAGGGTAGATTTAGTGTAAACTGTAAAAAATGCCCAAATGAAATTAGCGTAAACGTTTTACTCTGCAAAACCTAATTAATGTTTTCTAATTTAGTTTTCCAGTTTTAGAACTAAGTAGGTAAAAATTACTTCAATGCTGATTCTCTGTCCTGTCTAGGAACTAAGCGGTGACATTTGGAGGATGTGACAGATTCTGTGTAATATTGTTTCAGTAACCAATGGTTTAAACTGTGTCTTTGCAGAATCGCCTGGAAGTCGAGAGCCAACTTGCTTTGACTTTCACAAGCTCTCAGTGATGCAGGGGATACAACGAAAGACGGAGATTTCTCGACTCTGTGCATATTACAGCAGGTTATGTTCACCACTGCTGGAAGCTTCAGGCTCCAGTCAATGCATTGAGGAGAGATGCAAAATGAGAATGAATAAATGCGGTAAGATTACCTTGCTGAACAGTCAGTTCCACAATACAATTAATTTGCAATACAGGGGAGTTGAGAAAATCAAAAATAAGCAGAATGTCAACCTATGGAATTTGTTGTTCATGGGTGAGTGGTTTGAAGGTGGGGACTTAATCAGTCATTGATAGAGGTTTCTCCCCCATTAATCTAGAACCAAGGATAGAGGTGAAAACATTTGGAACTGTGACGAGGAAACATTTCTTCACTCACAGGGTGTTGAAATGTGGAATTCTCTACCTTGGAGGGCTGTGAAACCAGGTTGTTAAATAAGATCAAGAAAGAGGTGGATTTCTAGACACAATAGGCACCAAGGGTCATGTGGAGAGAGTGGGATTATGGTATTGAGGAACAGTCATGGAAATACCAGAGAGTCCTGATGCTGGAACCTTGAGCAAAACACAAAGTGGTGGAGGAACTTAACGGGTCAGGCAGCATCTGGGGAGGAATGGACATGCAACTTTCTCGGTTCGGACCCTCTCTGGTCTAAAACCTACTACATTTCTTCAGCACGTTGTGTTTTGCTGAGGACCAGTCATGACTGTATTGAATGAAGGAGCAGGCTTGAGGAGCTGAAGGCACTAATCTGGCTCCCATTTTTCTATGTTTCTATAACCTTGGACTTTTGCAGATGTTTTGAGGTTAATGGTTACCTTTTGAGACTGATCAGTGGACTGCTGAAATAAATCCTCAACCCATTCTAGAGTCTGCATGATTTAATTGTAGTCAAACAGATTCCACTCTACCAGATAATTGCAAAAGGGATTGCAAGTAAGAATCTGCCCTCAATACTACAGGGAGTGTCATTATTAGAAAAGTAAATGTGATTCTGTCATAGGTGCTTCCATAGTGGACTCTTTATAAAATGTACTCTATTAACAATTTTTTTTTTTTTTAAACAATCCATATTTGGCTTAAATGTTGCATCATCGGTGACAGGGTGATGGCAAACTATATTTACATTGCCATATCCAACTTAATCCCCTTGAAAGACACGAATATTCTCCTGCAGGTGACCATAGGAAAAATGGTAAAAGGTCTCCTATAAAGCCTCACTCTGGAAATTCATTTCCTGCTTGTGGAGAAAATGGAGCTCAATGTTCCTGGCTTCCTTGTCCAACCAAGTATTTCAGTCCATCTTCCAAATGAGAGGACATCAGGGGGAGGACTCAAAGGTGTGATATCTGGCTGAGATCTTAATTATATTCCCAGGGTTATGTTATTCTGTTACCTAGATAATGATTAATTCTAAGATTTTGTGCA
Organism: Malacoraja senta; assembly: GCA_038087875.1. NCBI lineage: Eukaryota > Metazoa > Chordata > Chondrichthyes > Rajiformes > Rajidae > Malacoraja > Malacoraja senta. Next base: position 5,739,624 of record CM075984.1, on the reverse strand, counting down.
GACCAGTTACTTGTAACCTATTAAATTGTAACAATCCCAATAAGCAAGAGTAAAACCGGAGGGTATAAGCAGGATTGTGAACAGGCCCAGCTCTGGAGTCTCATTGCCACTTAGGTTGAGTGTGTCATGGGTAGCCATGGCACTGTGTAAATTGGGTGACATCCCAATGGCTCTGGTAGCATTGATAGATAACTAACTCTGAACAACCCTGAATCACTGCTAGGATTGCAATCTCTTGTGGGTTTAATGTTTTGCTCAGTTTACAAAATAACATCAGTCAGCTTTGTCAGCTTGTACAACTGATAAGATGAATACATGTCTTATGTTACAAGTAGTAGATTACACACATTTTTTTGTCGCGTTTCTTCCATTTGGCCAATAATAGTGGCTTCCATGGAACAGTTATCAAATCTGCGTCAGGATTTTAAATCAATGAATGTTAGTTAAGGGAAATTTTATTGCTCACTCAAAATTTTTTTTATTACAGAAATCACGACATTTATACAGAACCTGTTGGACTTGCTTCAGCCGGTCGAAGAGTTTATCCGCAGTAAAGTCGACTTTTCATTTTTGACACAGACGATCCCAAAATTCGTGGAGGAAATTTACACAAATATATTCCCTTCAAAAGAGTATTTGACAAAAGAAGAGAAAGGTACAATATCAACTGATGATGGTATTACGTGGGGCTGTTAAAGTTAGCTTATAAATTTGCATGTTCATTTTACATTCAAGCCGAACACATTGTGGTAACAATGTCCGTCAAAGAATAACCATTGGCCATTGTTACACGCACTCAATCAGAACAACAGTAGCCAACACACAAAGTAGCTGTTTCAGGTTATCCTAAGCCTTCTTCTTGATTTCACTGTCACCTCACACCTAACCAGTCTGAAAAAGGGTCTCGACCCATTCCTTCTCTCCATTGATGCTGCCTGTCCTGCTGAGTTACTCCAACATTTTGTGTCTATCTTCGGTGTGTAAACCAGCATCTGCAGTTCCTTCCTAACCATTTCTCATGATCTCCACTGCCCATAAGTGCTTAATATCTGAGTCAACACTTCACACCTACTTACAGCTGGACTCCAGTCTGCAAAGATGGGACCCTTCCCCACCCACTCCTCCCCAGTTACCACTTCATACCCACTTACAGCCTGATTCCAGTCTGCAATGACTGGGCCCTCGTCCACTACCCACCCCCTCCTTGCTGCCCAACATCAGTCTGGCCACTTCTCCATCACTAACAATAGCAATTGAGGAGGTGTAAAAGCTATTCAGGAGACAGAAAAGCCAGAAATCTCCAGGTCCAGACAATGTTTCCCCCTCTACCCCCAAGCAGTCTACACCAACGACTGCACCTCCACAGACTCTTCTGTCAAGCTTCTCAAGTTTGCGGATGAGACAACCCTGATTGGACTGATCCAGGATGGGAAGGAATCTACCTACAGACAGGAAGTCACAGCTGGGGTCCTGGTGCCGTCGCAACAACCTGGAGCTCAATGCTCTTAAGACAGTGGAATTGATTGTAGGCTTTAGGAGAGCTCCCCTGCTCCTCCCCCCACTCACCACCAACAACACCAGTCACATCTGTGGAGTCTTTTAAGTTCCTTGGAACCATCATCTCCAGGGACCTTAAATGGGGGGCTACCATCGACTCCACAGTCAAAAAACCTCAACAGAGGATGTACTTTCTGCGGCAGCTGAGAAAACACAATCTGCCACAGGCAATAATTGTCCAGTTTTATACAGCCATCATAGCATCTATCCTCACTTCTCCATCATGGTCTGGTTTGGCTCAGCCACCAAGCATGACATCCGGAGGCTGCAGCGCATCGTTCGATCAGCGGAGAAGGTTGTTGGCTGCAACCTTCCCCCCATCGACAAACTGTAAGGGCCAGGAAGCGAGCGGGTAAGATCATCTCAGACCACTCTCACCCTGGCCACAAACTCTTTGAATCACTTCCCTCTGGAAGGCGACTCCGGACTGCACCACAGCCACAAGCACCACAGCCAGACATAAAAACAGCTTTTTTCCACGAGCAATAGACAATAGACAATAGACAATAGACAATAGACAATAGGTGCAGGAGTAGGCCATTCGGCCCTTCGAGCCAGCACCACCATTCATTGTGATCATGGCTGATCATCCCCAATCAGTACCCCGTTCCTGCCTTCTCCCCATATCCCCTGACTCCGCTATTTTTAAGAGCCCTATCTAGCTCTCTCTTGGAAGCATCCAGAGAACCTGCCTCCACCGCCCCCTGAGGCAGAGAATTCCACAGACTCACCACTCTCTGTGAGAAAAAGTGTTTCCTCGTCTCCATTCTAAATGGCTTACCCCTTATTCTTAAACTGTGGCCCCTGGTTCTGGACTCCCAAAACATCGGGAACATTTTTCCTGCCTCTAGCGTGTCCAAACCCTTAACAATCTTATATGTTTCAATGAGATACCCTCTCATCCTTCTAAACTGCAGAGTGTACAAGCCCAGCTGCTCCATTCTCTCAGCATATGACAGTCCCGCCATCCCTGGAATTAACCTTGTAAACCTACGCTGCATTCCCTCAATAGCAAGAATGTCCTTCCTCAAATTAGGGGACCAAAGCTGCACACAATACTCCAGGTGTGGTCTCACTAGGTCTCTGTACAACTGCAGAAGGACCGCTTTGCTCCTATATTCGATTCCTCTTGTGAATAAGGCCAACATGCCATTCGCTTTCTTCACTGCCTGCTGTACCTGCATGCTTACTTTCATAGACTGATGTACAAGGACCCCCAGATCCACTTGTACTTCCACTTTTCCCAACTTGACGCCATTTAGATAGTAATCTGCCTTCCTGTTTTTGCTACCAAAGTGGATAACCTCACATTTATCCGCATTAAACTTCATCTGCCATGCATCTGCCCACTCCCCCAACCTGTCCAAGTAACCCTGCATTCTCATAGCATCCTCCTCACAGTTCTCACTGCCACCCAGCTTCCTATGTTGAGCACAGTAGAGCAGTAGCTGTACTCAACAGCCAGACGTCTGTAGCCTCCTTTTGCTCTGGTATTTTATTTCATTCTTCGCATGTTTAAGTTATAATGTTTTATTTTTAATTGTCTACTGTACATCGTGTTGTTACTTGCGAGCAAAGCACCAAGGCAAATTCCTTGTATGTATACATACTTGGCTAATAACATTTATTCAATTCAATTCAGTTCAACATAGGAAAATCTGTCTATTCCCCTTATAATTTTATGAACCTCTGTAAGGACACCCCTTTCTTCCCTCACTCCAGGGTAAGCAGTTGCAGCCTATCGAATCAATCCTCATAATTCATATGCTCAGTCCAGACGATATCCTTGGGAATCTTTGCTGCACCCTCTCTAGATTAATCATATGTTTCCCATAGCATGGTGATCAGAACTAGTCTTCAAGACCGAAACGTCGATTATTCAGTTACCTCCACAGATGCTGACTGACCCACTTTCACCAGCAGTTTGTCTTTTGCTCTAGATTCCAGTATCTGCAGTCCTTGTGACCCCATTAGAATCCCAGTAAGGCAGCTCCATTTTATGAATTGGACAAATGATTGTTGCTTGAGTGATACATTGTATCCCTCCCAACAATGTGGCAAACAAATTAGTTTGTATTGCATTGCTGGTTTTTTTCTCTTTTTTCGCATTCTTTCTCTTTCTCTCTCCTTCTCTTTCCAAATTCTCTGTAACCCTTTTGGTCTCCCTTTTGCCCTTTCTCTCCTGTCTTGCTTTTTCTGTTGTCACATTTCATTCTCCGTTACACAATTTTAATCATTTTTCTTACTCATTTTAATCTTTTCCCTTTAATCCTTTTAAAAGATTTTAATCTGTTCCTTTTTGTTCTCTGCAAGAAAATAGCAGGAAATGGAAGTAGGGAATGGCCAGTCGGCCATTTGGCCACTTCAACAATCCTTGGCTGACCCATGTTGCCACTGATCGTCACATACTTTGCTTCCCTAAATCTCCAACAATCCCTGTCTTGAATGTCAAATGCACTCTGAGATTAGGGTTGCCAACTTTCTCACTCCCAAATAAGGGACAAAGGTCAAAATACGGGACAAATTCCCGACAGCAAATTGTTGACCGACTCGGCCATGGCTGGGTGAATGATGAGTTGGCCCTAGTGCTGAACTGCACACAAAACCCAGCCGGCGGGCCAGCTGAGGAGTTTTGGCCTGAGCCGCGCGATATCGCCCGCAAAGTCCAGCACCCCATCTAACTCATGAACCGATGATTGGCCATGAGAAGGAGGAGTGATGGTGTTGGCGGTAAGCGAAGGTCCGAAGGTCAGACAGCTAGCTGGGCTGCCGACCGACGGGGCCACGGGCGAGGCGCTGCTGATGCACTCCATTGGCTGCACTACGTCAGGACGGGTGAGCTGGGGCCAGACGCGACGCACCGACCCGACAGTCCCCTCGACCCTAGTAGTAGCAGTCAAATACGGGACAAGGGCGGTCCTGTATGGGACAAACCAATTTAGTCCAAAATACAGGATGTCCTGTCTAATACGAGACAGTTGGCAACTCTATCTGAGATAGAGATTACAAAGATTTACAATCCTCTATATAAAGTTTTTTATTATTTCTGGAAATAATTGGTCCCTTGAGACTATCAGCACATTTACAGTTTTAGAATTTTTAGAGTTTTAGTTTTAGAGATACTGTGTGGAAACAGGCCATTTGGTTGCACCAAGTCCATGCAACAATTACTTGTACACTAGTTCTATGTTATCACTCTTTCACATCCTACACATAAGGCCAATTTACAAAATCCAATTAACTGACCTGCAAGTCTATGGAATGTGAGAGGAAACTCCACACAGTCAGCACCAATTGTCAGGATCAAACCTGGGTCTCTGGCGCTGTGAGGCAGCAGCTCTACCACTGTGCCACAATGCTTCCCATGGTCTTATTCTCTTTCTTTGTGCCCAGGTGATAAAAAAAAGAGAAAATTGAAGATATATTAACTATATGCTAGATTTACTCCAAAATGCTCTGTCTCCTTCCATTGTGAGAAGGGGTTGGGCCACCATTAATGATTACTGATATTAAGGATATGCATCATCAGGATGACATGCATCTGTTGTCTATTCATAAGCAGTCAAATTTATGTTACTGCACATGTCCCTGACGAGTTAGTTACTGGATATCATTGCAATCACAAGGGCAAGTACCAACACATCAAGGTGTGTGGGCAGTTGTGAAAGGCTAATTGCTATTTGGCTGGTCCATATGCTGAAACAATATTCAAGGTCCAGTGTGTTGGAAAATGGAGGGTTCTAATAGCTTCTAACTTACCCCACTAATTCCAAAACACTTCAGAGGAAGTGTTACCAGGTGTACAGAACCCAGAGAAGCATTCTTATGGTCATTACCATCCTAACATAACAAATCAGATCTATATGTCATCAAGCTGGAAAGAGTACAGAGAAGATTTACAAGGATGTTGCCAGTTCTAGAGGGTCTGAGCTACAGGAAGAGGTTGAGTAGTCTGGGACTCTATTCCCTGGAGCGCAGGAGAATGAGGGGTGATCTTATCGAGGTGTATAAAATCATGAGAGGATGCACAGAGTCTCTTGCCCAGAGTTGGGGAATTGAGGACCTGAGTTGAAGGGGAAAAGATTTAATAGGAATCTGAGGGGTAGCTTTTTCCCCACAAAGGGTGTTGGATGTATGGAGCAAGCTGTCAGAGGGGATACTTGAGGCAGGGACAATTGCAATGTTTATGAAACAGTTGTATAGGTGCACGGAAAGGACATGTTTGGAGAGATATGGGGCAAACACAGGCAGGTGGGACCAGTGAGTCTGGGACATGTTGACCGGTGTGGGCAAGTTTGACCGAAGGGCCTATTTCCACGCTGTATGACTCTATGACTCTATGAAACTATATACAAATCCCATTCTGAAGAAGGGTCACGACTCAAAACATCACCTATCCATGTTCTCCAGAGATGTTGCCTGACCTGTTTTTGTTACTCCAGCACTTTGTGTCTTTTTTTTTGGAAACCAACATCTGTAGTTCCCAGTTTCTAAAAAAAACCTTTTGTTTGGTTATGAATATTTTTTGGAGAAAAATGAAGATTTCCGGTTTGATTTGTTAATTAATTTATATATTTTATACCATTAAAAGAACAGATACAAACAACTGCTGTAAAAGAAGAAAGACATGGGCGGTCTCTGGACTCTGATTTGGGCATAAAAGCTTCAACAGATATCAACAACAGGTGAGGACATTTTTCAGTGCATCACATTTCTCGTACTGCCACACTACCTTTGAATTAGTCTTGTCAAGTGTTCCCCAACAATACTCACACGTGTTGAGATATGAAGGGGACTCTAGGTAACATTTTGGGAGAGTCCATGACTAGAGGTCATAGTCTCAGAATAAAGGACCATTCTTTGAGGATGAATTTCTTTAATTGGAGGGTGGTGAATCTGTGGATTTCTTTGCCACAGAAGGCTGTGGAGGCCAAGGCAATGGATATTTTTAAGGCAGAGACAGATAGCTTCTTGATTAGTATGGGTGTCGGGGGTTAGGGAGAGAAGGCAGGAGAATGGGGTTAGGAGGGAGAGATAGATCAGCCATGATTGAATGGAGGAGCGGGCTTAATGGTCCGAATGGCCTAATTCTGCTCCTATCACAAAATACAATTCTTCCCAGTGCCTTTTCCACTCACATCTTCTTCATGTGTGAACCTAAATTGTGCAGCCGAATGATATATCATAGCAGAGCCTGATACTGAATATTACAGGAATCTAGTGACATTGGGCTAGAGAAGGAAACAGGAATTGTGGTAGAAAATTAACGATGATCTTTTGAATGTCACAGCAAGATTGAAGTGCTGTTAGGACTCAATTATCTATGTTTTCCATGTACATTCCTTGCTTAGCAGATGTTTTGTGACAGCAATGGAAGAAACATACTAGATTTCTCTTTGTTGTATGAATTACTATCAATCCCGGCTTGTACACAGTGAAGATCAGCTGTGTCATCACATCATTGAACCTGGGACTTTGCTTTTCCCAGTCATATACTACCTTGTGAGAAGGCCAAAGTATAGGAGATGTGCATGGCAACTTTTTTGCAGAGAGGGTGGTTAGTGACTAGATGCAGATGGAAGCAGATCTGATGGAAGCAGATACGATAGTGGCATTTAAGAGACTTTTGGATAGGTATATGGATAAGCAGACAATGGATGGTTACTGATTATGTGCAGGTAGATAAAATATGATCTTGGTGTTATGTTGGGCACAGATGTTGTGGGCTGAAGGGCCTGTTCTTGTGCTGTACTGTTCCATGTTCTATGTTTAGCTACCGAGTCAATCACTTTACACCACTGGTTGAATACATTCATCGGCCATTCGGATTAGGGAGTAGGTGAAGAGAAAACATCAATGGATCATATCAAAGATAGACGCCAAATGCTGGAGTAACTCAGCGGAAGAGATTCGCTGGAGAGAAGGAATGGGTGATGTTTCGGGTCGAGACCCTTCTTCAGACTGAGAGTCAGGGGAGAGGGTGACTAGAGATGTGGAAGGCTAATGTATGAAAACGACAGATCAAATCAGACGATGATAAGGAAATGATCATATCAGCTGACACTGAGAATAAGTTTAAGTGTGACAAACCTCAGATTAGAAACAACAGAGAAAACCTTTCAGTCAACTACTCCAAGAAACACACGTGCTCTCTCATCATTCCCAAGCAAGGCGATAAATTACAGCTATTTGATATCCATCAACTTTCCACCCATCCTCTGCCAAAATATATGTTTTGCTGGACTGGTAAAACAACTCCCCCAAAACCAGCTTAATGTCTCATATGGGCAGAAATTACACCTCTGCAATAATGCAATATTTTAAAGTCATTGGCGATTTTCAATAATATGTTCTCTAAGACTGAGGCAGGGCATTTAGTGCCAACAAGCATAAACATTTCTTGTGTGGGCCCTCAACCTTTAACAAGCATGGTCTTGTTCAAAGACAGAACCAACATTGCTGGGGCTACTGCTTCAATTGGAGCTACACATGGCAATCACTTTTTTTGATGATGTGTTCACTGTACACAGTACTGCTGAGAAAACATTAATTTAATCCAAGCGATTGTACTTGGTGGTCTGCTCTTACTGGATCTTGACAGCTCATTTTGCTTTGTACTTTCAGACCATAATAATTAATCTAACTTATTAGTTGCCTTACAAGGAATATAAATCTTGTTCACTCAGTGCAATACCTAGCCTTCACTTGTAGCCATCCTATGGTCGTTACTGAATTTGTGTTGATGGAGCCTAATGATCCAGAGACGTGAGACTGAACATAAATATTAGCTTTGGCACCAGCTTCCCCACTTTTTGTTAACAGACCTTTAGACACAATACAAGTCCTCCCCAGCTTAGGAATACCAGGCGTACGTACAGCCCTTAGTCAATGAACAAGCCTTTTGGAGAACAGTGGGATGAATTTGTCGGCTGCTGCAGGACTGCAGGCACTTGTTATGAATGGTCTCAAGCAACAGAAACTTGCCGAAACCAGAGGAGGACCTGTGGTGATATTTCCCACACATCATTATTTTCCTGTGTAGCTCATAAATGATCCACAATATTGTTAAATGGCTATGCAATCAAAATACATTTACATGAATTTCTCTCTTTTCAAGAATTGCAGAAGTGGGAACAATAGAGGCTAAAACCCTGTTCAATGATATTGGTCCAGATTTAGACAATTGGATCACATACTTCACTGAGGTGGCCGAGAGCGCTCAACCCGTAACTTTCATTGCTGAACAAAGGGAACCGAAAAGCACTACTCAAGATGAAAGGCAAATCTTGTTTCAGGTATGGTATCTGAAAACTGTGATGTTCAGGTACAGGAAGAGCATCTTCCCTATAGCTACAGGCTATTAAACACGACAACCTGCAAATAACCTCTGAACTACATAGACTTGGGGGCATTGGTTTTGTCTTTTTGCACTATTACCATTTGTATTTTTTTTAATGTACGTGTTTGTGTGTGTATACTGTACATAGACACATATACACACACACACACACACACACACACACACACACACACACACACACATACACACACACACACACACACACACACACACACATACACACACAGGCAAATAGATCTATTATACTAAAACGCTCATCCTGTGTGAGTGCGTGTGTGCCTGTCTGTGATCTCTGATTCGGTTATAATAATAATAATAATAATAATCATTTTATTTACTGGCGCCTTTCTAAAACCCAAGGACACCTTACAATGCATAGAATCACAACAAAACAAAAAAAACACATAATCGGAATAAATTAAATAAAAAAACACGACAGTACACAAATCAAGGACAGAATTCAATTTCAAAAGCACCAAAAGAAAATAAGAAACACAAGTTTGAGGAGAGAGCAGCGGCGACCAATTCGCGCCAGCGTCCACTCTCCCCTCCCACCGCCATCTTGTACACGGACTGACAGGCACAGGCACAGGCACAGCACACAAAATCATCCCCCCACAATGACCACCACTGTGGGGGAAGGCACAATGTCCAGTCCCCAACCCAGTTCTCCCCAGAGTCAGGCCCAATGAGGCCTCCACAGTTGCCTCTACGGAGGCCCGACGTTCCTGGCCGTCGGGAGAGTCCTCGGAGCGGCTGGAACGGCCGGTTTCCCGACGGAGTCGATGGCACCTGAAGTCGACAGGGCCGCGCCGATTTGGAGCCACGAGGCTCCCGATGTTGGAGTCGGCGCCGCCGCCCGCAGCTGGTCACTCCGCAGTCCCGCAGCCCGGAGGTGTTGAAGTCGGCGGTCCAGCTCACCGGAGCTCCAGCGCGTCGATCCAGCGCGGCGACCCAGGCAAGGCATCGCCCGCTACGTTCCACGATAGCGCTCCAGCGCTGTGCCGCCACCGAAGCTGAAGGTGCTGGGCGGTCCCCGTCAGGAAACGGCGCTCCATGCCCGCTGGTAGGCCACGAGGACGGGTCGACGAGGCAGCCTGGAGAAAAAGCTGCCTCACCGACCAGGTAGGGACCTAGAAATAGTTTCCCCCTTACCCCCCCACATTAAAAGTCAAAAAACCCCAAAGAGACAAAGAAATAAAAAACACTAAAACTAAAGAAACAGTGAATTTGACGGACGGCTGCTGTTTAGCAGCCGTTCCTCCAAGATGGCGGCTCCCACTGGCGGTTATGTCATCAAATTACGCCAAAACAGTACATGATTGCGTTACAATTTTTGGACGACCTTTCTCACAATTGTCATGTGGTTGTTTGTATCAAGTTTTGTTCAGATTGATGTTATATTTTACAAGTTATTGACATTTAAAACTTTTTAAAAATTTAAACAGCACCCCCACTTGCCCTTAGCTGCATATGATGTCACAATGGCATCTAATTTACATAAACTGCCCATTAATTTACAAAATAAAAATCAAGATTTTCATTGTGGGGGGTTGGGATGGGGGGAGGTGAACGCCGACATGTCACAATGGGATCTCATTTACATAAAAAGAACGTGCTGTCCCCGATAAAAGCACGCTGGACACAGACACGGACATAAACACAGACAGGGCCCTGAGCCGCACTCCTCCCTCCCTCTCCCGCGGCTCAAGACAGCAGCCTTAAAAACTCACTGACTAACCTTCAGTTATTTTAAAATGTCGTACACGCTGGACACAGACACGGACACAGACACAGACACAGACAGGGCCCGGAGCCGCTATATGTGTGTGTGTGTGTGCGTGTGTATGTTTATATATACACACACAGAACTTTTTTCTCTCATTTATTATATTGTTTACAGTGTACTATGTTCACATCTTCTGTTGTGCTGCTGCAAGTAAGAATTTCATTGTTCTATCTGGGACATATGACAATAAAACACTTTTGACTCTTGATCCAGGCACATCACAATCCCAATTCTCTAGTAATATTAGGAGTAAGCATTATGCAAGTTGTGAGTATAGAGTGTAGATATAGGCCCACCAGCAACACCGTATATTCCAACAGCGAATAATTGCGCAGAATAAGATCAAACAGCCCATTGTGCAATTGCCAATCCAAGCTTTTCTAATTCAATTTACCTTTCCATGTATCACGTTGCCTTCTTTCAAAATATTTATCTAACAGTCTTTCAGGGGACGAGTGTCAGCTTGTTACTGTTACAATGCATTTTGATTATCACAGTATGTTTATCTATATAAATATTACTCAAATAAAAACAATCTGAAAAATGTAAGTTGCATTCAAAGGCTTGATTAAATCAAATCTTAATTTCTTCTTCTTCTTCTTAAGCCCATTGCTCCTATAGGGAGCATAGGCCATTGACAAATGTCCTCCACCTCACTCGCTTGTTGGCACTTCTTTCAAGATCTCCCCAGTTGAGCCCACTCTCAGACATTTCTGTCTGGACACCTCTTCTCCAGCTGTTCCTGGGGCGACCTCTTTTCCTTTTTCCTTGGGGGTTTCATTGGGCTTGCCGGGTGATGTTTGTGGCAGGTTTTCCTTGGAGGTTTCAGGGCTTGCCGGGTGATGTTTATGGCAGGTTTCCTGAGGGCGTGTCCAATACAACTCCATTTTCTCCTTCGAATTTGTAAGTCAATGGGCTCCTGGCTTGTTCTTTTCCACAGGTCCACATTGCTTACTTTGTCTCTCCACCAGATGTGGAGTATTCTCCTAAGGCAGGTGTTAATGATTGTTTGCAGCCTGTTTGTAGTGTGTTTTGTTGTTTTCCATGTCTCTGATCCATACAGCATCACCTGTTTCACATTTGAGTTCTAGATGTATATTTTGGTGTTGATTGAGATGTGTATTGAGCTCCAGATCTTCCTGAGCATGTTAAACACCACCCTAGCCTTATTGATTCTACTTTTTCTGTCTGCCTCTGCCCCTCCGGTGATGTCTACAACACTGCCGAGATATGTGAATGTTCCTACCTCCTCTAGAGCAGTGCTGTGCATAAGGATAGGGTTGCTGGTTTTGGAGTGGATCCTCATCACCTGTGCCTTTATTTAGCAGTTGCCAAATGAAGCCATCAAATCCTTTTTTTTAAAATCGAGTGTTGATCCTGATACTACTTGGATTATTATAAAAACCCATTGAATTCTGTTAAAAAAACTTACCTTAATCAGATCCAGACTGACTCCAGGCTATTAAATACGACTCAACTAGATATGCACAGTTAAAGGGTTTCACAATGATTTCCACATCCTTTGAATGAATAAAAACACAGTAAATTGGATCGACCTTGAATTATAAAATTGTTACAGATCAGATGGCCATTCGACTCATTAAGTCACTACCAACTCCTAAAAGAGCAATCCTAGGTCCCATTCCCTTCCTTTTTTTCCCAAAACCTCGCAAGTTATCCCTGTCAAGTGCCTCTCCCATTCCCTGCCGAGAGTTCCAATTGATTCTGTTTGCACCAACCCTTCATGCAGTACATTCCAGCTCATGACTGCTCGGTGGAACAAATATCCTCACAACACTTCTTACGGATTTTGCCCAATATTTAAATGTTTGTCCTTCATCCTTCAACTGTCAGATGATGGGAAGAGATACCTACCTACACCAGTCATTGTCTTGTACACCTCCATCGAGTCTCCTCAACCTTCAGTGTCTGGTGAGACCTACCCTGGCTTCATCAGACTGCATACCTGAAGCCTTTCATCCCAGCAATACTTTCTGCACTATCTCTAGTACCGGACCAATTTGGGCCAATCTGGACCAATAATCTGGACCAATATGTCTAGAATCTCTAGGGTGGCACAGTGGCGCAGCGGTAGCACTACTGCCTTACAGCACCAGAGACCCGGGTTCGATCCTGACTACAGGTGCTGTCTGTACGGAGATTGTACATTCTCCCCATGACCTGCGTGGGTTTTTCTCCGAGAACTTCAGTTTCTTTCCATACTCCAAGAACGGTCAGGTTTGTAGGCTAATTGGCTTGGTAAAATTGTAAATTGTCCCTAATGTGTGTGGGATAGTGTTAGTGTGCGGGGATCGCTGGTCAGTGCGGACTCAGTGGGCCGAAGGGTTTGTTTCGGCATTGTATCTCTAAACTAAAACTAAACTAAACTTAACCATTATGCTCCTGCTAATTGGGCACAACACTCTGGTTGTTGTCTATCCATGTTTTATAAATATTCAAATTAACTTCTGTGATTTTGTATTCCATGCCTTTATTTATGAATCCCAGTATTCCTTATACTTTTTAACCAGTTTCACAACATGCCCTGCCACTTTCAAGGACTAACACATATACTCCATAATTCTGTCTTCATCCATACACTTTACAACTATGTCATTTAGTCTTTAGTGTTTCTCATGTTACTTCAGACACATTTGTATTAATCCATACTTCCTTGTGTTAAATTTCAAACCTACTCAATCGTCCGGTATCTCCAGTGTATTGCAATAGTCCTTCAAGTTTACATAAATCTAAGCATCATTGTCTGCACCTTATCATGTAAATATCATGTATCTATACACTGTAAATGACTCGATTGCATTCATGACTGGATAGCACGCAACAAAAGATTTTCACTGTACACGTGACTATAAACTAAACTGAAAATGAAAGTTTGCAAATTGTATCCTGCACATCCATGTCTGAGTCATAATTCCCAGGATTGAGCACATGGTCTAGCATCTGCCACTATTCACCAGAGAACAAAGAAAGTGGAAGAAAATAAACGTGGATGTAAAAATATACTATTCTTCAGCTCTGAGTTCAATTTCCTTTATACATTGAGCTCAAAGTTATTTCTTCCAAAGTCTTTTCCCACATTCTCTTTCTAACATCTTCCAGCTTTGCACACCTCTCTCAGACTTAATTTTTTTTTACATGCCAGTTTTTACTTCAGGTCCATGCAAGTCATTATAATTCTCACCAGTCATAAACTCAAACAAGATTTTGCACAATGCTGAAAATATCCCATCAATTCAGCATCCTTTTCCTTCAGGCCTTTGTAAGGCACATCGGGTCTTCTTTACTCAGTAAAGAGGCATTCAAGCTGCTGTAAAGAATTGTGTTTGATGAAAATTGAACTTAATTCCTCTCATGATAAATCCTTAGCACAATCTTGCTAGTTTGTCACAAATTGGCAATTTCCTATAGAAAAGCTTCTTGACAATTACTGTAAAACATGTAATCAACATGACATTTTATGGAGTCCAGTGTACAATGGGGCAGCGAAGTAGAATATACATTGTAAATATTATATTACAATATTTAAAAATCACTGGATGCAGATGTTTACCAAACTGCTTTAATATATACAATATATATGCTACCACATGGAAAAAAAAACAGTTCTCAACTTGTCCATATTTCTATTCATATGAATAAATATACCAGTAAATCCTGTCTTAAGACCAGTTATCCTGTTTCTAAATCCCTTCAACTCACAGTCAGTTCTCTTCCAAACTATTGAGAAACGGTATGTTTCAGCTTATTATTATGTCACTTAAGAGTTGATGGCGATACTCTTAATTAATGACCTGCTAGTCCTTCGAAGTATTCCGTAGCACCTTTTCATGCCTGGTATAATCCTAGGATATTATAGTTACAATATTTTATAAAATATTTTATGGTAGAAAAGGTCAAAATATGTTTCAGTCATAATAAAGAACGCCACGTGTTCTTCAGTATGAAGTTACTATTTTAGAATAATGCAAGCAGGGTGTTCATTAGCACACCATTTGTTCATGTAAGTCAGAAACAATGTTTAAAGATGTGTCAATGTTTTATTTTTAGAGTTCCAAAAGCCAGCTGGAATCGCTGAAGACACGGCTTCACACTCTGGTAACAGGCTTGAGGTCCCAGCCTGAGGTACAGCAGCTGCTTGATCTTATCCTGAAGTTATCACGAGAAGCAGAACGATTGTCCTTGGCATCTTCGGAACACAATGGTACATTTAAAACATTTTCACAAGTATTTACTTGAAGTATTTACAGGTCAATTACTTATTTTCTCTTCTATTCCTTCAATATTTGTGACTTGCAACATTGCTGCTGCTTAGCAAATATAAAACAGATTGAAAATGTCTTAATTTGTTTTAATTTTAGGAAAAAATGGCAAATGAATGATCAGAACCATTTTACCAGCGTAAATTATTATTTAACCACACTTTATCCTGTTTCTCGGTGGAAGACGGGAACATTTTGCAGTAAAATCAAAGTATCTTTGTTTCTGAGAAAAATCCCAATATCACCCAACTGACAATAAAGACTTCACAGTTTGGAAAATATTTTATTAAATTCTCCCAGCCCCCTCAAAGCTGGAGTGTGGTGACTTACTTGGAAAAGTGATACCTCTCTCCACATCTGCCCAGCTGTATAAATAAGGACAGGGTCAGCTCTTACACCTCCAGTTTGGAGGAAATGAAAAAGTAAATAAAAGTGAAGACAAATTTGGAAAATATTAAATTGGATTTACTTGCTGAAATTAAAACTGTAGAACATCATTGCTTCCTAGCTGATATTGGAGTATGCTATAAAAGTAATGCTATTTTAAAACAATTATTTTTAATAGGAATGAACACATCAAAGACTGATTTGAGGATAAAGAAAAGAGATGTTTCTAATAACCTGCCAGACTCTGGAAACTTACTGAAAACAAACGGTAAGTCGTCAGCTCATATACAACTAAATAAATATTAGCACATGTTGAAGGGATTGTCCCTGAAAGAAGCAAACCCTTTCAATGGGTCTCAGGTTCTCAGCCCAAGGCTTTGAATTGAAATATAATAACGTAATACCAAGGAACTGCAGATGTTGATTTATACCAAACGTAGATGCAAAACAGCTGGAGTAACTCAGTGGGTCAGACAGCATCTCTGGAGAAAAGGAATAGATGATGTTTCGGGATGTGACCCTTCTTTATAAGTTCATAAGTGATAGGAACAGAATTAGGCCATTTGGTCCATCTACTCCGCCATTCAATCATGGCTGATCTATCTCTCCCTCCAAACCCCATTCTCCTGCCTTCTCCCCATAACCCCTGACACATGTAATAATTAAGAATCTCTGCCTTAAAAATATCGATTGACTTGGTCTCCACAACCTTGTGGCAATGAATTCCACAGATTCACCACCATCTGCTAAATAAATTCTTCCTCATCTCCTCCCTATAGGAACATCCTTTTATTCTGAGGCTATGAAGTCTGGTCCTAGACTCTCCCACTAGTGTAAACATGCCCTCCAGATCCACTCTATCCAGGCCTGAATCAGTCTGAAGAAGAGTCCTGACCTGAAATTTCCTCCAGAGATGCTGCCTGGCCTGCTGATTTACTCACTTTGTGTCTTTTCACCTTAAAACTAGCGGATGGTGGCACTGGTCTGCACCAGTATTTGGTGTTCAGCTTTGTATTGAATCTGGTTGATAGGACCGCCGCTCAAAATGAAAACAAAGCTGATGGAACCACTTCATATAAAGTGAATATATACAACCTGAGTGAGCCATCTTCATGGTGAATCTTTATTGGGGAATAACCATGATCATATCTTAAAACATGGAAAAGCATCATAATATTTTGTGCCATACAGATGGCAGAAAAAGATAACCTGCATTAGATGAGGGCATCACAACCTATCATTCAGATTCAGCGCCACCACCTGTCTCTGTTCATGGATTTCTCCCCTTGTTTTGGCAAATATGGCATTGCAATCACTCATTTTAACATTCCAAAGTCAATACAGGACCAAAACTCAGCTGGACCAGCCCAACAGAGGTTTGGTATTCTAATTATTTTCTAACTTCCCATTCTTGTGACCTGCATTGCCCAATAAAGATGTATAAAGGGGGACAGGCAGCATCTCTGGAGAGAAGAAATGGGTGACGTTTTGGGTTGAGACTCTTCTTCAGTCTGAAGAAGGGTCTCGACCCGAAACATCACCCATTCCTTCTCTCCAGAGATGCTGCCTGTCCCGCTGAGTTACTCCGGGTTTTTGTGCCTACCTTTGGTTTAAACCAGCATCTGCAGTTCCTTCCTACACAAGAGGTATAAAGAGATACTCTCCATCTCCTAGATGATTGCAATTGTAACAAGATTACAGAAGCCACACACCCTTTAAAATAAAACTTAGTCCACCCTCATCATCATCCCTCACCGCTGCCTTAAATAGTCATGTCAGCATTTGTCTAAAGAAGGGTCCCGACCCAAAGTTCTCCAGAAATACTGCCTGACCCGCTGAATTATCCAAAGTTTCTGTGGTAGTACTTCCCAAATCTGGAATCTAGAAGGATGATGGTAGAAGATGTACCCAGTCCCATATTTTCCCATATTTGATTCCAGAATACTATTTTGATAATCATGAGTCAGCATTTGTTCTATGCTGCTGGGACAAAATACTGAAGGTACAGTTACATGGATAGGATAGGGATATGGGCCAAACACCGGCAACGAGGACTAGTTTAAATGGGACATCTTAATTAGCATAGATTAGACCGAAGGGCCTGCTGTATGACTTTATGACTGTAAGCTGCTGCTGTTCAAGGTGAAGATCCACAATCATCTTCTCAGGGAAACAAATGATGGCCATGGTGTTGCTGTCCACATCATCAGAATATAATTAGGTAAAATAATTTCCCCATATAATATCCCTCATCACAGTCTACATCTAACCCGTGCACTTAACAGCAAACATATGGAAAGTATGTGATGACATGAAAAACCAATAACATCTTGTAGTTAAAAACTACATAGGGGATGACCCATGTAGGAGTGACTTAAAGACATGGCTTTGAAGTAGAACACAGCAATAACTGTTCTGTTTCTTACTCATAATATATTTTATTATTAAGAATGATACCAACTAATTTGCCTGGCATTAATTGAGATAAATAGCACATGCCAGTGGGAATTTAGATAAACACAAAACAAAGATATCATATGTTATGACGAGTTTTAGATTAAAAGGAGTGGGAGAAGAATCATGACCTCTCACTGTTATTGGGTAGAATATACACTTGGGCCAAATGGTATGTTTCAGTACTTATATTCTCTGTAGTTTAATCTACCTTGCTCACCATCAAAAGCAATATTTTATTAACATAGTTAAGGGCCTGTCCCACTGTACGAGGTAATTCAAGAGTTCTCCCGAGTTTTCCCCTGATTCGAACTCGGAGAATGTCCGTAGCGGGTCCGTAGGAGTTCGTGGATGTCTCGTAGCGGCTCGTACGAGTAAAAAGTAACAGTTTTTTTCATCACGAGTATATTTTTACTCGTGGACATTTTTCAGTGTTGAAAAAACCTCACGAGTTTACCGGATTTCCCGAGTACCTACCGTTACTCGTACGAGCTGCTACGAGACATCCACGAACTCCTACGGACCCGCTATGGACATTCTCCGAGTTCGAATCAGGGGAAAACTCGGGAGAACTCTTGAATTACCTCGTACAGTGGGACAGGCCCTTTAGCGGTGACTGACATTGATGTTTTCTATCCATATGTTAAGTGTGTCATTTTTGGGAGCGGATATTCGAGTATGTAACACCAGAAATACTCCTTTCTCTTGCTGAAAATATTGTTCTCTCTGTTCAGGCTGTCAGAGTGTAAATGAATCCCTGCTGAACATTAGCTTATTGATGAATGAATATAAATGGATTCTGGATATATCAACAGAGGAATTGTCAATGAGCTTTAAAGAGGTATGTATCGTTGCTGTCTCCTAAATATTGGCAAATAGAGCTCTACATATGGTGTGTGAATAAGTTTAAATAAAATTTGAAAATTATCTGTGAATATTTTCAAGTCATCCACCCTTTGAAAAATGGAAAGAGGGACATTTCTGTCCTGTTCCTTCCAACCTGTGAGCCATGCACATTAGCCCAGCATTAGCTCGTGCTCCAGCCAGGAGCGATTCCAAATGTTATTTTGCTTTATTTTTTAGAAACACATGTATTGGTTGAACCGTCCTCATTCTGTGATTGAGCTAACTATTGTGGAAAGCCTACATCATGAATATTCCTCTTCCTGCATTATAGAGCTTTCTGTAAAAGACATTCTCATAAAGTGCGATAGGATAATGTGCTCTGCAGAATGGCGTTGGATGGAATAATGTTTGGCCTTAGATAGACCCAAAAATCTGGAGTAACTCATTGGATCGGACAGCATCTCTGAAGAAAAGGAATAGATGGGGTTTCGGGTCGAGACCCTTCTTCAGACTCGACCTGAACGTCACCCACTCCATTTCTCCTGAGATGCTGCCTAATCCGCTGAGTTACTCCAGCTTTTTGTGTCAATCGTCAGTGTAAACAAGCATCTGCAGTTCCTTCCTACACATAATGTTTGGCCTTGCCGCCCATTCTGCCACTATTTCCGTTTTGGCTCAATCAGTAGAATTCTTATCTTTGAATCAAAGGATCTGGTGTTTGGACTTGCTCCAGAGATATGATCATAAAATCCAGCCAGACATGTTTGTGAACAGCTGAAAGATGTGCTGCCCTGCTGGAGTTTCTTATAAATCTCATGTTTGATTAAAAAAACCCATCTCTTGATGCTCCTGAACACATCATCAGTGATGTAACCTGGGGGTCATTGGGTGTTTCGGGTCTTTCAACATCAGACACCCTCACCCAGGAGACCCAGCCATGGTTGATCAGACCACGACTTGTGTTCAGGTGGCATTCGCTCCTCCCCATGGACCTCCTCTCCTGATCCAAAGCTATCTCGAGGCTTTCTCCGCTGCCTCTGTGGTGTTCTTGATGGTTCTTCTCCTGTCCACCCCGCTGATGCCCAGCGCTCTCAAGGCTTTGTAGAGCGATTGCCCTGCAAAACATCTGCAGCCAACCTCGATGGGCATTCATCTTGCCTTCCAGCCCTGCTTACGGTAGTCTATGAACAGCTCTTCATACTTGGTCATCTTCCTCTCGTGGGCCTTCTCCAGACGGTCCTCCCACGGCACTGTCAGTTCCATCAAGACGATGTTTTTGGTTGCCTCTGAGGCCAGGAGGATATCTGGCCTCAAGGTTGGTTGTAGCGATGTGCTGTGGGAACTTCAGCTGTTTCACCAGGTCTACAGAAAGCTGCCCATCCTGCGCAGTTGCCAGGATTCCTGACGAATTACAAGCTGCTGTGGTTCTTGGCAGCTGCACTCCGGCCTTCACGAAGGTGATCATCTGAGTGGTGGGGCGTGCTCGTCTGCAGCTGCTGATTCCCATGCTGATGGCTTCTGCAATGGGTTTAAGAACTGGATCATGATGCCAGGTGTACCGGCCCTGCCCAAGAGCCTTTGGGCAGCAGGTCAGGATGTGTTCCAACGTCCACTTGTCTGAGCATTGCGGGCAATCCGAAGATTCCGCTTTGCCCCAGATTAAGAGGTTCGATGGGCTGGGCTGGGCAGGACATCGTACACTGCCTGGACCAGGAACTTGATACGCTGTCGTTCAGCCTGTCAGAGCTCAGTCCATGTGACTTTTCGGTCCATGATCTGCTCCCACCTTGTCCAGGCCCCCTGCTGCCTCAAGCCAAGTGCTCTGGTAGACCTCTTCTCCTCCACCGCTGCCCTCACTTCCTCCTGGATCAGCCTGCGCCTCTCCTTCCCCTTGGCCTTGTCAAACTGGGGGAGTTGGGAAGATTCCCAGACCAGCTCTTCCCTGAGCCACTGCTCCCACCAGGACTCTGTGGCGTATCCGAGACACCGCTCGCAGCACGGCTTCGCCGGCTCTCCACTTCCTCCCAGTTTTCACCTCCACCCCTACCTGAGCCACCTTGGGGTCGCTGGAGTCCCTGTACAGCATCACCTCTCTAAATTAGGCTCCTGTCTTCTGTGAGAAGAAGCTTGATTGCATTATTTTGCAGCAGAGCAGGCAGGTTTCTCCTGGGTTTACACCTAATCCTAATATCAACATTGCTAAAACAGATGAAAGGATCATGTGGTATGTGGGAATTGTTTATGTGCAAGTTGAAGGTCATCTTTCCTATATTAAACTTACGTGGCGCTTCAAAAAGATGTAATTGACTCTAAAAAGTTTTAGAAAGTTAAGGGTGCAAATAAATATATTTTTCTGTATTCATCATATCATCTTACTCTGTTTTCTTCACTTACAACATGATTGCTCCAACAAATGGAGTTTAACTTCCTTTCTCTTCTTTCCAGAAGAAATCAAATACTCTCTTGATTCTTTTATCAATGTGGTTTCAACCTTTTCTTTCATTGTTAGTTTCCCATGCGTTATTACTGAATGACAAAAGTTTATTATGTGTAGGAAGGAACTGCAGACGCTTGTTTAAATTGAAGTTAACCAAAAAAAAGTCATACAGCATCTCTGGAGAAAAGGAATAGATGATGTTTCAGGTCAAGATGTCTAAAGAAGGGTCGAGACCCAAAACTTCACCTATTCCTTTCCTCCAGAGATGCTGCCTGACCTGCTGAGTTACTCCAGCTTTTTGTGTTTATTATGTATATTGTTCTGTGCTATTCTGTATTACGGGTGCATTTGCTTTGTGGACTGTTTTTATAATTCAAACATGAATTGTAAATTACTGTAGATAAAGTTATGATATCTTAGGGTAATCAACTGATTGCTAAGTGCATTTTTGTTGAATGCTACATTATTTGATATGATTTTGTTCATATCCAGGTGCTGGTGGACACATCTTCCAAAAACGAGAAAGGACTATTTAAGGCACGTGTAAAAGCTCTAGTTGGAGGTCACTCTGTGACATTTAACAGTCTGGTTGGACTGGAGAATGACTCCTTTTACAGGAGCATGGCACAGATTATTGCTCTAGCTCTAAATACTTTAAAAACATAGTGGAACAGTGAAAGGTGTATTTGAAGGCTTTTGCTTTCAATGCCACGTAAGCATATTAACTCTTGTAAAAAGTCAAGAGAAATATATTGATTTGGAACATCTATATAACTATTACCACATAGAGAGGAATAAGTCACATGACATCTCAAAATAGTTAATGATTTCGCTATTAAAATGGGGTGATTGTTATGTAATGGAAATCCTAAATCAATCCAAGAAATACTGCTTCATCCTTTCGAGGTAACAGCTGGCTCAGATCTGGCATCGAACTCAAAGGGGAAGGTCATTTATATTCATGACCAATCATGAATGCCACTTCAAAGGCCACCCACCCCTGCCACAAATATGGGTGACCAGATGCTCTTCACATCCAGCCTTTCTCTACAGTGCTCCACTCTTGGACTCAGCTATTCATTAATTCATAAGGTCATAAGTGATAGAAGCAGAATTAGGCCATTTGGCCCATCAAGTCTACTCTGCCATTCAATTATGGCTGATCTATCTCTCCCTCTCAACCCCATTCTCCTGCCTTTTCCCTATAACTCCTGACACCTCTACAAATCAAGAATCTATCAATCTCTGCCTTAATAATATCCATTGACGGCCTCCACAGCCTCGTGTGGCCATGAATTCCACAGATTCACCATCCTGGGGTTGGCATTGGACCTTGCTATTCCCTGACTTCCTTATTTCAACGTACAAGAGGGGAAATTGATGATGAACTGATCATGTAATGGGGCAGAGGGGTGAGGGATTCAGCTAGCATCTCTCTATGGAACCAACAGCTAAAGATAAGGATTTGGCCATTGGGTCCTCCATCTTGCAAATCTCATGTTGGTTGAACCGTTAAATTAA
Source organism: Malacoraja senta (assembly GCA_038087875.1). Taxonomy (NCBI): domain Eukaryota; kingdom Metazoa; phylum Chordata; class Chondrichthyes; order Rajiformes; family Rajidae; genus Malacoraja; species Malacoraja senta. The sequence continues at coordinate 5,716,993 of CM075984.1, read as the reverse complement.
CGTACAAACAACTATCATATACTCGTTAAGAGGTGGCTAAGGAAGTATAACCTTGTGTTACATTATGTCACAAGATTATTTGAATACATTATATTTGTGAAACGCTGGAGAGAATTGTTTCGAAAGGAACCAATTGATAAGGCATGACACGTGAAATGCATTTCATTTCTTTGCCAGAGTTGGTCTTTAGTGTTGTCACTTGTGCTTGAAAGTCTCAACTCCAGAAGGTAAAAATAAACCTTCCACCATACTATGTAAATGCATCAGTGGTCGTTTTCTGCATCTGTTCCTAATTGTAGGAAATAATTGAGGAAAAAGTTAGTTTTTGAAACATGAGAGGAACCTCGGTTTCTGGGGAAATGAGTTTTTGTGGTACATTTCCAAAAGTATGACATTTTATTCTGTTGAAAAATAACAATTCCTGACTAGAATTTTCAATTATTGACTCAAAATGGTGGGGAAATCTAAACATTTATAAATTGTAATATTTACTTTGTGTATGCATTCTAACATTATTGATGCCCTTCAGTATTGTGTAAATATCATGTAAAATATGGTACAAATGTTATTTTTTTATGTATACAACATTTCTTAATCATTGCATGGTGCTGCATTGTTGAAATTTAACCTTAAACCCCAAATGCATTTAAGAAACAGAATTAGTGTTGTATAATGCATTTGTCTCAGGCAGAATTGTGGTAGAATAATACAATATTCAGCCAATTTAAGTGGAGATAAATATCCATTGTCCTTTGTGTGATAGTGAGTGAAAACTAAATTCACAGGAAGAAACGGCGGCGCAGCGGTAGAGTTGCTGCCTTACAGCGCTGAGACCTCCACACCCAGCAAAACATCCCTATTACAATACACAATCAGCCTTCTGCTTTCTATTAATGACCAACCTGAGTATCCAGATTCCCCACTTCACCCCAGGTGCATGGTTCACTCAGGTGCATGCATCCTTGAAGGTTGCGTCGCAGGTAGATATGGTGATCAAAAAGGCTTTTGACACATTGGCCTTCAACAGACAGAGTATTGAGTACAGACGTTGGGAGGCCATGTTGCAGTTGTATAAGATGTCGGTGAGGCCGCATTTAGTATTGTGTTCAGTTGTTGTCAAGCTTGAAAGGGTTCAGAGAAGATTTACGAGGATGTTGCCAGGACTAGAGGGTCTGAGCTATAGTGAGAGGTTGAGTAGGCTGGGTCTCTATTCCTTGGAGCGCAGGAAGATGAGGGGTGATCTTATAGAGCTGTATAAAATAATGCGAGGAATAGATAAGGTAGATGCACAGAATCTCCTGCGCAGAGTTGGGGAATCGAGGACCAGAGGACATAGGTTCAAGGTGAAGGGGAAAAGATTTAATAGGAATCCAAGGGGTAACATTTTCACACAAAGGGTGGTGGGTGTATGGAACAAGCTGCCAGAGGAGGTAGTTGAGGCTGGAAAGGTCCCAACGTTGAAGAAACAGCTAATAGACACAAAAAGTTGGAGTAACTCAGCAGGACAGACAGCATCTCTGGAGAGAAGGAATGGGTGATGTTTCAAGTTGATACCCTTCTTCAGTTAAGAAACAGTTAAGCAGGTACCTGGATAGGGCAAGTTGGGAGGGATATGGACCAAGCGCAGGCAGGTGGGACTAGAGTAGCTGGGACATGTTGGCCGGTGTGAGCAAGTTGGGCCGAAGGGCCTGTTTCCATGCTGTATCACTCTATGACTATGACCCCAATTTAGAATTCCCTCCTTATGTAATTGAGAAGCATTGTAGATGCCTGACTGGTGTTGGCTGCAAATTGAACCACGACGCAGATGGTAAATCAGTAAATTAGTCACTCAAAAGAACTAATGATTTTGAGCTTTCTTTACAGATATATACACTCTGTAAATTGAGTATCAATTAAGGAAGACCAAATAAAATTGCAGTATGTTAGAATCTAATTTTAAAATGAAATTCTGGTACAAACCCATCAGTCCAGCAACATCTGTTTGGGTCAAAGGTCCTTCATCTGAACTGAGCATTTGTGTTCTTGTTTGAGTATCCACGATGCCAGGTTAAAACACTGGATTCTGATTACGTTATATGAAAACATCACCCATTCCTTCTCTCCAGAGATGCTGCCTGTCCTGCTGAATTACTCCAGCATTATGTGTCTATCTTAGGTTATAGGATTTGTTGGTCTTTGTTGGGTACTAAGTTACACATCAATGCCCAAGTACTTTGAGAGCTTGTAGGAGTAGATAAAAAAGGAGGTGTGGAATTTCTAAGAGCAATTCTTATTTTTTTAAATTATATGTGTGCATGAATTATATGAACATTTTTGTGTATATGATATTTTTCTTCTTTGACAATTGAAGTGCAAGAAATGCACTGCTGCTATGGCTGAAATGTTGACTTATTTATTATTTGTACAAAGTATTTCATGTTGGTTCTAATTTGCGGCTGAAAAGCTAAAACCACTGAAAATAAAACTCATAGTAAACCAACTTTCTTTTATTTGATAATTTTGTCGATGTTATCATTCACCAAGAACAATTTTGCTTTCACTGAAACATGCCGCAGACAGATTTTTCTAGGGCATAGTTATCGTTCAAATTATTTCTCAAATGCTTTAATGTGGGCTCAGTAAGTTAAGTGCTGACACCTTGTAGACACACAGGTAAGGTTACATTAAAGACAAGATAAGGTTGGATAAAGACATGAGGGTTTGTGAAGACTTGTGAAACTTGAAACAATCATAAAGTCAAGCAGCTTAGAAACAGGCCCTTTGGTCCCCAAGTGCAAGGCGCCCATTTTGTCCAGTCACAGTAATAAAGGAAGTAAGATATTTGTAAAGAAAATCTAATACTTTTTCTGTCATTTCTCTGTCATACTCCTCATTTAATCTTTGAGGTTCTGACTGAAGAAGAACATAATTTTAATCAACCAGGATCTATCCATCCAGTACTTGCAATTAATTGCCACAACATTCTTGTTTTTAAAACTCAATATTTCTATTCAATAGATTCATAAAGTTATACAGCACAGAAAACTGGCCCTTCACCCCATCTTGTTCATGTTGACCAAAATGCCTATTCAAGCTAATTCCTTATGCCGGTATTTGGTTCACATCGCTTTGAACCTTTCCTATCCATGTTGTTTAGTTTAGTTTAATTTAGAGATACAGTGCGGAAACAGGTCCTTCGGCCCACCGGGTCCGCGCCGACCAGCGGTCCCCGCTATTGCGGATCAACACTATCCTACACCCACTAGGGACAATTTTTTCATTTACCGAGCCAATTAACCTACAAACCTGTACGTCTTTGGAGTGTGGGAGGAAACCAAGGATCTCGGAGAAAACCCACGCAAATCACGCGGAGAAGATACAAACTCCATACAGACAGCACCCGTAGTCGGGATCGAACCCAGGTCTCCGGCGCTGCATTCGTTGTAAGGGAGCAACTATACCGCTGCGCCACCGTGACGCCCACCATCCAAATTTTTGTTAAAAGTTGTGATTACACCTACAGAATAAGATGCACACATTGAACAATAGCGATCTTGCTGTCTTTTTTAGATGTGGAATCACTGTTCAATTGTTATACTGCAAAGTCTAGGCCTTGTGCACCTGCACTGTAAAAAACTGAAGTCTGAAGCCTACTGATACAAATTTTCAGTTTACTCCACTACTGAGGAATCACCTCTGGGTGTCTGTGCCAATTCCTTGAGCACGACAATTTCACAAGCAGTTGGAACGGATACGGTGAAGACACCAGAGGACAATTATTTTATTAATTACTTCAGCTTAGTTTAATATTAATTATTTGAGCCTTTAGATGGTTTTTAGCTTGCTTTCTTAAACCTAGCCAATCCGATCTTAATAGGCTGTAAATGTCTCTATCAAAAAAATGTAAAGCAATTATAAGTCCCGAAGTTGGACGTGGTGCTTTAGATCAGGCTGGGTTGGCCCTTTGAGCCTCTTCATCCAGGCACTAAATTCAAATGTTTGTCAGTCTTCTTTTCAAGATGTTCCAAAGATGTGCCAAAGATTCTTAATCCTCTACGACAGGGGTTCCCAACCTTTTTCGTCCCGTTTACCCCTGGCAACTCTAATAGCACATAACAATGTTATTTCACTTATTTATGAACAGATACCAGAATACCAGTATACCAGAACCAAACACAGTCAGTCAATGAGAAAAAAATATGTACAAATCCAGAATCAACAAATTTACCCCCTGGGTAGGTTGAAATTTACCCCCTGGGGGTAAATTTATCCCAGGATGGGTAACCCTTGCTCTACGAGAAGACATTCCTCCTATCTGTCATACATTGGTGACCCCCTTATTCTCAAACCAGTCTTTTTTTTAGATGCCCCCCATGAGGGATATCAACTTCTCACCATCAACGCTGTCAATGCCCTTCACAGTCCAATACGATAACCTCTCATTCATCTATACTCCATTGGATGTACATCAACTTGTTAATCCTGGCCAAATTGGAGAGGCCAGGATATGAAAATTGAATAAAGGCTTCTGGGCTGCTAGGCCATTTGGTCAATTTAAAAGTGCCTTCTGCAGAAATGGTGCCAGTTTGTCTAGAGCCTAGATCAGAGCTGCAGGAAGAGAATGGGAACATCTGCAGATCCTGATAATTAGGTGCAAAATGCATAGAATGGATTGGATGAATGCAAACCAGACATACACATTGTAAATAATGTTGCAAAGCTTTACTTTGCTGGATGTTGATTGGATTAATTATTGAGCCTTGTCTGGTTTTCTTGCATATCAGGGCACATGTTGCGATGTTCGTTTCCTTTGAGAAACACTGTTTGAATACAATGTATTAGCCACTGTATTATTGGGTTAGGGAAATGTCCGTCATGTACGGGGTTAATCGATATCTATTATTGGACTGTAAAGAGACCACCCCCATATGGTTCGGCCCCTCAAGGTTCGGGGACCTATAAAAGTCCGCTCCCACGAGCAAAGATTATAGAGCAGAGCAAGATGCGCCACTCTGCGAAAAAAGCGTAGTATGACATGGGTGAGTGTTGACGCCATTTTACCGGACTGCAATTTACAATAATAATAGTAATATTTACAATAATATTAACTAAATATGTGAAGTGATAGATGCTATATACAACACTGTTCCCTACAACACGGATTACACCAAAGATGATAGAGCGGATCAATCTTTGGAACGGATTACACCAAAGATACAAGAGGAACATTGCCCGCTGGCTCGGGAGCGCCGACGCTTGAGGCTCTCCCGCCAGACAGAGAGCCTGGTGCCGGCCGCCTTCATCTGGTATCGGGGGGACCGAGAATCAGTCCTGGATCAACTCAGGAGTGGAGGAAATGTCCTCTTCCCCCAAAGATACTATAGGAGCCTCCAGTATCTTTGCTCTTCCCTGCGACCTGATGTAAGCGCAGATTGTATAACTGTGGAGTCGGTCCCCGCTACCAAAGATGTCGCGTTTTGCATTTAAAAAATGGCGGCCGTGACGTTCTGTTACGTACTACACATCACTCCATTGGATTTCGGAGGAGTGGTCTATCTTGCTCCTCTAGTATCTTTGCCCACGAGGTCCAGCATCGATTTTCTGGGAGAATGCTTTAGGACTGCGTGACCTTCTGGAGTGTCTCTGTTTGAGCAAGGCCTAGAGGGCTTGATCAGGCAGATATGAGGATCGAACCCATGATGGTTAGGTACTATAGTGGGAACTGTAATTGTGTTTTGTCAAAATAAAGTTTAGATGCGCAAGTGCTTGACTCAGTGATTTTTGACTGAAACTAGACTGGGGGGAAGCTTAGAACGAGCAATTTACATTGGGCGCCCATCCAGGATCTCAACAGACCCCCAAATACAAGTTTGCGATCAAGGGTGTTGAGCTCTTTCGATTGCGAGTGCAGAAATCGGGCCCATTGAGCGGTTTTCGCATTGATTTTCAGCACTTCGCTAGTCGGGGCAGATCGATCATTTGTGAGCTTGGGAAAGGGTCCAATCAAGATTGTTAGAACAGAGTCTAGCAAGCACGGGGGTGGGGGGGGGGGGGTGGTTAGCTCTCCTTTGGGTTAGGGGCCCATAAAACAGGGCATGGAGTGGCCCAAAAGTTGGTCATTGTTGGCAGACTGCAGCTGCTTTAACGAGAGCCTGATGCGCTTCGAGGGAGAGAAGAAGCAAACTTATTGTGCAGGAGGTACGGGAGTGGGCAAAGGACCTATTGTACTAAGTTGTTACTGAGTTTGTGCCTGCAGGACAGTATAATCGACAACATACTATCTGGGGAGTGAGGTAAGGAATATACAGACCCCTTGAGAACGGGCAGAAGACAGCACAGGTAATGTAGCTCCACAGAAACAGGAATCAACAAGTGGGAGGAAATGATACTGTCCTGTCCCTTTAAGACAAATCTGGGAAGGTCAACAGATAGAGAAGCTGCTCCCCAGTATCCCTACTCCCTTGAAACTGACATCAGGGAAGAAGAAGAAGAAGATACCTACCCTAGTGCCCAACTTTAACATCATCTAGCTTTTGACGCCAGTGAGGGAAAGGAAAGTGACACTATCTAATCTTTCCTGGGGAAACAACACCGACAACCTATGACGACTGTTGGGGCAAGCTCCACTTTAAAGAACTGAATTTGAAAAAGACATTTCTCTGTGGTTTGGGGTAAAACATCTACTTTGTATCTCAAATTTTGATTATTATAAATACATTTATAAAATTTTGAATTCGATCTCTAAATTGTATGGTAAAATGAATTGGAGGGACTTTAAAGTTTGAGATTTGGAACCGACTTGTGAGATTTGGCTTAGGAATATTTGGAGTGATTGTTAATTGATATTGTTATTGTCTCATCCCCTGACAGGCAGCCAAAGATGGGAAGGATTATTCAGAGAACATCAGGAAGGATGGAACTTTGGAAGATCTGGTAACATGGAAATTATTCAGGGAACATGGGAGTTGGAATTGGAAATGGTCAAAAGGGGAACTGTGAATGGCAGGACTTCCCTTTAAGAGAAATTACTCAGTGGTTAGGAAACTAGTATAAGAGAGAACCCTATGGACTGGGAGCCGAGCCAACATACTAAGGAAGAAGTACTGGAGGAGAAATCTATTGAATTAGAAGGAGAAACTTAAATAGGTGTTGAGATAGCAGAGTCGCTGTATTTGACCGATGGATCTAAATTGTTTAACCCTTGATGGTAAAGCGGCTTCTATTATCAAGGTGGAAAGAAATTGTCCCTAGATTCGGCATTCTTAATTGGTTTTATAATGAAATTGACAACATATGGAAATTGATTGATTACATTTGAACAGCTGGGAATTCCACAGGAATTGGAATGGAATTGTGTTATCGGCCACAATGCTGTGGAATGAGAAGGATGAGATGGACACTGAAATTTAAAATAGTAAATTGAAGGCTGAGACTGAATTTGGTTGAATTGGAACATTCATCATGGTTTGCTTTAAATAAGAGTCACACCTGTAGGGAAATCTGGACTGAACCCAGCTGAAATTTAAATGAGAAACCATCATCAGATATACATATTATAACATTGTGTGAATATGGAGAGAGCTGATTAGTGTCGATCCTAGGAGAGTATATTATAGAACAGAATAGTAATAGGAATACAGTGATAGAACAGAATATAATAGGATGGTGATAATGAAATGGAAAAGGGATAGTATTGCAGAATTACAGTGAATGTATGGGGAAGCATTGGTGCATGAATGGTAACTTGCTTTGTCCCAAGTTTTTCAGGAATTATAGGTTATAGATTCGACTATGGAAAGGGATGGAAGAATGGGCAACAACACAGATGGAGGGAATAAGCGCCCACGAAAACTTGGGAGGTGAAGACTCATCAGACGGAAATTGTGAAGCTATGCCCATGAAAACACGGGAAGCTTGACAAGATTCTGGGAAGAAACACTATCGTCTTGTGTTGTTGATAGATGGAGAATGCAATAGAATGTAATATGTATATCTGGTTATCTGATTATCTGACTACTTGGTTATCATAAATTATGGTTTATCATATATGGTAAAAGGAAGGAATGTTAATCCTGGCCAAATTGGAGAGGCCAGGATACTAAAATTGAGTAAAGGCTTCTGCAGATCCTGACAATTAGGTGCAAAATGCATAGAATGGATGGATGAATGCAAACCAGACATACACATTGTAAATAATGTTGCAAAGCTTTACTTTGCTGGATGTTGTTTGGATTAAGTATTGAGCCTTGTCTGGTTTTCCTGCATATCAGGGCATATGTTGAACACAATGAAACACTGATTGAATACAATGTATTAGCCACTGTATTATTGGGTTAGGGAAATGTCTGTCATGTACGGGGTTAATCAATATCTATTATTGGACTGTAAAGAGACCACCCCCATACGGTTCGGCCCCTCGAGGTTCGGGGACCTATAAAAGTCCGCTCCCACGAGGTACTACGTCGATCTTCTGGGAAAACGCTTAGGACTGTGTAACCTTCTGGAGTGTCTCTGTTTGAGCGAGGCCAAGAGGGCTTGATCAGGCAGATACGAGGATCAAACCCGCGATGGTTAGGTACAATAGTGGGAACTGTAATTGTGTTTTGTCAAAATAAAGTTTAGATGCGCAAGTGCTTGACTCAGTGATTTTTGACTGATTTTTGACTAGACTGGGGGGAAGCTTGGAACGAGCAATTTACAAACTCCTTCATCTCAGGAATCACCCAAGTGAACCTTCTTTGCACTGTCTCCTGCTTTAGGTATGGAGAACAGAAGTGTAAGCAGTGCTCCAGGTAGGGTCACAAAGGTGCCCTATACATCACAAACTTTCCCACTTATATATTTCATACCTCTTGCAAGAACGCGCATTGGGATCCCAGCTACTACTCAGCTAGCAGCACTGGAGCCTTTGAGCATTGATTCTGGACCAGATCAGAGTAGGTGTGGGAAGATTACAAGCAGTGTTTCTGAAGGTGAGTGTTAAGCCAGCTAGATCGGGCCCACAATAACACTATGTACAGTTTCATGAACACATTGCTGCCTCACAGCGCCAGAGACCCAGGTTTGATCCTGACTAGGGGTGCTGTCTGTACGGAGTTTGCACATTCTCCCTGTGACTGCGTGGATTTCCACCGGGTGCTCCAGTTTCCTCCCACACTCCAAAAGACATACAGGTTTGTAGATTAATTGGCTTCTGTAAATTGTAAATTGTATTGGGCGATCGCTGATTGGCGCCGACTCAGTAGGCCGATGGGCCTGTTTCTGCACTGTCTATAAAATGGGTGGCAAGGTGGTGCAACGGTAAAGTTGCTGCCTTACAGCACGTATAGCGCCAGAGACCCAAGTTCAATCCCGACCACGGGTACTGTCTTCACGGAGTTTGTACTTCTCACCGTGACCGCATGGGTTTTCTCTGAGATCTTCGGTTTACTCCCACACTCCAAAGACGCACAGGTTTGTAGGTTAATTGGCTTGGTATAAATGTAAATTGTCCTGAGTGTATGTCGGATAGTGTTAATATGCGGGAATCGCTGGTCAGCAAGGACCCGGAGGGCCGAAGGGTCCGTTTCTGCACTGCATCTCTAAACTAAACTAAACTAAACTAACGTAAAAGCATCATAGGTTACAAAACTGAAGCCGCTGTGTTAAGAATTATGCTACTATTAATTACATTGATTCATCCTGTGCAGCTGTTCCTTCTTAAATTTTGGATCAAATTACACAGCCTGAACAAAAATCTCCCAAAATAAACCAGCACCGGACATTAGTTAAATACTATCCAAAAAAGAAACGTAAGAACACTAATGCTTTTGCTAAGTATGGTTGATGTTGATTTCTATTTAATTAGAGAATTTCATTATAATTCGACAGCATGCATTCAGCATTCAACAGCAATATGGAACATAGAAACATAGAAATAGGTGCAGGAGTAGGCCATTCGGCCCTTTGAGCCAGCACCGCCATTCAATGTGATCATGGCTGATCATCCACAATCAGTATGCCATTCCTGCCTTCTCCTGATATCCCTTGATTCTTCTAGCCCTGAGAGCTCTATCTTACTCTCTTTTGAATGCATCAGTGAATCGGCCTCCACTGCCTTCTGAGGCAGAGAATTCCACCAATTCACAACTCTCTGGCTGTTTCTATGTTATAGTCTAACCAGGTTCAGCCTAAATGAAATCACATATTGAGTGAATTATTGTACATCTCGTGGCCCAAAGCCTCTGGTTGTGCACCAGAAATTGTGAGACTGTAATATATTGAGGTGATTAAACAGAGCCACTGTCAGTGCTATAAATGTAATGGAATTCTCCTCTATTTAAGAAAACATTCGATGAATTCCTGAAGAATATTAAAACAAATTTTAAGGTGAAGGGGAGAAGATTTAATAGGAATGTGAGGGGTAACTTTTTCACACAACTGGTGATGGGTGTATTGAATGAGCTGCCAGAGGAGGTAGTTGAGGCTGGGGCTATCCCAACATTTAAGAAGTAGTTAGACAGGTACATGGATAGGACAGGTTTGGAGGGATATGGACCAAATGCTGGCAGATGGGACTAGTGTAGCTGGGACATGTTGGCTGGTGTGGGCAAGTTGGGCTGAAGGGCCTGTTTCCACACGTTATCATTCTTTGCATGACTCTAAATAGTCTATTAGCTGGTTGATTGAATGATTAGAAACATTTTAATTCAAATAATGATTCTTGACCAACATTGTACAAAGTCTTTCTTTGACAGAGTTGAGCCTGATTTTTGTTGTGAAAATAGGATATTATTTTGATGTTCACAAGTATAAAATATAGTACTTTTGTGGACAGAGCAACAGTTAAATATGTGTAAAATCAAAGTGACAATTATCTTGGCTATCCAAACAGGCTCATTAAGTAAATCGCTTCAGCGCTGAGCTTGTGTGGACATTTGACTTTCGAATGCAGCACTGATACATGGACAAGGTTTCCTTATTAAATATCACTTCCGATTGAGGAAATATGATCTGCTTCAGTGCCCCACTGAAATGCTGTTCTAATTCCAGCATGATAAATAGAATGTCATTAAGCCTGAATATAAATATAATGTTAAATAAGATGGCAGAATGAATGAAATGATGGATGAAAGAAAGGATCGACTGGGCTTGTATACACTGGAATTTAGAAGGATGAGTGGGCATCTTACAGAAACATATAAAATTCTTAAGGGATTGGACGGGCTAGATGCAGGGAAAATGTTCCCGATGTTGGGGGAGTCCAGAACCAGGGGTCACAGTTTAAGAATAGGGGTAGGCCATTTAGGACTGAGATGAGGAAAAAACGTTTTCACCCAGAGAGTTGTGAATCTGTGGAATTCTCTGCCACAGAAGGCAGTGGAGGCCAATTCATTGGATGTTTTCAAGAGAGAGTTAGATAAAGCTCTTAGGGCTAACGGAATCATGGGGAGAAAGCAGGAACGGGGTACTGATTTAGGATGATCAGCCATGATCATATTGAATGGCGGTGCTGTCTCGAAGGGCCGAATGGCCCACTCCTGCACCTATTTTCTATGTTTCAATGTTTCTAATAAATATTCACAAAGCAATTACTGATCCATTTAATTTATCCATCTGAAAAACAGACACAATTGTGTGATCCATTTGTCAGTCCTTCAAAACATTTGTCAGATACAAAATTATACCACTCAGTACACAGGGGTGTTGTTCATTCTATCACTCCTATGTTGGCTATTTAAACTGCCAAGCTATTCCTGTATCCCTGCTATTTCCCAATAGCACAGATTTGTTTTCTACTTTAAGATCATATTAAATTTCTTTGTGGAAGTTACAAATTAACCTGCTTCCAGTATGTGAAATGATAACTATATGCTGTGTAAAAAATAAAACAAAACCTGTCTCTTATTCTGTGTAGGAAGGAACTGCAGATGCTGGTTTAAACCGAAGATAGACACAAAAAGCTGGAGTAACTCGTTCATTTAAATATGCGAGTCTTCTCTCAACATGCTGAGCAGGTTTTATCAAATCCTCCAATATAAGTGAACTCTCAAATGATAAATTGGATGTTTAAAATATAATTGACCTTAGAATTTTGATTAATTGATCCATCAATAAAGCAACAGTATGTGGGTATGTGAATTTCAAAGAAGACAAATTACAATAAAAAAAACACAAGCATAGCAGATATTAGGACAGGTGCCCAAATGTTTGGGTGAAAAGATAAGATTTAAGAAATGTAATCAGGAAACCAGTTTCTAATCTAATGGTGTAGGAAGGAAATGCAGATGCTGGTTTTACACCGAAGTTAGACACAAAATGCTGGAGTAACTCCGCGGGTCAGGCTGCATCTCCAGATAGAAGGAATGGACGATGTGTCGGGTCGAGACACTGAAGAAGGGTCTTGACCCGTAACGTCACCCATTCCTTCTATCCGGAGATGCTGCCTGTCCCGCTGCTTTACTCCAGCATTCAGTGTCTATCTTCTGATCTAATGGCCTTGGCAGCAAGCGGCTTGATTAAAAAAAACTGAAAGCTCAGAGATCTATGGGTTGGAAAGGTTGCAAAGCTCGAGGCATGAAGAACAAGGGCAAAGAGGTGTTTGAAAAGAAGAATAAGGAGTTTAATATCGAGGATCAGGACCTAGTGTGAGGCAGGAATCACAGGGATGACAAATGAATAGTTCTTGACACAATTTAGATTTCAAGCTGCAGTTTTGGATTTGCTAATGATGAGCATGGGAATAGTTAAGTCTGGAAGTGACGACATATGAGTTGAGCTGGGGAAGAACGATGTTAACAATGTGGTTGAAGGCAGTCTCAATGACAAAATGTTTTTGGAAACTTAGCATAGGATCAAAGTACATAACAAGGCCACAGATTTAGCCTCAGCGACCGAGAAGAGAGATAGCATGGTGAGCATGGAATACATTTATGGCAGGAATTAATATATAACTTGATGAAATATCTGCTCAAGGCTGAATGGCTGAAAAGTAATGAAACAAAGTGGAGGGAGTGATACACTACTACATCCTTAGTTTTCTCTTCTTCTTTGAAACTTCTTTCAAACAAAAAATATGTCAACAAGACCTGATCCTCTATCCTTTCTCTCAAAACATGCAATCAGAGTTGATGTTCAGGTGGAATATGAATCAGATTCCCCACCCATGGTTAGAGATTCCAGACCCATCACCATAGGAGAGGGTTTATTTTATATCCATCTGCATAAGCAGCTGTTTGTGTCAGTTTCCACTCGGGATCGGCTTTCAGATTCTCTGTGCCCTTCAAAGAATAGCCAAATGCCATTCTGCAACCGTTAAATTCGGAACTGCTCTCTTTCAAAATGAGGAACATTCATTTTGTTTATCTTCTTATTGCCTGCCTGTTTTATATGGGTAAGTTACTTCTTGTTATTACTGAATGATGTTTCTTGGTGATAATGAAAATCTCTTTTAGTTTGAGTTTACAGTTTTATCTGATCCCAATCCGGCTGGAGCTATTGTGTTAAATGTAACATTTTCTTTCCAACTTAGGAGAGCTGAATTTCTACTGTCTTGTTTGAAACTATAAGATTTATTTTAAAATAACAGACTCAGAAGCTTAGGTACAAATAATTTTGACTTTCGTTTGTGTTAAAATTTGAAACCCTTTACAGAACTAAGGATATCAAAATCTTATGTTGTTCACTGATAAACACAGGAATTTCAACTTTTTTCCAATTTGCTTGGTGGGAGGAATATTCCTGTATTCCTGATCCACACTCCTGTGTGCAAACTGTTATGACTAGAATTACATCCATATTTAGTCATCGCTGTTCACTGGACAACAATAACCAACACTGGAGCTTACATTTTGCTCATTGAGCTTGAATATCGTTAAATACGTTTAAATATCCCACAACGCAGTGAAAAACTTAGAAAGGAAATTGAATGAAGTAGATGGAACATTTTATACATTATTTCAGGGACAGAAATCAACATCAGGACAATAGGGAGATCACCAACCACCACCAAAGGTTAATGGTGTTGGACAATTGAAAGAGTGATGTGTAGGAAGGAACTGCAGATGCTGGTTTAAACCGAAGATAGACACAAAAAGCTGGAGTAACTCAGCGGGACAGGCAGCATCTTCGGAGAGAAAGAATGGGTGACGTTTTGGGTCGAGACTAGTAAGTTGTGACAAGGATAAGAAAAGCAGAGGTAAAGACAAGTTAACTGAGTGGGCAGAAAGATGATCTTCTTCTTGCGTATGGTGTGCACAGCCTAAAGTTGTAGGACAACTTGTTCTATTTGATCTTATTTGATTGTGCACGCCGGGTTGAATGCATTAGTCGAAACACGTGAAGGTTGCAATCTTCCACCCCAGAAAGATGATGATTAGAAAGTACAGTGGCCCACCCAGCTAATAAGGTTTAATGGAGACATAATAGACTGCAGATGCTGGGACATTGAGCAAAAAACAAATGACCAGTGAAACACAGCAGGTCAAAAGCATCTGTGGAAGGAAATGGACATTTTGGGTTGGGACCCTTCATTGGCAGATGCATGGCAGATGCAGTTTATTGTGGATAAATGTGAGGTTATCCACTTTGGTAGCAAAAACAGGAAGGCAGATTATTATCTAAATGGTGTCAAGTTGGGAAAAGGGGAAGTACAACGGGATCTGGGGGTCCTTGTTCATCAGTCAATGAAAGTAAGCATGCAGGTACAGCAGGCAGTGAAGAAAGCGAATGGCATGTTGGCCTTCATAACAAGAGGAGTTGAGTATAGGAGCAAAGAGGTCCTTCTGCAGTTGTACAGGGCCCTAGTGAGACCACACCTGGAATATTGTATGCAGTTCTGTTCCCCTAATCTGAGGAAGGACATTCTTGCTATTGAGGGTGTGCAGCGTAGGTTTACAAGGTTAATTCCCGGGATGGCGGGACTGTCATATGCTGAGAGAAAGGAGCGGCTGGGCTTGTATACTCTGTAATTTAGAAGGATGAGAGGGTATCTTATTGAAACATATAAGATTATTTAGGGTTTGGACACGCTAGAGGCAGGAAACGTGTTCCCGATGTTCCCGAGTCCAGAACCAGGGGCCACAGTTTAAGAATAAGGGGTAAGCCATTTAGAACGGAGATGAGGAAACACTTTTTCACACAGAGAGTTGTGAATCTGTGGAATTCTCTGCCTCAGAGGGCGGTGGAAGCCGGTTCTCTGGATACTTTCAAGAGAGAGCTAGATAGGGCTCTTAAAGATAGCGGAGTCAGGGTATATGGGGAGAAGGCAGGAACTGATTGGGGAGATTAGCCGTGATCACATTGAATGGCGGTGCTGGCTCGAAGGGCCAAATGGCCTACTCCTGCACCTATTGTCTATTGTCTATTAGTCTGAGGAAAGTTTCCAACCAGAAACATTGTCTGGCCATCTCCCTCCACAGATGCTGCCCGACCTGTTGAGTTCCTCCAGCAGTTTGTTTGATTTCAGTAAACCTTAATCTTGTCACTGGTGCTGTCTGTGTGGAGTTTGCATGTCACGGTGTGGGCTTCCTCCGAGTGCTCCAGTATTCTCACGCACCCTAAAGACTTCCAGACTGGTGGGGTACTTGTAAATTTCTCCTAATTTGTATCAAGAGCTTTTCATAGTTAGATATTCATTCAATGGGCACCTGAGTGGTGCCAATGTTGGTGGCACTCCACTACTGGAGGCATTGGTGAATACATGGTTGGTCACTCAGGCAGAGCTGGCTTTAGAAATACTACATTGTACCTCTATCTAATCCATGATTAATGTAGTCATGGACTCAGGTTTACAAACTTTGTAACCAGACAGTTACGTAAAACAGTCTGAAAGTGTAACGTTTTGCCAAGGTTCTCAGCTGCCCATATTTTCACCAACTATTTCGCCTGGGCCTTGGCTGCATGTGTCAAAGTTGCAGCTCTCAAAAATCCCTGACATTGCCAGATTAAAATGTCCTAGCACATGTTCTCTGTGAGGACCTTGCTTCCAGATTGTGGTGCCCGTAGACATGCCCATGGCTCGTGCCTCTGGTCGCCCCCATCAATAGCAATATCCCCTTCCTCTTCTCACAAATGGCTGCATTTCACTGTTCAGTGCCCTGCCCAAAGACCTTGATGATATCATTAGCCTTCAGAGATATCTGCAGGGTAAATAACAGAATCTGTGCCTGTATTTCAAACTCTACAACACATCGATCACGTCCACTCTCAACGCACAATCGCCATTAGCGGTCAGGGCAATGAGTACAAGAGTTGAGGAGGCATGTTAGAACTGTTAAATGTTGGTGAGACCACACATGGAGTATTGTATGCAATTTTGGCCACCTAGTTAAAGGATCGATGTCATTAAGCTGGAAGGGGACAAAAAAGATTCACAAGGATGTTACTGGACTGGAGGGCTTGAGCTATAAGGAGAGACTGGAAAGGCTGCTTTTTCCATGGAGCTTATCGGCTTATATAAAAACATGATGGATATAGATAAGGTGAATTATAACTGTCCATGTCCAAGGGTAGAAGAGTCTAAAATCAGAGGGCTTAGATTTAAGGTGAGAGAATAATTTTTAAAATCTATTTAAACTTTTCTCACAGAGGTTGGTGGGTATATGGAATGAGCTGTGAGTTGAATTGATTGAGGCGGATACAATTAAAACAGTTAGAACATAGAATACAGACATAGAACAGTTCAGGACAGGATCAAGCCCTTTGGCCCCAATGTCCATGCCGAACAGGATTGTGAAGTTAAAGTAATCTTCTCTGCCTGTATGCGAGCTTCTCGATGGTGAAATCCGCAGGCCGCGGTTGGAGCGTCGACCCCAAGCAAGGGATCAGCTCCGATGGTAAATCCATGTCCCTGCGGTGGGGCTCAATGTCAATCTGCGAGGCCTCCAGCACCGTGACGTTAGGTCGCAGAGCGACCGGAGGTACGATCCCGGAAAACAATCGCATCTCCGGCAAGGTAAGAGATTGAAAAAAAGTTTCCCCCGACCCCCTCCCCCATCCCCCACATAAAACAAACCAGAGAACATTAACACAAACTTTAAAAACACACTAAAAATATTAAGAAAGACGAAAAGACAGAGAGACCGCTGGCGAGGCTGCCTTCGCTGACGGCGCCACCCGGTGGTACTTCTATCAGATCTCCCTTCAACCTCTGACATTCCAGAATCCACATTTGTCCAATCTCTTCACTAATAGACTCTAATCTATGCATCATTTTGGGAAACATCCTCTGCACCCTTTCTAAAGCCACATTATTCCTGTAATGGAACAACCAGAACGTCAATCAATGCTCACTTCTTGACTTTTATATTCAATACCTGACAAATGAAGGCAAGCATACCATACATCTTCTTTAGCGCTCTATCTACTTGTGTTGCCACTTGCAGGGAGCTATGGACTAGATCCCCAAGAGCTCTCTGCATATCAATGCTGTTAAGTGTCTTGCCATTAACTGTTTACTTTCTCCTTACATTAGACTTCCCAAAGTACAACACCTACACTTGCTCAGATTAATCTCCATCTGCATTTCACTCATCCATTTCTGTAGCTGATCGACAGTATATCCGGCTGAATCCTTTAACAGCCTTCCTCACTGTCTGCAACTCCACCAGTTTTGGTGTCATCTGCAAACAATAGAGGTCTCAGAACAGACCCCTGTAAAATGTCACTGGTCACAGAGCTGGAGCCAGAATTACACTCATCCACCTCAAACCTCTTTCTTCTATGAGTGAGCCAGTTCTGATTCCGAACATCCGTCACTGTAGATCCCATGTATCTTAACCTTCTGGATTGCAATCAAGAGAGAGTATCAAAATCCTTACTTAAATCCATGTAGACAACATCTACTGCCCTACCTTCATCAATCACCTTCATCACCTCCTCAAACAACTCAATAAAGTTTGTAAGACATGACCTGCCATGGACAAAGCCATACTGTCCCTAATTAGCCGATTCTCTTCCAAATGAGAGGATATCCTATCCCAAAGAATCCTCTCCAATAGTTTCCCTGCCACTCAAGTGAGGTTTACCATCTTATAATCTCTATGTTTTCTACTTCCCTTCTTAAAGAAAGGAACAACATTGACTACTCTCCAGTCTGACGGGACCACACCTGTGGTGAGATTAGATATAGTTGAAAGACATTTGGACGTACATGGATAGGAAAGGTTTGGAAGCATTGGCTAAACACAGGCAAATATGACTAGCTCAGGATGGCAACTTGTTCAGCAAAGGCAAGTTGGGCCAAAGGGCCTGTTTCTGTGCTGTGTAACTCTGTGACTCAATGTACAACAACGAATCAGCATGCCAAAGAATGTGCTTGTATAAACTAGAGCAGCATGTTACTGCAGAGTTACTGCATGTTACTGCGGAGCCTGGCAGAGTGCAAGAAAGTAAATAAATTAATGAAAACTTACAGTAAATATGCCCTTTTTAATGAATTATGCCACAGGAAAAAACACTAATCTTAAACACTAATAAAACTTAATAGGGCTGAGTGAAGCCAATGCCAGGTGCTTCACAAAACCAGCAGGATGAATTCATCCTGACAAAACTCCAAATCTGTGTTTTTTGTCTGAAATAACCATATTATGTGTTCTTGCAACCCAGAAGATGTATCATCACTGTAAGTGTGATTCACAAAGGAAGCACCGTCACATTTCCGGAGTGATATAATGTGATCATCACTATTGCATTATATATTTCAAAATATTAACTAGCATGTACACGATACATGATTGAATTTTCTTGTTTCTTTAATATTCTGCTGTTAAATTAGGACTGCATCACTTGAAGCCAAAAGCTATACTGTTTAATTTTGAATGGGCAGATCTCAGGTTAATCAAAGTTTAAGTTTTTATCAACATTAATCAAAGCTTAATATATGATGAAGGGACTTTCAGGAAACAACACTCTGAATGCAACATGAAATATCTGGCTCACCCCTTTTCAAGCATATTTATCACTTTTTAAGTTAAACGCTAGGGGGATCCTGTCATCTGTATTGATTTTAATCGGTGAGGTAAGTTAGTTTAGTTTAGTTTAGTTTATTGTCACGTGTACAGTCAAAAGCTTTTGTTGCGTGCTAACCAGTTGGCGAAAAGACGATACATGATTATAATTGAGCCATTCGCATACAGATATATGATAAGAGAATAACATTTATTGCAAGATAAAGCCAGTGAAGTCCAATCAAAGATAGTCCAAGGGTCTCCAATGAAGTAGGCAGTAGTTCAGGTCTGCTCACTAGTTGTGGTGGGATGGTTCCGTTGCCTGATAACAGCTGGGAAGAAACTGTCCCTGAATCTGGAGGTGTGTGTTTCACACTTCTGTACTTTATGCCCGATGGAAGAGGGGGAAAGAGGGAGTGGCCAGGGTTTGACTCGTCCTTGGTTATTCTGTTGGCCTTGCTGAGGCAAAATGAAGTGTAAACGGAGTCAATAGAAGGGAGGCTGGTTTGTGTGATGGCCTGGGCTGCATCCACACAATCACAATCTCTGCAATTTCTTGCGATCTTGGACGGAGCTGTTATCAAATGAAACTGTGATGCATCCCGAAAAAATACTTTCTACGGCGCATCTGTAGAAGATGGTGAGAGTTTTTCTCTGTATGTTCCCAATGACTCCCATTCTTTTTCCTTTGTTCTGTAGAATGTTCTGGAGTAAATGATGAAGAGAGGCTGATATACGACCTTTTGGTGGCCAGCAAATACAACAAGCATGTACGACCCGTCCAGCATAAGGATGAAGTGGTGAACATTAGCCTGGGTTTAACCCTCTCCAATCTTGTCTCACTAGTAAGCCAGTCAATTATTCAGTGGTCAATAGAACATAAGAAAATTGGCGATTGATGAAAGTATTCGTAATTTTACCTTGCACAGACTATCTCATGAAGAAAACATTAATTTCAAAGTGAAATGGGATTGAATAATACTCATATTCTGTTATATCGGTTATATTTTTATTTCCATCTACTGGGCCAAAAATGCACAAAAAATCACTTGCATGAGTTTACTATTTTTTGAGTAATTTTAATATAGCTCCAGGGTGGAAAGAATTTTTTAAGTGCACTGAAGATCTTGAAGGATAATTTCATTATTTTTCTTGGTATTTTATTGTACTCACTGTACTGTGTGTTCTTGGTAGATATTGACATCGTCAGCCATTTCTTCTCCACTGTACCAAGCCCTGATTACTTCAACTCACTGTGGTTCCAGTTCAAAATGAAGATAGACACAAAAAGCTGTAGTTAAGGGCCTGTCCACTTAGACTATTTTTAGGCGACTGCCTCTGGCTGTCATAGTCATAGCAGGTTGCCAAAAAAGCAGCAACTGGACCCCCCTACGACATAAAATTTGAAATAGAATCATTACTTTAACAGCAAAAAAAGACCAAAGTCAGCACCGGCAACAACCTACGTCACCTGGCGACAACCTACGTTAACCTGGCGACAACTACGACAGCACCTACGTCAGGAGAAGTCAAGCTACGCTCATTGGCGTCAAACCCACTGTCGCCGACTGTCTCCGAAAA
The DNA here is from genome assembly GCA_038087875.1 of Malacoraja senta. Lineage (NCBI taxonomy): Eukaryota > Metazoa > Chordata > Chondrichthyes > Rajiformes > Rajidae > Malacoraja > Malacoraja senta. Next base: position 5,696,504 of record CM075984.1, on the reverse strand, counting down.
TGTTTCAACATGTTGAAAATCCAGCGGCGACCAGAAAGACGCTACGACTCTTTGGGCGACTGAGGAGACTACTCATACAGGCGACACCCCGGCGACCATGTCACGACAGCCTAGTCACCTGTAGTCGCCTAAGAAATAGCCTAAGTGGGACAGGCCCTAACTCAGCAGGTCAGACAGCATCTCTGGAGAAAAGGTATAAATTACGTTTCTTGTCAAGACCATTTTTCAGACGCGACCCGACCCGAAACGTCACCTATTCCTTCTCTCCAGAGATGCTGTCTGACCCGTTGAGTTACTCCAGCATTTTGTGTCTGTCTTCAGTTTAGACCAGCATCTGCAGTTCCTTCCTACACACTTCCTGCACTCATTGCAAAGAACAGGAAAAATCTTAAGTGTAAGCACTATCTAGGTAGCATTAAAAAACAAGCAATGTTTAACAAAGATTTCAATTGATCAGCAAAGATGCCTCCTTAATGTTGGGTCCAAGTGAGGTGACTGATGTGATCATTTATTAAATTGAATGTTTTTTATTGTTGCAGTCTATAGGTTAAGTTGATGAACAGCAGAGATTTTAACTGAATAAAATGAGACTTTAACTGAAACAAACCAGGTTAATTTACAAGCTTGTAGATTAACAATTGGAGGATACCATGGATGATCCTTGAGAAGCACCAAAGGTGAATGTGTACAAAGTAGAGAGAAGCTATTGCAGGTGATTCTCCATCCCTAACAGTGTAGATACAAGCAGTTACATCTCATGCAGCTGTGTACTGGAGGCATATAGTGTGGGGAACCCACATTTTAAAAAAAACTGTGGACAGATCTTCAAGAATGAGGAGAGCTACGGGCCCATTTTTCACTGATTGTCATTGTCATTGTTGTTTATTAATTCAGGTGGTAAATATGCCATTCATTGTCCATCTATAATCTAAATCATTGAATGCGCGCTATTGGGCCTGTCCCACTTAGGCGATTTTTCAGGCGACTGCCGGCGGCTATCAAGTTACCGGCAGTCGCCTGAAAAACCGGCAACTGGAACGGCGACGGTCAGAGTGGAACACGCACACACACACACAACGCTTCCTTCACCAGCCCGTTATGCAGGCGGGGGACAGGGCAAGCGGGGGGGCGCTGTCTGAGTGAGATTCACATGGTGCAAAGCCGATGTGATACAGATACACACCGCTCTGTACTTAAGAAGCTAAAAAGCACAGTACGGTAAGTCCTTTAAAAGAGGGGGAAGGGGGGGAGAGGGGGAGAAGGAGTGGAAACAACTTTTAAGAAGCCGGAGATACACAGCCGTGAAGCTCGGCGGACATTTAACATTACCCGTCAGTTATCCTTGGTTCTGAAAACTACTGCTTACATTTTTTTTTCCCAATGAGCCAATGAAATTCACCGATCAGCACCGGCTACAACCTATGAGAACCTATGAGATCTGATTACCAGTAGATAGAGGTTTAGTGATCTGAACATCTATCTACTGGTAATAAGAACCTACGAGAACCTTCGACCTCCTAGCAACCCACTAGGACCTCCTGGCGACCCACCCACGGCACGAGAATTCACGCTACACTCCATGGCGGCTTCATTCTGGTCGCCGCTAATGTTTCAACATGTTGAAAAATTTGCGGCGACCATAATGAGGCCACGACTAGTGCCCAGAATGCGGGCACTCCTCACGACCATGAAGGCGACTCCCCGGCAACCACCCACAAACATGTGGCGACCATGTGGCCACCGCAGAGTCCCCTGCAGTCGCCTAAAAAGTCGCCTAAGCGGGACAGGCCCGTAAGAGTTTTGATTAATGCCTTCTAAAAGTCATTTTGTCACATCAACTGCATCCTCACTACTCAACTTATTGGTCATTTCTGCATAGTCTCCTGCAGTTGTCTAGAAAGTCGCCTAATTGGGACAGGCCCATTAGTAGTTTAGTTTAGTTTAGTTTCGAGATACAGTGTGGAAACAGGCCCTTCAGTCCTCCAACCAGTAATCCCCGCACATTATCAGTATCCTACACACACTAGGAACAATTTTACATTTATACATTTATACCAAGCCAATTAACCTACAAACCTGTACGTCTTTGGAGTGTGGGAGGAAACCAAAAATCTCGGAGAAAACCACGCAGGTCATGGGGAGAACATACAAACTCCATACAGATAGCACCCGTAGTCAGGATCGAACCCGGTCTCTGGCGCTGTCAGGCAGCAACTCTACCGCTGCGCCACCATGCCACCACCTTGTATACAAACTGGCAAAAATACCCTGCACGGGTGAGATTTTCAAAGAAATGGCTATATGTGATGCATTAGATGTATGGATCTTTGTAAATAAGTGTGGGATTTTTGTATATGTCCAAGTAAATTGCTACTAAGTACATTGCTTTTTAATGTAATTCTGGGATTTCAATACTTTATAGAAAGAAAGTGATGAGACTCTTACTTCAAACGTATGGATTGATCACGTAAGTAAATGAACTTGCCTTGTCGCATATAACTGAATTGTTTTTACATTTTGTAAACCTTGCACCAATAAGCACACTTTTAATAAATTTACTATCTTTGCGACAAAATCTGATAGTCGTTGAGACATTGCGCTAAACAATGGGAACCAGATTCTTCAGCTTCACTTGACCAAAGTGCCATTCTGGGCTAGTCACATTTGCCTTAATTTTTCCATATCCCTCTCAAACCTCCCTAACCATATGCAAATGTGTTTCATAAAATGTAATTGCATCCGCTTCTGTAGCTTCCTCTGGCAGTTTGTTCCAGATACGAAATATCCTCAGAGCAAAAAAGTTGGACCCTGATGTCCCTCCTAAATCTCTTTCGTCTCACATGAAACCGATGCCTTCTAGTTTTAGAATCTTCTTCTCTGGGAAAAAGAATGTGAGCATTCACGTTATCCATGCCCCTCTCGATTTTGTACACTTCAATAAGGTCATCGCTCAGTTTCCTACTATCCAAAGAAAAAGGTCCCAGCCTATCCAACCTTTCCCTGTAACTCAAGCCCTCACATCCATGTTAAATCCAGTGGAAAAACATATCTGTTGAAAAAAATATCTCTTGAAAAATTATTGAAAACTGTTCAAAATATCTGTTGAATATCTATTCCAACATTCTGTTTCACATGAGTGAAATGTTGTAATACTTTGGGATTATGATCACAAAACACTCTAGTTAATTGATTATTGAGGGCAATTTGGGAGCAAGAAAACAAATAAGAGGCCCAAGATAAACCTGTGAAATGCAGGATTAAATGTTGCTGAAACTAGGAGGAGAAATACCCAACAGATCAGGCAGTGTATGTGTGGAGAGAGAAGAACTGAATTTATGTACAGATAACCTTGCAGCAGAATTGGCCTGTTCTAAATGCAAACAGATAAACAAACATATGAAATTGGTGAGTTTGACATTGAGTCCCAAAGAATAAAACATACCTGACGGAAGATGAGGTGCGGTTCCTCACTCAAGCTTATGTTGTGCATCATTGGACAGTGTAAGAGACCAAGGATGGAGGGATCAGAGTGGGTTGGAAAAATAAAGGGACAGGCAACTGGAAGCTCGGGTCATCCTTGTGGAGTGAACAAAAGTGCTCTGACAAGTGGTCGTCCAATCTACATTTGATTTTTGTCTGTGTAGCCGAGACACTGCCACTCCTTTTTGCAGAACCTGCAATTTCCAGCCTTTTCTGTATTGTTTCATAAATTGACATAATGTAAATTATATGGATGGATCAGGAGATGCTTACATAAATCAGTCAGAGAATGCCACTGATTGAACAATATTGAGAAGCCAATTCAATCAAATGTTAATGCACCAATGAAATAAAGACCACGAATGTCCACTGGTGTACATTGTTATATAAATAGTGTTTTTTCATATGTTAGTTCGGTGATCTGAACCTCTATCTACTGGTGATAAGTTGTAATGTTTTTTGGTGTAGGCATGGCAAGATAGTCGGCTAACGTGGAATGAATCAGAATACAGTGGAATTTCCATCCTTCGACTGCCCCCTGGCTTAATATGGATTCCAGACATTGTCCTAGAAAACAAGTAGGAAAACCTGTTTCTTCAAACTATACCTTTTTGATGGAAGAGATTTTGCTCTTTGCAAATGCAGAATTTGTTCACTTGGCAACATTTTGGGGACCCCCATGATCTTCTAAGTAATGGGCAAATTGTCAAGAAAACTATAAACACTTTGATTGAAATTCTCTATGAATGACTAAAAATCAAGTTCTAGGTCTGGGGGTTTGATTTAAATCTGGGTGATTTGGTAAATTTAATTCTGAATTTAATCTAGATTGTTGAGATAATAATTTCCTTTGTCTTGGCCAAGATGAACACAATGAAGTGTATTTGGACAATTCTAAATTCAGCTTCTGGAGAGCAAGGCCTCACAGCAAGGACCTGACCATTTTGATAGCACTAAATTCTTTCATTCCAAAGCCATAGGAGTGTATGAGAAATGGAAATAGCATTTAACTGGTGCAGTAGGGGGCGTTTATTTTTCTGGTTGGGCTTTAAGTGCATTTCTGAGTTAAAAGAAAATTGAGTTGACATTTAAGTTGACAAGTATTTGAGGCGAACATTGCTTTCAATGGTCCATCATTAAAATCCATTACATTGTGAGTAAAGGCAATAGGAAATGGAATATGAGGCTGCAAAAATACCTGTTGAGTAGTTATTAAAGGTTTACTGAAGTATTAGCATTACTTGAAATGCATATCACATGATTTCTGTGCCTCAATCACCAGCAACGATGGGCAGTACAACGCCGCCTTTTTCTGCAATGTGCTGGTCACTCCAGATGGATATGTTACGTGGCTTCCCCCTGCAATATTCAGAAGTTCTTGTCCCATCAATGTCCTTTATTTTCCATTTGACTGGCAGAACTGCTCCTTGAAATTCACGTAAGTACAAATTGCCTTCTGCGCTTCATGGGAATCCTGCTTCTTTCTTCTGAAAATGGGAAGTAGTGGAGATACAGTTTGTGACATTTATAATTTACTCAACTGATGGGAAACAATTAATGTTGATGGTTATGTTTCATTAGCATGCAATAGTTACCAGGGATCGCTGCATTGCCAATTGTAGAAGTCTTTAAGATAAGAAGAAATCTAAAGGTGTAGACAAAATGGTGACCACCATTTTTTGATGGGTCTGAGTGAAATAATAAACATCAACAGCATGTTCCAGACTAAATGCATTTGTCTTGGTGTCACATGACTGTAACTTCACTACATTCATGCCTAGACTACCCCTGTTTGTGGAGAATTAGGTCAGCAGCCGGAGAATCAATCACAGCGCTGCATTAATAGTTGCTGATTTTGTCATGAATCGCCAACACATGCCTCGATAGGTAGCAGCAATGAAATGCTTCTGTAGGTTAAACACAAGTACGTACACTCACCAGCAGTTCCACTGGGAACTCTGTACCAGAGCCCAGTCTTGCCACAATTCCCTTCCTTTGTACCTTTAGGAACGTGCATCAGGTGTAGGGTCTGAGGCGCCTTTAATTATAATGGGGATTATAGACCAGATTTAAGAGGTAAAGGGATAGGTTAATTACATTTACTTCAATTTTAATAGTTTTTAATTCTGTAAGTTTAATTTGAATGGCAAAGACATTAAATGAAATGACTGGATTACAAGTTTTTCCAACTGTTAAATGTGGCTCCAGTTTTGCTAACTGACAAAGGTTGTCAGTGGTGGACAAAAATGCTGCAGGAACTCAGCGGGTGAGGCAGCATCTATGGAGAGAAGGAATAGGCGATGTTTTGGGTCGAGACCCTTCGGTGGGAATGTTGTTAACAATGCCAGTAAATGGCCTGTCACTAGTTTAGTTTAGTTTAATTTAGTTTAAAGATACAGTGTGGAAACTGGGCCCTTCGGCCTACCGAATCCACACCGACCAGCAATCACCCATACAGTAGTTCTATCCTAAACACTAGGATGTAGGATCCTGGAAGCCAATTTTTACGGAAGCAAATTAACCTACAAACCTGCATGTCTTTGGGAGGAAACTGGAGCACCCAGAGAATATTCACATGGTCACAGGGAGAACATGGAAACTCCGTACAGACAGCACCGGTAGTCAGGATCAAACCCAGGTGAGGCAGCAACTCTACCACTGCGCCACTGTGCCACCCTGCTACATGCACCATGTCAGTGCACTGTGTGATATAGAGAGCCAGTGACATAGGCATTCCATGTCCAGTCAGGGTAAGTGTAAACATTGACTCTAGTTGGGAGATGACGCTTTCATATTCCTGATATTTTGTCACTCGAGTTAATCATCGCAGTAACAGACATTCTACATTTTAACTTCAGTGTCTTCTTTCTTTTTTATGAAAGCTCTTTGAATTACAATGCAGAGGAAATAAATTTGGAGCTATCAAGAGAAGTTGTAAATGGCAAAGAATATCCTATTGAATGGATTATTATTGATCCTGAAGCTTTCACAGGTAAAGCTTCATCGATGTCATATATTTTTAACAAAATGTATTATTAAGCAATAAATTAATTGATACATATGATCCTTTACTAATGTTGCTATTATAATATACTAACGTGATCATGCATCTTACAGTCTAAAAACATTAATTTATCTAACAGGAATAAGAGGCAGCCCATAGAATTGTTTAATGAAACAAAATATAGCATTAGTCAGAGACTCCATGCTGGTCACTTCTTTTATTTTGTGTAGGAAGGAACTGCAGATGCTGGTTTACCCCCAAGATAGACACAAAATGCTGGAGTAACTCGACGGGACAGGCAGCATCTCTGGAGAGCAGGAATGGGTGACGTTCTGGGTCGAGACCCTTCTTCAGAATTGTTATTATATCAGTTGTGAAGCAAGAACTATTTCAACTCCATCACAAGTGGTTTCTTAAACAAGAGCTGGTATTCTCTGACAAAATTGCCGCCAAGATTCCAGTTTAGCCACACATATCAATTTTGATGGAAAACTATTCAATGTAGCTAAATTCATGGTTAATGGTGCCCCAGAGTTACAAGAACAGTACCTTATACCCAGAAAGCTGGAAATATAGATCTCACTCCTGGTTATAAATCGGGAAACTTCATAAACTTCATAATGCAGATAGATATTAGTCTACCGCTTGCCCCATTACACTTGGTAGTTAAATGGAGACGTGCATGTCAAGTACTGCAGAACACCAAATGTAAAGCAAAATTGTTAGATTTTCTTTGAGATTTTCACTATATAATTCCTGCCATTGGTTTGAATTTTACTCACTATCATAAACTCAAAAGAATACTTTTTAAATATACAACTAGTGAAGCTATTCTACTGAGCACTGACAGAAACTTGCCATTTCCCAATTTTTGCAGATTTGATTTTTAACATAATCCATTTACATTGGAATTTATGAATAGCAGGAGATGTTATTTTTGTCCCACAAGTATGCAAGTAAAACATATTGTCTCATGGGTTTAGTTTGGCAAGTTGGAGTAACTCAGCGGGTCAGACAGCACGGGGAAAGAGTCAGGGCTTCCCCTGACTCTCAGTCTGAAGAAGGGTCTCGACCCGAAACATCACCCATTCCTTCTAACCAGAGATGCTGCCTGTCCCGATGAGTTACTCAGCTTGCCAAGATAAGTTTTAATCTGCAATTTGAGAGGGAGAAGGTTAAATCAGAAATGTTAGTGTTGCAGTTGAACAAAGGGGACTATGAAGGCATGAGAGAGAAGTGGGCCAAGGTCGGCTGGAAAAGGATCCAAGCAGGAATAACGTTGGAACAGCAATGGCAGGAATAACGTTGGAACAGCAATGGCAGGAATTTTGGGGCATAATCCAGAAGATGCAGGATCATTTCATTCCAAAGAGGAAGAAAGATTCTAAGGGGAGTAAGAGGCAACCTTGGCTGACAAGGGAAGTTAGGGATGGAATAAAACTAAAAGAAAAGGTGTATAACATAGCAAAGAGTAGCGGGAAGCAAGAGGATTGGGAAACTTTCAAACAGAAGGTAACAAAAAGGGAAATACAGGGTGAAAAGATGAAGTACAAAGATAAGCTCGCCAAGAAGATAAAGAAGGATAGTAAAAGCTTCTTTAGGGATGTTAAGAGAAAAAGATTAATAAAGACAAATGTGGGTCCCTTGAAGGCAGACACGGGTGAAATTATTATGGGGAACAAAGAAATGGCAGAAGAGTTGAATAGGTACTTCGGTTCTGTCTTCACGAAGGAAGACACAAACAATCTCCCAGATGTACTGGAGGACAGAGGATCTAGGGAGATAGAGGAACTGAATGAAATTTGCATTAGGTGAGAAATAGTATTGGGTAGACTGATGGGACTGAAGGCTGATAAATCCCCATGGCCTGATGGTCTGCATCTCAGCGTACTCAAGGAGGTGGCTCTAGAAATTGTGGACGCATTGGTGATCATTTTCCAATGTTCTATAGATTCAGGATCAGTTCCTGTGGATTGGCGGATAGCTAATGTTATCCCACTTTTCAAGAAAGAAGTGAGAGAGAAAACAGGGAATTATAGACCAGTTAGCCTGACATCAGTGGTGGGAAAGATGCTGGAGTCAATTACTAAAGAAGTAATAATGGCGCATTTGGATAGCAGTACAAGGATTGGTCCAAGCCAGCATGGATTTATGAAGGGGAAATCCTGCTTGACTAATCTTCTGGAATTTTTTGAGGATGTGACAAGTAAAATGGATGAAGGAGAGCCTGTGGATGTAGTGTATCTGGACTTTCAGAAAGCCTTTGATAAGTTCCCACAGGAGATTGGTGGGCAAAATTAGAGCACATGGTATTGGGGGTAAGGTATTGTCATGGATAGAGAATTGGTTGGCAGATAGGAAACAAAGAGTAGGAGGAAACTGGTCCCTGTCAGAATGACACAAAGCTGGCTGGCAGTGTGATCTGCAAAGAGGATGCTAGGACAGGTTGAGTGAATGGGAAGATGCATGGTAGATGCAGTATAAATGTGCAGTAGATAAATGTGAGGTTATCCACTTTGGCGGCAAGAACAAGGAGGCAGATTATTATCTAAACGGTGTCAGATTAGGAAAAAGGGAAGTGCAACAAGACTTAGGTGTCCTTGTACACCAGTCACTGAAAGTAAATATGCAGGTACAGCTAATGGCATTCATGTTGGCCTTCATAATGAGAGGATTTGAGTATAGGAGTAAAGAGGTACTTCTGCAGTTGTACAGGGCCCTGGTGAGACCACATCTGGAGTATTGTGTACAGTTTTGGTCTCCTAATTTGAGGAAGGACATCCTTGCTATTGAGCGTAGGTTCACGAGGTTAAATCCCGGGATGGCGGGACTGTCATATGAGGAAAGATTGGAAAGACTGGGCTTGTATTCAATGGAATTTAGAAGGATGAGAGGGAATCTTCTAGAAACATATAAAATTATAAAAGGACTGGACAAGCTAGATGCCGGAAAAAATTTCCCAATGTTGGGGGAGTCTAAGTCTAAGAATAAGGGGGAGGCCATTTAAAACTGAAATGAGAAAAAAAAATTCATCCAGAGAGTTGTGAATTTGTGGAATTCTCTGCCACAGAAGGCAGTAGAGGCCAATTCACTGGATGAATTTAAAAGAGAGTTAGATAGAGCTCTAGGGGCTAGCGGAATCAAGGGATATGGGGAGAAGACAGGCACGGGTTACTGATTGTGGATGATCAGCCATGATCACAATGAATGGTGGTGCTGGCTCAAAGGGCCAAATGGCCTCCTCCTGCACCTATTTTCTATGTTTCTATGTTTCCTGCTTTTTGTGTCTATCTTCGGTTTAAACCAGCATCTACAGTTCCTTCATACACAAGTAAGTGATGGTCGTCTTTAATGGGAAATCTTCACTTCTAAGATTATTCTTCTCTTGATACTGATGGTTTGTACTTTGCTGAAACAAAAGAAAACAAAATAAATATATATGGTTGAAAGAAATGAATAAAATGGAAAAGAATTTACAGAATAGTTCAATTATAAATTTCAAATACAAGGTTGAAATGAAGTGTATTACAGAACGTTACTTCGAAGCTGACGACTTTCTCGATATAAAATTGTTATTGCAAGCTACAAAATATTAATGCTATTCAAATTTCAACAGAAAAATATGACAGCAGGAAAACCTTTGATTCACATTAAATTTGTAAAATAAATTCCAATTAAAGAATAAAAAGAAGAAAGGGGGAATGTGAAAATGACCTTGGTGTGTTATCTTAAGGACTATAATAATTTTGGGGCATTAAAAAAATGACTCTATCCACACCAATGCGATTGACTCTGAACTGTGCTGTGAATTGGCAGGTCTCTCAGTTCAAGGGCAATCAGGCAAAGAAATCCTGTACATGCCTTCATCATGTAACTAAACAATCTTTAATTGTAATTAGCAAGAATCAGAGATTTTTAGAATTAAAATTCGATAAATTCGAATTAAAAGAACTAAAATTGTAGTTTATGATAAATTTTCATTTCTCTTCACCACTAGGGGGCGCCGCATGATGACAGCCTCGCCAGCAGTCTGTCTGTCTTTTCGTCATTTTTTTGGATATTTTTAGTGAGTTTTAAAAGTTTGTGTTAATGTTCTCTGGTTTGTTTTGTGTGGGGGATGTAGGAGGGGACGGGGGAAACTTTTTTTCAATCTCTTACCTTGCCGGAGATGCGATTGTTTTTCGGATCGTATCTCCGGTCGCTCTGCGCCCTAACATCATGGAGCTGGAGGCTTTGCTCGGGACTGACTTTGAGCCCCACCGCGGGGGCGTGAACTTAACATCAGAGCCGATCCCTTGCCTGGGATCGATGCTGCAACTGCGGCCTGCGCATTTCAACATCGCGGTGCTCGTAGTCTCGGGTAGAGACCGAGTCGGGAGCTCCAAAGTCGCAGAAGATTCGACTAGCCCTGACATGGGGTCCGATCCCCTGGCGCAGGGAGCTGACATCCCCCCGATGCAGGAGCTTGATCGCCCCGATGCAGAGGGCCCAACCGCTGGCTACGAGAGCCAAGATCGCCCCGTCAACGGAAGGCTCGAGGCCCCCGAGAACAAAGAAGGGAAGAGATTGAACTTTTTCTTCACCTTCCATCACAGTGAGGAATGTGGAGGAGTCACTGTGGTGGATGTTTATGTTAAAATGTATTTAGTGTGTCTTGTTGCTTTTTATTGGTATGACTATGGCAAATCAAATTCCTCGTATATGTTGCAAAACATACTTGGCTAATAAAGTATGATTATTATTATTATTATTTTATTTTTTATTTTTTATTTATTAGAAGTACATTACATTACAACCACATACATTAGTACTCGTCACTTATATCTTCTTACAATTAATGTACTCCGTTTGTTTTTTACACTAGAAAAGGGAAAGGGTGAGATTGAGAGAAAGAAGAAGAAAGTGAAGGAAAAAGTGAAAGTGTAGAAAATGTGACAACAAGAAAGAACGAAGACCCTATAAGAACAAAATTAAAAACAAAAGAAAAAGAGTTAAGAAATAGACCCTAGAAAAGAAAGAGAAAGAGAAAGAGGGAAAAGAGAAAAACTAATAGTTTTTATGAGCATTACGCAAATGGGACATACCAACTCTCCAACTTTCATCCCCCCTTACCTGACCTCAGTTTTTTTTTAAAGTACTTTTGCACCCTATTTTTGTAATAATTCTATAAATACAGACCACGTCAGGTGGAAGTGATCTGGTTTACCTGCCAGGAGGAGTCTTATCTCTTCTAGGTGTAATGTTTTGAACATATTTGAAATCCACATGTTTATAGTTGGTATTGGAGCCTTCTTCCAAAATTTTAGGATTAGCTTTTTTCCGGTTATTAACCCGTAGTCTATTAGGTTTTTTTTAAACACATTTAGTTCTGGACCATCTTCCGTTATTCCGAAGATAATCCATTCTGCTTTGGGTATCAGTTTTATTTTAAATAATTTTGTAAAGATTTCGAAAATTTCAATCCAAAATTTTTGAATTTTTGTACAGAAAACAAATGAGTGCGCTATAGTAGCTTCTTGGAATTGACATTTATCACAAATGGATGTTACATTTGGGAAAATTTTATGGATTTTAGTTTTGGAATAATATAATCGATGTAAAATTTTAAATTGTATTAAAGTGTGTCTTACATTAATCGAACAGTTATGCACGTTTAATAAGTGTTCATTCCACCTTTCCTTTGAAATTTTAATAGCTAACTCTTGTTCCCAGTCTCTTCTGATACCCTCCGTAGATGGTATTTCTACATTTAAGATAATATTATACAAATATTAAGTGATTATTATTATTATGAATGAACAAATACAATGAACATATAATTTAATCTCAGCCTATTGCTCGCTACTGACAGAAAGCCTTCTGTGATCTGGTGTATAAACTATACACAGTTGTGAAGTTTCTTCAGCAGATTTCCAGTAGGTTTTTTTGTAGAGTCTAGTGCAAGGAGTGCTTCTTTGCCTTCCCATTTACCATAATACTGGAAATAATATTGATCACAGCATGTTGATAAAGGATCTTCCTCGGGAACAGTTGTCTCGGGATGATAAACTCACCCAACAAGAATATTTGCTTGATATGTCGATACAACGACAGAGGAAGAACCCTTCTTCCAGTTTGAAGACGAGCCCCGATCCAAAACGTCACCTATCCATGTTCTCCAGAGATGCTGCCTGGCCCGCTGAGTTACCCCAGCACTCTGTGAAACGTCACCTATCCATGTTCTCCAGAGATGCTGCCTGGCTCGCTGAGTTACTCCAGCACTCTGTGAAACGTCACCTATCCATGTTCCCCAGGGATGCTGCCTGACTGGTTGAGTTATTCCAGCACTGTGTGTCTTTATTTTTAAAGAATATTTGCTCTTTCTGTTTTGCGTGGCAATTTTCTTGCTTTGCTAATATCTTTATTTTTCATTTTACACAGGGAATGGTGAATGGGAAATTGTTCACAAACCTGCAAAAAAGAACATCCATAGAAATTTTCTCCGTAACAGCACCAAATACCAGGATGTCACTTTCTACCTCATAATAAGACGCAAGCCATTATTTTATGTTATCAACATTATTACTCCCTGCGTCCTCATTTCCTTCCTGGCATCATTGGCTTTTTATCTTCCTGCAGACAGTGAGTCTTCCTTCTGTTTCATTGTATAAATTTCCATAGTCAGAATTTTATTAAACTACAACGAGGCAATGGAATTATACATGGAATATAGAGTAAAATATGTATTTACCTTTTGTGGAACTTTAAGTGATACAGGATGTGCTGAAGCAGTAAGCTGTAAGTGTTTTTTGTGTGTATGAAGGAACTGCAGATGCTGGTTTAAACCGAAGATAGACACAAAAAGCTGGAGTGACTCAGCGGGTCAGGCAGCATCTCTGGAAAAAAGGAAAAGGGTCGAGACCTTTCTTCATACTGAGAGTCAGAGGAAAGGGAAACGAGAGATATAGACAGTGATATAGAGAGATATAGAACAAATTCATGAAAGATATGCAAAAAAGTAACGGTGATAAAGGAAACAGGCCACTGTTAGCTGTGGCCGAGGTGAAAACTAGTTACAGACAATGAGACTCAACAAGACGTTGAAGCTAGTACAAGAGAGAGGGGATGCACAGATTACTTGAAGTTAGAGAAATCATAGATCTCGACCTGAAACGTCACCTGTACATTTTCTCCAGAGATGCTGTGTGACCCAGTGGTTTTTGTGTGATTGGTAACTTCAGAGATACCGGTGATATGGAGATCAATTGATGAAAGGCTAAACAATGCACTTACAATGGTAACCTACTGTACACAATTACTGGCTGATTCAATGGCCTTTTATTTGGAAACCTTGGGATTGGATCTTCTACCCACATCGGGCCACATGCTGCAACAAGAGTGGTCAATTTACTGAACTAGCAATCTTGACACAGAAGTTCAAATCATACCATGCAGCTGAGAAAGTCAGATGTAATAAACCAGATAAATTCAGCAACCTAATTTCTCTTACATTCCCATTAATAACCATTGATTCTCCTACCACCCATCTACACTGATGGCACTTTACAGTAGTTAATTTGCCTAACAACCAGCATGTCTTTGGGACATGGGAGGAAAAGCCAGATTGCTGGTAAAAAGAGGGGAAGGGATGGGACAGTTGTAAAGTGATATTTGGATCCAGGTAAGGAACGGCAGCTTGTCAGATGGGCTTGTGGAGGTCCTTGGTAGATCTGAAAGAGATGGTGGTGCTGGGGGTGGGGGGGGGGGGGGGGGGAGGGGAGTGGATTTCCTGAAATTTGACCACTGGTCATTATGGGAATAGGAATTGAAAGGAGCTCCAGCTGGCTCTTGCAGACAAAGTGCGAGTGTTTGGCGGTCGTCACCTAGACTACGCTTGGTTTCACCAATATAGAGGAGGCCACAATTGACGAGGTTGGAGGAGATACAAGGATATGTTTGCTTCACCTGGAAGGCCTTGAGAGAAGAGGTGAGGGGACGGGTGTTGCATCTGGGTCATGGTCACAGTCATGAATGTTCAAAAGAATCTTGCACAAATGAGGTCAGAATCTCTTATTAATGAGATATCCGGAAAGTGAAGGAATGCTTGGTGAAGTGAAGGAACTGATGATGTTTGTGATTGCTGTAGTACTCACAAACTTGAGCACAAAATTGTTCTTTACATCTGAATTTTATAGCTCTTTTCGTTCAAAATGGCATAATACGGTGGCGCAGCGGTAGAGTTGCTGCCTTACAGCGAATACAGCGCCGGAGACCCGGGTGCGATCCCGACTACGGGTGCTGTCTCTATGGAGTTTGTACGTTCTCCCCATGACCGCGTGGGTTTTCTCCGAGAACTTCGGTTTCCTCCCACACTCCAAAGACGTACAGGTTTGTAGGTTAATTGGCTTGGTAAAGGAAAAATTGGCCCTAGTGGGTGTAGGATAGTGTTAATGTGCGGGGATCGCAGGTCGGCGCAGACCCGGTGGGCCGAAGGGCCTGTTTCTGTGCTGTATCTCTAAACTAAACTAAAACTAATAAAAATTCACAAAAATAATGCTTATGATTGTTGAGGCTTTTTGGATATTAAAATCGATGCTTTAACATATTTCAGCCCTGTATTCCAATTCAGTGTATACCATAGATCAGACATAAAAGTGCCTCAAATTCTCTGTCAATGTCGCTCCTTATTTAGGGGTAACGAGTTACACAAGATGAATTGAGAATTACTGTACTTTTCACTCTCTGGAAAGGCAAGTGATATTTGTTCACTGAAATGTTTAAATTATGACAGGTTGTTGGAAATTTTCTGTGGGACATGGGGCAGGTGAAAATATAGGTTTACACCTTGGATTCCATTCATAACATATTAGAATAACGTATACAAATATTTTAAATATGATTTATTATGGACTTAAAAAAAAATAATTAAATTCTGGAATAGGAAAAAATACAAATATTTGAAATATGATTTATTATGGACTTTTAAAATGTTTATTTTAATTCTGGAAAAGGCAAAAATGATGCAACTTTCCAATTTATGGATTTTTTCTGTTGTCCGTGTTCTTTCTCAGGTGGTGAGAAGATGACCTTGTCTATATCTGTCTTGCTTGCTCAGTCTGTATTCCTGCTGCTGATTTCACAAAGATTACCAGAGACAGCTCAAGCTATTCCACTAATTGGCAAGTAAGTAATCATAAATTTGTGCAGTAACTAAAAAAATTCCAAACCGAACAGGTATTCAGAATAAATTGAAAGTATGGTGCTTTTGTTGTTTACTATGCTGAAAGATGTTAGATTCTAAAGTTGCACATATTCAAATGTAAACACTAATAAAAACTGTTTATTTATTAATCACTGATTCAGAGATAAATCACTTTCTGAAGTATGTATAATTTTCCCAGCATAAGACATGTCGTTTATGGACCATGTAACGCTGAGCCACATGAGAGAAACTGGGTAGAAAGAAAAAAAATTGCAGAGCAAAGTGAGGTGGGGTGGCTTGGGGTGAGATTTCTACAATGTTAAGGGCCTGTCCCACTTAAGCGACTCTTTAGGCGACCGCCAGGGACGGGTTTTAATGGAATTCACATACGACACCTGGCGACAACCCACGACTGGACTACTGCAACTCTCTTCTCTTTGGCATTAATTCCAGCAACATCAACCGACTCCAACTGGTCCAGAATGCAGCCGCCCGACTCATCACCCACACCAAATCCTGGCACCACATCACCCCAGTTCTCAAAGAACTTCACTGGCTTCCCATTTCCCACCGGATCATCTACAAAATCCTGGTCTTCACCTACAAAGCCCTCAACCACTTGCCCCCCCCCCTTATCTCACTGACCTCCTCTCCACCTACCAACCCTCATGGTCCCTCAGATCCACATCAGCTGGTCTCCTCTCCACTCCGAAATCAAACCTCTGCACTTTTGGAGGCAGAACCTTCTCCAGGGAAGCTCCCAGGCTCTGGAATTCCTTCCCACAACTGATCCGAAATTCTGAGTCCCTCACCATCTTCCAGTCCCGCCTCAAGACCCATCTCTTCACCTCTGCATACCCTTAGTCCCATGTCCCCCTCCCCTTTGCATCTCTGTCTTACTGCTCTATTTTGTTTTGTTCTTGACTCTCAATGTAAAGCGACTTTGAGTCCTTGAAAAGCGCTATATAAATAAAATGTATTATTATTATTATTAGCACCTACAGCAACCTACGACAGCAAAAATTGTCGCCACTGTCGCCAAACATTTTTCAACATGTTGAACATTTTGCGGCAGTCACCTGAAGTCACCCAAAAAATCGCCTAAGTGGGACAGGCCCTTAGTCTTGGCAGCTTAAGGATGGACCCAATGGTGGGATGATAAAATAAATATTCAAGGCCAGAACTGGAGGACTCCAGATCTTTTAGAACTAGAAATGATTATAGAGATTATGGAGGAATACGTTCATGCAAGGACATGAAAATAAGGACTTCTTAGAAAAGAAGGTTGTAGCCAATGTGAACATGGTTTGGTGATAGAGGCATGGCGGGGGGGGGGGGGGGGGTGGGGGGGGGGTGGGGGGGTGGGGGGGGAAACGAAGGGGTATAGATGGAAATAATTTACTGGGGTTCTAGAGTCTGGGGTTCACCTTCAGAACAAACTTTTTTTATTACCCAGGTCTTCTCTCCAGAGATGCTGCCTGTCCCACTGAATTACTCCAGCATTTTGTGTCTATCTTTCTATTACACGTTGGCCAACTTGTGAGACATCTGTCCTCTGGCAGAAGCTCTCCTATCCAAAGTTGACATTATTTTTCCCTCGGTATCTCTATCCCACATACTTTGCGAGTGCATAAGATGAGGTGAGTCATTTTTGTCACTCTATGTTTACCATGTAGGTATAATAATAAATTCATGCCTCGGAGACCGTACTGGTTGCTGTTCAACATATAAGATTGTTAAGGGCTTGGACACGCTAGAGGCAGGAAACATGTTCCCGATGTTGGGGGAGTCCAGAGCCAGGGGCCACAGTTTAAGAATGAGGGGTAAGCCATTTAGAACGGAGACGAGGAAACACTTTTTCTCACAGAGAGTTCTGTCTGTGGAATTCTCTGCCTCAGAGGGCGGTGGAGGCCAGTTCTCTGGATACTTTCAAGAGAGAGCTAGATAGGGCTCTTAAAGATAGCGGAGTCTGGGGACATGGGGAGAAGGCAGGAACGGGGTACTGATTGGGGATGTTCAGCCATGATCACATTGAATGGCGGTGCTGGCTTGAAGGGCCGAATGGCCTACTCCTGCACCTATTGTCTATTGTCTATTCAGTATGTAATCATAGGTTCACTTTAGCTCACTGGGGTTAGGGCTAGTTTCATCCACTTCTTATCAGTTTTCCAGTGAGTCATATCACCCAGCCTTGCAAATCAACCCACTCTCTCTTTACATTCCGCCCTGTTGGCTGTGACTTAGCCAATAGTCCAAAAGGCCATACATTTGCACCGGTCCTTATGGTTGATCAGGCCTTCAGAAGGGTCTCAATACCGTATGTGCCCAATTCATCCCCAATTTAGAAATCCGTCAGAACAGTTCATGTAGTACGAAGCTCATACTTGTTCCTCCTCATTGTGCCAGTTTCCACCTTTATTTCAACTACAGGAGGAACTCAGTGGGCCAGGCAGCACACGTGGAAGAAAAGGACAGGCAACATTTTGCATCAGGACCCATCTTCAGATTGATTACAACCCAAAGAAGGGTCCCAACCCAAAACGTTGCATGTACATTCCCTCCACAGAGGCTGCTTGACTTGTTGATTCCTTCCAGCGTTTTGTGTTTTGCTCAAAATTCCAGCATCTGCAGTTAGTTTCTTGTATTTCCTTATATTTCAACTGTGGTTCTTTACTCACTTCATCAATAGCCATCATTCTAATCTACTATACCTATACCTGCAAAAACAAAATATGATCATCATAGATAACCAACTATCACTGGAATATAGAAAATGATTCTAACTCGGAAATGGATGTTGACATTTTATCCCCATTTCCTGGCCTCCTCCTACTTGCTTCCCTTGCACAATCATGCATGTGTTTGTTCTCCTCTGACACTCGTGAATTAACTATTGACCTTCATTTATCAGTGCTCTCCACTCCGCATACATTGGTGGGATAGGTGTTATTCTATAGCCACAGACCTCATCACCGTCGCTCCGATTGATTAGGCCGATCTTTCCAGCCATTTCTTCTTTTGAAACTATCAGCCTCTTTTCTGTGATTGAGATTGGGTGTCTAAGCCCGTGGATAACCAGGTTGTGCACTGGTAGGGTAGAGTTCAATCCTCCCTTGGTATTCCACTGGGCTGGTGTTGCCACGTAACACTTGCCCTGGGAAAATGCAACACTTGTGAAAGAAACATTGGTTTTTACATCCATTGTGAGTCGAAAGGCATTGCAGTGGGTAATGCCACAGGTGAATTCTACTGTGTTAAAAACCTCGCCTGGACAAGTCCAATGTTGCCCCTGTTATGGGCACAGGTGGGATCTCCCCCCCGCCCTTCCCCTGGGATTTCTATGAATTATTATGTCATAATCTAGGGTATTATGCGCCATGATTCATGCCCCATAATGTACTTGGTATTGAATACATGTTTTGTTTGTACTTGGTGAGAGACCTGCAAAGGTTATTCTATGTATTCTCCTTAAGGTCCTTGACAGGCCTGGTCTACCTGGATAGCTATTGTTAAAGCAGGAAGAGGACAACCCATTATGTGCCTTTGCTCCATTGTTCAAATTGCTGGGTTAATATCCAATTGTAAACTTGGCTTCCAGCCAACTGTAACGGGCCTCCCTGTCTCACATCCTTCAAGAATACTTGAGACCTTCTCAAGAATACTTGAATACTTGTTATAGAGTCATACAGCGTGGAAACAGGCCCTTCGGCCCTACTTCCCTGCCTCAACATGTCCCAGCTACACTAGTCTCACCTGCTTGCGTTTGGCCCATGTCCCTCTAAACCTGCCCTATCCATGTACCTGTCTAATTGTTTTAATCTTTGTGATAGTCCCTGCCTCAACTACCTCCTCTGGCAGCTTGCTCCATACACCCACCACCCTTTGTGTGACAAAGTTACCTCTCAGAATCCTATTAAATCTTTTCCCCTTTACCTTAAACCTATGTCCTCTGGTCCTTGATTCCCCTACTCTGGGCACGAGATTTTGCATCTACCCGATCTATTCCTCATGATTTTATACAACTCTATAAGATCAAACTGTTCTACTGATCTTGTTCATATCTTGGCATCCTGTGCTGCTACCTATCTAATGTTACTCTTTAACCTCAATCTTATTATTTAATCCTTTGATGTCCAGGGAATCTGCTGTAGATATCCCAGCTACTTCACACCCACTAGCTCCACTAACACTCTTTGGTATCTGTGTCCAAAGCTCCTTCCCAGTTAACTGTTCTCACAATAGTGTTGAAATAATCAGAGAGTGGGACACCAAATAAGACTGAATAATAAGACCAATCGGCACGGTGATATTGGTGATGCAGCGGTAGAGTTGTTGCCTTACAGCGCGTGCAGCACCGGAGACCCGGGCTCGATCCCGACTCCTGGTGCTGTCTGTATGAAGTTTGTACGTTCTCCCCGTAGCCTGCGTGGGTTTTCTCCGAGATCTTCAGATTCCTCCCACACTCCAAAGACGTACAGGTATGTAGGTACATTAGCTTGGTATAAGTGTAAATTATCCCTAGTGTGTGTCGGATAGTGTTAATGTGTGGGGATTGCTGGTTGGTGCGGACTCAGTGGATCAAAGTGCCTGTTTCCATGCTTTATCTCTAAACTAAACCAATCATTTGTACGTCGATAATATGGTCCCAGTGATACCTTCTCTCTGGTGGGTGACATTATCATCCCATGACCAGCAACTTCCCCATCACATTCCAGTTGCTCTGTGGTAGTGGTTATTGCCCGTAAGGTAGTCATGGCAATGGTACAGGTACAGTTTGTACACGTTATCCTGCAACTCTCCCCATTACACTGCCACCAATCCGCTGCCTCATCTCTCCCGAATCGTTTTATCTATTCCCCATTCCAATTGTGCCAGGTTACAGTTTACAAGAACATGTTTACAGTTGTGCATTGATTCATTCAGTTATACTCAGTCTACAAGCACACTATAAGCCCTTCCTGGTGTGTGCATTATAGTTTATCATGGTGATAATCTGTTGTATCACCTCGATTCTTCAGCCTAGGTGGGGCATGGCTTGATCTCATTTGATTATTTTTAGAGTTGTCCATTCTCTCAGGAGAGAATGCAGAAAAATATGTTGTTTCATAGGTTTTAACCTGTGACCATCTTGTTCTGGCTTGTTTCTTTAACCAAACACATGTTTGGGTTACAAATAAAACTTCACTGGGTCCCTTCGAGCTGAGATCAATCACCTTCCCTCTACTTTCTGTCTTGAATAGAGAGCAATATCGGAGCACCCTCATTCAAGAATTGTTGCTTTTTCTCTGCTATCTCTTGCTGATTTCTTACCCACTTCAACATTCTCCTCACTTCCTCATTTAACCAGGTACTCCTTTTCATTTGATGATGTAAACTATATTCTAGGCTCATCTTAGTTATTGGATCTCCTGGCAACTCACCCATGGCTATTGGTGATATAAATATCTTTGTTAGGGGCTTGATCAAGTCCTGGGGATTTATCTATCTTTATGCGTTTTAAGCATCCCCTCTTTTGTAACGTGAACACACTTCAAGACATCACTATTACTTTGTTGAACTCCCTCACATCCATATCTCTCTCCATGGTAAATACAGACAATACAGATTCATTTAACACACCCTTCTTTGTAGCTCCACACATGGACAGCCTGGTTGATCTTAGATAGACACAACATGCTGGAGTAAGTCAGCGGGACAGGCAGCATCTCTGGAGAGAAGGAATGGATGACGTTTTGGGTTGAGACCCTTCTTCAGACTTTATAGAGCCTTATTTTCTCACTGGTTACTCTTTTGCCCTTAATGTAGTGTAGAGTTTCTGAAGATCCTCCTTTTTCTTCCAAAGCTACGTCATATCCCCTTTTTGCCCTCCTAAACTTCCCTCATCAGTTAGTAAATAAGTTTAAGTAAGTAAGTAAGTTTATTGGCCAACTATTCACATACAAGGAATTTGCCTTGGTGTTCCGCCCACAAGTAACATGACATACAGTGACAGTTACGAATGACTCAGAAAACACTAAACAGCAGTGCACTGCTACATCCCCTCTACTACACAGGGGATTGAGATGATTCTAGCTGCTACAGTAGATAATAGTATTGCAACACTAAGATTGCAATATGTACTTTGACTTGCATTATAAAGGTCTGATTTACTAGAAAGCTGGTCATGTATTGTATATTTAGTTGTTGTGTTGTTGCATTTACTGTGCCTGTGAAGCTGCAGCAAGTAGGAGTTTCATTGTTCAAGCCTTAGTATAATTGACAATCAAAGACTCTTGACCACACTTGACGTGTAGAGTCATACCATTGGCACACCACTGAAAACGGCTCTTTGGCCCAACTTATCCATGCCTACCAGGTTTTGTAGCTGAATTGGTCCCATGTCTCTTCAAACCTTTCCTATCCACGCACCTGGCCATCTGTCTTTTAAATGTTGCCATTGTACGCATCTCTAGATCTTCCTTTGCGAGCATGTTCTGTGTACCACCAGCCTCTGTGCGCTGAGGTCTCTTTTAAATCTAACCTTAAACTGCTGGTTCCCAACCTCCGGCCACAGTTGGGCTGTGAACGATTGAAACTGTGTCGTTAGGCACATTTATTCACATTTTTACTTCATGCCTTAATTTTGTTTCCAATGTTTTAATTTGATATTTATTTAATGCTTTAATTTTCGGTTCAGTTAAGTTTAGTTTATTGTCACGTGTACCGAGGTACAGTGAAAAGCTTTTGTTGCGTGCTAACCAGTCAGCAGAAAGACAATATATGATTACAATTCATGATTACAATACAAGAGCGGCATGGTGGCGCAGCGGTAGAGTTGCTTCCTTACAGTGAATGCAGCACCGGAGACCCGGGTTCGATCCCGACTACGGGTGCTGTCTGTATGGAATTTGTACGTTCTTCCCGTGACCTGCGTGGGTTGTCTCCAAGATCTTCGGTTTCCTCCAACACTCCAAAGACGTACAGGAGTTCAACAAAGTAATAGTGATGTCTTGAAGTGAGTTCACGTTTTACAACGCTTAAAACGCATAAATGTAAAAATTGTCCCTGGTGGATGTAGGATAGTGTTAATATGCAGGGATCGCTGGTCTGCGCGGACCCAGTGGACCGAAGGGCCTGTTTCGCGCTGTATCTCTAAACTAAATTAAATGTAGCCATTTACAGTGTATACATACATGTTAAGGGAATAACGTTTAGTGCAAAGTAAAGCCAGCGAGGTCCGAGGGTCACCAAAGTGGTAGTAGCAGTTCAGCACTGCTCTCTGGTTGTAGTAGGTTGTGGTATTCAGTTGCCTAGTAACAGCTGGGAAGAAGCTGGCCCTTATGTTTTCACACTTTTGCCTGATGGGAGAGAGAAGAGGGTGCGACTTGTCCTTGGTTAAGCTGCTGGCCTTGCCGAGGCAGCATGAGGTATAAATGGAGTCAATGGAAGGGGGTTGGTTTCTGTGATGGTCTGGGTTGCGTCCACAATTCACTGCAATTTCTTGCGGTCTTGAATGGAATTATTCCCATACCAGGCTGTGATGCATCCTGATAAAATAGTTCCTTCTTCTATGGTGCATCTGTAGAAGTTGGTGAGAGTTGTAGGGTACATGCCAAACTTCCTAACTCTTCTAAGGAGTAGAGGCAAGTGCTTTCCTGGTCGTTGCTTCAATATTGCTGGTCCAGAAGTTGTTGGTGATATTGACTCTTAGGAATTTGAAGTTTTCAACCATCTCTACTTCGACGCCATCAATGCAAACTGTCTCCTTTGCCTGCTGACGTTGAGAGAAAGGTTGTAGTCTCGACACCAGGACACAAGGTTCTCAATCTCCTTCCTGTACTCCGTCTCATCGTTAATTGATTTTCGGCCCATAATGGTAGTGTCATCTGCGAATTTGAAAATTGAATTAGATTTGTACTTAGCTGCACAGTCGTGGGTGTACAAGGAGTAAGGAAGGGGGCTGAGAACGCCCTTATGATTAATAGGCTGCAAAGCCAATATAAAATGTTTTGTAAACTCAAATCAAGTTGACAGAATTATCAATTAATTTATTGTGTCATCATAAAATATCTTAAACAATCTAAATGTGTAATCAATTTTTGGCCATGGATAAAAATGGTTGGGAACCACTGCCTTAAAACTGCACCCTCTAGTTCTGGACTCCTCTATCCTCGCAGAAATGCTGTGGCTATTCACCTTAAGCCTTTCATGACTTTGTAAATCTCTGCAAGGTCACCCAGCCTCTCCTCATAGCTCGAGTCCTGGAAACATCTCTGTGAATCCCTTTTGCATCCTTTTCAGCTAATGATCTGCTTCCGATAGCAGAATGACCAGAACTGCCTACAATACTCCAATGCAATCTCACCAACATCATATATACTTGATCATGAGGTCCCAACTCATGTATCTAATACTCTTACCAATGTAGCCAAGCATGCCAAACGCCTTCTTCACGGAAGGGCAAGGCAAGAAGGGTAAGCAAGTCTGAATAATGATAGAAATTGAGGCTCTAGTCAGGAAAAAGGAGGTATGGTACAGGTATAGGCAGTTGGGATCATGTGTATCATTGGAGGAGTTTGGGGGAATTAAGGAGCTGATTTAAGAAGGAAACCAGGAGGGCAAAAAGGGGACAGGAAATAGCTCTGGCAGATAATATTAGGGAAAATCAAAAGAGATTGTATGTACACGGTGAAAGAGAATAGAGCCCCTGAGAAACCATTGATCTAGAGTGGCAAGAGATGAGCACGGTCCTGAATGAGCATTTTCCTCTGTTTTTACCGTGGAGATCGACATGAAAACTGGGGAACTTGGGAGTTAATGGAGATGTCTTGAAGTCCATATTATCGTTGAGGAGGTGCTGATGTTCCTAATGTGGATAAATCTCACAGACCTGATCAGATATATCTGAGGCCACTGTGGGAATTTGTTGGTGATATTTACACCTAGGCACTTGAAGCTCTCTACTTTGATGCTGACTGGGCTGTGTACATCACCCTGTTTCCTGATGTTATTGATATTGAGGAAAATGCTGTTGACTTGACTAAGTTCTAAGTTACTAAGTTCTCTACCCCCTTCCTGTACTCGGTCTTGTCATTCTTCGAGATCCGGCTCATTATAGTGGAGTCATCTGAAAAGTTGTATGTTTACAAATACACAGGACTAGATGTTAAAAGTCCAAAGTGCCAAATATGAATTTACTCCCGATGTTGATGGGAGCCTTCTGCGCTCACCTATGCTCCTCCGACGTTGAGAAAGGCTAGGCAGACATGTCATTGGGGTTATCAAGTGGGTACCTACTTTCATTGAAGTTTTGCTGATTGAACCCACGATGTCTCCAGTAGGCTCAGCGGTGCATTCTGGCGTCCGAGAACCACCCCCCTCTGCATCTGTCTAGTCGGGTATTTGGGAGACCAAATGAGTTAGAGCAGAATTTGACCACACAGTCGTGTCTATATATCATTCTGTGCTGCTGCTGGCTACGATGGATCATCATCCTATAACTGTTTAATGGCATGATCTGCAACTTAATTGATACATTTAATTTTTTTAAATTAGATAATCTTTTTGTAATAACAATTCTATAACTTCGAAAAATCTGTTTTTTAACTTTTTGGAGGTGTGTACTAGCGTTTATTGTTACAGCAAGGGTCTAAGAGCACATCTTTGCAGGGGACCAGTATTGAAAATTATTAAGGGTAATACAAATCCCTGAAGTAACCGGACAGATGTACAGTATAAGGCGACTAAAATGATACCCAATATATTTGCCTTTATTTACAGAGGCACGGCAATGAAGAGCTGGCAGGTCATGCCAGAACAGTAGGCGGGTCTAGTTCAGCGAGCTGTGACAAAACCAGATACAAGGGCAGTGTGTCTAAAGTTGACATCTGAAAGGTTTGCTTGTTAACTTGAGCAATTTATTTCCCAATATATCCTTTGGATATTTGGTTTGCTTCTCACCACTGGAGAAAGGTCCTCCCGTCTCGCTCAACCCACAACACCCCATGTTATGAAGCTTATCAGGAATAAGAATGGTATTCCCAATGCAGTATTGGTAGCCAAAATAATGCTGGTACACATATTATTACTTGCTGTTAATGTCTATGGCGATCACCGACCTATAAGCTGCTTAAAGGGCCTGTCCCACTGTACGAGCTAATTCAAGAGTTCTCCCGAGTTTCCCCTGATTCGAACTCGGAGATTTACGGTAATGGCCGCTCGTAGGTACTCGGGGCTCTCGTGGACATTTTTCAACATGTTGAAAAATCTTCACGAGTCTTCACGAGCTTACCGCATTTCCCGAGTACCTGCCGTTAGCGTTACGAGCCGCTACGAGATGTCCTGAGCTCCAACGTACCCGCTACGTACATTCTACGTGCTTACCACGAGTTCGATTTTTTAAAAACTTGGGAGAGCTCTTGAATTACCTCGTACAGTGGGACAGGCCGTTAGCTGTTTAAAGGCCTGATCGCCTACCTTTATTAGTAAACTTTATTATTAAAAAGGTAGTAATTTTTTGGAATAGTAAAAATTCTAAAAATGTGAAAATCTAGTTTTTAATTTTTTCGAGGTGCCGGTCGCCTTATTGGCACGTGCCATCACAGATAAAGCACTGGGTATTCCCGGCGTGGAAACCTATATCCTTAACAAGGAAAAGGTAAAGCAAATCAAGAAGGAACCAAGTTGACAGATGCAGCATTTAATGTGGATACAGTCTACTATGTCAGATTATCTTCATTGATTATACTGACAGCACAGGTCACATAAAGATGTTTGTGAGGAGTTGTATATGGGAGCAATTAACTATCCTGCAAAAGAGCACCTTTGTCATCAAATGTGAATGAAAATGTGTATGAAGGAACTGCAGATGCTGGTTTAAACCAAATATATGACACAAAATGCTGACGTAACTGGCGGGACAGGCAGTGTATGAAAATGGTTCTTTATGGTTGAGATGGGAAGCCCCTTGCTTTGAAATAAAGCATACGGACTGTTTCCTAATGGTAACTAATAGTAAATGGTATCCACAGTGAACCAGAGCACTGCAATCAGACATTACTCCTCAATTAAGGACAAAAATATTTGTTTAAAAATAGCCACCAAAGATTGAAATGTGGCTTCGCCAGTTTTTCTATCACACCACACCCTCATCATTGTATTGTATAAAGAAAACAATGATTTTGCTGAAAAGCTTTTTGTAAATGTGTCTGTTTTGTTTTCTAGGTACTTGATGTTCATAATGAGTCTGGTCACCATTGTGGTCGTGAATTGTGTCATTGTGTTAAATTTTCACTTCCGAACTCCAAGCACGCATGTTCTCCCAAACTGGATTAAATGGGTACAGTAACAACAATAAAGTCTTTCAGATGAATTGAGTTTCTGGATTTGAATGGCAAAGTAACAATGTACCATTCTTTGAGGAGGATAAAACCAAATGATGTTCATTCTTTTGCACAATTTGACCATCTTACACAATTTAGAAGAGTGAATTAGCTCTATCTATCTCTCTCTTTCAAGAGAGAGTTGGATGGAGCTCTTAAAGATAGCGGAGTCAGGGGATATGGCGAGATGGCAGGAATGGGGGTACTGATTGTGGATGATCAGCCATGATCATATTGAATGGCGGTGCTGGCTCGAAAGGCCGAATGGCCTACTCCTGCACCTATTGTCTATTGAATTAAGAACGCTGAAAATGTTTTCAAACAAAACTACTGTACTTCAGAAAGCTTTGGGTGAAATTAGAAATGGATTAGAAATTGGAAAATAGAAATTAGACCGGATTAATGGCATTTATCCATACAATTAATTTTTATGATGATTTTCCAGCTCTTTTTGGAGAAACTGCCACGGATTCTCCACATGTCCCGTGCGGTTGACAACGAGCCAGTAGCATGGCAGAACAATTTGATGCTGCGCCGCAGCAGCTCCATTGGATACATTTCCAAAGCACAAGAATATTTTACCATTAAATCCCGAAGTGAACTTATGTTTGAGAAACAATCTGAACGTCATGGATTGACACCCCGAGCCACTCCAACTCTGGGTAAGTATCTTTAAGTCGAACTTTTACATTTTTTGCTCCCAATATTTTGCAAGAGCCACTGGTTCGGGTGTTGGTGCAGCTGAATCTAGTGGCAGGCAATGCGGTGATGCAGGGCATCTTGGATGATCTGTGGTTTGGTTTTCCTGGCATGCACGCCAAAAATCAGTTCTGCAGACAGCTGTGTATGCAGACTCTTGTAAATGTTAGTCTTTGTCACGTGTTACCTTGCTTGAATTGTCTGGGGAAGTGAATATTTAAGGGCCTGTCCCACTTGGACGTCATTTGCGCGTCACGCAGGTGGCACGCGAAGATTTTGTGAATCCCCAAATCCTGGGGCGCTGCGCGTCACTGCCTACGCCACCACGTCTCACCACGCGCCATGCGCGCGTAATGCACGCCATGCGCACATCATATGCGCGTCATGACAAATAACGCCCAAGTGGGACAGGCCCTTAAAGCTACCTGGGCCAAGAACAAGGCAATGTTGCAGCTGATAGAGCTGCTGCCTCGCAGATCCAGCAGTGTGGGGGGTTCAATCACAATATCTGGGGTTTGCAAACTCTCCCAGTGACTGTATGTGCTTCTCTAGGGAGTTCTGATTTCTTCCAACTGACCATTGTAAATGCTTTGCGTTGGTAAGTGATAGAATTTGGGGGATGGGGAGGAAGAAAAGGTTGCAAGGAAATGTAAACAGAGGCAACAGAATTAGAGAGTAATGCCCCTGTCCCACTTAGGAAACCTGAACGGAAACCTCTGGTGACCTTGCGCCCCACCTAAGGTTTCCGTGAGGTTCCCGGAGGTTTTGGTCACTCTTCCTAATGGTCGAAAGTGGTTTCCGCGTAGTCGAGGCTTCTTCTATGTTCCTGCGATTATTTCAACAAAATCAAAACCGGCCTCGACTAAAAATAGGTTGCCGTTTGGTCGAAGCCAGTGGAGTGGGGTTTGCTATTTACTTACAGGCAGTCGAAGGCAATCTCCTTCGCTGACCGGCCATTTTGATTGGCTCATTGGAGTTTTCAGCAAAGATCCTATAGGATCTTTGGTTTTCAGGACCTAGAAGATCCGCCGGAAGCTAAAATGCCCGCTAACTTTATTAAACTTCTAAAACTGTCTCCACTCCTACTCCCCCCCTTCTCTCCGCTTCTCTCCCTCCCTCCCGCGCTCTCTAAAGGACGTACCGTGCTCTGTGGCAGCCGTTTACCTTCCTCTTCATCGCGCAGACAGCGCTCCTCCGCTGTCCCTGGCCCCCACCTTCGCGATGTGTTTGTGTGTGTGTGTGTGCGGTCGGTAGCAAAGATCATGTAGGATCTTTGATCAGTAGATGCAGCTCACGCTTCGGTCGAGGCTTTCCAGGCGAGTGACCAAAACCTCTGGTGACTCATGGAAACCTTGGGTGGGGCGCAAGGTCACCAGAGGTTTCCGTTCAGGTTTCCTAAGTGGGACAGAGGCATTAGGCTCAATGTGTCCATGTCAATCGAGATGCTGAGCTAAGCTATATATGCACCACCCTCTGTGTGAACACATTTCCCCTTAGAACTCTTTTAAATCTTTTCCCCTCCATCTTAAACATATGCTCTCTAGTTTTTGATTCTACTTCCTTGGGATAATGACTGTGCAATCATCTTGTCTATGCTCTTCATGATGTTTTACTCCTCTATAACATCAGCCCACAGTCTCTTATGCTCCAAGGAATAAGCTGCTAGGTTGCCCATCCTCCCCCTATAACTCAGGCCCTCAAGTCCTGGCAACATTCTCATAAAACCTATTGGTATTCGTTCCAGTTTAAAGACATTTTTCCGGTAGCAGAGAAATTCAAAATTTATATAATATAGCAAGTGCAGCCTCACCTTGGGAAGGCATGGTAGCGCAGCGGTAGAGTTGCTGCCTTACAGCGCTTGCAGCGCCAGAGACCCGGGTTTGATCCCGACTACAAGTGCTGTAACAAGCCTTTCACCTGTCAGATATTCCTTTATCTGCAAGCACTCCCCGTGACCTGCGTGGGTTTTCTCTGAGATCTTCAGTTTCCTCCCACACTCCAAAGACGTACAGGTATGTAGGTTAATTGGCTTGGTATAAATGTAAATTGTCCCTAGTGTGTGTAGGGTAGCGTTAATGTGCGAGGGTCACTGCTCGGGGCGGACCAGGTGGGCCGAATAGCGTGTTTCCGTACTGTATCTAAACTAAACTAAACCAACGTCTGTACAACTATACCACATAGTTATATACCTATAACTATGCCAACTCCGATCCCTTAGAATCTCCTTCAGTAGCTTCCACACTACTGATGTCAGGCTCACAGGCCTTTCTTATCCATACTGCTCTTCTTAAATAATGGCACACCATTAGCCACCCTCCTGTCTTCTGAAACATCACCAGTTGCTATAAATGATGCTCATATCTTTGCAAGGGCCTTTGCAATATCTTCCCTGGCAAGGTCACAGGATGAACCTGGTCAGGCCCAGTGGATTCATCCACCCTAATGCACTTTAAGACCACCAATACTCCCTCTTTGAAAATTTGTATTTGGTCCAAGACATCACAATTTATTTGCCTTAATACTTTAGCTTCCATGATCTACTTCACAGTAAAAACTAATGACAAAAATATTCATTAAAACACTCACCCTTCTCCTGTTGCTCCATACATAGTCAGCCACTGTGATCTATAAGAGGACATTCTCACACTAGTCAACCTTTAACTCTTCATCTAGCTGGAGAATCTCTTGGGATTTTCCTTTATCTTGCCTGCCAGTTCCATCAGATGCCCTCTTTTCATCCTTTGATTTCCCTTTTAAGGATCTTGATCGGTTGGGCTGGTGGCTCAATGGAATTTAACACAGGGTAATGTCAAGTGTTGCATTTTGGGAGCACTAACATGAGCAGAGCCTACACAGTGAACGATAGAGCTCTGGGGAGTGTTGTAGAGCAGAGGGATTTAGGAGTACAGGTACATAGTTTGTTAAAAGTGGCATCACAGGTAGATAGCGTGGTCAAAAGGCTTTTGGCACATTGGCCTTCATCAGTCAGAGCATTGAGTATAGAAGTTTGGAGGTCATGTTGCAGTCGAATAAGACGTTGGTTAGTATTGTGAGTATTGTGTTTAGTTTTGGGCACCGTGTTTTAGAGGAAAAATGTTGTCAAGTTGGAAAGGGTGCAGAAAAGATTTACGAGGATGTTGCCAGGTCAAGTCAAGTCAAGTCAAGTCAAGTTTATTCATCACATACGCATCCGAGATGTGCAGTGAAATGAAAAGTGGCAATGCTCGCGGATTGTGCAAAAAAACTACAAAACAGAATGGAACAGAATCAGAATTACATATTTGTGGGAGAAAAAAAAAGAAACAGCAATTAAAAAAGACACAACACAACAGTAAATTGGTTCAGCAAGTTAGTCCCTGATGAGATAGGAGTTTACAGTCATAATGGCCTCTGGGAAGAAACTCCTTCTCATCCTCT
The DNA here is from genome assembly GCA_038087875.1 of Malacoraja senta. Lineage (NCBI taxonomy): Eukaryota > Metazoa > Chordata > Chondrichthyes > Rajiformes > Rajidae > Malacoraja > Malacoraja senta. Next base: position 5,665,363 of record CM075984.1, on the reverse strand, counting down.
CTGTTTTCACAGCATGGCAACAGAGGCGTTTGCCTCACCGTAGCAGCTGGAACAGTCTGTTGCTGGACCCCCATGATCTTGTTGGCTCTGGATTTGCACCTTCTGATATACAGTTCCTGCAGGGGGGCAAGTGTAGTTCCCATAGTGCGTTCGGCCGAACGCACTACTCTCTGCAGAGCCTTCTTGTCCTGGGCAGAGCAGTTCCCAAACCAAATTGTGACATTTCCAGACAAGATGCTTCCCACAGACGCTGAGTAGAAGCACTGGAGGATCCTCAGAGACACTCTGAATTTCCTCAATTGCCTGAGGTGGTAAAGGCGCTGCCTTGCCTTACTCACCAGTGGCAGCGTGTGATGTCCATGTCAGATCCTCTAAGATGTGGACTCCCAGGTATTTAAAGCAGCTCACCCTATCCACAGTCTCCCCATTTATCTTCAATGGTGTGTACGTCCTCGGATGTTGTGCCCTCCTAAAGTCCACGATTAGCTCCTTAGTTTTCTTTACATTCAAGAGGAGGCTGTTGTCCTGACACCAGAGTGCCAGATCAGCCACCTCCTCCTTCTCATCGTTATTGGAGATCAGGCCCACCACCACAGTGTCATCAGCAAACTTGATTATAGAGTTGGAGCTGAACTCAAGGTCCTGAGCTGTAGAGAGAGGTTGAGCAGATAGGAATGCATGAGGATGAGGGGTAATCGTATGGAGGTGTACAAAATTATGAAAAGAATAGATCAGGAAGACACACAGATTCTCTTGCCCAGAGTGGGGGAATCGAGAACCAGAGGATGGGGAGGGGGGGAGATTTAATAGGAACCTGAGGGGTAACTTAAAGGGTGGTAGTTGCATGGAACAAGCTGCCAGAGAAGGTGGTTGAAGCAGGTACTTAAGAAAATTTAAGAAACGTTTAGACAGGTACATGGATAGGGCAGGTTTAGAGAAATATGGGCCAAATGCCGGCAGGTGAGACTAATGTAGATGGGACATGTTGGCTGGTGTGGGCAAGTTGGGCCGAAGGGCCTGTTTCCACACTATAGGTCTATGACTAAGATAAGTGTAATCCTGCACTTCTTATACTTTGGGTGGATCCCGACTGCCTTAACTTGATGTATGATTTTTTTTCTGAGCTTCCAGATCTCTTGTCAACTAGTTACCCTAAACCTGCCAGCCTTTCCCTTCACGCTAACAGGAACATGCTGCTCTTGATTTTTTGTTATCACACTTTTTACAAGCCTTTCATCTGCCAGATATTCTTTTATCTGCAAACAGTCTCACCAAGTCAACCTTTTCAAGTTCCTGTCTAATACCTCCAAAGTTGGTCTTATTTCAATTTAGCACACTAAACAGTCCTATCTTTAGAACATAGATTTGGCAGCACTGTGGAGCAGTAGTAGAGCTGCTGCCTCACAGCGCCAGAGACCCTGGATCGATCCTGACCTCTGGAGCTGTCTGTGCGATGTACATTCTCCCTGTGACCGCATGGTGCTCCGGTTACCTCCCACATTCCAACCTCGTGCAGGTTTATAGGTTATTTGGCTTCTGTAAATTGCCCCTTATGTGCAGGATGCAAAAGTGGGATAACATAGAACTCGTGTACGGGTGAACGATGGTTGGTGTTGAAAGGCCTGTTTCCACACTGTGTGTCTAAACTAAACAAAGAAACATACAGCACAGGAACAGGCCTTTTGGGCAACAATCTGTGCCAAACATAATGCCAAGACAAACTCATTTCTTCTACCTGCACATGAACCAGTCCCTCCCTTGCCTGCTTATACATGTACCTTATAAAAGCCTCTAAAACTCTTCCATCACACCAGGCAGTATGTTCCACATGCCCAGCAATTTCTGGGTAAAAAATAAGTTATCCCACACATCTTTCAACTTTGCACCCCTCACCTAAACCTATACCCTCTGGACTGGGAAATAGGTTCTGACTATCAACGTCTCACATCATTCTTCATACTTCTATCAGGTTTCCCCTCAATCTCCAGCATTCCAGAGAAAACAATAAAAGTCTGTCCAATCTCTCCTTACAGTTAATACCCTCTCATCCAGGCAGCATTCAGGTAAACATCTTCTGCGCCCTCCTGTAATGAGACAATCAGAACTGCACATAATACTTCAAATGTAGCCCATGAAAAGTCTATAAAGCTGCAACATAACTTCCTGATTCTTATACCCAATGCCTCAACCAACGAAGACCAGCATACCATATGCCTCCTTTACCACTCTATCTACTTGTGTTGCCACTTTCAGGGAATGAATTGAATTGAATACTTTATTGTCACATGTGACAAGTCACAGTGAAATTCTTTGCTTGCATACCCAAGGTAGGCAAATAGCCGCCACATAAAGGGTGCTGACAAAGTTAGAAAGTATCTCGTGCCAGGTCCACCCTTGTTCTCCCCCCCCTCCCTCAAGTTGGTCCCCCCACAGTGGCTCCTCCTTTGTTCTCCCCTCCCCCCCTCCCTCACGGCAGTCCTCCAACGCCAGATCCTCCAACGCCAGATCCACCCTTGTGGTCCATCCCCCACCCTCCCTCACAGCAGTCCCCCTATGCCAGGTCCACCCTTGTTCCCTTAGATCCTAGATCCCTCTGCACATCAATGTTGCAAAGGGTCTTGCATTGACCGTATACTTTTCCTTTACATTCAACCTCCCAAATTGCCACAGCACACACTTACTCAGATTAAAGTCTACCTGCCTTTTTTTCCGCCCACTTCTGTTGCTGATCTATTTCCAACTGTATACTTTAACAGCAATCTTGGTGCCGTCTGCAAACTTGCTAACTAACCCATCTACATTTATGTCCAAATCATTTATATATATCACAAACCACTGAGCTCCTAGAACAGATCCCTGTGAAACTTCACCAGTCACAGACATCCAGCCTAAAGAACACCTTTCCACCACAACCCTCTGTCTTTTATTAGTAAGCCAGTTCTGAATCCATACGACCAAGTCACTGTGAATTGCACGCAGCTTCATCTTCCTACCATGGGGGACTTATCAATGCCTTACTAAATGTCTTACTAAAATCCATGTAGACATCATCCACCGCCCTACCTTTATGATCACCTTTGTAACCTCCTCAAAAAACCTAATCAAGTTAGTAAAACATAACGTGTCCCATACAAACCCACATGACTCTGCCTAATTATCCCATTTTCTTCCAAAAGCAAGTAAATCCTATCTTGAACGTTCCTCTCCAATAGCCTCCTTACCACTGACGTGAGGCTCACTGGCCTACACTGGCCTGGAATCTCTCTACTACATCACTGGCCACTCTCCAGTCTTCACCTGAGACTAGAGAAGATGCAAAGAACTTTGCCAAGAATCCTGCAATATTCTCTCTTAAAAAGATAGATCTCATCAGGCCCTAAGGATTTATTGATTCCTCTTGAAAGCCCCTATATCACCACCATATTAGTATTCCCCACGCTGATCTCACTGTGCTCCATATCCATCTTCTTTGTGAATACAGATGCAAAGTACTTGTTCAGTATTTCAGTCCTGCCTAAACCTACCTAATCTCCCGGTTGCTCAACGTGTTAACTCCCCCTCCCATTCCCTCACGGACATTTCTGTCCTGGGCCTCCTCCACTGTCAGAGTGAGGCCCAACGCAGATTGAAGGAACAGCACCTCATATTTCACTTGGGTAGCTTAAACTCCAGGGGTGTGAATATTGACTTCTCTAACTTGAAGTAACCCTTGCTTTCCCTCTCTCTCCATCCCTCCCGCTTCCTAGTTCTCCGACCAATCTGACTGTCCTCCTGTTTACATTTTATCTCTGCATGCTTCGTTGTCACCTTCTCCTAGCTAACAATGATCATATGGTCATAAGGTCATAAGTGATAAGAGTAGAATAAGGCCATTCGGCCCATCAAGTCTACGCCGCCATTCAATCATGGCTGATCTATCTCTCCCTCCTAACCCCATTCTCCTGCCTTCTTCCTATAACCCCTGACACCGGTACTAATCAAGAATCTATCTATCTCTGCCTTAAAAATATCCACTGACTTGGCCTCCACAGCCTTCTGTGGGAAAGAATTCCACAGATTCACCACCTGATCTTTCTACATTTCCCTTGAACTGCATCTCCTTTGGTGTCTCATTTTCACACCTTACCCTTCCTTATCCCGCTGTTTTAAAGCAGGGTTTGGAAGAAATGGCAACGATAATAAGGATATTTCAGACCAACTACATGCAGACATCAAGTCGGGGATTGATGCGACAAATTACATTGTGAAACACATAAAAGAAAAGAATGCCTATGATGAGGTAGGTCTGATCGACAAGGCAAAGCCGCATTATTAATTGATTTGATTTTTACTGACACTTACTGACACTGTTTTAATGGAGAAAGGGAAATAAATATGATAAACATCATCGTGTGCAAGTACAAAATCCTGTCTTTCTAATATTTTATATATTCATTCCAGAAATTATTCCTTCTTTGCATTTTATGAACATTTGGTTATATTATATTTTGTATAATACTGTATTTTGCATCTTGAAATAAAAACTGCTATTCTTTGGAATATTTACTTCAACTTTGCAATTCTAAAACCATGCTTTAACTAAAGATTGCAATTTTGTTCACTGCCATAACACAGTCAGTACAAGGGAATTGTGCGTAAAATTATTCCAAATAAAAATGCCTTCTTTTTTTCCTTTTTGTTTCAGGAAGTTGAGAGCTGGAATCTTGTGGCCCAGACTGTGGACAGGCTATGCATGTTCATCATAACTCCAGTGATGATCTTTGGAACCATCTTCATTTTTATGATGGGAAACCTCAATCACCCTCCACCATTACCATTTGAAGGCGATTCCTTTGAATATTCAACACATCGCACACAATGTATGTAACTTTCAGGAAATTACAAATTACCCTGGGAGAATCATTGGACACACTTGCATACTCACACACTTCATTACACAAAAACTACGCAAACAAGAGGAACTAAAAATATGATATGGACACGCAAGGAGATTTGAAATAATCTTTGGGCACATATGTCCCAACAACTACAAACTGCTAAGAATAGATTTTCATAAAGAGAAAGTTAGAAAATACTGGTGCCTTCAAATCTTAAAATTACTTACTTATTTTTAGACCAGCTACATCATTAATGATTTTTCAATCTTAGATGTTTGTAGTTGTTTGGACATATGTGGCAGCATTGTGGCTTGAGCTGTATAAGGAGAATATGAAATGATAGATCCAAAAGTAAAACCAATGCTCCTTTACCCACAAGATGCACAAGCAATCAGGTGGAGATGCCCAGCTGTCATTAGGTCCATCACACCCTATATTTCACTGTACCTCGGTGCACATGACAATAAACTAAACTGAACTGAAATTATTTCCAGAAAGTGGGAACGAGGCTAACATCTACCAAACTCCATATTTAATTCAACTTTAATTCAAGTCGTGCATTTTTCACCACCCAATTCCATCCCAGTACTTCCAAAATAGAGCCACAGTTGTAATGTACAAAACATAAAAAATGAACATTTTTGAAAGCCATGCTCATAATCTCTACTAACATATTACATTCAGATTAAAGACTATCTGAGCATTTTTCAAACCTGGTGTATTACTCAGCAATTACAGTTGATATGGTAGCCTGGAATGCAGATTTCACCCTTTTTGGCAAACAAAACCATTGTTGTATTTAATTCTACTGCTCATTCATGTTTCCTGCAAAAAGTTCATGAAATTTGTCAAAAATGCTTGAAATAGTCTTAGGTGATTTACACCCTAAACATCTGCTACAATAGTGTTAAAGAAGGAACTGCAGATGCTGGAAAATCAAAGGTACACAAAAATGTTGGAGAAACTCAGCGGGTGCAGCAGCATCTATGGAGCGAAGGAAATAGGCAACGTTTCGGGCCGAAACCCTTCTTCAGACTGATAGGGGGTGGGGAGAAGAAAGGAAAAAAGGCGGAGGAGGAGCCCGAGGGCTGGGGGAGGGGAGGAGACAACCAGGGGGCTGATGAAGGGGAGGGGACAGCAAGGGCTAGCAGAATTGGGATAATTCAATGTTCAAGCCCCCAGGATGTAGACTGCCCAAGCGGAATATGAGGTGCATTTCCTCCAATTTCCGGTGTTGCTCGCTGTGGCCATGGAGGAGACCCAGGACAGAGAGGTCAGATACTGAATGGGAGGGAGAGTTGAAGTGAATATTGCGGACCGACCCTCCCATGAATGGGAGGGTCGGTCCGCAATAACCAACCTGACCTCCCGGTGGCTCAGCACTTCAACTCCCCCTCCCATTCCGTATCCCCTCCCCTTCATCAGCCCTCTGGTTGTCTCCTCCCCTCCCCCAGCCCTCGGGCTCCTCCTCCGCCTTTTTTCCTTTCTTCTCCCCACCCCCTATCAGTCTGAAGAAGGGTTTCGGCCCGAAACTTTGCCTATTTCCTTCGCTCCATAGATGCTGCTGCACCCGCTGAGTTTCTCCAGCATTTTTGTGTATCTGCTACAATAGGACCTGCGCCATTCAGACCTGTTCAGAAGCATGATACTGGGAAAGATGCTAGCATTTAAAGGCCTCCGCTCCCACAGAAACTGGCAGGAGGTAGCTATAGTTGAGCAATGCAGAAATAAATTATATATCAACACAAAAATTGTCAGGGTGAACTACAGTCCACTGAACAAATTTGTGACAAACCATTTTGGTAAGCGGATCCAATACTCAGTTATGTCTTATAATCATTGCAGTTGGATCTGCAAGATAGGGTGTGATGGACCCAATGGCAGGCTGGGCTGCTTGTGCATCTTGTGGGTAGATGAGCCGTGGTTTTACTTTTGGATCTATCATTTCATAATCTCCTTATGAGATCCACTCTTCTTCAAGGTGCTAGGAATCATGTCATCTCCTCCACTCAGTTGTGAAGAGAGGCTATGAATAATAAGTAGGCTTCCTCCTGCTCGTCTTGCTTCTGCTACTCTTTAGGGTCCATCTCATGGCCTTGACGATCTGAAACCAAATATCCATGAATCAGGAACCTGCTGCAACTGTTTGGAAAGACTGTATGATGAGAATTCATTTTTTAAGGATCAGCACAAAAAGATTGATCCAGGCATAATAGTGTGGCCCAGGTATTCCCTGGAGGATATCATATGCTTCTGTAATGATAGCCTTGGCAAAACCGGTTCATCAGAGCCCAGGTAGTATGTGGTGTTTCTGAAGACTCAGTGGTTTGTTGATGTGTTTGTCCTTTACCTGCTCCCCCAAGATCACCTACACATCCCAGGTGGCCAATCGTTGCTTATACTGACACTTCCGGTAATAGACAGATAGTAATGAGCATGTCAGTAGCAAAGATTCAGTTACTTGGAGTCATGTTAGGAGCGGATTGTGAATTGCCACCATCACTAACTACTGCTGTGCCGTGAAGCGGATATCACCTAACAATAAAAGACACAAAGTGCTAGTGTAACTCGGTAGGTCAGGCAGCATCTCTGGAGAACATGAATAGGTGACACTTCGTTTCGTTTTCTTCAGTTTCAGAAGGGCACCGACCCAAAACGTCACTTATCCAAGTTCTCCAGAGATGCTGCCTGACCCGCTGAGTTACTCCAGCAGTTTGTGTCTTCTTTTGTAAACCAGCATCTGCAGCTCCTTTTTTCGAACAATGTGTTCACCTGTCAACCTTCATCCCATTCTGTATGATAATCTATCAAAGAGAAACTATGCACATTTATCTTTAACAGCAACTTATAGAAAGTGTGCATCATTTAGATATATACATTGCTATATGTACATAAATCCTACTGTGGTTGTTATATGCTGGAATATGAATATAGCAAAAAATGATTTGGACAAATGAACACATGCAACATGCAAACACATTATATCCACTACAGCCAAGGAACAAGTGAATGCTGAAAATAATAAATTCCAACAGTCAACCAAATAATTCAAATATATCAAAATGAATGGGCATTAAATTTTAAGACCTTCGTGGCAATCAGCATATTATGACAAATATTTAATTATGTATGCAAAAATAATTTCTACTTGAATGTTGTATAAAAGTAGGCTTTTCTGTTATATTTCATAGAGTAGATTAATGGTAGCAGCAGCTCATCAAATAAAATGATAATATTAATGTATTTAAAGTGTGCCTTAAGGACTTGAATCTTCCTTGTTTCTTGTCTGCTGTACCTTTTAATTTCAACTCAAAATAGCATTTTATGTGGTCAAGTCTATAATCGATCTGCTTTTAGATCATCTAATAAATAGTTTTGCAAGTTTGATCACTCTAATTTTAAACTAATAAAAGTACATGTTATGCCAATCATGTTGTGATATTTGAAATTTGTTTAGAAAATAATTTTCAAACTGCAAAGTTGCAGCAAAAAGACCCAATATCAAGATACACTGAAAATCTATTTTCTGGTTAAAATAAAAGCATGCAAAAGACAAATTTACACAATCTGCTTCACCCCAGTTAAAATTTTGTGCAGACATTTGCAAATTAAAGCATGAGTATTCCTTGTGTGACTTTCAATGAGATGGGGGGAAGAGGAGGAGGGGAGCCGGGTGGGCGAGCGGGCTGCGCGTCCCACGGCAAGCGGACTGGGGGGCCCATAGCAAGCGGGCTGCTGGGCTCACGGCGAGCGGGCGGCGACCAAATGACTGCGAGTCGGGGGGGGGGGGGGGGGTGACGTAACTAGCAGCGTGTGGAAAACAGTGCACAGTGGACCCATTGTGATGTCATCAGCTCGTTTATTTTCTACGTTATTTGAAATTTTTGAACATTTTCATAAATAACTCGAGAAATAATGCATGAAAATTTCAGATAAGGCGTAAATCGCTATCGGAATATGTAAAAATTTCACCGTTAGCGTGTCGTGTTTTCGAGGAGATGTGAATCGCACATGAACATCACACAAATAAATACACATCCAAGATCAGAGTTTTATAAGTATAGAGATTACAAAGGAAAAAGGTAACTGGGAAGAGGGTAGGACCACTAAAGGAGCTGTCCCACTGCGGCGACCTAATTGGCGAGTTTAGGAGAGTTTGAAAAAATGTCATGTTGAAGACCTCCTTCGACCTTCTTCGACTATGTTGAAGTCTAGCTTCAACTAGCTATGACTAACTTCGGGAAAATTGAATAGTGTGAAGACGACCTCCTTCGACCTCCCTTCGACTATGATGTAGACTATCTATGACTACCTTCGACTACCTTCGACTACCCTCGATTACCTACGACTAACATGCCAACCTACTAAACCTACGAGTAAAAAAAGTATCGATTTTTTCCATAGCGACCTTTTTTTACTCGCGGGCATTTTTCAACGTGTTGAAAAATACACCGCGACCTAGCTGAGGCCTCGAGTACACGGGGACTACTCTCGAGCATGAAGGAGAGTTACAAAGACCTCCTAGGACCTCGTGTCGAGCATGCTGCGAGTATGAGTCGAGGGCAAACTCGCCAGAACTCGCGGATTAGGTCGCCCAAGTGGGACAGCCCCTTAAGGATAAAGGAGGGTGGGCTATACTAATATGGAGGTCTAGGTAGAGATCAGGAAGGTGGTGGTGTTGGGTCTCTTGAAGAGCATTAAGGTGGATAAGTCCCCAGGGCCAGATTGGATTTATGAAATAGATTGTGAATAGCTTGTGCCCAAGCAAGATCTCTGTGCTAATGTATTAAATACCTGATAGGGGTCCATTTATTGTTATTCATTGCTTTAAATTTGATAACCAACTATCAATCCACGTCAATATATTTGCACAATACTGCAGAGTCTAATCTTGTTGATCAACCGCCTGTGTGGTATAGAGCCATAAAATTACCCACGCAGGTCTCCCAGCCCTCCATGGCCATCAAACGTTCATTTACAATAATCCTCCTCTTACACTAATCCCATTTCGGGGTCAAGGAAAGACGTTCATGTCACGGCCCTGTTTCCACCAATCTTTCCACCACCACGCACAAGAAGTGCAAGACAGATACCATTGTGTGCAGATGCTGAGAAGTGTGTTAAGCTCTGGCTGAACAACTAATCTTGTGTGTGGACTCGATAAGAAGAAGACTAATCCCATTTGAGTTTCCTCAGATTCTCATCAACGCTCATAGATTCTGCTATTCACCTACATACTAGAGGCAATTTACAATAGACAATTATCTTCAGCCCACACATCTTTGGGATGCAAACAGATACCAAAGCACACAAGCAAAAAACAAATGGTCACAGGGAGAACTTGCAAACTCCACAACAAAACACTGAATATCAGGATTGAATTTTGGTTCCAGGAACTGTGAATTATAATTAGAAAGTCTTCTGAAAATCTAAATATATGACAGCCACTGGTTTCCTATTATCTATTCTAAGTTTTGTCTTATTAAAAATGCAATTTCTTGGTATTCCTTTGTTGAGTTCTAAAATACTCCTAACTTTCACGTCATCTTCTAAATCAGTCATCTTTAGTAGCATTTTCCTTTGATTTAAATTTATCTTGTCAGCCATGAAATGATCACTTTTCCATACGTATTTCCTTATGAAATGTATTTTCCCAATAGGTTGGTTTGGTCAGTAGACAGAAAGGTCAGTACCGGAACGCAAAGGGGAGTTAAAATGGTTAGCAACCGGAACATCCAGTGGGCCTTGGCAGACTGAGCCTGTGTGTTCGGCAAAATGGTTGCCAAGTCTGCACTTGGTCTCGCCGAAATACATGGCTGGTGTGATGGCTGGTGGAGTGAAAGGCAAGGACAAGGAGGTGAGGGATCCACCTATAACAGCAGGAGAGAAACTAAAGAAAGAGGACATTTCAGATGTCGTAGAACGGAAAGCTCCATCTTGGGAGGAGATGCAGTGGAGATGAACAAATTGAAAGTAGGGGATAGCATCTTTGGAAGAAGCAGGGTGGGAGGAGGTGCTCTCCATATAACTGTGAGAGTTGATGGGTTTATAAGCACACATCAGTCGATAGTCCATCCCTTGATAGAGCCAGAGGGATCAAGAAGGGGAGACAGGTGTCACAGACAGTCCATTGTGGTCGGTGGGGGTGCTGCAAGCCGGCAGCCCTGCCAGCAGCGTGTTAGTTTTTTCTACTTTTTTTGTTTTTTTACTATGTCCTAATGTATGTTTTTAATGTTTCTCGTTGTGTCTTGTGTGGGGGGTGGTGTGGGGGGGTAAGGGGGAAACCGTTTTGGTCGCCTCCTCCACGGAGAGGCGACTTTTTCCATGTCGCCTCCCCCGTGGCCTAACAGCAAGGATCGGTGCGGCCTTTCCCGGAGACGGGCCCGGGGCTTCAGCTGCGGGCGCAGCGAGGACTCTTTCATCACGGACTGGGCGAGTCCTCGCCGGGGGTCGCTGGAGGGGAGCGCTCCGGTCGCTGGCCCGCGGCAGCCTGAAGCCTGGGCCCGTCTTCAACGGGGACTTTAGATCTTCAACCGCCGGCCTGCGGCCTACACCATCTTGAAGCCGCGGTCTCCGGTGCGGAGGCACCGATTCAGGACTTACTTGGACTTACCTTGTCTGCAAGTCTGGACGCCCGCAGCGGTGACTGTGGAGGGTTGAAGGTCCCGACCACGGGGGAAAATGGAGGAGGACTGGCCAAATTTTGTGCCTTCCACCTCAGTGATGAATGCTGTGGTGGATGTTTGTGTTAAATTTTTATTGGGTATTGTGTGTTCTCTTTTATTGTACCGCTGCTGGCAAATTCATTTCACTTGCACTTTATGTGCAAGTGACGAATAAAACTTGACTTGACTTGAAGTGAATGAGGTTGGTTAAGATCAATCAACCCATTGTCATTGTGCAAAACAAGATGTAAAATGGCCTTTTCTGTCGATGGTTCGTTAACATATTAATGAAAAAAACTCTCTCTTATATATTACATAATTCATCCTCTCCAATATCACTGCCTATTTTACTTGTCAGTTGATATGTAGATTAAACTCCGCCATGATTACTCTAATACCTGTAACATGCACCTGCCTTCCTCATTTATGCCTGCCCCATACCACACCTAATATTTAGTAGCCTATAAATAACTTCCTCCTATGTTTTCTGTCCTTTGCTATTTCTCAGTTCAACCCAACTAGATTCAAATTCTACGTGCCTATCTATCTGCCAGGATAAGACCCTTTCTCTCCACTGCACTTGTTTATTATTAGTGCTACCTAAGATCCTATAGCGAGCAAGATAGTCCACTCGACGAAAAAGATGTAGTAGGGTCATGGGCAGAGTCATGGATAATCTTCGGCCCCATTTCCGTAACCGGCTTCCGTCTCCGCAACAAAGATCCCATAGCAGAGCAAAGATACGAATGCAGAGACGGAAGCCGGTTACGGAAACATCCTCATAAAAATCAAAGAACTTTGGTAAAAATCTCCTCATTATCTTTCTGCCTTTCAATAAAGAGCAAAAAGATGCCTATGTTCCTTCCACAGCGTGTGGGAAGTCTGGCCTGGATCAGCACGGCTGGGACACCAGGGTAAAGTTGCAGGGAGGTTTGCAATGTATTTTTATGTAATGTTGTCCCTTGTCTGGGCCTTGAGTCCAAAATAAAGTTTATGTATATATAAAAACCTGGAGAAATATATATGTGTGTGTTATATGATTATATACACATGATTCTATATCACATTCATATATGTGTGTATGTGTGTTCTTTCCTATACAATCTAATCAGTTGTATGGTTGCTGAATAAAATCATCCTTAAGTTATACATCATTTGTTAATCTAGATCAATACAAATTTTATTCTGTTAAATACTTCATTTAGATAACCTCACCATTACAGACAGATCTCATTCCACTCTCTGGCTATTGGGAAGACCAGACCCATTTTATTGTTGAAAAGCAATTCCATGGACACAAACAATCATTAAGGAACATTCCAAGAGTAGAGCAACTGGAATCTTCATATTGCTATTATTTTTACCAAATACCACAGTTGTGAACAGTGTGATTAGTTGAATTACAGAGTGCAAGTTTAATACCAACATCAACTCAAACACAGCACATGAGCCATTTAAAAAGAAATTAAAAAAAACATTAAAAAATAAAATTAACAGAATTATAATTTATTAACACAAACTGTTCCCCCGCAACGTTGATTACACTGCGAGAGGGATAACCAAAGTCGAGTCGGGTTACTGAAATGGCCGAAGAAATGGCCCACGTTCCGCTCCGTTGCGTACTACACGTCAGCCCATTGGATTTAGCAGGAGTGGACTATCTTGCTCGCTATAGGATCTTTGAGTGCTACCTTCCTTCCATTTTCTTTTTTCCTGTCTTTCGTAAATGTTAAATATCCATGAACATTCAGATCACAGCTTTGGTCATGCTGCAGTCACCTTTCAGTAATGATCATATCGTTTACTCCCATCTGTGCCATGAATTCTTCTTTGTTGCAAAATGATATAAGTTGTAAACAGATACTGAAGAATTCCATCCATGAAAAAATATGGTCTCAGTGATGGTACATGATTACATGATTACAATCGATCCATTTACAGTACGTAGATACATGATATCGGAATAACGTTTAGTGCAAGGAAAAGGCATTAAAGTCCGATCAAGGATAGTCCGAGGGTCATCAAAGAGGTAGATTGATCAGTAGGACTGGATGTTACAATCCCTAAGATTTCACTACAATTGACATTCTTGGGTATGACCACTAGGTGAATTTGCTAACAATCAGACACATCTTCAGTTGTGTACCTCAACGTCACTGGGTGATTCGGCCTTTTATCACAAGACGCCCTCAGTCAAGGCAGGCCCACCGTAGGTTAATCAGACCTGGGTGTGTGTCTTATTGTTAGCCTCTAGATGGTCACGTGGCAGCCCAGAGAGCATCTTTCCTCTTCAGCCACAGCCAGTGACTGCTCCGTCTGGCGGCATTGGCAAGTTATTTTATTGCCCTCCTTTGTGCCTGCCCTTTGACTCCTACTTCCCTCAGGAGCCTTGCGGTGGAACTGGCTACAAAGCCCCTGCACCCCACCTCCACTGGACACACCCTTACACTCCAACCTCTCTCCTCTGCCTCTGCTGCAAGGTTTGAATATCGAAGCTTTTTCCTTTCATAAGCCTCGTCCACAGCCTCCTCCCATGGGACCGTCAGCTCAATGATGAAAACACGCCGACAGGAGTTGGACCAGAGAACGAGGTCTGGTCACAGGTTGGTGCGATTTCAACTGGGAACGAAAGCCTCTGGCCTAGGTCAACACGCATTTCCCAGTCCCTGGCTGCGTTCAGTGGGCATGAGTTGAGAGGCGAGGGGTTAGTCCTCCGTTTCTCTCCTTCCCGGATGAAGGATGGTATTTGCGGGAATGTTATCTAGGCATTGATAGGCATGGCGTTGGTGGTAACTCTCTTGCACTCGAGTTCAGCTGCCAAACACCTCAGCACCTGGTTGTGTCGCCAGGTGTATCTGCCTTGTGTTAGGCTGGTCTTACAACCGACCAGGATGTGCTTGAGGTTTGCTGGAACTGCACACAGGGGGCAGGCTGGATCCTCACCCAGCCAAAGATTTAGGTTTGTGGGAGAAGGAAGGACATCATATGTGGCTCTGATAAAGGAGCTCAACTTATTTGACTCCATGGTCCACAGCTCTCTCCATGTGATCTTCCTCCTCTCAACGCCATCCCACGTCATCCAGCGGCCTTGTTTGGCTTGGAATATGGCTTTGGCACACCTGGCTGCTTCTTCCTGGTGGCGCACCTCCTCCACCACCAGGTGACGACGTTCAGCTGGAGTAGCCTTTTGCCAGGTAGGTTTCATTGCTCCCAGGCCAAAGCCCCCTCGGCCTTGTTGGACGGCCCACTAATGATAGTCCAAGGGTCATCAAAGAGGTAGATAGTAGTTCATAGATACATAGATACATAGAAAATAGGTGCAGGAGTAGGCCATTCGGCCCTTCGAGCCTGCACCGCCATTCAATATGATCATGGCTGATCATCCAACTCAGTATCCCGTACCTGCCTTCTCTCCATACCCCCTGATCCCCTTAGCCACAAGGGCCACATCTAACTCCCTCTTAAATATAGCCAATGAACTGGCCTCAACTACCCTCTGTGGCAGAGAGTTCCAGAGATTCACCACTCTCTGTGTGAAAAAGTTTTTCCTCATCTTAAAGGATTTCCCCCTTATCCTTAAGCTGTGACCCCTTGTCCTGGACTTCCCCAACATCGGGAACAATCTTCCTGCATCTAGCCTGTCCAACCCCATAAGAATTTTGTACGTTTCTATAAGATCCCCTCTCAATCTCCTAAATTCTAGCGAGTATAAGCCAAGTCTATCCAGTCTTTCTTCATATGAAAGTCCTGACATCCCAGGAATCAGTCTGGTGAACCTTCTCTGCACTCCCTCTATGGCTATAATGTCCTTCCTCAGATTTGGAGACCAAAACTGTACGCATTACTCCAGGTGTGGTCTCACCAAGACCCTGTACAACTGCAGTAGAACCTCCCTGCTCCTATACTCAAATCCTTTTGCTATGAAAGCTAACATACCATTCGCTTTCTTCACTGCCTGCTGCACCTGCATGCCTACTTTCAATGACTGGTGTACCATGACACCCAGGTCTCGCTGCATCTCCCCATTTCCTAATCGGCCACCATTTAGATAGTCTGCTTTCCTGTTTTTGCCACCAAAGTGGATAACCTCACATTTATCCACATTATACTGCATCTGCCAAACATTTGCCCACTCACCCAGCCTATCCAAGTCACCTTGCAGTCTCCTAGCATCCTCCTCACAGCTAACACTGCCCCCCAGCTTAGTGTCATCCGCAAACTTGGAGATGTTGCCTTCAATTCCCTCATCCAGCTCATTAATATCAATTGTAAATAGCTGGGGTCCCAGCACTGAGCCTTGCGGTACCCCATTAGTCACTGCCTGCCATTGTGAAAAGGACCCGTTTACTCCTACTCTTTGCTTCCTGTTTGCCAGCCAGTTCTCTATCCACATCAATACTGAACCCCCAATACCGTGTGCTTTAAGTTTGTATACTAATCTCTTATGTGGTACCTTGTCGGTTGTGGTAGTATGATTCAATTCCCTTGCTTCAAATTAATTTCATGAAAAGACTCAATCACTTCCTTCAACAACAAATTGGAAGCCCTCCACTTACCAAGAATGATTAAAACAGAATGGGGATAAACCTTCACTTATGTTTCCCTGAACACGATTCATGGTAAGGATCATTATGGAGTTGCACTTAATATTTAAACTAAAAGGCAATCATTTTTTATAGAGTTTCTATTTAGATGTTGCGTGCGATCTTAGAAGAACATCTCAACAAGGTGAACTTGTATGCGGCTTCAGAAGGTAAATCAATACTGCAGAGAGATGGAAAGGAATTACATTGAATGAAGATAGATACAAAAAGCTGGAGTAACTCAGCGCGTCAGACAGCATCTATGGAGGAAATAGGTGACGATTTGGGCCGAGACCTTTCCCCTTAGCCCAAGATGTCACCTATGCCTTTTCTCCAGAGATGCTGTCTGTCCCGCTGAGTTACTCCACCTTTTTGTGTCTATCTTTGGATTAAACCAGCATCTGCAGTTCCTTCCTATCCAATTACACAAATGAAGCAGCACCCATTGAATGACAGCATATATGTCAAAATAGCTGCATAGACATCATAGGGCCACACAGTGGCGCAGCAGTTTAAGCTGTTGTGGCTCAGCTCCCACTACCCAATTTCTATCCCACATTTGCGTGCTGTCTGTGGAGTTTACATAATTTCATGAAACTGCATGGATTTCCTGTGTGCTCTGGTTCCCTCCCATATCCCAAATAAGTGCTGATTGCTTAAATGGCTACTGTAAATTGCCTGTGGTGTACATAGGTGGCGGAGAATATCAGAGGAGTTGACTGGTATGTGAGAACGAAAGGATTGGGAAGGAGTGGAACTGATGGAAATGTTCCAAGAACAGGGAAAGACAAGGCTGACAAACCTCCTTCCCTATTGCAAGAAAACATGAATTATGATAAGAATCACAAAAAAAATATTTCTTGAGATAAAATGACAATTAGAATGGAATGCAGCATCAAGGTCATACAGGACAGAAACATGCCTTTGGCAGATCATGTCCATGCTGGCCTTTACGGCCATCTACTCTAATCTCATTTGCCTGTATTTGGGCATCCTTCTAAACCATGCCTATTTAAATGTCTCTCTAAATGTTTCTTAAAGTTAGTAAATGCATCTGATTTCACCACATCTTCTGCTCTACAGTTCACTTCTCACCTCCGTTCTCATGACATTTGATTTTCTTCAAGAGATTGGCCTCATGCAAGAAAGCAGAGGGTGATGGTGGAAGGATGCTTCTCGGTCTGAAGGCCTGTGAGTAGTTGTGTGCCTCAGAATTCAGTGCTGGATCCATTGGTGTTTGTCATCAATATAAATGAATTGGATGAGAACATACGAGGCATGATTGGCAAGTTTGCAGATGACACAAAAGTGGGTGGTATTGTAGGTAGTCAATGCAGTCAATGGTTGTCAAAAATTGCAGCAGGATCATGATTGTTGGGCAGGAGGGCTGAGGAATGATTGATGGGCTTTGAGAGAGATGTGAGGTGTTGCATTTTTGGAAGTCTAACAAAGGAAGGGAAGCTCTGTGGAGTGTTGTAGAGCAGAGGGATCTAGGAGTGCAGGTAAATAGTTCCTTGAACATGGCATCACAAGTAGATTGGTCAAAAAGGCCTTCATCAGTCAGAGTATTTATATTAGTTGGGAGGTTATGTTAGTTATATACGATGGTGGCGAAGCCACATTTAGAATATTGTGCTCAGTTTTGGTCACCATGTAATAGGAAAGATGTTGTCAAGCTGGAAAAGGTGCAGAGAAGATAGTCACAAAATGCTGCAGTAACTCAGCGGGAGAGGCAGATTTACGAGGATGTTGCCAGGATTCGAGGGTCTGAGCTATAGCGAGAGGTTGAGTAGGCTGGGACTTTAGTCCTTGTAGCACAGGATGAGGGGCGATCTTACAGAGGAGCACACATTCATGAGAGGAATAGATTGGGTAAATGCCCAGACTTTTGCCTAGAGTAGGGGAATTGAGAACCAGAGGACATAGGTTAAAGGTGAGGGGAGTAAGATTTAATAGGAACCTGAGAGGTAATGATTTAACATAAATGCTGGTGTGTATATGGAACGGGTAGGTAGTTGAGACAGGTATTATCGCAACATTTAAGAAACATTAAGACAGGTACATGGATAGAATCAGTTTAGAGGGATAAGGTGGGACAAGTGTAGATGGGGCATGTTGGTTGGTGTGGACAAATGTAGATGGGGCATGTTGGTCGGTGTGGACAAGTTGGAATGAAGGGCTGTTCCCACGCTGTATGACTCTAAAGAAGTTTCCTGTACAACCTGGATCATGTGAATCTATTAATAGTCTAATCTATTGACAGTCCAAATATTATAAGTTTAGAAACTACATGTAAGTGAGGCTAAAATAATGACTGGTACAGGTTGAATACCGATTTTCCTTCACCCTTGGTTCCAGAACCTTTTGGGATTATCTGTTTTTTTCCATACCAAGAGGCCACGTGATAATGAAACGACAATATACCCCCAGCCCGCTAATGACACCCCTCCCGCATCTCTAAAGCAGCATGGAGTGCCAGAAATGTAAATACAACAAATATAATATGTAAACTGAATGCGAATGGAATGACCTTGCAACTCATCCCCAGCTCACACCGTCACCCCAGCCATTTAGAGCCCCAACTTCCGACCCCACTCCTGACTCGCAAGGTGCACCAGCGAGCCCCTCTTCACCCACTGCACAGTCCGGTGACACGGCTGTTGTTGTGGCTCACGTTGTAGGCCCTTGTGACAGCGCTTTCTTCAGGCTGCCAGCACCAACAGGATGAGCTTGGTCACTGTGGGGGCCCCCTCCCCTCTCACCGGCTGCTGTTTCTTGCTGTCGGCGGTGACTTGTCTACTCTTCCTTCTACCGCCTGTTTCTCCCATCGCTCTGTGCACTCGGCTTCTTTCCCTTCCCTCCCACCCTTTCCCCACTGTCACCGCCTCCTCCTCCGGAGTTGCTGACATACTTCATCATGGAAGTATTAGCAGGTGAGAGGGGAGGGAGCCCCATGGTGACCGAGCGTGTTCTGTCAAAGACAGCACAGCCCCCAGGGGTTACAACGTGAGCCGCAACAACAGCCATGCCACCGGACTGTACGATGGGTGAGGAAGGCTTCGCTGGAGCACCTTGCGAGTCGGGTCAGAAGCTGGGGCTCGAAACGACTGGGTAGCCGATTGGAGCCGGGAATCGGTCAGCAGGTCCGGCCGCTATATCCAAAATCTGTTATAAGGGAGTCATTCAAATGAGGGATTACTGCGTTGTCTTTGAGAAACAGTTAGGAGAGAGATTGAGAGCATGGTAGAAAAGGGATTTTGGGAAGCAGCCTTTTAAAGGTGCCCAGTAAATTGGACAAGGCTTGGCAGGATGTTCAGAGTTCCGTAGGGTAAGAGGAAAATTGAACTGAATGGAGGGAGGAAGGGCTGTGGGATGGTGCGTGGGGGCCAGGCAGAGATGAAACTCCAATTATGTCAATAAAGGAAGATAAGATTGTTCAGAGAATCATACAGGATGGAAACAGGCCCTTTGGCCCATAATGTCCATGCTATCAAGTGCCTGTTTATACTAATTTATTTTACCAGCACTGTCCGTAACCGACTATACCTTGGCAATTCATGTGCTTGGTTAGATGTTTCTCCAATATTCTGAGTGTACCACCCAGTTAGGCAGTGTATATGAGATTCCAACCACATCATATCGGCACTAAACCCTTTACCCCTCACCAAAGATCTATGCCATCTAGTTTTGGTACGTCTCCCATGAAGAAATGATTCCTACTCCATGCTATTCATGATTTTGTAATCTCTCTACCAGGTCCCCCTTCAGCCTCTACCGCTCCAAGAACAAACCCAGCCTATCCTTATAACTTAAAGCACACCATCATAGACAACATCCTGGTGAACATTCCCTGCATAAGAGAAGATGTTTTAGGGCCATTCAAAATTATAACGCTTTTTCAAAGGTTATTTCTAGCTGCAAAAAGTATTGGTAACCAAAGAACATATATCAGAAATAATTTGTGAAAAAAATAACTGTAGTGGACAAGAGAATTAAATCAACACAAAGTTCCTTCAAAACATTGCCAAAAAGATATACTCGAAACACTTTTAATTATAACTTTCAAAAGGAAATTGCATATACTTGAAAAGTAAATTAATTTAAGGCTTGCATGGAATTTGGAAGCAGTGAATAGGACTGGTTAGATAGTTCCAAAAGCTAGTGCACATACCCAAGGCTCAAATCCAATTAAAAAAAATTATATCATGGTTCCCCCACTCCTCCATTGTGGAATCTTCCATTTGTTTTCTCTGTATGTTCCTCACAACATAAACGACCATTAAACCCATGAAAGGCCATTTAGCCCATCGTCTATGCCAGTAATCTCATTACCCTACTTATTTATCTACCTATTCCCTGTCACATACCGATCAACTCCACCCTGATTCACCTTCCACTCCCTACACTAGGGATAATTTATACAACCCTCCAGCACATCTTTGGGAAGTAGGTAAAAACTGGAGCACTTTGGGGAAAACCCTTATGGTTACAGGGAAAATGTCCAAAGTCTACACATCCAGCACCAGAGATCAGGATTGAATCTGTGTCACTGGAGCTGTGAGCACTGCGTCCCTGGTCTGGTTGAAATAATATTTGAAAAGATAGCTGAATTGCAAGATTTGTCAAGAATTAATTAGGAAGGACGTTATTATGGGGGAAAAAATGTGAGTATAGCAATAAAAAAACCTTACTGCAGTTATGTGGAGCTACAGCAAGACCGCACCTGATGTATTTGGTACAGTTTTGGTCACCTGATCCAAGGAGGAAATGACTGTTATACAGAGATCACAAAGATGATTCATCAGATTGATTCCTGATTTGAGAGGAGAGCGTGTAGAGCAGGCTTATAACCTCCCCAGTTTGAAAGAATGAGAGATCTTAATGTCACAAAATTCTTCCAGGGCATGCCAGGCTGGATGCAGGAGCAGCTTTCCACTGCCTAAGTTTAGAATCAAGAGACTTGGTGTCAAAAGAAGGGTAGTCCCTTAGGACTGGAATTCCCTTCATATCCAGAAATATCAATGATTAAAGGCTGAACATGTGCTAAAAGCAACATGACCCATCCTTGTATTCTTAAACAGATAACATAACTCAGACAAGGAGAGAACTCCTTAAAAATGAGCATTAGCAATAAAATTAATATGAAGAAACATATGATGTATTTTTTATTTTGTAGTGAAACTATGCAAAAATAATAGTTTATAAAAGCTGGCATTGATACGAGAAGTGTGCCACCATGCTGTTTTAGCTTAATTTAACCATTGTACATTTCATAAGTATAAAAGGGCAAAAAGTGAACGACCAACAAACTAGATTTAAGTTTCTCATCGTGATAATTGTAAAATATATATAAATGACACCACAGATCTACTCTAATATTATGTTTTCTTTAATGGAAAATAGCATTTTCAATACTTGTTGCAATTTTATTTCTCCATGCAACACACGTTTAAATAACCTGAGTCAGTCTGATGAAAGGTTTCGACCCGAAACGTTGCCTATTTCCTTCGCTCCATAGATGCTGCCTCACCCGCTGAGTTTCTCCAGCATTTTTGTCTACCTTTAAATAGCCTTTTCTGTCATTAAAATCATCGTTTGTAAAAAGCAATGTGCAACTTTTTCATTCAAAACCTCTGGGCTTAAGTAGATTTAACACACAACACATATCTTTCAGTCATAAAGTGCCCTTTATCAGAAAATAGCACCAGACAGATAAATCCTTATGATCTAAACACTTAGTCCAGGAAAAATTGAGTGGTAGCATTTTTTTCATTAGCATAAAAAAAATTAAATTTATTTAAAAAAAGTAAACGTTGAAAATAAATTAAAGGTCAATGACAATGAAGTATCAGAAGGTGGGCAAAACCATTAACATATAGGACAGCAAGCAGACTCATTTCCCCAGTCTACCACAATGTATTCACAAAACACCAACATTTACAATATTCACAATTAAAAAAAATTAAGATAGCAGTACTGCATAGAAACAATGTACATTAGCATAAAAGACCCAGCCTGACTTTAAAAAAAAATGCAATTCATTCTGTGAAAACAACCAAAAATAGAGTAATTCTTCCCTGAAATAACAATGTCTTTTTGTTGGGATTCACACTGAATACTATCCCTTTCTGAAGTACTGCTATTGGAAACAAAATTGTGGCAGTTCCTTTAGAATAAAGCATGCCATACCTTCCAAATAAACAATTGAGTGCAACGGAGATCTCATAATGTGATTTTTGTATTTCGAAAGCTTGAATTGTCTCTGCAAAGGAAGAAGAGAGAATACATTATGTGACTCTTTGCAATTACATCTCTGCGTGAAATTTTAATTACACATGAACTACAAAGAGTTACAAATATTATGCTTTACGGTATGGAATTACATCTCCGTATGAGAGTTCAATTACAGGTAAGTTACCGATGATTACAATATTAATGTTTAAAATGCATCATTTTCAGTTAAAAAAAATGATTTTTTCAAATATTTGAAACAATACGCAGCAATAAATCAAATTCACATATGCTAGAAGGGCTGTATTGAAAGATGCTATACCACATGGACTATTGGACTAAAAAAGTCCTTTACAATCAAGCCTAAAACAAATGTTTCAAATGTCCACGTGGAATAACCTAACCTGTCATCTTCATTTCAATGCATACATAATTCAGACATCTCATGCAATAGAGGACATCAGTTGCCGTACCAAAACATGACATAATATTCCTCATTTGATTACTACACAGGCCATTTGGCCATCCAGTCTCCTCTGGCTCACAGACCAATTCCATTCCTCAAATGATTTTCTCTGTAACCTGTTCTCCCCCTAATCACATCACATGGATAGGCAGGGAATTGAGGTATCTGGATAATGTGCAGGCAGATAAGAGTTGGTCTTGGCATCATGTGCGGCACAGACATTGTGGGCTGAAGGGCCTGTTCCTGTGCTGTACCGTTCCATGTTCTTGTACAGTTGATGACTTCCACCCGAAGATTCTGCTATTCATCTACACACTATGGCAATTTAAACCAACACTTTTGGGAGATGAGAATAAATTGGTGTACTAAAGAACACCAATGTGGCCACAAAACAAAGTGTAAATCAATCAGAGAGCATCGGAAGTCAAGATTGAACCCGGGTCATTGGAGCTGTGAGGCTCGCCTTGATTAGCTGTGTCACTGTTAATATTGCAAAATTACAAGAGCAATATTATTGTTGTCCTTAAGCATACTTAGGGACCATTGAAGCTATTAGCATGACATGAGAACACAGAAGGAAATATAACAGATGACCAAGCTTTTGGTCATCATAATTTTTGAATGTGTGAAATGTTGTTCAATATTATAGTATTAAAACTAAAGAAATCTGGCACAGCTTCAGATTATTGCTCAAGACGGAAAGTCTGGCTAATGCAAATGCGAGGCTTCACAAAAACTGTTTGGAAAATGTTTCTACTCGAACTTTGAATGATAGTGGAGGTCCAGTAAGTGATGAAAGTAGGAGAGAAATCAGAGTGGAGAGAAATTAGGTAGTATCACTTAAAGGATGGCAATGAGAACAAAAGGGGTCCAGAACAGCCCCTTAAGGTACTTCAGAGATATTGGTGTAGCAGCGGGGAGTGGAAACAAAGACAAATTATTCTCTCCTTCATTATATAGCATGCCAGTTTAGCTTAATAAAAGGGGTGTTGAAAAGTGTAACCTCATTGAAATATTATTTCAAATGGAAAAGTAATCCGAGTCGGAGTCAAAACAAGACAGGGAAAACAATATATCTATAGAAAAACAGCCCAATCTAGAAGTTCACTGCTTCAATGTTTTTTCAGCATTATGCTTCAGAAAGTTCATGTTTTTCCAGGATGAAACATCAGAATTCAACTATCTTTGGTAGTAAGTTACCCTAGCACTCCAATATGAGTTAACATTAGACACATGGAACATCCATGCCATAACCCTTTCCGATATAACGTGGATTGCGAATCACGATTTCCCACTGGTGAACACAATTGGACACCAGGGTCTTTCCAGCATGACACTGGGATACCTGCGTGTAGGTTAAATTAATTTCTTACCTTCATCTCGCACCTTCTCATATTCTGATCCACTCTAATTCTAGATTTCCACTCAACAGCACCAACAATCTCTCACTCTCGTTCCTATCCACTGACCAATGCCCATTCCCATCTTAATAATCTCACTCCCAATTACGTTCCAGACCTCAAACTGCACCCTCACTCAATTATCTGATTCAAAGTCATTGATATCTCACAGGTTATGTCCAGTTCTTTTTTTGTAGACTAAAATGTGTTGGTATGCAACAAACCCATGTCACGTTGCTGGAAAATTATATAATATTTAACATTTTTGAGGTGCCGTTATCCCATACTGGTGTGTACTATCACAAAAATGCACTGTGCATGTTCTTGCAGTGCATCCATTATGGTGCGCTGGAACTGACAGTAAAATGTTACTTTATTTTCATTCATGTGCTCTCCACAAACAACTGTATCAAATTACTTTGAAATCACCTTTGAGATCTCCTTGCGGAGATCCTCCTCCTCCTCCATCCTTCAGGACACCAATCTAAAATTTATATTTAGGAAAGACAGTGGAATTATCCACAAACGTGTTTACGAACACAAATCCAGACAACATTTTCTTAACATAAAAGATATGGGCCAGAATGTTATGTTAGGTCATTATCAGTACAAGTTTAGCCAGATACAAACAATATCAAAAACATCAGTTTATTTGTGTTGTTAAAGAAGGTGATTATAAACCAATAGAATGACTTCAGAAAAAGATATTCTAGGAATAAAACAAAATCCTGAAATCGTTTTGCGGAAATATTTCTAGGTACCCAAGGACAATTTAATCTTGATATAATTCATGACAGGGTTTAATTCAGCATTATTTTCTTCAGCAGATTATAATGACAGAAATCTGAGAGTGCAAGGAAATCCAATGCACAATGGGGATTCAGCAAGCATGAACTAGAATTTAAAACATGAAAGGATCTGATTTTGTACATTCAAGAACTTCAGGCCAGAGTGAGTTGTGCAAAATGGAGAGCAGAGCAAGCACATGTTAAAAAAAAAGGGTTGTATAAAACAGACAAAAAAGACCACAAAAATCAAAATGAAACCTTTCCACTCCTTACTCGATGCCAATAAATTGGAACATTTTTTGCCCCATATTTTCAAGAAATCTGCCAGTGACCCTGCAACATCTCAAACCTCCAGAATAAAATGTCTACTGGCATCTTACTTTGAAATAATCCTGAAGTTCTGATGTGTTATCTAATTATTGAAAGATGAGAGTTACAAAGCTATTTTAGGAAAATTCAAATTTAATGGTACTTTTAAACAGAATAATCCATTGCTGATGATTATATTTAAAAATTGAAGTGAAAGTTGAAATATTTGTATCATCCAAAATTAAAATGCTATAAATCTAATCGAATTGTGAAACAATGTGATATGATTGCACCATTAATCAGTAATTCCGCAACAGATATTAACTGAAATTAAACTCTAACAGTGCTGGCATAAAATACATTTTCTTCTCTTTCATTTACCTTTAAGAATAAAACTATACCAGTTTGAGTATTAAAACAAAAACAAAAAATGTCAGCAAACAGATGAAGGCCAGCACAAATTATGATAGGAGATAAATAACTGGACTGGTAATCCAAAATCATGATCAAATTGCACTACAGCAGCTACATTCCATAAATCAGACTTCTTGCAAAGTTAGTTTCAACATTTTTGTCCAACAGCCATGAACAGCGACATACTTCTGAAGGATCTCGACCCGAAAAGTCACCCATTCCTTCTCTCCTGATGTTGCCTGTCCCGCTGAGTTACTCCGGCTTTTTGTGTCATACTTCCAAGGTAGCTAGCTGCCTGTGTAACGCAGAGCACAACTTGCAGGTGGTGATGTTTCTCATTATTCCTACCTTGATGCTTCTCTTGGGAAACGTTTCTACACTGCCTATCAAACTAGGATTAGTTCTTAGGTTCGATGTAATTGGTACAGTGGACCTTGAGGTTCTGACTTCAGCGGGACATTTGATAAGGTTCCGCATGATGGACTGCACTGGAAGATTAGTTCGCATGGGATCCAGGGCGAGTTAGCCAACTGGATAGAGAATTGGCTTCATAGAAGAGGGTGATGGTGGAGAGTTGTTTTTCAAACAGGAGGCCTGTGATATATGGTGTACCTCAGGGATCAGTGCTGGGCCCTTTGCTGTTTATATCAAGGATTTGGTGAGAATGTACAATGCACAATTAGCAAGTTTGATGGTGTCACAAAATTTGCTGGCATCGTAGATAGTGAAGATGGTTATCAGAAATTGCAGCAAGATCTTGATCAGTTGAGCAAGTGGGCTGAGGAATGGTTAATGGAGTTTAATACAGATAAGTGTGAGGTGTTATATTTTGGGAAGTCCAACCAGGGCAGGGCTCTGGGGGGTATTGCAGAGCAGAGGGATCCATGAGTGCACATACATTGTTCCTCCCAAGGTAAACTGGGTGGTCAAGAAGGCTTTTGACACATTGACTTTTATCAGTCAGAGTATTAAGTGCCTGTTTCCACACCCTATGAGTTGGGAGGTAATGGTGCAGTGGTAGAAATGGGTGGCACGGTGGCACAACGGTAGAATTGCTGCCGCACAGTGCCAGAGACTCGGGTTAGGTCGTGACTACGGATGCTATCTGTATGGAACTTATACATTCTCCGCGTGACCTAAGTGGGTTTTCTCCGGGTGCTTCGGTTTCCTCCCACACTCCCAAGACTTACAGGTTTGTAAGCTAATTAGCTTGGTAAATTTGTTAATTGTCCCTTGTGTGTGTGGGATAAGGATAGTGTTAGTGTGCGTGAATCACTGGTCGGCCTTTACTCAGTGGGCTGAAGGCATGTTCCCACGCTGTATCTCTAAACTAAACTAAGGTTATGTTGCAGTTGTACAAGACATTGCTGAGGCCGATTGTGTAGTTTGGTCACCCTGTTATAGAAAAAATGTTGTTAAACTGAAAAGGGCGCAGAAGATTTGAGGATTTTTCTAGGACTCGAGGACCTGAGCTATAGGGAGAGGTCGAGCAGGATTGGATTTTATTCCTTGGAATGCAGGAGGACGAGGAGTGATTTTATAGTGTATAGGATCAAAAGGGGATTAGATAGTGTAAATACACACTTTTACCCAGAGCAGAGGAATCAAGAAGCAAAGTACGTAGGCTTAAGGCGAAGATTTAATAGGAACCCGAGGGGCACTTTTGATTTTACACAAAAGGTGGTGGGTATATGGAACGAGCTGCCAGATGAGGTAGTTGAGGCAAGTACTATCACAACATTTAAAAGACATTTGGACAGGTACATGGATAGAATAGGTTTAGAGGGATATGGGCCAAACATAGCCAGGTGGGACTAATGTAGATGAGGCATGTTGTACAGGGTGGACAAGATGAGCCTGAGGGCCTGTTTCCACACCCTATGACTTTATGACTGAGGTGGAACACATTTCTGCTTGTGGGTAATAGCAGTTCAAAATGATGTTTTTATTTTAGTTTGCTTTAATTTTGGGATATATAAATATTTCAACTTTAGTGGTTTATTGAAAAATGGATAAAGTGTGGGAAATGTATCTCCTCATGCAGCTGGGGCATAAGTATGAAATTGCCACTAAATTGCAGAGTTTAATAATTAGTACCTAATAATTCAATGTCAATCTTTAATCACAGTTATCAGAATTGCAGATTTCATGTTCTAAAGTTTCACTGGATGTAATTTTCAGCTACTACTACAGTACAGTAATACTACCCAACAATGTGGAAAATTGCGCAGGTATGTCCTGTTCAAAAAAGGCAAAACCATTCTGTTTACTCAGAAAAAAACAAAGTGCTGTCGGCGGGTCAGACAGCATCTGTGGAGGGAATGGATAGGCGACAAATCTTCACTGATTGCAGTACAGGGGAGAAAGCTGGAAATAGAGGTGAGGGCAGGACAGAGCTGGACAAGTGATAGGTGTATACTTTAAGATTATGTTTTATTACTAAATAGTTACTAAAAACACAAGCTCACCTGTTTTTAAGATCACTTACAGCTATTAAAACATTTAAATATCCCGTCTTTTTTTTAAATTAGTATGTTTAGAGCTGTAAATATACAAAGTAAAAGTTGACGTTTGCAAAAAAAGCAATCCAAAATGCAATTTTATTGAAAACATTCAGAAGATGTCATCAAATTTTTAGACATTTGTATTTTGAAAATTGCTTCATACTGCATTCAACATTTTTGAGAAGTTTGAGAATTGCTTCATGTTCTAAATTACTTAGTCCACTCGAAAATATTCTGCACATGTTCAATTAAGATAGAATTAGCTGATTCTGTACTTTATGAGTGACAGTAAACCCAAGAAACTACATACAGTTCAGTTTTTCTCTTGCTGTTGGCAGGAGTCCCTTTGCTTTAGCTTTGTTGTAAGAATCCTATCAAACACCATATATAATCTGTACATTGCCAGACCTGCAACATTTAAATATTTAAAAAATCTTCCTAACCAAAATAGAAACAATTGTCTAATTTGTTCCTGAGATCTATTAAATATTACAAGACCTTAAAAGTTACAATCTATTTCTTCCAAATTGTTTTAATATAGATAAATTCCTGCAGCACAGCTATCCAGTGCAGAGAAAGTATCATTTGTTGGCAAACATTTGTTATGTGAACCGAAGATAGACACAAAATGCAGGAGTTCTTCAGTCCGAAGAAGGGTCTCAACCCGAAACATCACCCATTCCTTCTCTCCGGAAATGCTGCCTGTCCTGTTGAGTTCAGTTCAAAATGTCCAGCATTTTGTGTCGATTTAAACCAGCATCTGCAGTTCTTTCCTATACATGTTATGTAAACCATTCCAATTAACAGCATACCACCTCAATTTTGTTACGTGCATCTGGAGTTACCTGCTGACTTTTGGTTAAAACCACTTTCTGTTATTATATATTTTTAAGAACAATCTCATCGCAAACACAAATAATCCACTTTTCTTCCTCAGATCAAAAAATTGTTTAAAAAGCATTGCTTTGTTACATTGATTTTCCTCTTAAAAGTACATTTAATTTCATTTTAAAACCAGAACATTGTAAACTCAGTGAAAAATAGACCTATTGTAAGAAAGAAGGCATCAAGAGAATTTTTTTTTTCTGTTAAGCAGTAGTAAGAAACTTTCAACCACACAAGGTTAGGCTTAAAAATGCTCCGAATTCCAGATCTAGTCGCAGGAACACAATAGCCTATATTTCTGTGTGAAAAATGCCGACAGATAGTTGGGAATTTGCACATGAACAAATCATGAACTGCAAGACAGCTTTTCATTAAAAGTTTTATTGATATTAAAAAAGGTTTTGCTGATTATATCACCAGCATTATTTGCCGATTATATCCCCAGCAAAAAAGCATTAACAACATGCAATTTCGGACACTAATGCTTCAGAATATCCCTGTTGAGCTTGTGCCAGAGGTGAAATAATGGATTTTGTAAATTATTTTTTCAAACATCATGTTCTAAGCCCATTTAAAACAGAGATTTTGCAACTCCATTCAGTTCAATACAGAGAGGAGTAGCTGTGAGGAAGAAAGGTACATTTTAGGTAATTTAAATAATTCAAACATTTTAATAAATTTAATTCATAACTGTTTCCATACATTATTAATAATCTATATATTATTGTTTGATTAACTTTGAACAGCATTTTAATATTTTTGAATGCTTCCAAATGTCAGAGAAGTTAAAAAGGCAATGTCTTTGCTTGCCCATTAAACTAGGGATGAGGCTTGGCTGGTTGTCAGTTTTTCAGCAGTGTTATCTAGGCTCAATCTAGCTCTGTCCCAGGATAGCCGATGGATCCAGTAAGACCCGCACTGGAAAGGACATTGCTGTTGGATGAGGTTGGAGAAAGTTTGCTGAGGAAACTGCGGTTGGAAGAAATATTAAAATAATTGTCTAGTTAGCAAGAAGGTGGGCTGTGGTTCTGCATTTGTTAGGACATAAGCACATACATCTCAAAATTATGAGGTGCTAGTTAAGCACTATACTCAATTGAACTTTATAAACCATCCTGTTTATAAGTCGCGGATACAATCCCAAAAAAGACACCAGTGCTGGATTGACACCGAGTCAGGCAGCATGTCTGAAGAACATGGATAGGTGAAGTTTCAGGTGTGGACACCTCTTCAGACTGATTGTAGTAGGGGGAGAAAGCTGGAAGAGAGGTGGGAGTGGGACAAAGCCTGACAAGTGATACTGGTGAGGGCGCTTTTTGATTGGCACATGTTAGACAAAGGCCAAAGATGAAAAGACAAAAAAATGCGAGATAAGGATAGAAAAAGCATGAAATGTGAAGCCTGGGGAAGGGGAAAAAGGGGTGTGTATCCAGGTTAGGCACAAGGAAGGAGAGGAAAAGGGGGAGGGAAGCGGTAAGTTACCCTATATAGGTACAAACTCAACATAAATGGTATGAACATTGAATTCACCAGCTTTAGGCATACAAACCTCCCCCCTTTCTTCCTTGTGCCTCAGCTGGATGGCCACCCATTTCTCCCTTTCCCCTTCCATCAGAATTCCTTCCTCTGGCTTCATATTTCTACCATCCTTAACTCTCACCTTTTGTATTCTAAGCTCTGGTCATTTTTTCAACCATCTGCCAATCAAAAAACCTCCTCACCTGTATCCACCTATCACTTGCCGGGCTTTGTCCTCTTCCAGCTTTCTCTCCCCTGCTGCAATCAGTGTGAAGAAGGGTCCCGACCCAAAACTTTGGCTAACCACGTTCTCCAGAGACGCTGAGTTACTCCAACACTTTGCATCTGTTTATGTCTATTGCTTCAGTTATAGAAAACGATTGCACCAGCACTAATTATTCTCTAACATTTCATCTAAAAGGCTGTAATTCAAATGCAACATTTCACATCAAGTAATACAAATAACCTGATTTGAGGAGAGGCTAGAGAAAATGCTGAATAATTATCATGAATGGCAAGTCTGAATATACCTTTCCAAATCATGGTGACCCTAATTGTTCAATGGAAACATATTTAAAACAAAGTACTTTGTATTCTTTAGTTGAATAGTTGAAAAAGTTGTGGGGTAAAAATGAGATTTCTTGATTAGTAAGGGTGCCAGGGGTTATGGGGAGAAGGCAGGAGAATGGGGTTGAAAGGGAAAGTTAGATTAGCCATGATTGAATGGCAGAGTGGACTTGATGGGCCGAATGGCCTAAATCTGCTCCCAAAACTTGAGATTCAAAAAAGGAAATGAAGTATTAATAAGATTAATTGGCCTCACATAAACTAGAATAACTTAGTAAAGCAAGATGTCATTATAACAGTTTCAAAACTGTGAGATCTACTGGCTCATACAGCAGACGCAGAAGGTAGAAAAAATGACTTACAGTGCCCTCCATAATGTTTGGGACAAAGACCTATCATTTATTTATTTGCCTCTGTACTCCACAATTTGACATATGTATTAGAAAAAATCACTTGTGGTTAAAGTGCATATTGTCAGATTTTATTAAAGGCCGTTCTTATACATTTTGGTTTCACCATGTACAACTTACAGCTGTGTTTATACATAGTCCCCTCCATTTCAGGGCACCATAATATTTGGGACACAGCAATGTGATGTAAATGAAAGTAGTCATGTTTAGTATTTTGTTGCATATCCTTTGCATGCAATGACTGCTTGAATTTCCGATTCATGGTCTTTGTCCAAACATTATGGAGGGCACTGTATGTTTACATGGCAGCTGCTGTAGCATCAGGCTATTTTATTTATTTAATTTACATCCACTGAAATACTTTTGGAAAGTAAATACTTTTGTAATGCCTTCTATCTATTTCTCACAAGTGAGTAGCGTTTTAGGGTTTGGCCACTTTTGTGAAGTTACCCTTTCCCATGTTAGGTGTCAGTTCTCACGGATCTCCAGCAGCACCCGTCATCACACTGAAGATTTCTTACAGACAACTAATAAGTTTAAAAAAAAACTTTAACTAACATTTTACAAACTACAAAAATGACTGGAACAGTTGTAAGTTCAAATTTAAAAACAAGCATAGCTGAATTTTAAAACATACCTGAAAAAATTGATAATCCATCATCATAAAGAAACTGAACTAGGCCATAATAATGATTTGGTACCATTAAAAAATGTCCAGAATCTTTTTAAAAATAGTTTAAATCAATTATAAGTTCTCAACATTACAAGGGAAAATATTGCAAAGCAAAGCACTTTATGCAGAAGCAGAGATAGGTTTCTACATGATTAAGAAGTAGCAATGGGTTTCAGTGTTTTGACCATACAAGTTTCACTTTTGTGACAAATGCAAAATTAATTTAAAAAAATGTTTTTATATACTACCAAATAGTTTTCACATTATAATCTACAATGAAGATTTATAATGAAATGATCTATGGGGGAAGAAGGCTGGTTTTCATGGGGAAATTAATATTCATAACCTTATGCATCTGGATCATTTGACTTTGAAAGCAACACAGCCACAAAGCTTTTAAAACTCGAACAGCAGCATTTACTTCCATCCTCACGCATTGATTGACCAGACTGATTCCTGGGATGTCACCAGACTGATTCCTGGGATGTCAGGACTTTCATATGAAGAAAGACTGGATAGACTTGGCTTATACTCGCTAGAATTTAGGAGATTGAGAGGGGATCTTATAGAAACGTACAAAATTCTTATGGGGTTGGACAGGCTAGATGCAGGAAGATTGTTCCCGATGTTGGGGAAGTCCAGGACAAGGGGTCACAGCTTAAGGATAAGGGGGAAATCCTTTAAGACCGAGATGAGGAAAAACTTTTTCACACAGAGAGTGGTGAATCTCTGGAACTCTCTGCCACAGAGGGTAGTTGAGGCCAGTTCATTGGCTATATTTAAGAGGGAGTTAGATGTGGCCCTTGTGGCTAAGGGGATCAGGGGGTATGGAGAGAAGGCAGGTACGGGATACTGAGTTGGATGATCAGCCATGATCATATTGAATGGCGGTGCAGGCTCGAAGGGCCGAATGGCCTACTCCTGCACCTATTTTCTATGTTTCTATGTTTCTATTGCAGAAATTTGTTTTGGATTACTCTCTGTGACAGAAAATGATCGGAATGAATCTGTCAGTGGCAAGGAGCCTGAGGAGATGTAGATGTTGAAATGCTGCAATTATTTGAAGCTACTTTATACAGCTGCAATGTTTTTGGATGGAAAAGTTCTAGTATTTTGGCCCACTGGCAATGTGTCTCCAAGGGAAGGTGTGCATCTTTAAAAATCCCATAGAGATCATTGGGCTTTTGTCTTTTAAACAACAGCGATGCAGGACAAAACCTTTGTAAGGTGTTATGTGGAGATGATACAATGGTGGCGATGCAAATTTACATTGATCTTACTATATACGAGGTACCAATAAACAAAACTGCTTGGTAAGTGAAAACACTTGAGGCATAAATATGCACATCTGAAGAGGCACTTGACAAATGACCAAAATTGGCATGGTGGCTAATTCTGTGGTGGAAAAACAAATAACATAAGTAGATTATATCCATAATAAGAAATGAAAAAGCTTCTGAAGTGCCAGTATTCAGAATGTCTTGAAGTAGCTATAAAAGTCTGCACGTAGCATAATAAATAGTCTTGGCACATGTAGGATGAATAGAAGATGATTTGGAATTCTGCAAATAGATTATCAAGGATAATTCTAGTCAAGAAAAAAAAAGCCTTCAAGACTAGAACAGACTATGAATACTTGAATTACTCGTCATGTCCGAACAGAGTAAAAATGAGTTGAATTGAAGGTCAGACATTTTTTAAGAATGGTAAAACAGGCTCAAGTGGTTACACCTATTAAATATCCAGTTACAAAGGGAAATAGCTATACGTTGGGGCCTAGCGCTACAGTGCTTGTCCAAAATTTTAGTGAAGGACCCTTTTTAAAAAGGGTTAGGTCCTCCGCCCCCAATCTAAATAATACCATACAATAATCTATGTGTGTCATGGCTACACGTAAAAAGCAAGTTCTGATAATGCTTTTAAGAAAATAGGTATTTACTTACAGATCAGTGAATTGGATGTGCCTGCTTCTCATTGTGGAATCTGTTGTCAAATGGCAGCTGTGATGATGTATTTGTTGTATTCAATATGGAGACAAAGATTTCAGGCTTTTCAATTTTTCTCCTAACTTCAAGCAACACAACTGCATCAAGGCAGTGTTGCTTGAACTGACGAGGTCTATGATTCGCATACTCACTTTGTTTCTCTTCCTTGCATCACAAAATCTGGGTGTGATCCTGACACGAAGAGAGATTAAATGGTGGACATAAGGAAATTGGTGGAGAGTTTTATAATCGGTCAGCTGCTCTTTCTTGAAACTAAGCAAACAGGCCATATATTCATTGACTCCACTACTACCCATTCTACTCACATCAACTAATGTTCCTATTTGTAGACCTTTCAGTCCAGGCATACACCACAGCAGTAAATGTCCATTTAAAAATAAAAAAGAGAAGCAGTTGGAGCCTGAAACGTGCAAACCCACATATACAGTGGTGAGCAGATAAGTAGAATAGGATGAGTATTTGGGAATGGAGAGAAGGGTAGTACTTAACAGAGCTAGCTCTGGAAACTCTGTCTAGTCCAAGCATCCAGTTTTAAATTAACTGCTTCACATAATTATGCCCATGTTCTCTGATCGTATTTCTAAGCACCAGAGAACCTGAGTTGAAACCGTAAAAGAAAATGTGAATCAAGTGAAGGACCAGGAAACAATAATCTACTTGGTTTGATTCTCAAAATATTAGGTTTAGAAAAATGACTGAATTATATCTATATCTTTTTTGAAAACTTCACAAAGATAGTTTTTGATTATCAATCCCAAAGTTTTTGACCAGGACTGTCAGTTCGAAAACATTCAAAAATTGCATTTAGCCCTAGCACATCTCTTATCTCAAAAACATTAGAACCTCAAGGAAATCTTGACTCCGTATTCTCTAATTTCATCAAAAGCTTAAACAGATGGAGTTCAGATATCCTCACAAATCATGTTTAGTGCAAAATCTTGTCAAAACAACTGATGGCAAAACTTTCTACATAAACAATACTTTAGGCCACAGTGCCCTCCATAATGTTTGGGACAAAGACCCATCATTTATTTATTTGCCTCTGTACTCCACAATTTGAGATTTGTAATTTAAAAAAAATCAGCAGCCTTACATGCCCATGCCATAACACCCCCACCACCGTGTTTCACAGATGAGGTGGTATGCTTTGGATCTTGGGCAGTTCCTTCTCCATACTTTGCTCTTGCCATCACTCTGATATGTTAATCTTCGTCTGATCTGTCCACAAGACCTTTTTCCAGAACTGTGGTTGCTCTGTTCATGAAGTCTTCTGCGGACTGTGGTCAGGAGAAAACCCACGCGGTCACGGGGAGAACGTACAAAATCCACACCTGACTCCTGAAGAGTGTTTCTGATTTGTCGGACAGGTGATTTTGGGGGATTTTTCTTTATTATAGAGAGAATTCTTCTGTCATCAGCTTTAGAGGTTTTAGTTTAGTTTAGAGATGCAGCAAGGAAACAGGCCATTCAGCTCTCCGGATCTGCACCGACCAGCGATCCCCGCACATCAACACTGTCGTACACACACTATGGACAATTTACACATACACCAAGCCAATTAACCTACTTACCTGTACGTCTTTGGAGTGTGGGATGAAACCGAAGATCTCGGAGAAAACCCAAGCGGTCACGGGGAGAATGTACAAACTCCATACAGACAGCACCTGTAGTCGGGATCGAACCAGGTTCTCTGGTGCTGCAAGCGCTAATGCAGCAACTCTACCGCTGCGCCACTGTGGCCGCCCTATTCCTTGGCCTGCCAAGGCCTCTTCCTTGGCCTGCCAGTCCCTTTGCGATTAGTAAGCTCACCAGTGCTCTCTTTCTTCTTAATGATGTTCCAAACAATTGATTTTGGTAAGCCTAAGGTTTGGCTGATGTCTCTAACAGTTTTATCCTTGTTTCTCAGTCTCATAATGGCTTCTTTGACTTTCATTGGCACAACTTTGGTCCTCATGTTGATAAACAGCATTAAAAGTTTCCAAAGGTGATGGAAAGACTGGAGGAAAGACGAGGCGCTGAGCTCTCATATACCTGCATTAAGGAGGCAATTAAATATGCCTGAGCAAGAACAAACACCTGTGAAGCCATGTGTCCCAAACATTATGGTGCCCTGAAATGGGGGGGGGGACTATGTATAACGCAGCTGTAATTTCTACATGGTGAAACCAAAATGTATAAAAATACCCTTTAATAAAATCTGACAATGTACACTTTAACCACATGTAATTTTTTCTATTACAAATCTCAAATTGTAGAGTACAGAAGCAAATAAATAAATGATGGGTCTTTGTCCCAAACATTATGGAGGGCACTGTGATAATTTTAAATAGGCAAATTATTCAATGTTATTTAACAACTGAGTGATAGGGAAGTTATCCGAGATGTCTTTACAGAACATGAGAGAGTAACAATGTGGAAAATCAGTCATCCTCAGGACCACCATAGGTAATGCAATGGGAAAGCCACAAGATTAGTGGTTCAGAATCTGTAGTGAAGCAATGGGGCCTCGTGCGTACCTCAATGCACTCCTAAAGATCTGATGATCTCAGTTTTAAGAATTACTTCTTTTTGGAAGGCTCTGCTGTCAGTTCAACAAGATCTCTGGTACTCAACTGCTGCAATGTCACCATGCTGATTGAGCAACTATCCACAATGAAGATTTCTCATTCAGGAAACGTTTTTTGAAACACTTTATAAACAGTGCAAGTTAAATTGGAACACAATCTCAAGAATAAGTACATTTTAATTATTTTAATCCTCATTCATTTTGAAATAGTCAAGTACAAAATATACAATAGACAAAGATAAAATTAACTGTGTAAGAAGGAACTGCGGATGCTGGATTACCCTGTAGACACAACATACTGGAGTAACTCAGCAGGACAGGGAGCATCTCTGGATAGAAGGAATGGGTCAGTGTTACACAATTAACTGTGTATTTGAGTAACACAAATTAACTGTTTTGGGCCAAATTAAATGCCAAGCAGCAATGATAGCTTGTGGCATCACTCACAGACCTCATTCAATTAAGATAAGATATTCAGGCCATATTATAGTGGGAGTCAAGATCAAAACTTTATATTTCAACATGTTGAAGGCTTCATTCATCGTGTAGAATCATCAATGGCAGCTGTGGGATTTTCCTGCTATAAGTACATGTGGGAATATCCACTAGATACTATCACTTTCATGAAATGATGAAGGAAGACAGTGGTAGATTTGTCATTATTTTTGTAAAATTTAGCTTAACACCAATTCCAACATTTTATGAATTATTATCAATCTTAGTTTAACTAAACCTTCAACTGTGCTTTAGTAGACACAGTACAGCCAGGATGGTTGGATGGTATGGAATGAAACTCTGGGGAAGTAAATATTAAAATATTATTTTTAGTCTTGGGAGTGAGTATAATTCCTGTGTTTATACTGTTGACCATCAACTATGCTTTTAATCTCTTTAAATTTCTGTTCCAACATTAATATGACATTTGCAATCTGTGGGTAGACAGTGATTATTCTTAGAAAATAGACCAATGTCCATTTTGGGCTCTTAACACCAGCAACGTATTTTCAAGTTAGGCAGAAGCTTTAGTTTAAAAAAAACGAAACAACAATATTCCTCGGCCCAGGTGGACATCATTCACTGACTGTATTTTTCCATTTCCCGATAAATGTTTCCATGATTTCTGGAGAAAGAGAGCATTTAGTATAGATTTTGATGCAGTTTATAAAATAACTAGGACTACTGTCCACTAAAAAGCCAAGACTGTGGAATTCTCTTTCCAATTCAAGTTTGTCCTTTTTTTGCTGAAGGTTCTTCTGACATGAATACATTCTGTGTTAGTACTACCTACATTAAAAGCACCTGAATCACTATCTTGATGGCATCTTTTAAGGTTCGATTCAATTATTTAAGTATAAATTTTACATGTGTATCTTATTCACATGATGATCTGATGACAGATTATAAATTCAAAGCAACACATGAAGCAAATGTGATTTTTGCACCCTTAGATCCTTTAGGCTATAATTTGAAATGAATTAAAAGCAAGAAAATTAAACCACTCCACAAGTTTGATTGAAGAAACAAGGAGTGAACATTCAGAGAATCAGCCATCAATGTGCACCTGTCAAATCATTTCATTTTACCATCTTAATCATGTGCCTATGATCACACTGACACGAACATGGAACCCTGAGTACCGTTCACTGTTTTATTATTTGTTAATTATTTGGTTTCATATTTCCTCATATGACCCAATTTTTGTGTATTTTTTTGCAATGTTATATTAAAATTATGAAATCAACATCCAATAAACATTTTGTATCAAGCAACTTTGTTTACAGGTCATACTCACTTGATGCTGTCAGTGTGAGTCTTGTATTCCATTATGGTATTGGGTGGCAAATTTAGAACACGTCGTAATGTATCCCGTATTCGTGCTGTTGTAGCTTGGTCACTGGCAGTTTTATTCCATATGGAGATAATATCTTCCTAATATTAAAAAGAGAATCCAGAGTGAATTCTGGTAATCTACTAATTGACAGTAGTGTCTAAATGCATGTAACCATCAGAAATATACCAACAACAATTTGCCTTTATACTATAGCAGCTTTAATATAATAACTATCGAAAAGTTCCTCACAAGTGGATATAATAGGTGATGTGCAGACAAGGTGGCTTGCCCATTGGAGTTGTTGAAGTATGAAAGACCCAAAGCTGGAGATGGTAGCCATCAGATAGTGGCTACTGGCAGATTTGACAGAATGCAACATTGATAACCTTTCTCCAGATCTCTTTACATTGTCTGCATTGCCGATTCATACAATAACTGGTGCTCAATAGACTATGACCAGAATTATGTTTAAGGTCTTGCTCTCAGTTCCTCAGATGGTCAAAGGCAGTGGTGGATTTTATCTGTAATATTTTGCTCCAGCTGCAAGTTGGCTTCCTTGAAATATGAAGTGACCAGGGTGTAATGGCGGAGGAGAGCAGGGAAGAGGGCAGGGCAGAGAGCAAGGAATAGGTGACGTTTCAGGTCGAGACCCTTCTTCTTCAGAAGGGTCTTGACCAGCATCTCCAGAGATGCTGCCTGTCCTGCTGAGTTACTCCAGCATTTTGTGTCTACCATGGAGTAAGAGGATGGTGAAGAATCTTTTTCTGAGGATTCTCCATATTACGCTCAGTTGGAGTTGAACATCATGCCCATAATGCATTTTTGACAGACAAAATCCACATTGTGACTCTGGAAGTAGTACATCAGCTATGGGACACCAAGGAGAGCTCTTGCAATGATTTCCTTCATGGCAGATTGCAGGGAGAATCCTTTACAATGAATGCAACTGTATGTCAAGTGTGTTTTATTGTCATATGCCCCAGATAGATAAATTCTTACTTGCAGCAGAACAACAGATTATGTAAACATAGTACACTGTAAATAATATAATAGAGAGAGAAGAGAAAGAAAATAAATTAATAAAATCATCCTTTTAAATGATGCAATCCTTTTAAATTGTTATGATTTATAGGACCCGAGATCCACCAGCATGCTTTCAAGTTCTCTGATGAGAACATGAGATTGCACCAGAAATGCTTCTTCGCCTCGTTTTGGTACTTCAGAGATTTCATTTGTTCTGGAGACGTTATTAACCCAGTGTTGGGTTCGTTCCACGTTGGGAAGTGCCATGATTGCAGTAGTCTGTGTGCTGCGGAATTAAATCAGGCACACTCACGTCAGAGATAAGAGCCCTGATTAAAACTTTCAAAGCTCTCCTTCCAGCAGAGCTCTCCTCGGCTCTTGACACTCAATGGGCAAATTCTTAGGTGCAAGGACGATAGGCAGTTTAGACACCACTGGAAAATGAATGCATGTTGTGGGCATCGGTTATTGTTGGATCGGCCATACTTTTTCCATCCACCATCAGTTTTATGGAACACAAGGTTTTTATTGTTCCTCTGTCTCCAAAAGTTGCTTTCTCTACCCTCAAGCCACAATAATGCTACTAGTCTTGAGAATGCTTGGCAATATGATGAATTAGAATCCGGCTTGGGCATTCTCATCAAACAAGTCTTGGCGTTATCAGAGACAGAAATGGAATCTCTTCAAAGTTGACAATTATAGATGATTTTTGTGCTTTCTAGATATAATGGGACAGTTCTTAGATGTGGGTCATTAGGATGGCTACCAGGCACCGATTAAGTAGTTCTCTTCAAAGGGTTTTTGTGTTTTGATATTGCATTTCCTATAGCACATGTCTGTTGCCATTTAGGAGTCAGGTCGATGGAGATTTGAAAAAGTAGATTAGAAGGCAGTTAGCCCAGCCATGTTCAGTCTGTCACACAGATGTCATTGTGGCCTTTTCATTGTATGATAAGGATGCCTTGGTTGTATATGTCAGAGGAGATATTGCACTTGTGCATCTGATGGAATAGGGCAATTGTTATGAGATGGCTATTTCTAAGCATTTCATCAGTGGTCCAGATGACAATGACATCTGTTACACAGATGTCATTGTGGCCTTTTCATTGTATGATAAGGATGCCTTGGTTGTATATGTCACAGGAGATATTGCACTTGTGCATCTGATGGAATAGGGCAATTGTTATGAGATGGCTATTTCTAAGCATTTCATCAGTGGTCCAGCACTACATATTAAATTTAGAATTTCCCTCTACTTCTCTACTAATTATACCTTTCAAGAGCTTTAAGTCTTTTACAACTTTAGCATTGAAGCTGCCAAGGAAAATCAGGTAATCTTCCTTGTGTCAGGGATTGATTAAAATTGGAATGGAATTCTACTATGATTGTTCCCAAAAGCTTGCCGACCATTAATAAATATTTGCATCACCTTGATAACAAAACATGAATTAATTTTACAAAGCTCTATCTTCAACATTTGTGCAGATTGAAGGCCTTCCTTTGTTGTTTCTAGAGTTGGGGAAAAAAGCACATTTATGACCAAAATGTATTGGTTATACAACAGAACGAATCAGGCGATCATAAAATAGAGTCATACAGCATGGAAACAGGCACTTTGGCCCCACAGCCATACCGACTAATGGGCCTGTCCCACTTATGCAATTTTCCAGGCATTACAGGAGACTATGAGGTTGCCACAAGGTCGCCACATGTACGCCGGAGGTTGCCGCGGTGTCGCCTGCATGGTGGTGAGTAGGTCCCGCATTCTCGGAACGAGTCGCGGCTTCATTCTGGTCACCGCTAATTTTTCAACATGGAGAGTTTTTACGCCATGGAGAGTAGCGAGAATTCTCGTGCTGTTGGTGCAGTGGTAGTGGGTCGCCAGGAGGTCGTTGGTTGCCGTAGGTTCTCATAGGTTGTCGCCGGTGCTGACTGGTGAATTTCATTGGCTCATTGGAGAAAAAAACCCGTAAGCAGTAGTTTTCAGAACCGAGGATAACCGACCGGTAATGTTAATGCCCGCCGAGCTTCAAGCCGTGTATCTCTGGCTTCTTAAAAGTTGTCTCCACTCCTTCTTCCCACCCTGTCTCCCCTTCTCCCGCCCCCTCTTTTAAAGGACTAGAGTGACCCTTCCCATACACTGTGCTTTCACCGTCTTAAGTACAGCGCCAACCTTCCTGTTCATCGTGGTGTGTATCTGTATCACATTGGCTTTGCACCGTGTAAATTTCACTCAGACAGCGCTCCCCCCGCTTGCCCTGTCCCCCGCCTGCATAACTGGCTGGTGAAGGAAGCGATGTGTGTCTGTGTTCCAGAATTTTCAGTCATTTTTTGATATCACATGGAATGAATTATGCTCATCCATATTTCTCTCAGGCATATCCAGCCGTGTCCATGGCATCTAAATGCACAAATCAATTAGCCGCCTTCTGCACAGCTACAAATTCTTATGAGCAGAATTTAGGTCTAACTTGGTACTCTTGGAAGCTGGTGCATTATTCCCCATAAACCCCGATGGCATGACAATCTCAGTCACAGAGCGACATCAGAAGATCCTTCAGCAGGATGAACTCTAAAAAAACGTCTGGACCTGATGATATACCTAGTCCCATTCTCAGAACGTGTGCAGACCAACTGGCTGGAGTTTTTGCAACTTCAGGTATGAGGTTCTCATCTGCTTTAAAAGGGCATCAATGATACCAATGCCCAAAAAGAGTAGGTGACATGCCTCAATGACTACCGACCAGTTGCACTAACATCCATGGTGATGAAGTGTTTTGAGAGGTGGGTTATGGCAAATATCAACTCCTACCTCAACAAGAAATGGACCCAATGCAATTTACCTGCCGCCACAACAGGTCAACGGAGGATGCGATCTCGCTGGCTCTCCACTCTGCACTGGACCACTTGGACAATAACAACATAAATATCAGGCTAGACAAAAGTGCTGGAGAAACTCAGCAGGTGCAGCAGCATCAATGGAGCGAAGGGAATGGGCAACGTTTCAGGCATTGATGCT
Source organism: Malacoraja senta (assembly GCA_038087875.1). Lineage (NCBI taxonomy): Eukaryota > Metazoa > Chordata > Chondrichthyes > Rajiformes > Rajidae > Malacoraja > Malacoraja senta. The sequence goes on along the minus strand of CM075984.1, from coordinate 5,622,628 downwards.
GCTGCACCCTCTGAGTTTCTCCAGCACTTTTGTCTACCTTCGATTTCCAGCATCTGCAGTTCCTTCTTAAAAACATAAATATCAGGCTGTTGTTCCCAGACTACAGCTCGGCTTTCATCACCATTATCCCCTCCAAACTGGTTACCAAGCTCACGGAACTGGGTCTCTGCGCATCCCTCTGCAATTAGATCCTCAACTTCCTCATCAACAGAATAAATCATTATGAATTTGCAGCAAGGTTCCTGCTCGATAACCAGCAGCACAGGAGCACCTCAAGGCTGTGTGCTCAGCCCCCTGCTCTATTAACTCTATACCCATGAATGTAGCCAGACACAGTTCTAACTTAATGTTCAAATTTGCTAACAACACCACGTTGGATGAATTACATATGATGAGTCAAGACTACAGGGAGATCGATTGACTGATCTAATGGTGCCAGAACAACCTGGCTCTAAAACCAAGGAACAGATTGTTGACTTTAGAACAGGAAGGCTGAGGATCCACAAACTTGTCTTCATGGACAGGATGGCAGTGGAGAGAGTAATAACTTCAAATTCCTGGGTGTACAGATCTCTGAAGATCTATCCTGAGCCCAGCACATTGATGAAATCATAAAGAAAAACCATCAATGTCTCTACTTCCTTAGAAGATTCGGTATGTCAACGAATACTCTCTTGAATTTGGCAGGTATACATATTGCCTGGTTGCATCACGACCTCAAATGCCCAGGAATAAAGAATATTGTAAAAAGTGGTGAATACTGCTCAATCCATCCCCATCAAAGGGATCTATAGGAGTCGCTGCCTCATAGAAGGCAGCCAGCGTCATTAGAGACCCACACCACTGGTCACACTCTCATCTCACTCCTGCCATAAGGAAGAAGGTACAGGAGCCTAAAAATTGTAACATCCCGGTTCAAGAACAGCTACTTCCAAACAACCATCAAGCTATTACACAGTACAACCTCCAACTAAACTCTGAACAACGTAGACTTGGGGACATCTTTTTTTTGTCTTCAACTATTATTGTTTGTTTTTAATATACTGAACTTTTTTTGTTGCTTGTTATGGTGTTTACAAAGTACTACGTTTACATATTTGTTGTGCTGCAGCAAGTAAAAAATGCATTGCTCTGTTTGGAGACATATGACAATAAAGCACTGTTGGATCAACATTATGCCAAACTTCAAATAAAATCAAGACTGGCAAACAACTTTCTCCAGAAGAGGGATACCTGAAATCGAACGGAAACAACAGCTCCACATATCTCCTCTCCAACCATGAATTGTTCCCCCAACATTGCCAAAATCAAATTTTCCCAGCAGCGTGATGCTAGTCCCTTTCGCAAACGGATAATCCATTTTCCACCATTCTTATTCGCTTCATCCTGGAAAGACAAAAAATGATAACTTCAAATCTATTAAAATATCATCCACTTACTTTCACCACTCACCCTCAAAATCTGCTGTGTTCAAGGTGATTCTCTTGGCTACACTGAGCAAAAAAACAAACCGCTGGAGGAACTCCACAGGTTTGGCTGAATCTGTGGAGGGAAATGTGCAGATGACATTTTGTGTCGGGAGCCTTCAGATGCCTGTTCATTTTCTTCAACAGATGCTGTCTGACCCAATGAGTTCCTCCAGCAGTTTCTTGCTCAAAATTCCTGCATCTGCAGTACTTGTGATTCCATCTTGGTTACTCTGTAGCCTTGAGTCAAGCAGCAGGTTTCCTATCACTCCTTGATATTACACATTTCCATAACCTAAACTCAACTGGTGAAAGCCAACAGTATTACTATGTATGATTGAAAATCGGTTTTCCTTATATCTTGTAACATTTAAGCACAAGTATTCCATTCTTCATTGCATCCCAGCATCTGAGGCCAAGCTCCTGTCTGAAACCAGTAGTTCCTGCTCTTTGGCAATTAGCAAGACGGAACAAGATGCTGCTTCATCATAATTCAAAAGTCAAATACAACATTCTAGCCATCACCAACCCCTCCCACATCAGCCATCTCTGCTCTTCATTCATTCCTACTGTTTGAACAACACTTATTCATAATAATTTATCCCTAGGAAAAGACAAATTGCTGGAATAACTCAGCGGGTCAGGCAGCATCTCTGGAGAACATGGATGCAGAAATGGATCTTGAAATTCATCAAGATTACAAGGCAACAACCTAGTGTGTTTTTGTAAATGGAAAAACTATTCATTGGTGGATAGAGAATCAAAATCAATGATCCAGATGCTTAGCCTTAAGATGATCTAAAAGGTAGCTCAAATTCTCAATGTAGACTTTAAAGTTAACAAGGGTTAAACATAGAAAACACATCACAAATGTGGAGGATTTGATTTAAGCAGAGCTGCCAAGTTTTGTCAGAGCATTTCAGTATTCTAGTACCTGAAAATCAGTATTTTGCTGAGGAAATCGGTATTTTTACGCGGTGCCATTTTGCTGGAAAAAAATGTTATTTTTTATGTGCGGTCATACCCATGTAAGAGTACAAGAATGCATAACTTTGCTACCAATTGACATGTCTTCTACGCACCTTACTTGACAGTGCATTCATTGCCACCTCTTTGTATACTGTAGGTATGTTACAAAACTTACCTTCAATGGCGCTGCAGTTCTGCCACTGGCCGTGCGCGCGACTTTGGCGCCTTTGAGAGGGGGGCGGGATTAAAATGCCGTTTTTTCCTGCCTGTCGGAGTCGATCTTTCTCACGCTGTTCAGCTGCTGCAGAGAAATCACTCCGACATCCGTTCTATCAAGTTTTTTAAAAACATCGCTGGATAATTTAATCGCAGGAGTAAAATAAAATTCGACTTCTAACGCCGTCAACACCGACAACGGGACGGATCTCCCGTACGGGACAAATAAAGGTAAGCTGTTTATTTTACATATAAACTTGCTTCTTAGGATTACTTTAATCCAAATTTTACGTTGCGAAAAGGTGATTTAGGCCCCATACGAACCGGTAGTGTTTTTCCTGCCGATATGGGGTTTAAATTCACCGCAAACCGCAGCGTTCCAAAGATCGCGTTCCACAATATCCCACTCGCAAGATCATTTAAATGGCCATTAATTTACGGGAATTAAAGACTAAATTCCTTCCATTTGGCCTATAAATTCATGACAATGGGATTTTAAAATCATGTTATATTGTGAATTCTTGTGTGAATGTTATTTGGACACTTAGGCTATTTAAAAATGTTCTTAAGAATTGGATAGATGTTTAGATCTAGTAATTGAATTTTGTAATTAGCTACAATTAAGTAACTAACTAATTATATGCTTGAATTTCAGGTCATCCAAGTAAGATTGTTTCATATTTGTTTCAGAATGCTTCAATCTATAATAACTGAAAATTTCATTCAGTTCTCTTAATTTCTAAGAAAGTTATGGGTTTTTGACTGTCCTCGATCACAGCTTTTGAGTTAAGTCAACGGAAAAGCAATTGAGAACAAGATGCTAATTTCAGAGTATGAAAATGGCCATAACGTTTTTAATACTGAAGATATGAAAGTGAATTAGGTGTCCAATTAAACTTCTTTTTATGCTTTATCTGATGGGATAAATTGCAGACTTGATTTTTTTAATCTCAAAATGTTGTGACATTGCTATATACTGCTGTTTGAATGTCTGTTTCCTGCTTTTAGCACCAGATGATGATGTAGAAGCCATTTTGGAAGCCTCCCTCTCCCTCTCCCTCCCTCACTCCCTCTCTCTCTCTCCCTCCCTCCCTCTCTCTCTGCCTCCCCCTCCCTCTTTCTCTCCCTCCCTCCCCTTTCCCTCCCACTTCCTTTCTTTCTCCCTCTCTCTCTTATTCCCTCCCTCCCTCTCTTATTCCCTGTTTTTCTCTAATCCATTTTTTCTCCCACATTCCCATCCACATCTCTCAGGTACTACCACTTAAACATACACAAAGGGCAGGTCAGTGGCCAATTAATTGAATAATGCGCACGTCTTTGGAATGTGGAAGGAAACCAAAGCACCTAGGAGGTCATAGGGAGAACAAGCAAGCTCCATACAGATAGCAGTAGAGGTCAGGATTGAAGCCGAGTCAATTCAACATGAAGCAGCAATTCTACTGACAAAGGCATGGTTGAACTGCGCATGTACAAATGCAGAAAAAGAGATAACTAGCTGCATGCATGTTTCTGTATGAGGTTGAGATGAGCTGGCAATTAACGAGATCCAACAACCAAAGTCAAGATGAAGAACACTTTATCTTTCCTATAGGAATGTTACGAAAAGTGTGACGGGGGATGGGGATCTCCTGGGAGTTCACTAAATAATAGCAGAGATGAAGGCACACATCTGCAAGAAAATTTTAGAAAAGTAAAAAGAGTAGAGTGGAAAAGCTGAGGGATTTCTATTATGCAATGCAGCCAAGAGGGGAAAGAGTAAAATATTTCAGGACAAGTATTCCTGAAATATATATAGGAGAACTTTTGATCAGCACACTTTCAATCCAAGGAGAAAATTATGCTAGATATGTTTCCAAGAAAAGAAATATGATATGAAATTGCTTCCAGTGGGAAACAATTTGGGAGAGTGATTCACACTCCTCACTGAAACAGGGTGGGATGATAGGTTGATGATAATGGTAAGCGGATAGATGCTATGTGCTATGTAGTCACAGAATGCGATGGATACAGTTTTGTTTCAGTGATGGCGCATAAATGTCCAGCTTAAACCACTGGATGTGTTACACAACATGATGAAGAATGCTCTCAATGTGAAGGGAGAACTTCAGCTCCACCACTGTTGGGGGATGGGGGAAGAAAAAGAGAGAAAAACAAAAATCACACTTTCTAATATTATCATAGAAAAGTGCATCCTAGCAGTTACATTGATGAGAGAGAGGTGAAAACAGTTCTCCCTCCATCTTGGGTTTTTCATCACCTTATTCTGGTCAAGACTGCCAATTATATCCTTGAGGCTGGGACCAGCTCGGTCAGCAATTAGGGTTCAGGTTATTGTTCAACTTCACAAAGATCACTGAAGTTTTACTGTTCTCAATAACTCTTACAAAATGTAGTAGCACCAGAAATAAAAAAATGTGTCATTCAGGGAGGATACAGAATTATATGTCAATAAATTAATGGGATTTTTCTCAGAGAAGAATTATACATGGCTTCCTCCTCTGGCAGAAGAGTTAGTAAAATTGTTCTAATACAGTATTAGAAAAAGTTAATAACAAACAAAAAAGTTACAAATGTTATTTCAATATACTCTTAAGTAAACCTTTGCATTAAAATTGCACAAGCATTAAAAAACATTTCTGAATGAAAATGCAATTAGTCACCTTTACTTTACCCAGAAATGATACCTGCTCACCTCCCACATTGGTTTAATTCCATCTTTGAACAGGTGAAAGTCACTATGCCCTGTGAGGTCACCAGGTCGAATTAAATGGCTATAAAACCTCCAGAACTGTTCAACCTAAAGAAAGGAAGGAAAATATCTGATGAAATTTAAGCACATTTGCTACGGTATCCTGAGCTAATTTAACATTGTGCATGGCACAAAGAACTGAGGATTTTGAACTTTATATAAAAATGAGTATGGCATGACGGCAGGACCAAATTAATTATCTGATAACTACTGAAAGACCAATAAGGACATCCTTTGATTCTGAACAAATTGATAATGAAGAGCATAAATACGGACAGTGTGATTTTTTCGTGACTCTGCAAGTTAAAATTTCACTGTATATTTTCAATACTCATCAGACTAGACAGTTCGTAAACAATAGCAAAATAAATTTGTAATCTTCCATTAAAAATTTAGCATAATACCCATAAAGACCAATCGTTGTTACTTTTGGCTAGTTAAATAGATTCTCATCTATTAACTGAATATCTACAGTGATAATTAGTTCTTCATTAAAATAATAAGTTCCTAACGTGGCCACCAATGAATGTTATGGCACCTCCTGCCAGCAAATTGAAGAAAACAATTTGATTTCACTGCTGTTTCACCAAGTCTGCAACTTTTCATGAACTATTTTTGTAATCATGTCAATTCAATCCCTCAATGAGATTATTACTTCGTATAAACTCCCAGTTTTAATTTCATATAGCAATTATTATTCCTCTTAAAATGTCGGATTTAAAGGGCTCACACTGAGGGTGTGGTGTGAATCGAGGCAAGTTCTCTCAACAAAATAGGAGAAGTAAACATTTTTTGTACTGAATTATAGTAGAACTTGAATCATAATAGGTGGATAAGAAGTGTTTAAGCTGATTAATGAAAAGATGATGGATAGGCATTCCATCCTAAAACTAGGGAGCATTGTATGTCTTAAATATATATAGTAACAATTTACATCCAGTTCCTTCGAAATGCTACTATTTCTTCTCTATATACAATGCATGAATTTACCTGCAAATAAACCTGATTCTAAGAAATTTAACGTACCTTTCTTTTTACGTAAATTATTCTCTAGTAGCAAATGCGGGGGCATACAAGCAAACCAAAATTGTAAAGCAAAAAAAAAAATTGCAGATGGAAATCTGAAATATAAACAGAAAATGCTAGAGATAGTCAGGTCAGTCATAAACAATGATTCAGGTTAATGTTTCGGAATTAATGATTCCCTCTCTACAGATCACGCTAGTACCTTCTGTTTTTATTGCAAACCAAATATAACAAATCACATAGGTTATCGTCAAAGATTCCAGACTATTTGACCAATGAAAACTGCAAATAAAAATGATATTAGTAGAAGCATAAATGAATTGCCAATAGATTTGACCAGGTTTCACTTTAATACAAACTAAAAATAAGGATATTTTTTTAAATCATTTTAAACAGTTTATTCAAACTTGCATCCCTGATGAAAAAAATTTAAACATTGAAAGTTTCCAAGCTGTACAAAGATACAGCAAACACTAGACTCACCAATAGATCCACTCCTACTTTTTTCTCTCTTTTTATATGCAGTTCCAATAAAGACATCCATCATTCACAATCAAAACACCTAACAATCACCACTTTTTGGAAGGCACTGGCCAGTTTCAGTTATCAAACAAGCAAATTGTACACTACCACTGCACAACAAAAAGATGGGAGTCATGCTTTCAAGGTTATTGCAACAATTGATAACAATTTCTATTACCAATGCCAATAGATCTAATAAAAATCCCACACTTGGCTATGTACAGAAATAGGACAAACAGCATGCAGGTCATGTAAAAAAAGCTGCAATTTATTTATTAAATTCATTAAATGTTCTATTACATGTAATTAAATCGTTAGTTAGAGCACTGAATCATTGGTGTCATTATAATTGGAAAGCAAGAACAAATGTTGCATTGGCCACTTTCAATTTGGCTAGGAACATTATAATTTAAAATAAAGAAAGATTAAATATAATCTATAATATAATTTTTTACCAATCTTTATAATATAAAGATTGGTAAAAAACAATCCTTTTTAATTTGACATTTATTGACCCGGGTTTATTGATCCATTTAAATTATTTAAAATAATTCAGCTGAAAAATGTAATTGATCTGCATTATGAACTTACTACCAATGAAATCATTATTTGCAGTTTATCTTTTGGAATAATCAAATGAGGAATAGTCAGCACTACAGATGAAGAAATAAAATTGTTGCAGTATGATTGAAAAATATTAGCCTGGTTGATAGTTTGTTTATAAATACCTTAATTATAGAAACAGGAAACAGGCTCTTTGGCCAACTCTTCCATACTGACCAAGGTACCCCTTCCAAGCTATTCTATTTACCAGCATTAGGCCCATATTCCTCTACACCTTTACTATCCATATACCTGTCCAAATTACTTTTAAATCCTGTTATTGTGCCTGCCTCAACTACTTTCTCTGGAAGCTCGTTCCATATACCCACCACTCACTGTGTAAAAAGTGGCCCCTCAAGATCCTATTAAATTTCCCCCCCAGACTAAGTAAAAAATACTTACAGAAATAAAAAAAATACTGAGGTTTGGCACTGGCACAAAACTAACGTTTTGGACAAAAGATTTAGAAGATACCCAATCCCCAGGATGGATAAATCTTGAACATGATTCTATACAAGGGCTATCATTGGCTTCTATTCTAGGGGCCTCGTTACCTTTTACTATTACAAGATTGAATAAATATACGACTAACCCAATAATAAGATATACATTTCGAATTTCAATTTCGTAAATGTTTTGGACTGAATGAGTTTATCTTATCGAGCCCTATCATATCTAATTTTCTCTTCCAACCTTCTAGTACTGATCAAGCCTTTCTGTTATGGAAGAGGAAGGGATTAGTAGCTTTTCGTGATTTGTTTTTGGATGGTTGTCTTATGTCTTTCGAACAACTCTCCAATAAATATAATTTACCTAATTCACACTTTTTTAGATATTTACAAATTAGACATTTTTTGAAGGCTACTCTACCCTTTTTTCCGTTACCACATCAAACCGAAATCTTGGAATTTTTTTTACATTTGAACCCTTATCAGAAAGGATTAATAACGACTATTTATGAGTAGATTTTGAAATTACAAATAGATATATTTGATAAAATTAAGAATGACTGGGAAAGAGAACTCCAAATTTTTCTATCTATAGAGAAATGGGAGAGGATTCTTCAATTAGTTAATACTTCCTTAATGTGTGCAAGACACGCTCTGATACAATTCAAGGTGGTTCACAGAGTTCATATGTCAAAAGATAAGTTAGCTTGTTTTTATGGTCATATAAATCCTACCTGACAGATGTAACTCTGAAGTGGCCTCACTGACCCATATGTTTTGGTCCTGCCCACTTTTGGAAAAATATTGGAAAGAAATCTTTGATACTATTTCTGTAGTTTTAGGTATTGATTTACAACCTCATCCTATTACTGCAATATTTGGGCTACCCATGTTAGATTCTATTCATTTGTCCCGTTCCGCCCATCGACTGATTGCTTTTACCACGTTAATCGCTAGAAGATCTATTTTATTTAAATGGAAAGACTCTAACCCTCCGACCACACTCCATTGGTACTCTGAAACTATATCATGTTTAAATTTAGAAAAAATCAGGTGACATTGTTGAACCCTTGGTTAAATTTGATAAGACTTGGGGAAGATTTATTCAACATTTTCACACAACATAAATTGCTCCCTCTCCAACCATTATAAAAATTATACGGTTTATACCTTTATACGGTGGAACAGACTTGACGACAAACAGGGACTTAAATTGTTGAAATTCTCAGTTCAGATTCTGTTTTGCTTTTTTTCTTCTAATTTAGGGGGGTTTTGTTTCTTCCTTTTTTCTCTTTTTTTCCTTTTTTTCCTCTTTATATCTTTTTGTTTTGTTTTTACATATATGTTTTCTTTTAAACATTTAACTATATTTACATAGAGGTCTATATTCAATGTGTATTTTGATACTAGACTCATATTTAGGTTATACCTGTTATTAATGTAATCCTGATCCCTATGTATCAATATCATTGTTATGTTTATCATTATTCTTTTTGTTTTGTTTTTGTTTTTGGAAAAAAAGCTAATAAAAAGATTTTAAAAGAAATACATTTTCCCCGTCCACATAAACCTATTCCCTCTGAAGAACGGTTTCGGCCCGAAACATTGCCTATTTCCTTCGCTCCATAGATGCTGCCGCACCCGCTGAGTTTCTCCAGCATTTTTGTCTACCTCTAGTTCTTCATTCATCTGTGCATTCACCCTATCTAATCCCCTTATAATCTTTTACACCTCTGTGAGATCACCCCTCAGCCTCCTGCACATAAAGGAATAAAGTCCTAGTCTGCCCAACATCTCCCGACAACTTAGGCTTTCGAGTCCTGACAACATCCTCATAGATTTTCTCTACACTTTTTCCATCTTAATGGCATATTTTCTTTAGCAGTATGACCAAAACTGAACACAAAACTCCAACAACTAATAGCAAAAACACTTCCCAATTCTAATGTGGTTGGATATTATTCAACAGTAACATCACCGTTTTGCACTCTACTTTTGAAATTCATTCCATTTACGTTGAGGCAGAATACAACATACAAATGTTACTGTAATAGTGGCTAGGATTAGTTTCAAGGCACTTTAATATTGCACCAGAGAGTAAGACAAAAAATTATATTATTTCTCTTGCTTAAAATTGTCCTGAATTTCTTTCCAGCAAAATAATATGCAATGCAAAGCAACATGGACAAGAATAAAGAAAATCCAATAAATAAAATCTCATATCCGATAACCTCGCCCTAGTAAAATCCTTAATGGCTAGTAAAAAACGTGCTGCTCACAGATGCAAATGTTCCAATCTGTTTAACATTTTGCTCATAGCTCTGAGAGCTGGTGGGTCGACCTGGCGTACGTCTGGAATACCAAAATGTATAGTTGTACTGTAGAGGGTGTTCTCCTGGGCCAGGGACAACTGCCTGTGGGGAACAAAATATTACAATGAAAATGCAGGATTTTGTTGTATGGTTATGCTCCTGATTTTTAAACAGTAATTAATACTTTCTTGACTGTAGCAGGCAGCTTTAAAAGTCAATTTGACTTCCTTGTTACACATATTTCCACATTGCTTTTGCTGCCTGGTCCATACCAGTAAAATGTTTGGATGTTAAACCAGACCTTGTACACATTTAAAAAAAATCAAGATTATAAAACATCCAGGAAAGTTAACACATTATTTCCCCATTTTTACATTGGATTTACATTTCCTACAAGTTATCCTTTTCACAAAATGTCATCCAAACTTCATGTCAAAGTTCACAAAGATACATCTTGCAAAGTCAAAACGTTAGTCAATTTAAAGCAGAGCTATTTCACAAAAACACAAAAATGATAGAACAGACACACTGAACACCATTTATTTGGCTTTTTATTCAAACTTGAGAAAAATATTTGAACAAAGTATCAAATTCTCTTGGAGCCATCTTAGAGCGGCTGCTTGACATCCTCAAGGGAAAGATGAATGTGTGGCTGAGGGGTTGGTGCAGGGGGGCAGGGATTCAGATTTCTAGACCATTGGGATCTCTTCTGGGGCAGACGTGATCTATACAAGAGGGATGGGTTGCACCTGAACTTGAGGAAGACCAATATCCTGGCAGTGCTACATGGGTGGGTTTAAACTAGATTGGCGGGGGCGGGGTGGTGGCACCTTATCCAGGACGACGAAGGCAGGTGAGTTTAAAATTGGTATGGAGGGAGATGAGAGAACATATAGAGAACAGAATAGGCAGGAAAAAGGCAAAGAGCGAGGAAGGTATGTTAGTTTAAACAGCACGTATTTTAATGCAAGAGACCTGACGGGTAAGGCAGATGAGCTTAGGGCATGGATAGATACGGGCAATTGGGACGTTGTAGCCATTACGGAAACCTGTTTAAGAGAGGGGCAGGACAGGCAGCTCAATGTTTCAGGGTACAGATGCTTCAGGAGAGACAGACGTGAGGGTAACAGAGGAAGGGGTGTTGGTTAAGGAGGATGCCACGGCAGTTGTCAGAGGTGACATTACGGATGGTTACATAGAAACATAGAAAATAGGTGCAGGAGTAGGCCATTCGGCCCTTCGAGCCTGCACCGCCATTCGATATGATCATGGCTCATCATCCAACTCAGTATCCCATCCCTGCCTTCTCTCCATACCCCCTGATCCCTTTAGCCACAAGGGCCACATCTAACTCCCTCTTAAATATAGCCAATGAACTGGCCTCAACTACCTTCTGTGACAGAGAATTCCACAGATTCACCACTCTCTGTGTAAAAAATGATTTTCTCATCGCGGTCCTAAAAGACTTCCCTCTTATCCTTAAACTGTGACACCTAGTTCTGGACTTCCCCAACATCGGGAATAATCTTCCTGCATCTAGCCTGTCCAACCCCTTAAGAATTTTGTAAGTTTCTATAAGATCCCCCCTCAATCTTCTAAGTTCTAGCGAGTACAAGCCGAGTCTATCCAGTCTTTCTTCATATGAAAGTCATGCCATCCCAGGAATCAGTCTGGTGAACCTTCTCTGTACTCCCTCTATGGCAAGAATGTCTTTCCTCAGATTAGGAGACCAAAACTGTACGCAATACTCCAGGTGTGGTCTCACCAAGACCCTGTACAACTGCAGTAGAACCTCCCTGCTCTTATACTCAAATCCTTTTGCTATGAATGCTAACATACCATTTGCTTTCTTCACTGCCTGCTGCACCTGTATGCCTACTGTCAATGACTGGTGTACCATGACACCCAGGTCTCGTTGCATCTCCCCTTTTCCTAATCTGCCACCATTCAGATAATAGTCTACTTTCCTGTTTTTGCCACCAAAGTGGATAACCTCACATTTATCCACATTATACTGCATCTGCCATGCATTTGCCCGCTCACCCAACCTATCCAAGTCACCTTGCAGCCTCCTAGCATCCTCCTCACAGCTAACACTGCCCCCCAGCTTCGTGTCATCCGCAAACTTGGAGATGTTGCATTCAATTCCCTCATCCAGCTCATTAATATATATTGTAAATAGCTGGGGTCCCAGCACTGAGCCTTGCGGTACCCCACTAGTCACTGCCTGCCATTCTGAAAAGGACCCGTTTACTCCTACTCTTTGCTTCCTGTCTGCCAGCCAGTTCTCTATCCACATCAATACTGAACCCCCAATACCGTGTGCTTTAAGTTTGCATACTAATCTCTTATGTGGAACCTTGTCAAAAGCCATCTAGTGAGGCTATATAGGTGGAGCTAAGGAACAAGAAAGGGATGATCACCTTATTGGGGGTGTGCTACAGGCTTTCTAATAGTCAACAGGAATTTAAAGAACAAATATGCCGAGAGATTGCAGAGCTACAGGTCAAACAAGGTTGTCATAGTAGGGGTTTTTAATGTGTCCAATATTGACTGGGAATATCAGTATGAAAGGTGTAGATAGGGTACAATTTGTCAAAAGTGTTCAGGAGAGTTTTCTCCAGCAATATGTAGAGGACCCCATACCGGAGAGAACCACACTTGATCTAGTCTTGGGAAATGATCTCTTCATCCCAGCTAGACAAAATTGCTGGAGAAACTCAGCGGGTGAGGCAGCATCTATGGAGCGAAGGAATAGGTGAAGAAATAAGTCTGAAGAAGGGTCTCTACCCGAAACATCACCTATTCCTTCGCTCCATAGATGCTGCCTCACCCGCTGAGTTTCTCCAGCATTTTTGTTTACCTTTGATTTTTCCAGCATCTGCAGTTGTTTCTTAAACTCTTCATCCCAGCCATTACTGGCCTAATCGTTGTTCTGAGACCATGGCCCTTGGTCCCAGATGAATTCTACAGTTGCAAAATGTGATTTGAACTCTGCTCTGCATTAGTACTCTGGTAATTTAGAACTGAATCACCACCCCTTAAGTTCTCTAAACATGTGTTTTCGACTGTCCACGAGTTTAAAATATTCACAATATAGTTACACAGTTTGTTTGGAAAAACCCTTGGGAATACTAATCATCAAAGGCTACAGAATTTAACATAATAAATAATTTCAGCTATTGAAGTAAACACAGAGCTCCTTTATCGGGATCCTGCTTAGAGTCAGAGGGACGTTCATTTGAATATGGCATTTCATATTAATAGGTGGCAAACTAATTTCAACAAAAGAGCATGGTACTGGGAAGTGGGATTGTTTAGAAGTTTATATTTTATACACCCAAAATAGAATCCTACTAACAATATGCAATTTCATTGAGGTGGTCTTCCCACTTGATGAAACACTGCACAGCAACTACTGAGATTGTACTTGCCATTTACAGTGCCTTTGGTTCACACTGAAATGCTATTCAAAACTGTGAATTTATATGTATTAAAATAAAAACAAGTTGTTGGTACAGACCTCAGGGAGAGCAAGGAGAACAGAAGCCTTGTTTGCTCAAAAAGGAAAGTATTAGATCAAAGAAGTTGCAATTTTAATACTTTATTATTGGATATTATCTTAAACGTCAAACCTCAGCCATGAAAGCACAACAGATGGCAAATCATGACACAAAGAGAGACACAAAAAGCTGGAGTAACTCAGTAGGTCAGACAGTCAATGCTATCTGTCCCGCTGAGTTACTCCAGCTTTTTGTGTCTATCTTCGGTTTAAAACAGCATCTGCAGTTCTTTCCTACACAGCTCCCAGCAAAGGCGAGGACCACAAAGGCTGCAGTCAAGAAAGGGTGATCTGGTCAGTCATCAGAAGTAAGCAGACTATCTATCTGTAGATTGATCCCTGAATATGAGAGGCTCAACTTGTAACATAGAAGGGTAGAACAAAAGGCAATGGTATCAATGGGTCTGCAGCCAGATTAAGGTCAATAAACTCTCAACCTTAAGTAAGGAATATCGCCGTTAAATTATTTGTGCAAAGTTTAGACGTTGACAGGCAAATAAAACCCACTTTGAATGCACAAAAATCAGCTATCCACAGGTTTGTTTCACCAAGACGTGCATGAGTGAGACAGTTGGCAGTTGTTTAAGCTCTCTCTTTCAAAGCAATGTGTTATGCTCCTACCTTCCTTTTGGTAATGTTTTGAGTCTTCTCTTTATCTGATTTTTCTTTCTCATTCTCTTTCTGTGAGTGGTTATTCTCATGATGTTCTTGGTCTCCACTATCATCATCTTTTAAACTGCAAATGAGGAAAGCATTTAACTATTATGATTGAAAATACTCTTCAAAAATAGTGTAACAATCATTTTCTATTATATGGAAAAAGAAGTGGTTTATCGGTAGGTTAAATGGTCTTTGCTTACAACATCATCTGGCAAATAATGCCATAAACTGAAATTACAAATACATAACCAGTAGCTCTGAAAATGTTCTACACATGATCTTCAAAAATCACAAGTTGCACAATCAGTAAACCAGGGTGGGAGATTGCAACCTTCACATGGTCCACCCTGTTTCGACTAATGCAATCAACCCGATGTGCACAAAGACCAAATAGAACAAGTTGACTTACAACTTTAGGCTGTGCACGCCATACGCAAGAAAATCTGTAAACCGTGTGTGAGGAACATTCAATGAATGTATTCACATGTTCAAGGCACAGTCTGTCTTCAAGTGAAGACATTCATTGAACCCTAATCTCTCAATCACCCACATACAGATGTAATTATTAATAACTGTCAAGTCATGGATTGTTGATTATGATTTTTTTTTCTTAAACTAAATGTTATAATAGAGTTAACCACACCAATTAGTTGTCTACAATTTACTGTTTGGTTCAATGACACTGATTGGCCTGCTTAATTCAGGACATTCAGTGCCATTGAGCCAAACAATAAATTGTATTTGACAAGTAATAGTATGGTACGTTTTCATGCCATTGATTGGGAATCACCTTAAGATTCACTTGGAAAACAGATCAGGTTTCCGCCTTCCATTTTTCCAAACAGCATTGCAGGATACCATTTCAACCCATCAATTCTATGCTGACTCGCTGAATAATCAATCCTATTCCAGTACTAAACGTTTCCCTGTAACCTGTTCTCACCCCAGGGAAATTTACAGTTGCCAATTAACCCAGTGTACTTTGTGGAAAGAAATTGGAGCACTTGCACGAAACCAACATTATCACCGGGAGAATTTGAAAACTCCACAAAGATAGCAATAGAAGTCAGGATTTAATATTAATCTCTGGAGCTATGAGACAGTAGTTTTACCAGCCATATCACTGTGCTGCCCAGTTATGAGAAATGAGTAAATAATCTGAAGCAGATTACAATGGACCAACAAAATTAACAAGAGATCTGATGATGACAAGGTTTTGTTTTAAATTAATCAGAAAAAATAGTTTTACGAGCCAGTGAACAAAATAATTTTATGAGCTACTAAAGGAAATTTTTTAGGATTTCAAAACCCTTACCAGAAGCAGTGGTAAATGCAGAATTCATAACACCATGCAAAATGGATAAATATTTAGTAGATAAACAGCCCGGGGGGGGGGAGAAACAAAGGAAAGAGGTTTGTGAACATATTTTCAGAAAGCCAGAAATTATGCAAATTCTATGGCTCAAACTTAAAATATAACACATCTCTTCAGCAGATGGACATTCCTTTCAGAATTCAGTCTAAAGAAGTGTCCCGACCCAAAACATCACCAATCAATTTTCTCCAGAGAAGCTGGCTGACCCGCTATGTTACTCCAGCATTTTGTGTCTATCTTTGGCATAAACCAGCATCTGAAGTTCATTTTCATTACATCTCTTCAGTACATGTACCCCGTTCCTACTTTTTCCCTATCCTTTGATTCCTTTAGCCCTAAGAGCTAACTCTATCTCTCTCTTGAAAACATGCAATGAATTGGCCTCCACTGCCTTTTGTGGCAGAAAATTCCACAGATTCACAACTCTCTGAGTGAAAAGGGTTTTCCTCGTCTCAGTCCTAAATGGCCTACCCCTTATTCTTAAACTGTGACCCCAGGTTCTGGACTCCCCCAATATCGGGAACATTTTTCCTGCGTCTAACCTGTCCAATCCTTTAAGAATTTTAAGTTTCTATAAGATCCCCTCTCATCCTTCTAAATTCCAGTGAATAGAAGCCCAGTCGACCGATGCTTTCATCCTATGTCAGCTGCACTCCCTCAATAGCAATAATGTCCTTCCTCAAATTAGGAGACCAAAACTGCACAGAATACTCCAGGTGCGGCCTAACCAGGGCCCTGTGAACTGCAGTAGGACATCCAAAACTCAAATCCTCTCGCAATGAAGGCCAACATGCCATTAGCTTTCTTCACTGCCTGCTGTACCTGCATGCAAAAAGTTTGAAATAAGTATTTTATGACACCAAAAACCCACAAGGAACAATTATTAGATACATCATAATTCAACTTGGTGTAGGAAAACGGCTTGTGCATGTTATATGTTCTTGTGGTATTGTTTGAAACACTGACTTGCTATTGGGGAAAATCTGCAGGAGAAAAAGGAGTCATGATGGGGCTTGATAGATTATGAACTCATGTATTAACGTTCGGTGCCAACAACAGTATAACAAAATACTAAATAAAAATAGCACCAACTAATCGGCATGGAACAGAAGAGCAGCTGAATGACTGGAATTGCTAGACTTGGTTTTCCTCTGTTCAATATATTGGTATTGGTATGTTATTATTATTGTCACGAACAGTGAGATAGTGAAAAAAATGATTTTGCATGCTATTCAGTCAAATCATACCATACACGAGTACAATGAAGCCATACACAAGAGCAACAGGTAGCGCAGTGAAAAATAATTAGAATGCAGAATATGGAATTAAATACTTTATTGCCACATGTGACAAGGCACAGTGAAATTATTTGCTTGCATACCCAAGGTATATTATTATAGCTCTTGAGAAAAAAGAGCAAGGGCAGCAATGAGGTAGGTTGGGAGTGCGGGCTAAGACCTTAGATTATGATAGGTTTGTTTAGTAGTCTAATAATAAGGAAGAATCTTTTCCTGAATCTAGTAGCATGTGCTGTCAAGCTTTTGTATTTTCTGCTTTCTGGGAGAGGGGTTAGAGAAAAGAGGAAATGATTGAGGTCCTTAATTATTTTGGCATCTTTTACGAGGCAGCATTAAGATGGAATTAATTTGGGGGGAGGGTGGGAGGCTAATTTATATGACAGTCTAAGCTTCATCCACAACCCTCTGCAATATTTTTGCAGTCTTGGGCAGAGCAGTGGCCAAACCAAGGTGTGATGCATCCTGATAGATTACTTTGAACTGTGAATTTTATTTTTAATTGATAAGGATCATCAGAGACATGCCAAATGTTCTTAATTTTCTGTGGGAGCAGAAGTATTGGTGTGTTTTCTTGGTTGTAACATCAAAGTGGTTGGAAAATTATTAGTGATATTTACACCCAAGAACTTGAAGCTCTCAACCATCTCCACTGCAGCACCATTGTTGCTGACTGAGACATGTACATCATCCTGTTTCCTGAAGTCGATGACTAGCAGCTTGTCTTGCTGACATTGAGGGAGAGGTTGTTGTTACCATGATACTAAGCTCTCTTAGGGTTACTTAGTCTCCTTCCTGTACTCATCAGTGTTCAAGATCTGGACTGCAACAATGGTGCCATCTGCAAAATTGTAAATTAAGTTAGAGCCTAATTTGACCACATAGTCACAAGTATAGCAGGAGGTTAAGAATATATCCTTGCAGGGCACCAATGTTGAGAATTTTCATGGAGGATGTTTTGTTGCCTGTCGCTATTGATTGTGGTCTATGGGATAAGAAGTCAGGGATCCAGTTGCAGTGGTGGGAGGAATGGGGCTGAGCCGCATGCCCAGGAACCCCAATATCTCTCATTTCCCTTTCCCCTGACTCTCAGTCTGAAGACGGGTCTCGACCCGAAACGTCACCTGTTCCTTTTCTCCAGAGATGCTGTCTGACCCGCTGAGTTACTCCAGCATTGTGTGTCTATCCCAGGTCCAGGGGGTTGGAATGAGTTATGATGCAGACCAAATTTTGCAAAGTCCATAACTACGGATGAATTCACTCATTGTGATTACAGATCCACAAACTGATGGGAAGGCATGAAATGTCAAGTCACTTGCGTAAAAGCCAAAAATAAGCACCCGTGATCAACACAAAATGCTGGAGTAACTCAGCGGTCAGGCAGCATCTGAATTATGCTGCCTGACCTGCTGAGTTACTCCTGCATTTTATGTCCATCTTTGGTGTAAACCAGCATCTGCAGTTCCTTCCTACACAATAAGCACCTATGGATATACAAGAATGCCAATGTTCATTTCTAGCTTACCCCAGAGACTGATGAACACCAAACCTAAACAGCACGGCTAACAGCTGCAAAGTTGCTGAAGCCTAAAATTTGAATGGGATTTATTCGGGATTATTCAGGAGTTACAAAATTATGTGGAAGTAGCAACCATTACTTCAAAACCAGTCTTCAGAATATGTTTGAATGTTTATTGCAAAGAATAATCAGTTTGAAATTAAAAGCACAGCTAAGCAAACAGACAAGTTTTCTATTCTAGTTGGCATCAGCCAAATGTAAGACAATGGGTGATGTTAACTGGCCAACATCATACCAGAAATGTCAGACAGTATATGTGGAGGGAGATCACCTGGATCCACCTATTCCATGCCCCCTCGTCTCTTTATACAGGCTATCTCCCCTCCAGACCTGAAGAAGTGTTCGACCCAAGATATCAAATGTCCATTTCTATCCACAGATGTTGCCTGGCCCACCGAGTTCCTCCACATTCAAGCATCTGCCAGTCTTTAGTGCCTCTATCTTTTTGGCATTCATAATCTTTTACTGGAAAATTGTCAAAACGCAAAACCATCAAACGGAATGCAGTGACAAAAAGCAAGCAATTTATCAGATAATAAAGGAAGATACATTGCAACCGTACAACAAGCTGGTCCCTTAAACATTGTATTTTACTTGGCCAACTTGGGCTGCCTTGATTTACAAAATAAGAAAGTGAAAACGTGAACATTGCGCAACATTCGCAATGTTAACAGATGAAGACGCTGTTAAACCACTTGGAGATGGAAGTGAGCCTTTTGCGGCCGCCCCGCAGCCCTACTGCCAGCGTTTGGTGGATGAAGGAAGGAAGGAATGAATGAATGAATGGAGGCATTTGCAGCAGAGCGGGGCGGCCGGGCATTTTTAAATGGATGGACTTCGCGAACAAGGCCGCCAGCAGCGGAGGCAAAAGGATGAGGAGGGGGTGGGGTAAGGAGCCAGTGACTCACGCGTCGAACTTGTTGTTCATGGCGGCGACGAAGGGGGGCTCTCCTCGTTGGGGGACACTCCCCGTGGAGCGGCGGCTCCAGCTGCGCCTTCACTCGCGGCACGGTGCGGGGCACATCCGGGGCACCGAGCCCGCCCGCATACGTCACGCTCCATAGCAACGGCCGCTGCCGGTGGAGGAACACGAACACGAACACTTTCCACCCGAAACGCCCCCATTCCTTCAGAGATGCTGCCTGTCCCGCTGAGTTACTCCAGCTTTTTGTGTCTATCTTCGGTTTAAACCAGCATCTGCAGTTCCTTCTTACATACTTTAACCGCACCCCCCACTTCACTTTCTGTCCTGGGTCTCCTCCACTGTCAGAATGAGGCCCAGCGCATATTGGAGGAATTGCACCTCATATTTCGCTTGGGCAGCTTACACCCCAGCGGTATAAACATTGACTTCTCTAACTTCAACTAACCCTTGCTATCCCTCTCTTCATCCCTCTCTTCATCCCTCCTTCACCCTAGTTCGACTAGTTCACATCCTCCTGATTAATTATAGACAATAGGTGCAGGAGTAGGCCATTCGGCCCTTCGAGCCAGCACCGCCATTCAATGTGATCATGGCTGATCATTATGCCTCCTTGTCAACTTCCCCTCAGCCAACAATGAAATATTCTACATTTCCTTGATCAGCATTTCTCTCGTCTCCCTCTCCCCTGACTCTCAGTCTGAAGAAGGGTCTCCGCCCAAAAAGTCACCCATTCCTTCTCTCCAAAGATGATGCCTGTCCCGCTGAGTTACTCCAGCATTTAGTGTCTTATCTTTGGATGAATGCACGGCTGCCAACATTGGGTGAGAGTCGGGAGTGAGAAATTGCGAGAAACTAAGCCTGAGGGAGCGCACGACTGAGGGGTGGGGGGGTGGGGAAGGTGTGGGGGGGACGGTGCTTGGGGTGGGAATCCCATTGGTACAGAGCTTTTGCATTTTTCAGCTTGAGATTGTGCAATCTGGTGCATACTGTAGTGAGTCTTTTAACTTACATTTCAATGCAATATTTATGCTTTAAATTGGATTAGCTATGGCTAAGGTTAGGCTAAATTTCATTCCTAATTACATTCCACAGTAGAGCCAGGCTCTGATCAACAGCACATGAATGATCTTAGTATATTCATGTATGGAAATCAGATTATAATCAAACACTTGGCCCATGTTGACCAACCTGGGTCTCACTGCACACCTGATACTACTACTGACCCTGACTCCAGTTGCATACCTTCTCTCATTCCTGACCCTGAATCCAGCCTTACACCTGGCCCCCTATTCTACCCTGATCATAGCTGCTTACCTGCTTAGGTTCCCAGTGCTGAACACTTCCATTGTCCCAGCTTTGACTGCACACCTAGTACTATTCCAGACCTTAACTCTGGATGCACACTTGGCCTTGCTCCTAGCCCCTCTGCACTGACAATATATCTGGCCCACGCATAAAGCCCCATATCTGACCCCCTGGACTTAACCTATTACTTAACCTATTACGTTAAGCACCTATTTAGTCCATAGGTGCTTATCTAATGCGATAATCTTTACCAAATGTTGTATAACAAAATTTGATACATCCATTGGCTTCCTTGTTATCTAACATGTTAGTTACTTTGTCAAAGAAGTCATCAATTGGTTGAACACAATTTCTCACCAATAAAATTATACTCACTCAGCTGTATAAGTATTCTGTTACCATTTCCTTAATTTTCCTAACAAACTGTCCTGAAATCAATTTCACCCCCAATATTTTCAGTATTTTGCTGTCATCCTCTCAGCTGGCTTTTCCGAAATGCAAAGTCCAATAACTATATATTTAAGCAATATTATTCTATTAAATGTGATCTTGAGAGTACATAATATTTTCTGTAGCATTCATAACACAACAATGATAAAAGATCTTTGTTTTGATTGCACCTACCAACATGCATACATTATTATATTACAGTTAATATGTACAGAGGGCAGATTTTTGTTCCAATGCTCCCCATAGGCTGTGGGCCGAGCATCAAAAATGTGTCTAGAAATCAGTTTTCGTGACCCAAGTCATAGAACTACATGAAATTTTCCACAGATTTAGATGAAATATAATTGAGAAGGATGTCATAACTCGTCGATGCCAAACGTTGCACATTAATTAATTAAACTAATTAGAAAATGAGATCGGGAAAGTAAGCGCCTTCTCGTGGCCAATGCCCATATTACACCATGGGCAGCCTATTTCCGTGTTGCAGTCCATTTAAACTATATATTATTATACCAATATATATATATATATATCTTGTAAATATGACTAATCATATATAAT
The DNA here is from genome assembly GCA_038087875.1 of Malacoraja senta. Classification (NCBI taxonomy): domain Eukaryota; kingdom Metazoa; phylum Chordata; class Chondrichthyes; order Rajiformes; family Rajidae; genus Malacoraja; species Malacoraja senta. Next base: position 5,600,604 of record CM075984.1, on the reverse strand, counting down.
TAAGTATAATTATATTATATAAAAATAATATGATGAATATAATTGTGAGTGGGTTTTTTTAATGACACTGTCGCAGAGGTCCTGCTCCTGAACCAGCCTAATTAATGGGTTAGGGCAGTTCTTGTGGGTTCCTCCCTTTACTGAACCCCACTGACTGCCAGTGTGCAGAGTGGGGGTCACGGCCATAGTGGGACTGGGGCAGTACCAGGCTGGGGGGCAGTACCAGGCTGGGGGACAGTCCTGCAAGGCATCTTCCAGTCGCTTTAATAGGGAATTTAATGAGACTGCAGCAGAGGTCCCAGGTTTTAAGGGCTCATGAACCTGCCTAATTAAATGGTCAGGACAGATCCTCTGGGTTCCCCCATTTAGTGAACCCCACTGACTGCCATAGTGGGGAGAGTGGGGATGACGGCCATAGTGGGACTGGGGCAGTGCCAGGCTGGGTGACAGACCTGTAAGAGACTTGTCTTATTTCTGATGTAAATGTCACATCCTGGCCAAGAATCGAATGCTCTGATGTTTACTCGATGAGTATTCATTTTAAGCTACAATGAGCTTATATTTATGTTAGAGACCCCCCAATGGTGCCTTTGCAAATGAGGGCTACCTTTAACCTAAAAGAACCCTAAAAGTGTTGCATTGTTTATCTCTAGTTTGTGTGTGTGTCTGTGTAAACCTTTCAAACGTGTATCCGTGGATGTAAGTGTGTATGTACGTGTGGATGGATGTGTGTGCATGTATGTGTGGATGTGTGTGTGGATGTGTACATGTATGTCTGCATGTGAATGGATGTGTGGATGTGTGTGCGGATTTATGTGTGCATGTATGTGTGTGTTTGCATGCATGGAAGTGTGCGTACGGATGGATGTGTGTGTGGATGTGTGTATAGAAACATAGAAAATATGTGCATGAGTAGGCCATTCGGCCCTTCGAGCCTGCACCGCCATTCAATATGATCATGGCTGATCATCCAACTCAGTATCCTGTACCTGCCTTCTCTCCATACCCCCTGATCCCTTTAGCCACAAGGGCCACATCTAACTCCCTCTTAAATATAGCCAATGAACTGGCCTCAACTACCTTGTGTGGCAGAGAGTTCCAGAGATTCACCACTCTCTGTGTGAAAAATGTTTTTCTCATCTCGGTCCTAAAGGATTTCCCCTTTATCCTTAAACTGTGACCCCTTGTCCTGGACTTCCCCAACATCGGAAACAATCTTCCTGCATCTAGCCTGTCCAACCCCTTAAGAATTTTGTAAGTTTCTATAAGATCCCCCCTCAATCTTCTAAGTTCTAGCGAGTACAAGCCGAGTCTATCCAGTCTTTCTTCATATGAAAGTCCTGACATCCCAGGAATGAGTCTGGTGAACCTTCTCTGTACTCCCTCTATGGCAAGAATGTCTTTCCTCAGATTTGGAGACCAAAACTGTACGCAATACTCCGGGTGTGGTCTCACCAAGACCCTGTACAACTGCAGTAGAACCTCCCTGCTCCTATACTCAAATCCTTTTGCTATGAATGCTAACATACCATTCGCTTTCTTCACTGCCTGCTGCATGTATGTATGTTTGTATGTATGTGTGGATCGGTGGGTGGACTGTCGCAGTCATTCACCAGCATGCCATTATCATAAGTAATTCACTCATTGTTTAAATAATTTGACCAAATATACAGTGAAACGATCGACATTAAAATAAAACTTTATATAATGATTTATTTCCCCAATTTATTTTGTTTACATTACATCTGATCTTCATCTGAATATTCTTCATCAGATTCAAAGTCTTTTGAAGTGACGATAGCACTCTGCATGATAACCCGGGATACACTGCTGCCTCCTAATAATGGAAGATAATATGTGTCAGGGAGTATTTTACATCTTTTCGTGTTTTATATTATGTAAGACAATATCCACAAATCAATGAGGAAATTAAACATGTATGCATGTCCAGGTAGATGGGATGGCAAGTCTGCAAATGATCAAATTAGTGTTCATTAAAGCAGAGTGCATGTCCACACAAAACACTTTTGTGTGGACAGGCTCTGAAGAGTGGAGGGGCAGAAGCTGCAGAAAAAAAAATCTCATATTACTTAGGTCTGCATGGACTTCAATTCATAAAATGTCAATCTCTTCTTAATGTCAATTAGACTTACACTAATTTACTGCCATAGATAACTTAGTTCAAGTTCAAGTGGAGGAGCAGAGGCTGCAGAAAAAAAAATCTCATAGTCATTAAGTCTGCATGGACATCAATTCATAAAATTTCAACCTCTTCTTAATGTTAATGAGAATAACAATAGGTTACTACCATAGAAAAAATAGTTCAAGTTCACATACACCAATTCATTTCTACAGAAACATCAACCATTTCTGACCATTTTTCACTCCAATGGAAGCCTATAAAGTGCGATCAATATCCCTCCGTTTTTCTCCCGTGGTCGGGGCCTGGAAATTGGCTGCTGCGGACGGCACTATGTACAGCCTCCCCCACGCCCGCGGAGATGATCCAAACACACCCCGCGGCTCCGCGTTCGCGAATCGGCCGCTTCTTAATTGAGACCACAGCTTCACTATATTAAGTACCTACAGTAGGCCCCGCGGTTGGATCACTTTTTCCCGGTAGGTTTTCGCAGGCAGCTCCGAGATTAGATGTTAAAGATTTATTAGACTACAACAAACTGGCATTAGTGAAAATGTTTAATTTACTGTGTTATGGATATACATAGTTTAGGCCCTCAACTTCATGAATGAATGAGTGAGTGAATGAATGAATGAATGAATGAATGAATGAGTGAGTGAATGAGTGAGTGAATGAATGAATGAGTGAATGAATGAATGAATGAGTGAATGAATGAGTGAATGAATAAGTGAGTGAATGAATGAGTGAGTGAATGAGTGAGTGAGTGAATGAGTGAATGAATGAGTGAATGTGAGTGAAGGAGTGAATGAATGAGTGAATGAGTGAGTGAATGAATGAGTGAATGAATGAATGAGTGAATGTACAGCCTCCAAATCTCATTTTTTCACATTATAAAAGGGTGCAATTAAATTAATTAAAGTGCATACAGATTAATTTTCATTAATTCAGACTTTAGATCTTACCTTTCAGTTCCAGTTGATTCACAAAGTTTGACTGCAGCACCTCAGCAGGGACTTTCCTTTCAAGGCTTTGTTCCTCTTCTATGCACAGCAGCACATTCTTCAGACTTCTTAATGCTTTTCACACTAAATTCAATTACCCTGCTGCAAGTTTCCATGACATATATTCCACAGAACTAGAAAGAACCTTCATCGGAATCTCCAGTAAAACAGGCATTAGTGAAGTCCTCTCAGCCATGTTGTGTGCTCCCTGCCTAGCTAGCCTGAAACAAAGCGCATGATTGGCCAACTGGCATACAACTCAATGTTAAACGTGCTTTGATTGGACTAAAAATACCCGAAAATTTTCCGTTTTTTCTCTAATTTAATTTAAAATGTGCAAGTCTTGTTTATGACGAGTTTCAGGGGTGATTTATATAATTTTTTTACACCTATTTCCTTCGCTCCATAGATGCTGCTGCACCCGCTGAGTTTCTCCAGCATTTTTGTGTACCTGTGAAAATTTAATGTAGTTCGGTGACTTGGGTCACGAAACACTGGAATAAAGCTCCTCGGCCCACAGCCTACCATTCCCAATTACTTTTACATTGAAGTGATTGAAATCCAAGTGAAGTTTAAATGGCATCAGAAAAATAAAACCTCCAGAATGGATGATATTCATTACGTGGTTGGTTGGAGTCAGAATCAGCACAATCACTGTATTAAACTTTGAATCTTCAGATGTTCTGGTTCAAGTTAAACTAAAGACAAATAATAACCTCCTCACACATTCCCCTGTAAGTATCTCTGTCACTCCTTTGAAATATGCCCCTTCTTTGAACAAGCTCTTCAACATCGCATCTGAATCAGTTTCCATCTGATTACACTCCTTGAGGATGTTAAGATTGGGGACATTTCTATTCAACCTGTCAAAGGAATTTGGGGGGGGGGGGGTCAGAAATAGTCAGTGAGGTAAACAAATATAATAGTTGAGTGGCAAATGACAAGAGTGCTACCTTCCCAATATTTAACTGAAGGAAATAATGGGTTATCGGGGCTGTATGTTGTGACAGACAGCCTGACACCTTGCATGTCATTTTAATATTACACTTATCCCATCCCCTGGATATTCCGGATTAATAAATTAAGGTTTTGTCAACTAATTACAAATCAGGCTATTTACAAATCAATAACATTAGGCAACTCCGAAACACAAAGCACTGAGCATTGGGATCCAGACATCACGGACATCTGGCAATGTTCTCCGTCTGAACCAGGGGCCACGGAGCGTTTTTGAAAGTGGGGGGGGGGGGGGGGGGTGAGCGATCACTGATCACTGGCCTTAGGGGTATCTGGTGAGGGAGTGGAGCAACCGAGTGGGGGGAGGGTGTGGGAGGGGGGTGTCTTTTTGGTAGGGACTTTATGAAATTTGATGTATTAAAATCATGTTTTAATGCATTGTAGAAGTATGATTTCAATGTTTTTTGTTTGAAGTATTTTTAAGAGGTAAAATTTTAAGGGGTAACTTTTTCCACACAAAGGGTGGTGGGTGTATGCAACAAGCTGCCAGAGGAGGTAGTTGAGGCAGGGATTATCCCAACATTTAAGAAACAGTTCGACTGATACATGGATAGGACAGGTTTGGAGGGATATGGAACAAAAGCAGGTAGTGTAACTGGGACATGTTGGCGGGTGTGGGCAAGTTGCGCCGAAGGGCCTGTTTTCACACTGTATCACTCTATGACTACATTATACCTTCACCATGCATGAATGCTTCAAAATCAAGTGGTCGAGGTTTATTGCCATATATTCAAGCATAGAAACATAGAAAATAGGTGCAGGAATAGGCCATTCGGCCCTTCGAGCCAGCACTTCCATTCAATATGATCATGGCTGTTCATCTAAAATCAGTACCTCTTTCCTGTTTTTTCCCCATATCCCTTGATTTCGCTAGCCCCAAGAGCTAACTGTAACTCTCTCTTGAAAACATCCGGTGAATTGGCCTCCATTGCCTTCTGTGGCAGAGAATTCCACAGATTCACAACTCTCTGCGTGAAGAATCCTCCTCGGCCTACCCTTTATTCTGACTGGCCTACCCCTGGTTCTGAACTCCCCCAACATCGGGAACATTTTTCCTGCAGTTAGTGTAAGTGAAAATCTAGCAGGCAAGCAGGATGCTTTCACCAACCACCCCCATTTGAAGGCCACTATTTTCCACCGTTTCTACCCAGTGCTTGGTACTTACTTTCAGGAACCATTGGTTGTCCTCCAGGATGCACCAAGCCGCAGCCTGATCCATGTCGGTCACCTGGGCGAATTCGGCACAGAGATTCTCACGGCAGCGGTGCAACGCTTCCGACGGCCCGGGACTCTTGCACTGAGGCTGCTCCATGGCCGGAGCTGCAGCGAGTGACTCGCCATGCCGGCAAACACTCGCCAGTCCCGGCTCCCCGTCCGCATCTGGCCCCGCCGCTGCTTCTGCTTCCACCCCTCCCTCAGCCCCGGCTCTCCAACACCCGACAGTGCGTGAGAAATTTGTGATCAGCATGAGAGCATGAGAATTTGGCCAAATGCGTGATTGTCACGCTCAATGCGTGAGAGTTGGCATCCCTGTGAATGGAGGAGGTGGGGAAAAACCTGTTTTCTCATCGCAAGTTTCAGGAGATTCCCCCAAACACTTCACAGCAAATGCAGTAATTCTGCAGTGTTGGGAATGCACCAATCAATTTGCAAACAATTAGTTTTTAGAAAGAGCTATACAGTGGAAACAGGAAAAGCAGACGTGCACCTCTTTAACATGCTGACTTAATTATTGGAGGAAATCTATAACTGCAGTATAATGATAATCTTTTGTGCAATATGAATTGAGTAATAAATTATTGAAAATGATTCTAGAGATAACATCCTTGCTCTTTTTGAAGTTGTGTCATGGAGTTCGTCATGCTCAAATGACAGAAAATTAGTGTCTTGCTTCAACGTTTCATTAATCTTGACTTTAACTCATCAGCCAAACCACGCACCCATCAATCGTTAACTAACTACTTTAACTCCCCTTCCCATACTGACCTTTCTATCCTTGGCCTCCGTCATTGCCAGAGTGAGGCCACACGTAAAACTGGAAGACCAGCACCTCACAAACCAACGGTCCAATTTTAGGTAACTAACTAAACAACCCCCCCCCCCCCCCCCAACTTCATATCTCTTCCCCCGCCCCACTTTACTCGAAGCTAGAAAAATAATATACCATTTGGTTGTAAGCTGCCCAAGCAAAATATGAGATGCTGTTCCTCCAATTTGTGTTTAGCCTCTGACAATGGAGGAGGCCTCGGACAGAAAGGTCAGTATGGGAATGGGAAGGCCTCCTCCATTGTCAGAGTGAGGCTAAATAGCATCTCATATTTTCCTTGGGCAGCTTACAGCCCAGGGGTATGTATATTGATCTCTCTAACTTCCCTCTCTCTCCATCCCCCCCCATCCAAGTTACACCAGCTTTTTGTTCTCACCTAGCTACAGCTAACAATGACCTGTTTCCTTTATCATTGTTACTTTTTTGCATCTTTCATTCATTTGTTCTATATCTCTCGACATCATCTATATCTCTCGTTTCCTCCCCATGACTTTCAGTCCGAAGAACGGTCTCGACCAGAAACGTCAACCATTCCTTCTCTCTAGAGAGGCTGGCCATCCCTCTGAGTTACTCCAGCATTTCGTCTCTATCTTTGGTGAGAGATAGAATCAGGGGGAGTTGATGGGAATATGCGGAGAATAAATAGGAATCCGTGTAATTGTGTTTTTGATGGTCAGTGTAGCCTCAGTGGGCTGAATGGCTTGTATAACACTGCAGAAACGAAACAGAGATACAGAGTGCAATGAAAGGGATATAAAGCCAAAGAAGATTACATATCTTGTGGACTGAAACCCATAGAAGCTAAATACTTAGTTCTATATTTTACTCTGGATACCAAATTGAGGGTGAAGATTTATTATAAGGGAAGTTGAAAGGGGAGGAGGATTGGATATCAAATACCACATTCAAGATTTAAGACCATGATCCGATAAGGACTTTACAGTGCCATTCATATGCAGTGAAGGTAGAGCTTCATAATAGACGAAGCATGTAAAAAGCACCGCAGCATAATGGTGCAGCAGGTAGTTCTCTGCTTCACAACTCCAGCAATGAGTTTAATCCTGAAGTTTGGTGTTATCTGTGTGGAGTTTGATGTTCTATGTACTATGGATTTTTTTTCCAGTTTTCTCCTATATGCTAAAGACATGTTGGTAAGTGAACTTCATCTGGCCAGGAGTGTTTCAAATGTCATAAGAAAAATGAACTGCAACCAGAAGCAGTAAAAGCAGAGAGTGTGCACAGTGTTGAGGATACTCAATTCCCAAAGAAAATCATTGCGACCATGATGCTGGAAGAGAAGGAAGTAAAATTCCAGGTGGATCGTGGAGCCACATGTAACATCATTCCCAAGATGCATGCAAAGGATGTGGATGAAACCAAGCAAGTATTGTCGATGTACAAAAATACGACATTGGTGCCTCGTGGAAAAAGCAAGGTGAAACTAGTGAACCCAAAGAATGGAAGGAAATACAAAGTAGAGTTTGTAGTCCTGGAGGAAGACTGCATTCCAATCCTGGGAAGCAGGACTGCCCAGCAGATGGGGTTCATCTCAGACTGTAAAGAGAACGTAATGACATTGAATGGCAGTGAAATCCCTCTGAGCAAGGAAAGACTGATGGCTGAGTATGCTGATGTGTTTGAAGGGACAGGTAAATTCGAGGGCAAGTACCATCTGCAGCGTAACGCCGGTGATCCAGCCACCATGAAGAGTCCCTGTAGCCTTACGGAGTAAGCCGAAAGAGGTTAGACAGACTAACAGAAGCTGAAATAATTGCCCCAGTAGAGACACACACTCCATGGGTATCCAGCCTTGTGTGTGTAGAAAAGCCCAATGGAAAGTTGAGTGTGTTTAGATCCGAGGAATCTGAACAAGGGGTTGAAAAGAAGCCATTACCCAATGACGACGATCAAAGATGTCCTCACAGACCTGAATGATGCCAAGGTCTTTAGCACGTTGGACGCCAAGAATGGGGTTTGGAATGTGGAAGCGGATGATGAGAGTTCTCAGCCTACGACATTTAACACACCGTATGGCAGATATAGATGGAGACGCCTGCCATTTGGTCTGTCCACAGCCCCTGAAGAGTTCCAGCGATGACAGAACCAAGTGTTGGAGGGCCAGGAAGGAGTGAGGTCTGCTGCTGACGACATCCTAGTGTTTGGGAAAGGAAAAACTACAGAGGAAGCAGAAAGAGACCATGACAGGAAGGTCAGAGCTCTGATGGAGAGATGTCGTGACAGAAACCTGAAGCAGAACATAGAGAACGCAAAGCTGAAGGTGAAGGAAGTCACTTTCATAAGACATGGAGTCTTTGCTGCAGGACTGAAACCAGATCCAGGGAAGGTAGAAGCAGTGCCACAGATGCCTAACCCAAGGGATGTCCAAGGAGTTCAGCGATTTATTGGGTTTGTTAACTACTTGAGCAAATTCCTTCCTGGACTAAGCGACTTATGTGAACCGCTACGCAAGCTGACACAGAAGGATGAAGTTTGGTGGTGGGCAGGGGTGCATGACAGGGCAATGATGGAAATAAAGAAGCTAGTAACTGCAGAGCCAGTGCTCAGATACTATGATCCATCTAAGGAGCTGACAGTACAAGCCGATGTGTCAGAAACTGGACTTGGTGCGGCGCTGATGCAGGAGGGCCATCTAGTTGCCTATGCCAGCAGGGCCCTGACGGATGTGAAGACCAGATATGCACAAATAGAAAAGGAATTGTTGGCAGTGGTGTTTGGTCTAGAGAGGTTCCATGTGTACACATATGGAAGGCCAGTGAATGTGCAGTCAGACCATAAGCCACTGGGTATAATCGCCACAAAACCACTTCATCGTGCACCAAAGAGATTGTAGAGGATGCTGGTGAGGATGCAGACCTATGATGTGACAAAAAGATACAGACCAGGGAAGGAGATGCAGCTTGCGGACATGCTGAGCAGAGCATATATTCAGACTGGCAAGACTGACAAGATCATGAGAGAACTGGAGACTGTAAACCTAGCAAGGCACATCCCAATATCACAGCCTCTGCTAAATGACAAAAGGGATGCAACAAAAAAAGATGAGGCTATGCAGAGACTGCAAGATGTGATCAAACGAGGCTGGCCAGAGAACAAGGATGTTGACCCAGAACTTATCTCCTATTTCCATGTGAGGGACGAGTGTTGGAGATGACCTCATCTTCAGAGGAGAGAGAGAGTAATCATCCCTAAAGCCAGGAGACGAGACATGATCACACAAGTACATGATTCCCACATTGGAGGAAATGGCTGTTTAAGAAGGCAAGAGAATGTCTGCACTGGCTCGGAATGAGTGCAGAAATCAAGGAATTTGTACAGAAATGTGAGACATGTCAAGCTCAAGGGAAAGTGCAACCAAAAGAAACACTATTCCCATGAAATTCCAGAGAGGCCATGGGCAAAGGTGGGTGCAGATTTGTTCCACTTGGATGGAAGGAACTATTTGATCACTGTGGACTACTTCTCAGGATATTGGGAAATAGACTATCTAGAGAAAACATTGGCATTTGTCATCCAGAAAATCAAAGGCCAGTTCGCAAGATATGTTCCTGCACCAACATTCCCAAGTCCCTTTGCACTTCCGATTTCTGGATTCTCTCTCCATTTAGAAAATAATCTATGCCTTTATTCTTATTACCAAAATGCATGACTCCGCACTTTGCTACACTGAATTCCATCTGCCACTTCACTAACCTGTCCAAGTCCTTCTGCAGAGTCATTGCTTCCTCTACACTGCCTGCCCCTCTGCGAACTTCGCCACAAAGCCTTCAATCCCCTTATCCAAATCATTAATAAACACCGTGAAGAGAAGCGGCCCCAGCACCGACCCTTGTGCAACTGCACGAGTCACTGGCAGCCAACCTGAAAAGGTCCCTTTTATTACAACTCTTTGCCTTCTGCCATCCACCCAACCCGCTTTCAATGCTAGTATCTTCCCTTTAATAACATGGACTCTCATCTTCCCTAGCAGCCTGACGTGCAACACCTTATCAAAGGCCTCCTGAAAATCTAGGTAAACAATTTCTACAGCCTCCCCTCTGTCTGTCCTGCTATTAACTTCCTCAAAGAACTCCAGCAAATTCGTCACTTCGGCCTATTTTATCATAAACTAAGTACTGCGTAATCTCATCCTTTATAATTGAGTCTAAAATCTTACCAACCAGTGAAGTCAGGCTAACCGGCCTATAGTTTCTAATAGGCTGCAGGGAATAAATGGAGGAATGATGTTGCTCTGAGGGCTGGAATAGGCTTAATGGTCTATATGTTTCTTCCTATGTTGAAAGGAAAATTTAAGTATAGATTAGATTATTTAAAAGAGTTGCAAAAATACAAAATACAAAAAATACGTAAAAGGAGAGCGGCAGTGAGAAAAGGTAATTTCTGAGAAACATGGGAAAACAGGCAGGAGGTTTTTGGGTGTTATCCCATAAATTTTGACCTGTCTTCTGAACAGGTGCAGCTGCATAATCAGCAGGATTCATCTTCTTGGTGCCACACGATTTAAGTCCAACTGCTACCTTCACTAGTGGCATTTCGGGAACCAACAGAACATAGAATATTAATAGCACATGAACAGGCCCTTCGATCCACAATGTCTACACTGACCATGATACCAATCTTATCAATCACATCTGTCTGCACCTGGTCCCCATCTCCCAATTTCCTGCCTGTTCACATGTCCGTCTAAATGCCTCTTAAAGGTTGATAATATATCTGATTCTGCCACTCCCACCGATAGCACGTTCCAGTCACCCACCACTCTGTGTAAAAACTTTGCCCCTCAAATCTCGTTTATATTTATTCCCCTCATCTTAAACTTATGCTTTTTGGTATTTGACATTTCCACCGTGGGGTAAAGAGCGTCTACCATATAGAATAGAATAGAATAGAATGCCTTTTATTGTCATTCAAACAGACAAGGTTTGAACGAAATTTCATTCCTGCAGTCATGACATTACAAAAAAAAACAAGACACACACTTAACACAATTTACACAGTGAATCTCCAACGCCTCCTCACTGTGATGGAAGGCAAAAGTCTTATCTCTTCCCTTTGTTCTTCTCCCGCAGTCTAGCAGTCCAACTGCAGCATCGAGGCGACTGGGGCTCACGATGTTAAAGCCCCCGGCAGGCGATGGTAAGTCCCGCGGCCGTTTAAGCCACGCCGGGCGATGTTAGGCCCTGCTTCGAGTCACTTAAACCTCGTGATTCTGGCGGGAGAAGTTGCCGTTGCAGGAGCTCCAAAAAGCGGTCTCCCACCAGGGACCTGTGAGCTCCTGATGTTCCCGTCCACCGGGCCTGCGGCCGGAGCCTCCGAAGCTCCGAAGTCGGGTCGCAGCCGCGCGCCACCACAGCTCTCCACGCTCCTAAGTCGGCCAGCTCCGCGATGGTGAGTCCACAGGTTCCACGACTGGAGCCCTCAGGTTGGTTCCAGTTGGAGGCCGCCGCCAGCTCCACAATGTTAGGCCCAACGACACCGGAGACCCGACAGTGAAAAAGTCGGGTCCCCGTACAGGGAAGAGATTAAACGGTTTCCCCCAACCCCCCCCCCCCCCCCCAACACATATACATAGCTAAAAAATAATAAAAAATTAGAACCAAAAACATACATCTAACGGGACAAAATTTTTTAAAAGACAGACGCACTGCAGTCGAGACGCTGCCATTAGGCGCCGCCACACTCCATGCCTTAGAAATTGTGTATATTTCTATCAGGTTGCCCGAATGATACAATATAATAATACAGCACAGAAATAGGACATTCCTGCAGGCATCAGCTCCTAAAAAGGGTTCTCAAAGTTGTTCCATACCCACCAACCTCTTCCCAAATTCCTGCAAAAATTTACCCTCCAGCAGTGGAATCAGCATGAACCAAAATAGTTCCTGCCAGGCAATGTTAGTGCTCTGGCCAGAAAGGGGTGGGCGTTTTTTCTGGACAGGCCAGACAAAAAGTTTAATTCTCCATCCCAGACCTCCTCTCCTCATTGGCCATGAGATCCCGTGAAGTCCTTATGAAGTTTCTTATAGTACTAGGCAATGTACAAACTTTTAATACCGGCCATCCAAAAAAAGTGCAAGATTCTGTTCGCCCAGGCTCTTTGGTGTAGGAATCTAACAGCAATCCCTCTCCTGGATTGAACTTGCTGCCCGAAAACTTCTGCTTCAACTCAGTCCATTGTTCACAGTCAGTATTTAAGAAGTGCACTCCCTGCTGATCTTAAAGAAACTTGTCTACAAATATTAAATTGGCTTTGTTCAGATGTTTTTTCCTTTTCCTACATGATTTGCAATCAAACTTCAGCTGGGAATCAAAAAGCAGTGTTAGAGGAACTCAACTGGCCAGGCAGCACCTGTGGAGGAAATGGATAGATGACATTTTGTACTGGAGCCCTTCTTCAGACTGATGATGGTGGTGTAGGGGAGGGGAGGTGGGGAAAGGGGAAGGAGGAGAAAGCTTCCAGAGTTCGTCCAGCACTGCTTTTTGTACAAGATTCTAGCATCTGCAGTTTCTTGCATCTCCTGTCCTGAAGTGTCCATTTCCCTCCACAGAGGCTCCGTGACCTGCTGAATTCCTCGAACATTTTAATTTTTTCTCAAGAATCTCATATCTCCATCAGCAGACAAATCAATCAGCTCTGTCCAATCTCAACAAGCTGGCTGAATAACTAGGTTGAACAATTCACTTACAGCAAAATGAAGTAAAAAGAGTTGATTTTATTTAACTTTAACATTTTACAAACATGAAAAGAACGATTGACACATACACATAAAATTAAGGCAAAATAAATATTATACATTAATAATACAAATTAATCTTTGTTAAAACTACTTAATTTGGAAAAAAAATCCCAAAGGAATGGCAATCATACATTTATATTTTTAGCCCCAGAAGATGTACTATGGTCAATGGTAATAATGCCTGAACATGTCATTTGGAAACTCAGTTATACCTTAAGGTGTAACATACATGCGTAGACTATTTTCTAAATGGGGTGAGAATCCAGAAATCGAAGGTGCAAAGGGACTTGGGAGTGCTGATGCAGGATTCCCAAAAAGTTAATCTGCAAGTCGAATCAGTAGTAAAGAAAGTAAACTCAATGCTAGCATTTATTTCAAGAGGACTTGTATACAAAAACAGGGATGTAATGTTGAGGCTCCATAAGGTGCTGGTAAGGCTGCATTTGTATTATTGTGAGCAATTTTTGGCACCATATCAGAGGAAGGATGTGATGGCTCTGCAGAGGGTCCAGAGAAGGTTTACAAGAATGATCCCAGGAATGAGTAGGCTAACCTATGATGAGCGTTTGTCAGCACTGGGCCTCTTCTCGCTGGAGTTTAGAAGAACGAAGGGGGACCTCATTGAAATATACAGAATAGTAAAAGGTTTGGATAGAGTGGACATGGAGAGCTCGTTTCCACTAGTATGAGAGTCTAGGACGAGATGTCATAGCCTCAGAATTAAAGGACGTTCATTTAGGAAGGAGATGAGGAGAAATTTCTTTAGTCAGAGGGTGGTGAATCTGTGGAATTCTTTGCCACAGAAAGCTGTGGAGGCCAAGTCAGTGGATATTTTTAAGGCATAGATAGATAGATTCTTGATTAGTACAGATGGTAGAGATGGGGAGAAGGTGTTAGGAGGGAGAGATAGATCAGCCATGGTTGAATGGTGGAGTAGACTTGATGGGCCGAATGGCCTAATTCTATTCCTTATGACCTTATATTACAAGAAAAGCATATAAATAAAAGGTTACATCTAATTATTAAATTAACCACATCTGACCATAAAGTGTAATCAATTATTTTATGGAGGAAAAGTGATTATAACATTTTTTGGATTTACACATTTATCTACTCTAATGCGACTTCCTGGAGATGGTAGCCATTTCGCAGATTAAGGATAAATTTCAAATTCTTATAGTTTTATCATCATTTAATTCTGAACTTATTCAGTAAATTCTTCTTTGTAAATTCTGAACTTATTCCTCCACTGATGCAAGTTTTTCTGGCTTTAGAGATACTGTAGAGATACAGTACGGATACAGGCCCTTCGGCCCACCGAGTCTTCACCGCCCAGCAATCACCCCGTACATTAACACTATTTACACACGTGGTCACAGGGAGAATGTACAAACTCTGTGCAGACGCACTGATGTCAGGTTTAAACCTGGGTTTCTGGCGCTCCAAGACAGTGACTCTACCCCTGCTCCACTGTGCCGCCCTTTTCTGCTCATAGTAAAATGCTATGACAAGAATCCAAGAATTTTAGGTTATTGTTTACAGATTTATTCAGATTAATTCCAACAGTTTGATAGTTTAATAAATATAAATTAACATAAAATGACAATCTGAGATGCAACTTATCCATTGCAATAATTATTGATCAAGCTTCATCAGCATGCTGTAAAATTAGATCAATTTTTGCACAGTTGTGCTTCATTACCTCTAAAAATACTAAGATTATAAATATTCAGTTGTTAATTATACTACTTCATGGCATACCCTGAAAGGAAAGACAAGTAATTAAAAACAAAGAAGAATGTTACTTGTAAGCAATTATTTGGATGGCTTAATTCCTCGAATCAGGCTATATAATTTTACATCGCTTTCAAAAAAGGAAATAAAATTGTGCTTGATACAGGGAACTGCGGATGCTGGTTTACAAAAAAAGACAAAGTGCTGGAGTAACTCAGCAGCTCAGGTAGCATCTCTGAAGAACATGGATAGTCAATGTTTTGGGTCAGTACCCTTCTGAAAGGTTTATCTTTCACTAACTACTTTTAGTTCACATAAATGGAATAAATCATTTTGTGACTTTAGTTTCTAAAATATTTTAGAATCAGTGGAATTAACTGTTAAGATGATTTAGAAAATACAAAGAAAAGAGTTTTGTCCTTCCATGCTTGCCAACTTATGGATTTTCCTCGCATGTATTTTAATGGTTAAAGAGTATTAGGCTGATAAAACTTGAAAGACAAGAGTTAATACTTCTGATCTGATCAGCTTACTGAACATTTCACTTAAAACTGGATCAAGAATTGATCCATTTTTGGCACTTTTACAATGCAGAATATCTATACCTACACTGGGAATATATTTATTGTACCTAATGTATTCCACTGCAATTTAATTGTTTGAGTTACACCAGGTAAACAATGTCTGTCAGTATTCAGTCTGCACAGGTAGCGATGATACATTATTCATACATGTAATGTAGTGCCGAGGTCACTTGTTCAATGCTCAATGGAACAAACCCAAATAATATCACATTGACTTAAAAACCAAATACTAAATATTTTGTTATTGATTGGTCTCCAACCACACAGAATTTGCTCACGCTGAAAAAAATAATGCAATGCTATTCATGCACTAAAAGGCACTGTACCTTTTTTGTTCATATTCTACCTTAATGCAATCCAATGTCAAACAAATTGAGAGAGGAAAAACAATGGCATCAATGAACAACAGCCTAAGTTCCAGTTTTGCTAAAATGATGGAAAAATCCAGCCCAGAGGTCACAACACAGCAGCTTTAAAACCCAGTGAACTGTGTAATACGGTGTGTGCTGAAAGTACAAACTGAATTTAAATGTCATTCTCATTTACCTTCAATAACATCAAAGCAGCAGGAGACTGATCGGCTCTTTGTCCATTGCTGCGTGCAGAGCTACTAACTCTTTGAAGTAGCGTCCACTTCTGGGGCAGCTTTTGTTCTTACTTCTGTGCAACAAGCACATTGCCAGCTTGCTTAAAGCAGAATTGCTTATTTACAATGACGAGTCCTGTCACATTTTATTAATGCAAAGGGGGCTGGGCATTGTGATGTGAAAATTGTACAGTGTGAATGTCTCCAGAATGACTCTTCTGATTTTTTGTTGTTGTTTTCAGACTGGCGCTTGTGGGATTTGGAATCTGTATCCTACCTCTGCATCACTGAGGTATAGGAGACCTCATAGAAATAAAAGAGAAAGTTATGTATTAGTACTCTTGTAAATAAATATCAAAATCTCTTCACTGTAGAAAAATCTTCATACAGGTATGGAAGTAGCAAAATCTAACCTTTGGTCTAATGGTAAAAGTAACCTACCAAAAATTAGTGGCACTTCATTCAAACACTGAAAGTTCATTAATAGCCAAGTCGGAAAAATCAATGAAAATGTACATTGGCATTACAAAACACACATAAAAACTACCAAAAAAACATCTTACAGAAAGTGTCTTAAATGTCAAAAGTGATTTCTTGCTTTGCTACAATTCATTGAGTCCCTTTAAAGCACCCAAAAATATAATTATCTTTCAACGCACAAATGTATAATTCTCTTTCAACGCACACTCTTTTTTCTTGAACATATTCTGGAAATATGTGTAGGTTCAATATATCAATTTATTTTTTATTTCAAAACCATTTCTCTACTAACTCCGCATGTCCTCCCAAAACAGTAATTCAAACCTGTATTGTAGACACAAAATGCTGGAGTAATTCAGCGGAACAAGGCAGCATCTCTGGAGAGAAGGAATGGGGGACGTTTCGGGTCGAGATCCGTCTTCAGATTTAAACTTGTTTGTTCTTTTTGAATGAATAAGCAGTGTTACTACCAACAATAGCTCTTCTGCTTTTCAGTTTTATGTTGAACTATTTTGCGTTCATGAAATGAATCTCCAGTGAAAACGGAATTCCAAAAGAGCAAAGCTGATTTAGGAACAAAGGTTTTGCCTTGATTTTAAATTTCTCGACTGTTTGAATCCATCAACGCTGCATAAGTCTGTCATCTTATTTAGTTCTCGAACACTCCGAATATCTACACTTTTCTATTCCTCTCTAACATATCCTTTGTACTGCTTTAATTTGCTTCTTAAAAGTGTCTAATCAAGACTTTTGTGATAATCCTTGCTGTATCTTAATATTGCTTGGCATCATTTATTTTGTTTACTGAACTTTGTTGCAGCTGTGTAAAAGATGCTATATAACGGTGGCAGTTCTTTATGGCCGATATGTTGCAAGATGTCATAGTGAGAGAAACAAATATAGTCATCGAGTCATACAGCATGGAAACAGGCCTTTCAGCCCAGCTTTCCCATGCCAACCAAGGTGTCCCATCTACACTAGTCCCACCTGCCTGCATTTGGCCCATATCCCTCTAAATCTTTCCCACTCATGTGCCTGTCCAAATGTCTTTTAAATGTTGTTATGGGTTCCGCCTCAATAACCTGTACCTCCTCTGGCAGCTCATTCTATATACCCCCCATCCTCTGCATGAAAAAGTTGCCCCTCAGATTCCTATTTAATCTTTTCCCTCTCACCTTAAATCTTTGTCCTCTGGTTCTTGATTCCTTAACTCAGAGGAAAATACTCTGTGCATCTACACCATCTATTCCCCTCATGATCATATACACCAAGATGGCGGATGTGCAGGAGTGGGCGCCGTTTGTATGGCAGCCTGCCTGCAGTCCGTCGTCTAACTCTTTTATTGTTTGAATATTTTTTATTTTTTTATTATTTGGAGTCTATTCTTTCTATGTGGGGGGGGGGGAACTGTTTTAACCCCAGTCCTACCTGGTCGGAGATGCGGTTTTCCTCCGAATCGCGTCTCCGGTCTCCCCATGCGGCCTTCCATCGGGCTGGAGCGGCGTTTCCTGCCGGGGACCACAGCTTCGGCGACACAGCGCTGGGACACCAACGGGGAGCGGGCGATGCCTTGTCGGGTCGCCGCTCCGGAGTGCTGTGACCGCCGACCACCAACATCGAGCAGCCGTGGTCTGCGGTCTGCGGTTTGAGGGCATCCCGCCACGGGCGGGCGGCGCTGGATCAAAAACACCGCGGAGTCGAAGCTCCAACCGGCGCGGCCTGAAGTCCGCGGGCATCGCAGTCTCCGGGGAAGGAACGGCCGCTCCAGACACTTCCAAGCCGTTGAGGACTTTCCACCCGATGCCGGTGTTCCAGCTTCCCGGCGGGTGAGTCTACAACATCGGGCTGCCGTTGCGGCGACTGGCTGCGGAGGCCTCAGACTGGCCCCGATCTCGGGTGGACTAGGAGGAGGACTGGACACTTTGGTGCCTTTCCCTCACGGTGGAGAGTGTCGACTCTGCTGTGGGGGGATGTTCATGTTGAATCTCTAAATAGTGTGTCGTGTCTTTTTTATTCTACCTTTTTATTTTTTATTTATATGGTTAATTGTCTGTAAAGCGCTTTGGTTTCAGTAATCTGATTGAAAGGCGCTATATAAATAAACTTACTTTACTTTACTTTACTTTACCTCTATAAGATCACCTTTCATCCTCCTGCTCTCCAAAGAACACAGCCCTAGCCAGCTCAAGCTCTCCCTATAGCTCAGACCCTCAAGTCCTGGCAATATCCTTGTAAATCTTCTCTGTACTCTTTCCAGCTTAACATCTTTCCTACAGCACGGTGACCAAAACTGAACACAATACTCCAAATGTAGCCTTATCGGTGTCTTGTACAGCTATAACATAACATCCCAAGTTCTATACAACTCTCAGACACCTCCTCCTACTTATCCTTGGACCATAATCCCATAGACGAGCACCAGACCTTAATATCACTCACCATTTCTGATTTCAATAGTCCCGCTCTCTGCTCTCTAAAGCCTCCAACCTTATCATTACTTCAAGTAGCCCTTGCTTTCCCTCTCTCTCCATCCCCTCCCCCTTCCCAGTTCTCTCACCAGTCTTACTGTCTCCGACTACATTCTATCTCTGTCCAGCCCACTCCCCTGACATCAGTCTGAAGAAGGGTAGCGACCCGTAGTCACCCATTCCTTCTCTCCAGAGATGCTGCCTTCCCTGCTGAGTTACTCCAGCATTTTATGTCTACCTTCTATACTCAATACCCTGACTGATGAAGGCCAATGTGCTGAAAGCCTTCTTGACCAAGAAATGTTAACACATCCTTCTTCCTGGACAGTTCCTCAGCGTCGAGGGTGATTTGCTTCTACTTTGGTTTTGTGGGTTCAAATGTGATTTATACTCCTAACATGGTACTGCAGATAATTCGAGATGGACCAGAAGGAGACTGACAAGAGTGGGTAGGTACATGGTTTGTGAGGTTGGTGCCATTCTTCCACTGCATTATATAATGTTTTTGTGTGCTCCTTTTGCATGATGTTGGATTTCTCAATGCTGTGCCAAATGTTCCATCTCCACTTTGTGTGGCCATGGGTCAGTGATTCTTTGGAGTAGGTGGGGATGTTGCATTTCATCAAGGAAGCTTTGAGCATATCCTAGATTCCTTCCCTCCATCTTCCTGTGGCAGAGCTTGGAAAAGTGTCTCTGTTTTGGAACTTAATGTCAGACATACAAATGAAGCTCATGCAATGTACCTGGCCAAGTGTAACTGGGACGTCAGTGCTGGTGCCTGGGAGATGACATTGATGTTGGGAGGTACTTCAAGTCTCAGAGGCATAAGAGAAGGGCAGATCATCACTGCCTGGTAGATCAGGAGATTTGTGTTGGGTTTGAGGTCTTTCTCTTCAAATATCCCTTCCCTCAGCAGATAAAGGGTGTGCTTGTGCTCTGATGGCAATGAAGAATTCCATCATAGTTGCTTTCTGAGAAGTGGCTGCTAAGATACAGGAAATGGTCCATGGTTATCATCCCACTGTGAACATTCACTGCTGGAGGGCTTAGTGTTGCAGTGGACGGAGGTTGGCCGACGACCTTTGTCCTGCAGATGTTGAGCGCAATGCCCATTCTCTCATATGCTTCAGTGAACTAGATGACATGGACCTGGCACTTAGCCTCCAATCATGCAAAAATACAAGCATTGTCTGCGTACTACAGTGCGACCAGAGGCTTGTGTGACATTCCCCCGTGTTATACCCCATTCTTCAACTCTCCATCCGTTCAAACGACCAAATAGCTCTCCTCCCGGAAGTCCTTGATTGCTTCCACAACTTCATCAAGTTTCTGCTTTGTCCCAGCATCTAAAATATTGTTTATATATCTGTGGTTAACGATCACTCCTCTTCCTTCTTCCTTCAGCATGACTCATAAGATAATCTTTGTCTAAATCCTCTCCAATGTCCACATCAGTGGGGTTTCCCTCACTGGATTCTGTTTCTGATTCATCAAATCATAATCAGATAATCACCTGCAAGTTATTCATGTTGAATGGGAAAAATAAATTGTTTCATACCAATCCTATACTTTCAATGTAAATGGTTATCTCAGTGTCTTAACAGATCAAAACAATTAAAATACAGCACTGAATTCACATAAAAAGTACAACAAATTACCAATATCAGAACAGAAATACTGCTGTGCTTTCAGCCACCTGGCCATACCGTAGCAACAAATCTTGGGCTACAGTGCACTCTTCTGGAGGAAATAAGGTATTGCTAGTACATTTTGAAAAATTGTATTTATATAATGCCAGTAAAATATGTCACTTTGGGGTCATTGTAATCACATATTTTAAAAGGGTGGTACATACTTTCCTTTTATGAACTTTTTTCACAAGTTTACAGCTCTACATCTAGCCAAAAGCATTAATACTTTGAACATATTTTGCTGATTCAAACCACATTGAAGTGAAAAAAGATATGACAAAGACTAACAACTTTAAAAGAGAAGGATTATAACCAACAGTTTATCAAAGTAAAAAGACACAAGCAAGAAAATGCACAGCTACCCACTGAATTTGCATCTTGTTCCTGAAGTTATAATGAAGTTACAAGTTACACTTGCAGTTACATCCCCATGGTATTTCGTCATAAGTTTTGTGAAGGGAAGATCTTGCCTGACGAATCTGCTGGAGATCTTTGAGGATGTTAATAGCAGGACAGACAAAGGGGAGGCTATAGATGTTGTTTAACTGATTTTCAGAAGGTCTTCGATAAGGACCTGCACGTCATGCTGCTAGGGACGATGAGAGTCCATGGTATTAAAGGGAAGATACTAGCATGAATAGCGGGTTGGGTGGATGGCATAAGGCAGAGTGTTGCAATAAAAGGGGCTTTTTCAGGTTGGCTGCCAGTGACTAGTGGAGTTCCATAAGGGTCAGTGCTGGGGCCGCTACTCTTCACGTTATATATTAATGATTTGGATAAGGGGATTGAAGGCTTTGTGGCCAAGTTTGCAGATGCTAAGATAGGTGGAGGGCAGGCAGTGCAGAGGAAGCAATGACTCTGCAGAAGGACTTGGACATGTTAGGAGAGTGGGCAGAGAAGTGGCAGATGAAATTCAGTATAGCAAAGTGCAGAGTCATACATTTTGGTAATAAGAATAAAGGCGCAGATTATTTTCTAAATGGAGGAAGATTCCAGAAATCGGAGGTGCAAAGGGACTTGGGAGTGCTGGTGCAGCACTCCCAAAAAGTTAATCTGCGAGTCGAATCGGTAGTAAGGAAGGCAAATTCAATGCTGGCATTTATATCAAGAGGACCGGAATACAAAAACAGACATGTAATGCTGAGACTCTATAAGGTGTTAGTCAGGCTGAATGTGGAGTACTGTAAGCAAATTTGGGCCCCATATCTGAGGAAGGATGTGCTGGCTCTGGAGAGGGTCCAGAAGAGGTTTACAAGAATTATTCCAGGAATGAGTGGGTTGGCATATGATGAGCGTTTGACAGCACTGGGCCTCTACTCGCTGAAGTTTAGGTTGAGGGGGGATCTAATTGAAACTTACAGAATAATGAAAGGCATATAGCAGTGACTAGTGGGTTGCCACAAGGCTCAGTGTTGGGACTCCAGTTATTTACAATATATATTACTGATTTAGACGAGGGAATTAAATACAACATCTCCACGTTTGCGGATGACACAAAGCTGGGTAGCAGTATGAGCTGCGAGGTGGATGCTATGAGGCCGCAAGGTGATTTGGATAGGTTGGGTGAGTGGGCAGATGCATGGCAAATGCAGTATAATGTGGATAAATGTGAAGTTATCCACTTTGGTGGCAAGCACAGGAAGGCAGATTATTATCTGAATGGTGTCAGATTAGGAAAAGGGGAGGTGCAACAAGACCTGGGTGTGCTTGTACATCAGTCACTGAAAGTAAGTATGCAGGTACAGCAGGCAGTGAAGAAAGCTAAAGGCATGTTGGCCTTCATTGCGAGAGGATTTGAGTTTTGGAGCAAGGAGGTCCTACTGCAGTTGTGCAGGGCCTTGGTGAGACTGCACCTGGAGTATTCTGTGCAGTTCTGGTCTCCTAATTTGAGGGACATTATTGCTATTGAGGGAGTGTAGCATAGGTTCACCAGGTTAATTCTCAGGATGGCGGGACTGACATTTGATGAAAGAATGGGTCGACTGGGCTTGTATTCACAGTAATTTAGAAGGATGTGAGGGGATCTTATAGAAACATATAAAATTCTTAAAGGATTGGACAGGCTAGATGCAGGAATTTTTTTCCTGATGTTGGGGGAGTCCAGAACTAGGGGTCGCAGTTTAAGAATAAGGGGTAGGCCATTGAGTACTGAGATGAGGAAAAACCTTTTCACCCAGAGTTGTGAATCTGTGGAATTCTCTGCCACAGAAGGCAGTGGAGGCCAATTCACAGGATGTTTTCAAGAGAGAGTTAGATTTAGCTCTTAGATGCTACAGGAATCAAGTGTATAAAATCATGAGAGGAATAGATCGGGTAGTTGACTATATATGGGGGGAAAAAGCAGGAACGGGGTACTAATTTTGGATGATCAGCCATGATCAGCCAAGTGGCCTACTCCTGCAGCTATTTTCTGTTTCTGTAGAGTGGATGTGGAAAGGATGTTTCCATTGGTGGGAGAGTCTAGGACCAGAGGTTTTAGCCTCAGAATTAAAGGGTGCTCATTTAGGAAGGAGGTGAGGAGGAACTTCTTTAGCCAGTGGGTAGTTAATCTGTGGAACTCATTGCCACAGAGGGCCGTGGAGGCCGTCAGTAGATATTTTTAAGACAGAGATAGACAAATTCTTGATTAGAACAGGTGTAAAGGATTATGGGGAGAAGGCAGGAAAATGGGATTAGGAGGCAGAGATCAGCCATGATTGAATGGTGTAGACACAATGGGCCGAATGGCCTAATTCTACCAAAACTTGTGAACTTGTATTTATCAGTACAAGGAATTCATGTTTTTGGTGCTTATATTTATCATATGACAACTGCAAAAGGGAAATAACTGTGAATATAAATAAGAACCACAGGTTTGAGGCAGGGCTGCCAACTCTCACGCTTTCAGCGTGAGAATCACGCCTTGGAGCCAATTCTCACGCCCTCACACTGATGACCGAGTTCTCACGCTGAGTTCAGTCCCTGCGCAGTTTGTCCCTTTGCGCCACATGCCAGCGTGATCTGTCCGGTCTGGGGAAGCGCGTCGGTTGACGGCTGTGAGTGGTCGCGTCCCTTCTCTTCTCTTTTGGTCGAATGTGCAGCCGCCGACAACATGAAGCGGCCAGAGATGGAACTAACCCGGTGAATCAGTTGTAAAACATTGGGGGGGGGGAGAACGACGACGACCACAATTAGGCCAAACATCTCGGACAGGGTTCGGACTATGGGCACACGGCCCGTAACCCGAAAAAACACGTTTTTTTTTTTCAATTCGTTTTCGCGGGGTCGGGGCAGGCGAGCTGACCTGAGAACTGCGGCCAGTCCCTGGGATGCGAGCTGATCTGGGAACGGCAGCCAGTCCCTGGGCAAGCAGAATGCCAACTTGATCAGTATGGACCAATTGGGCCCAAGGAAGAGAGAGGGGAGATAGGAGAGAGAGGGGGTGGAGAGGGAGGAGATAGGAGAGGAGAGAGGGGGAAGAGAGAGGGGTGGTAAAAGAGAGAGGGGAAAGAGGGAGAGAGGGGGGAAAGAGAGAAACGGGGGAAAGAGGGAGAGAGGAGGGCAAAGAAAGAGGAGATAGAAACAGAGGAGAAAGAGAGGGGAGAGAGGGCAAGGGGGAGAGTGAGGTGGGATGGAGAAATGGGGAGGGAGAGAGAGGTGAGAGAGAGAGGGGGGAGAGAGGGGGGGAAAGAGGGGAGAGTGTGTGGAGAGAGCAAGAGGGGATAGAGGGGGAGATAGAGAAGGAGGGAGAAAGAGAGGGGAGGGGGAGGGGGGAAGAGAGAGGAGAGAGAGAGAGGGGGGGAGAGAGTTAGGGGAAAGTGAGGGGAGAGAGAGTTAGGGGAAGAGAAGGGGAGAGAGAGGAGAGAGGGTGAGAGGGGAGGGTGGAAAGAGAGAGGAGAGAGGAGGCGAGAGAGGGGGGAGAGTGAGGTGGGAGGGAGAGAGGCGAGAGAGAGGGGGAGAGTGAGGTGAGGGGAGAGAGAGGGAAGAGAGGGGAGAGAGAGAGGGGGAGAAAGAATGGAGAGAGAGGGGAAGAGAGGAGAGGGGGGAGAAAGAGAGGGAAAGGGAGAGAGAGGGGGGGGAGACAGGGGAGAGAGAGGGGGTGTGAGGAGAGCAGAGAGAGGGGGAGGGGAGATGGGGGAGAGAGAGGGGGTGAGAGGAGAGAGAGGAAGAGAGGGGAGAGAGAGAGGCAGGAGAGTGAGAGGGGGAGAGTGAGGTGGGAGGGAGAGAGAGTGGAGAGAAAGAGAGGGAGAGAGGAGAGAGAGAGTGGGGGAGAGAGAGTGGGGGAGAGAGAGGGGGAGAGAGAGGGAAGAGAGAGAGGGGGCAGATAGGGGGATATAGAGGCAAGGCTGCCAACTCCCATGCATTGAGCATGAGAATCACGCATTTTGCCAAATTCTCACGCTGATCACAAATTTCTCACGCTCTGTCGTGAGAAATTCTGTGATCAACGAAAATTTCAAAACTAATATAAACTGCATGGGCCACGGAAGTTGGAAGGAGAAGCAGCGGCGGGGACTGGTGCGGACGGGGAGCGGAGATGGCGAGTGTTTGCTGGGCTGGCGAGTCGCTCACTGCAACTCCGGCCATGGAGCAGCCTCAGTGCAAGAGTCCCGGGCCGTCAGAGGCGTTGGAAGCGTTGCGCCGCTGCCGTGAGAGTCTCTGTGACAAATTCGCCCAGGTGACCAGCATGGATCAGGCTGCGGCTCAGTGCATCCTGGAGGACAACCAATGGCTGCTGGAAGTAAGTACCAAGCACTGGGTAGAAACGGTGGAAGATAGTGGCCTTCAATTGGGGGTGGTTGGAGAAAGCACCCTGCTTGCCTGCTAGATTTCACTGTAACTGCAAGAAAAATGTTCCCAATGTTGCGGGAGTTCAGAACCAGGGGTCACAGTTTAAGAATAAAGGGTAGGCCATTTAGGACTGAGATGAGGACAAACTTTCTTCACACAGAGAGTTGTGAATCTGTGGAATTCTCTGCCACAGAAGGCAGTGGAAGCCAATTCACTGGATGTTTTCAAGAGAGAGTTACATTTAGTTCTTGGGCCTATTGAAATCAAGGGATATGGGGAAAAAACCCGGAAAGAGGTACTGATTTTAGATGAATAGCCATGATCATATTGAATGGCAGTGCTGGCTCGAAGGGCCAAATGGCCTATTCCTACACCTGTTTTCTATGTTTCTATGCTTGAGTATATGGCAATAAAACTCAATCACTTGATTTTGAAGCATTCATGCATGGTGGAGGTATAATGTAGTCATAGAGTGATACAGTGTGAAAACAGGCCCTTCGACCCAACTTGCCCACACCCACCAACATGTCCCAGCTACGCTACCTGCTTTTGGTCCATACCTCCAAACCTGCCCTATCCATGTATCAGTCTAACTGTTTCTTAAATGTTGGGATGGTCCCTGCCTCAACTACCTCCTTGTTCCATACACCCACCACCCTTTGTGTGGAATAAGTTACCCCTTAAAAAGTTACCTCTTAAAAATACTTCATACAAAAAACATTGAAATCATACTTCTACATTGCACGAAAACATGATTTTAATACATCAAATTTCAAAAAGTCCCTACCCTGGGAGGGGGGACACCCCACTTCCACACCCTCTCCCCACTCAGTTGCTCCACTCCCTCACCGGGTACCCCCAAAGCCAGTGATCAGTGATCGCTCAGCCTCCCCACTTTCAAAAACGCTCCGCGGTCCCTGGTTCAGATGGAGAACACTGCCAGATGTGAGCGGGGAACTGAGGCCAGTTGTCCATGATGTCTGGATCCCAATGCTCAGCGCTTCATGTTTCGGAGTCGGCTAATGTTATTGATTTGTAATTAGCCTGATTTGTAATTAGTTGACAAAACCTTAATTTATGAATCTGGAATATCCAGGGGATGGGATAATTGTAATATTAAAATGACATGCAAGGTGTCAGGCTGTCTGTCACAACATACAGCTCCGTTAACCCATTATTTTCTTCAGTTAAATAGCACTATTGTCATTTGCCACTCAACTATTATGTTTGTTTACCTCACTGACTATTTCTAACCCCCCCCCCCCTAAATTCCTTTGACAGGTTGAATAGAAATGTCCCCAATCTCGTTGTTTTATTTATTCAACACGTAGATGAACATCCTCAAGGAGTGTAATCAGATGGATTCAGATGCGATATTTAAGAGCTTGTTCAAAGAAGGGGAATATTTTAAAGGAGTGACGGAGATACTTGCAGGGGAATATGTGAGGAGGTTATTATTTTCTTTAGTTTTAGCTTGAACCAGGACATCTGAAGATTCAAAGTTTAATACAGTAATTGTACTGATACTGACCCCAACCAACCACGTAATGAATATCATCCATTCCGGAGGTTTGACTTTTATGATGCCATTTAAACTTCACTTGGATTTCAATCACTTCAATGTAAAAGTAATTGGGAATGGGGATCATTGGAACAAAAATTTGCCCTCTGTACATATTAACTGTAATATAACAATGTATGCATGTTGGTAGGTGCAATCAAAACAAAGATCTTTTTTATCATTGTTGTGTTATGGATACCACAGAAAATATTATGTACTCTCAAGATCACATTTAATAGAATAATGTTGCTTAAATATATAGTAATTGGACTTTGCATTTCGGAAAAGTCCCAGCTGAGAGGAAGACAGCAAAATACTGAAAATATTGGGGGTGAAAATGACTTCAGGACAGTTTGTTAGGAAAATGAAAGAAATGGTAACAGAATACTTATACAGCTGAGTGAGTATAATTTTATGGATGAGAAATTGTGTTCAACCAATTAATGACTTCTTTGACAAAGTAACTAGCATGTTAGATAACAAGGAAGCCAATGGATGTAGCAAATTTTGTTATAGATAATTTGGTCTGTGAAGTGCCCCATAAAAGATTACTGCATTAGATAAGCACCTGTGGACTTGAAAGTAATAGGTTAAGTCCAGGGGGTCAGATATAGGGCTTTATGTGAGGGCCAGATATATTGTCGGTGCAGAGGAGCTAGGAGCAAGGCCAAGTGTGCATCCAGAGTCAAGGTCTGGAATAGTACTAGGTGTGCAGTCAAAGCTGGGACCAGGGGAGTGTTCAGCACGGGGAACCTAAGCAGGTAAGCAGCTATGATCAGGGTAGAACAGGGTGGGGGCAGCTGTAAGGCTGGACTCAGGGTCAGGAATGAGAGAAGGTATGCAACTGGAGTCAGGGTCAGGAGTAGTACCAGGTGTGCAGTGAGACCAGGTTGGTCAACATGGGCCATGTTTGATTATAATCTGATTTCCATACATGAATATACTAAGATCAGTCATGTGCTGCACGTGTTGATCAGAGCCTGGCTCTACTGTGGAATGTAATTAGGAATGTAATATAGTCTAACCTTATTCATAGCTAATTCAATTTAAAGCATATATATAGCATTCAAGTGTAAGTTAAAAGACTCGCTACAGTATGCATCATATTGTAGCGAGTGCACCCTCCTCCCCCCCCCCCCCCCCCCCCCCCCCCCTATGTTCCCCCGGGCTTGGTCTCTCGCAATTTCTCACTCCCAACTCTCACCCAATGTTAGCAGCCCTGTTTGAGGCCTAATAATTATGTTTTAAATATTGTTGTGCTAGTGAAGAGCTGCCATATGGGAGCACAGTTTTTTTGCTGAGACTGCTATGAAAACAAATCATGCTACACAATCCCCTGGTCATATCTATAGTGTGAACAAATTCTCCTTTACACTTATTTTTCCTCAGTTGGCTCAACCAAATTAAATCTGGGATTTATTTTCACAAGTGGGGTTCTTTTGCTGGATATAAAATTGGTCCTGGATATCAACTTAGAATAATAAAATCAAATTTGAATGAAAGAGTAAAAGGTAGGCAAGGCAGAAAAATAAGGACCTAGGTTCCTTTGGGTGGTATTGTGGTATGGTAGGGGGCAGACTTCACCACAAAATGGGATTAGCACCGTTGATGGGGCTGAAAAGTAATTGGACAAGGTTCAGGAACATTTTATATTTATCTAAAAGAGCTGCAATGTCATGTCCCACAAGGGCCTGAGGCAGGTAGAATTTTTGTTCAATCTTAAAACAGGCTTGAATGCCACACGAATATAGGGGTAATAGTTAAGCTTATGTCAATAGAATTGATTAAATCTCCTGAACAGCCAGTGCTCTTAACGCCAGAATGAAACAGATGCCCTTATCCTTGGAGGAATGCAGGGTGGAAATAGGGAGCATATTTTGGTGCAGGTTTGGTCATCTTTGAAATTTGCAAAATGCTGTCAATTATAAACAGACTTTAAAATATGATGATAACCAGCTTAACCCTGAGCAATAGTCTAACATCGGCACACTATCAAGTGCACAGGGAATGCCTAATGTTGCCAGCCAGAATATTTATAATGATTTATATTATTTAATAAATTATATTATTCCACCTTCCACCTTGACCCCAGATGAAGTAACAGGATCAAGTAAAATGAACAATTGTGAAGTGGAACACTTTTTAAAAGGTATGGAAATATTGGCCCCAAAGTACAATAAGATACACCTCAGATAATCTGGCATCCTGAGGATTCTTGGAGGTAACCCCTATTAATACCCAAAGACACTTTTACATCATTTTTAATAACAATATGTTACACGATACTATAATAAATGTTCCACTGAGCCTGTTGAGGTTTGAGAGCAAGAAACATGCCAATATTGTGGACCCAGCTCCAGCATCATGGTCCATGCTGTGTTGTAAACCTCTAACACCATGGACAACTGTGGCTGCACACATTACACGCACTATGGACTAATCAGCGAATCATCAGGATTTCTTAAATAACCATATGCCAGATTATCAGTTTTGCTGCATTATGTAGGTCAAAATGATTGAGAATAATATTTGCTGAAATGTCTTTCCCTCTCAGAAGGTAAATAATTGGTTTGTTCAGTGAGATAGTCAAAAGCAGAAATAAAATTAATTATATCTCGTACTTTCCAGAATACAGTTAATTACCGATAAATGTAGTGTTCCATTTTATTTTGCTTGATATACTATTGCATGTCTCAAGAGAATAAAAGATCCATCATACCTCTTTGATTATTTCTCCTAAGTTCTCCTGACATTGGAATGGCTTCCTAAATCCACAAGAAACATAATATTATTTCACATCAAATAATCTATTACTTATTATATAACCTAAAATAATACAGATTATGAACAGAACAAAAATTTAGTAAGTACAAATCAACCCAATTTGTAGTAATGGAGCGCCTGGGGTGTGACACTCCAGAAAATAGGCAACCAAACTGAACCAACCCATTCTCCAAAGAGTAGCGTTGTTACAAATCCTACCATCAGTGGCGCTCCAGATCTGCCCACTGCCTGTGCGTGCGATTCCGGAGGTTGTAGGGGGGGGGGGGGTGCGGGATTAAAATGCAGGTTTGTATTGGTTGTTGGAGAGGATTTGCTCGGACTAAAAGCTGATGAAGAAAATACGTTCTGCTATCCCGTTTTTTAAAAAAGTTGCTGGTCGATTGCATCGCTGGATTAAAGTTAAACAAAGACTTCTAACATCTTCAACATCACGGATCGCAAGTGCAGGACAAAACAAAAGGTATGTCATTTATTTAACATCTTATCTTGCTTTTTGGTGTGATTTCATTTTAATCTGAAGATGCGAAATATGTTATTTAGGCCCTGATATCGGCCGTGTCTTGCCTGCCGATATCAGGGCTTAAATCATGGCAGCGGCCACATTCTGACCTATCACAATCCAGAAACATCCACTCTCAAGATAATCAAATTCATTATTTTTTTGCATAATCATGTCATGAGAACATCTAAATCATCTATATTTTGTGTTATTGTCTATCCATGATCAATATTTTCATACTAAATATCTGACTGAAAACTTCCACAGTACATAGTTTTACTGTCTGACGTTTAGTATGAAAATATTGATCATGGATAGACAATTACACAAAATATAGATAATTTAGATATTCTTATGACATGATTGTGCAAAAAATAATAATTTTGATTATCTTGAGTGGATGTTTCTGTATTTTGAACAAATGTCTGTGTAAAACAACCCTTGCCTGCTGCAGTGTTATAAACCAACAGAGTAAAATTTAAGGGAATTAAACATTCAATTCCTTCCATTTGGAATAGAAATTCATGACAAAGTGAGATTTAAAAATCATGTTATATTGTGAATTCTTGTGTGAATGGGATCAGTTGTTATTTGGATACTTTGGCTATTAAAAATATATATATTTTTAGCCTTTTCTTAAGAATGGGATAGATGTTTAGATCTAGTATTTGAATTTAGATGAATTTAATTAATTTGATGACACTGATGAATATGATTTTTTTGTTGGGTATTTACTATTTGTTTTAACGTTTAAATTGAGTTAGGCATTTTGTTGAACAAAATCATTTCTACTTTTTTTTCTAAAACTGCAAATAATAACTTGTTTCTGTTAATGCTGTTCAGTGTTTTTTTCGTTACATTTTAAACAGATGCCTCCAAAGAAGAAATGCAAAATTGTCAATCCAAATGCATAGCTAGAGCTCACCTTGAAGTGAATTTCTCTGTCATGCCCGAGTCTAAGAGGGATCTTAAAAATGGACACATCTTGTACTTGTATACCTCGTTTGGAAAAAGACTGTCTGAAACTGAGAGACGGCTGAGTTCACATTTCTCTTTGTCGAATGCAGAAGGCTATTCATTTGCTGCTGTTAACTCAAGGGTGAGGACTCTCGTTAACCGGACTTTGCTTAAGTTTAAAAAAACTCAACAATCCCAAGGAACCTGGAACATTTATGAAAATTTGTGATGAAATTTTTAAACTTCCAGAAGGCAGTCAACACATTTCTTTAGATGACATTCCACCGCCTGGTGCTCAAGATCCTGAATCCTTGACATCAGCTGAAAGCCAAGTGCCCATATTTCAAGACACTGAGGATATGGGCGATGATAGTCATAGTCTGCATCCTCCACTGAATCTAGCAACGCCAACGACAGCTGCTGCCTCACCTCAATGCCATCGACATCTAGTGTTTCAACAAGATGTAGCAGAGAACTTCTAAGTCTTTCACCAAGGAAACAGAAAATGAAGAAAAGACTAAGCTTTCTGTCTACATCCAAGGTCGCTCTTGCACTAAAGTATCGCACAAAGATCAGTGAACTTAGGGCACAGTTGAAAACTCCCAAACGTGTAGTTAATCAAGCCTTAAAGAGAAAGCAAAACCGAAGATTTAAAGGACAGAAAGATTCAGGAACTCAAAACCAAATTACGTGGGAATACTTTGGCACGAGAGCCTCCTGAAAGCAAGGCAGAGTTTTTGAGACTTGAAAAACACACAGACAATTGCTCAAGTTTCGTGGCAGTAAGAAAAAGAGGAAAACTGTTTCAATTCACCAGTACAGAAAAGTCCATGAAAAACTAAAAGACAGGGAAGATGATGTGAGACGCCTAGAATTTGATAATCTTGTCCTCAAGGAAACAATCAAAACTCTGGAGACTGCCAGTATTGTCAAGTCAAAGGTGGGCCAGAAGACTTACTCCTCAACAACAAGGATGCATGTGTTTGACTGTATTGGAAACAAAACTCCCACAGCAAACATTCCAATCCTGATAAGCCAGTTCTACAAGCGGAGTGGACTTAATCTGGATCGTGTTCCTCGACGCAGTGCAGTTGAAGTTATGGCCTGAGAATTGGGAGCTATTGCTGAGTTACAGACAGCAGAGATGATCCTAGCAACAAAGGGTTTGACTGTGGGTTTTGATGCAACCACCCAAGAAGAGACCCATATTAACAGTGTACACTTCACCACCACAAATGAATGTCTTTCTGCAGCAACCGATGAATTGGATGGTGGGACTGCTGAGGACTATGCGCAATATATTTGCGATACTGTTGACAATTTGTGTAAAACTTACACTTATTTCAATGAGCAAGCAAATTTCCAAGACACCGGGCAAAAGATAATAGACAACATTTCAAATACACTGAGTGACAGGTGTGCAGCTAATCATGCTGCTATTAGGATTGTGAACAATGAGTGGGGTAAATCTTTGAATGAGCTCTACTGCCACTTGCATCCTCTTGACTCCATCACAACATCAGTTCGCTCAGCCCTCACAAAGCACAAAGAATCCAGAGGCAAATTCTTGTTTGGGAAGGACTGTCTAGCAGGAAATGTCATACTGCAGATGAACAAACTTCGGTACAAGAATGGAAAAGGGGACCCAAAAGGATTTGTTGCATATTTGGATGAAAGGAACATTCCCCGAGGTGTCCTCCCATGGTACCGTGGCGACAGATTGCATATACTTTTCCATATTAGTGGCAAGCTCATAGAGCATTATGATGACTTTGTTGCCCTGCTGAATAGCGGAACATCCTGTGGGGGGTTGAGAAGCGCCATCCTCCATGACTTCACCCAGGCTGAAGCAAAAGTAGAACCGGATATTAGGCTTACTTGGCAAATAACTGACTGGGCCTTGGATGCAGCGCTTTACACTTCAAGCCAGAATCAGATCAATTACGTTGATGGCATCAAAGTGGTTAAAGGGGTGATTGCTGCTCTAAAGGAAGCCACAGAAAATCCAGAGAACTTGACATTGGCAAGGGAAGATTTCTTCGGTGAGGAGGTGCATCTTGATGCCACGTTGACAAAACGTCGGGAGCTACCAGTACATCCACAGTTCAGTTCAAAGATGAGGAGCTGTCTTCAAGCTGTCATCACTGTGTTGGAGAGGCAGTATAGTAAATACTTTGAACTTGATGTAACTGAGAAACTGAAGGAGGAGATTGCATCAGCAAGATCACACAACATTGATGCGGAGGAGATAATGGGGATGTTTAGCTCATCGAAACAGAAATCTCCCAATGCCACCATGTGTTATTTGTCATGTAGGATGCGGGCCTGCAAGAATAGAACAGTCAACGTCCTTGATAATCTCGAGGAGCAAAGTTGGGATGAGGTGCTCTGTAAGGCAGTGACATGGGGGAGAGTGCAGAGGAACAGACGGAAGAAAAAACAGAAGGAATTGAGAGCAGAAATCATCAAGCGACAGAAAGACAAGGAGCATGCTCGGGACACGAAAAAGAGGAAAATACTAGGAAAAAAATGGAAAGAGACTGATATAGACAGCATTCGCAGAGATTTTCTGAATTTGGACTACTCCAAGTGTGATGATCTACAGGACATTCCCAATGGGAAAGTAGTGGGCAGAAAAGCATGTCATGCATGGTTTGAAGAGCCAAAACTTGTCGTTTACAATGCCAAAATTGAAAAGTTGATGAAAAACAAGGTGTACAGAGTTGCTTATTGGTTGCAATCTGAGGAGTATGATGATGCTACTGATTATGATATGCCAATGTACCAGCTAGCAGCTAGCAGCTGATCTTCTCCATGAAGACTTGGTCTTTTGCTAGAAATTGTAATTTCTTTACCTGTCTGTTACGGACTTACAGCATATAATACAATAATATTAAAGTTCTGATCTTGATAATATCACAATTTTGTGATTTTCAAGGCAGTCTGGGTGCTTATTACGATTTCCATCACAACGGTCAATTTTGTAATTAGCTACAATTAGGTAAATAACTAATTATATGCTTTAATTTCAGGTCATCCAAGTAAGATGTGTCATATTTGTTTCAGAATGCTTCAATCTATAATAAATGAAAATTTCATTCAGTTCTCTTGATTTTTAAGTAAGTTATGGGCTTTTATGTCAATTGACTGTCCTCGATCATAGATTTTTCTTCGGAGTCACGTGAGTGACTACGTGAAGAAGACCCCGTCCAGCCGCATACGCGTCATTATCGATCAGACGCATAGCATTCATGACCATGTGTGGAGGAGCAGGAGCTCCTCCAGCCGGTGAGTAAAACAAAAGTCGGAAGGTAAGTGGGTTACTTTTCACTTACAGGAGCGTTTCCTTCCCGTTTAGACTTGTTTGGTGGAGCTCCACTCAAGTTTATTATGGAGAAATGGGAAGGAGAGGCGTCCAGGGACGCACCGTAGTAAAACCCCAGATCCTAAGGGTAGCGGGCGTCAGTCAGGGGAGTCAGTGGCAGCGAAGACATTAACTCCCGTTGTGGTCGAATGTGCTGTTAAACCGCCGGCGGCGGGGCGCAAGGCTGAGAAAAAAAAAAAAAATCGGCCCGACCTGTAGACTCGGATGAGTCAGACCCGGACGTATGCCCTCCTCAGGCAGGAAAGAGTATTACACTGCAAGGGTCAAAAACGTTATAACTCCTTATGGGGCAGATGATTTGTAAAGAACCCCCACAGGAGGATTTAAGTCGGTGTTGGCCAATGAAGTATAGCACAGGAGGTGCCTTGGAACAGGCACAAGGGTGGCCTACAGGAGAGCCATCAGTGCCTGTGCAGAAACATTAAAGAGGTTGGCCTACAGGAGAGCCAGTGCCCAAAAATGCCAGAAAAAAGGCAAGTTATGTGTTGGCCTATTGGAGAGCCAGTACTAGAAACGCCTGAACAAAAGGCAGCACAAACGTGCAATGATAAATGTGCCAGCACCGACAAATATAAAGAGTAAAAATAATGAAGCGTTGGCCAAGAATTGTGCCAGCGCCAGCAGCACCTGAAGCAGGGCTGCCTGTCCGTGGGCCTACAAGAGAGCCCGCGCAGGGGGAATCTGGCAGAGACTTACCTGAAACAGGGGAGCCAGAAATTACCCAACATAAAAATGAATATCTAGATTTAGATGATGATTTAAATGAGGACCAGAGCCCATTATCAGAGCCAAAAATGTTCCAAGGCTGGCACAAAACTTTGCTGTTCCCAGAGTAACAGGGGAACCTTTGAGAGAGGAAATAGCTATGACTATAAATTATCTACTCTCCCATCAGCCCCAGGAATTAACCATGGATGAGACTATCAAAAAATATGAGACCCGGGAAAATAACTTGATATGGGTAATTTGAGCAGTGGTTTACGCTCACAAGAATTGAAATTACACAAGTGCTGAAATTTCAGGGGTCAGTGGTTTGGATGAAGGTTATATATTGTATTCACAACAAAATGCCTTAGCACTCATGTGTAGTGCGCACTTTGAAATAAATTGTATTCATAAAAATGCAATGACCAAATATTCATCCTAAGTATGCAGGCTCTGCAAACCATCCAATATACAAATGCCTAAATCTGTTTTGGAGAAAATCTAGCAAAGAAACTAAAGGATCACCTATGCTGAGCAGAGCGGTGAGAAGGCAGTATCCCTACAGGCGAAATGTGGTGCTGGAGAAGGAACAATCCTATCATTCTCGTATACACGTTGACGTGCTGCACCGAGGATACGTGGAGGTTACAATGTGCCTACTAGAAGGGGACAACAACTGCCGGTGGCAAACCCCGAGGTTAGGGGGCTTGGTCTGGTAAGAAACACAACAAATGTTTCACACTCACAAATAGGGGGAAGGTTACGATTCTTCCTAAAAGAATGGCAATCAATAACAAATGATTCATTTATTCTATGTAGCATTGTAGGATTCAAAATTGAGTTCTCTCCACGTTTGGATCCTCCAATTCAGCATAATTCAAACAAGTCACGGATTTTTCTCAAAGGAAGAGAATGGGTTGATCAAAGGAGAATTGAAAATTTTTATGCAGAAAAGGATGATATAAATGTCAGTAGAACAACACCATCAGTTTGTGTCAAATATTCTCCTAGGAATATTGTCCTAGAAAAGGGATGGTGGACGTAGAATCATTTCCGATCTGACAAATCTTAACCTTTATGTACAATAGAAACATTTCAAAATGGAAACATTTACTAATGCCATTTAGCTAGTCACAAAGAATTGCTACAAGGCAAGCATAGATCTGCAAAATGCATATTATTCTGTGGCATTGCATGGTAATGATCAAAGATATTTGAAATTTAGATGGATGAGTCAGTTATGGCAATTTAAAGCATTGCCCAATGGTCTGATTTCAGCACCAAGATTATTCACTAAATTGCTCAAACCAATTTTAGCTCTGTTAAAAGCTGAGGGCCACGTATTAATGGCTTATTTAGATGATATCCTCATTGTAGGGGACACTTTGGCTGCTGCAAAATTGTCAGTATCCAGAGTCAAATACATTTTGAGAAATTAGGTTTCATTATTCACCTACAAAAATCTAAATTGTTACCAAGCAAAAAGATTGATTACCTAGGGTTCACAATTAACTCCGAACACATGGTAATCACTTTGCCAAAAGATAAAAAGCTGCAGTTAATTGAAGGTTGCATAAAACTCATTAACGAGGACACACCTTCAATTAGAGAAGTGGCAAGCTTGCTAGGCAAATTAATTGCAGGGTTTCCAGCGGTCACGTTTGGACCATTGCATTATCAATGTTTACAGAGAGCTAAGGTACAAGCGTTAAAAATGACTAGAGGGCATTTTGATAGGCCCATGAAATTAACAATTCAATCCATTACAGAAATAGAATGGTGGATTAACAATGTTTCTAATGCTTCCAGAAAAGTTCTGGTAGAAACACCTTCCGTCACTCTACAGACTGATGTAAGTGCGCTGAGTTGGGGCGCTACTAACATGATTTCCAGCTGTGGAGGTAGGTGGAATGTGAATGAAGTACCTTTGCTGGAGAATCTGGGAATCAATTACCTAGAGCTATTAGGCGCATTTTATGGCCTTAGAGCTTATTGCACTGATATGGGAAATGTGCATGTTCAGATTGAGGTTGACAATACTACAGCTGTAGCATACATAAATCACATGGGTGGTATAAAATCAGAATCATGTGATAAATTGGCAAATGAAATTTGGACCTGGGGTATTGCCAGAAAAATTTGGCTGTCAGCAATATATTTACCAGGTAAAAATTAATACAATTGCAGACAAAAGATCACGTAAATTTAATGATAATACAGAATGGATGTTAAATCGGAAAAAATTCACACAAATTATCACACAATTTGGAATGCCAGAAATTGATCTGTTTGCATCAAGATTGAACCACTAGTTGCCTAAGTATGTGTCATGGGAACCTGATCCTGGAGCAGTAGTGGTGGATGCTTTCTCGCTACATTGGGGTGGTATGTTTCTGTATGTTTTTCCACCATTTTGTTTAATCCACAAATGCATACAGAAAATTAAACAAGATTCAGCCTCAGGGATTTTGGTAGTACCAGATTGGCCTACACAGGTATGGTACTCACTAGTGTTAAAAATGGGGAAAAAAACAAAAAACCCTTATGGTTATTCCAAAGCAGATTAAACTGCTTGTACACCCTGTGACTAATGAATCACATCCTTTATATAATCGTATTGGTTTGTTGATTTGCAGATTCTAAGAAGGCCATATCTTGGAAAAGGATTATCAGACCGTACGGTGGATGTTATGACAGCAGCCTGGAGGAATAGTACCCAGAAGCAGTACATTTGCTATATAAAGAAATGGGAGGTGTTTTGTTCAGGAAAGAATATTGCATATAACACAGCAGAAATTTCAGATGTAATAGAGTTTCTTTCAACTCTACACTATGAATTGAAATTAAGTTATAGTGCAATTAATACTGCACGGAGTGCACTCTCTGCATATTTAAGCAGTGAATCAGAACAAACTCCAATTGGAGCACATCCTTGGGTCTGTAGGTTTATGAAAGGAATTTTCAACTCTAATCCTCCCAGACCCAGGTATACAGAAATTTGGAATATAAAAGATGTACTGATGTTCCTAAGGAATTGGAATCCAGTTGAAACTCTGTCATTATCCAAAATTACCATGAAATTGGTTATGCTCATGGCATTAGTTTCAGCGCAGAGAGTTCAAACATTACAGAAACTCAGAATTGATAGAATGAAAGTAGGGCAAAATGCCGTGACATTCTATGTCTATGATTTATTGAAGCAAAGTAGAACTGGGTTCACAGGATGCAAGTTGGAATTTTTAGCATATCCTACAGATTCACGACTGTGTAGTAACATATGTGAAATGTTACATAGAAACAACAAAAGTTTTAAGAGGCGCCGAATTGGCATTTTTTATTAGTCATAAAAAGCCTCATAAGAAAGTGTCAACACAAACAATTTCACGATGGTTGAAACAGGTGTTGAGATATTCAGGTATTGATACTGATAAATTTAAATCTCATTCCACCAGGGCGGCATCAACATCAGCGGCCAGGGATTCAGACGTGCTAATAGACCTTATTCTCGCGGCCGCAGGATGGGCAAGTGAACAGATGTTTCACAAGTATTACCACAAGGAGATTAAAGATCTCAGAGGGTTTGGTGATGCTGTGCTGGATACAGTATTAAATCCCCCATTATAATAAATGGGCCTAATTTTGTTACTTTTATTAAAATAAATAAAACCATTAACTGATTACATTCAAATGTTGTGGTTATGCATTGTTGATTGTGCTTACTCAAATAGAGTCAATCGATGCAGTGAACACCTGGATTTGAATCCACGGTGTGAAATCACAGAGCTTTGAAATCTTCACGTAGTCACTCACGTGACTCCGAAGTAAAATAGTAAGATTAAACGAGAACTTACCAAGTTTGAAGTTTGATCTTTATTTTATGAGGAGTAACGTTGAGGGATTACGTGCCCTCCGCTCCCACCCTCATAAAAAGATCAAGCTGGTAGTTCTAAGTCTTTATGCATCTTACTATCATACTTCAGTAATTATCGTCTGTGATTGTCACTCCGCTGCTTTGAAGGATTGACGCGTATGCGGCTGGACGGGGTCTTCTTCACGTAATCCCTCAACGTTACTCCTCATAAAATAAAGATCAAACTTCAAACTTGGTAAGTTCTCGTTTAATCTTACTATTTTGTGTTAAGTCAATGGAAAAGCAATAGGGAACAAGATGCTAATTTCCGAGTTAAAAATGACCATAACATTTTTAATACTCAAGATATGAAAGTGAATTATGTATCAAATTAAAGTTATTTTTATGCTTTATCTGATGGGATAAATTACAGGCTTTATTTTTAAAATCTCAAAATTTTGGAACATTCGTACAAAGAGTGGCAGTTAAGATTCAGGCTCAAGATCTTGAAATGTTGACGATTGTATTCAGTAGGAATTTGGGTTTACTTTAGTTTAGAGATACAGCATGGAAACAGGTCCTTCAGTCCACCGAGTCCACGACAACCAACAATTACCTGTACACTTGTTCTATCCTACACCAGGGACAATTTACAGAGGCCAATTAACCTACAAACTTGCACATCTTTAGAATGTGGGAGGACGCCAGAGAAAACCCACAGGGAGAATGTACAAACTCCACACAGACAGCACCCGTAGTCTGGCTCTCTGGCACTGTAAAACAGTAACTCTACTGTGCCGGCCTCTGCTCCAAGAAGAAATTAATTTAGTGGTCCAGCTCTGATTAATTTCTCTTCTCACTGAAAGATGTAAAGAATATAGTGTAGTGCCGTAGGAAAAATAGGTATAAATCTATGACGGATGCAACAAATAAAATCCTTGTCTCTCCCAGGGTGATTGGTTGAAGCTAAATGATCCGACTATTCTTAAATCTTGATTGTATTTTTGTAACAGATTATACTATTCAAACTGTATTTTAAATTTGCAAATGGTTTGTATTGGCACATGGTGTTTGGCCACAAATTGAATGATATCTCATGTAAATGGAAAAGGATGACAATATTAACAAGCTGAGGGAAATATAACAGTGTTATTTTTAAACAAAATTTAAGAAATCAATACCACAGGTCAATAAGAAAGTGTATGGATTGAATACATTTTGTATTCTCACCTGTCTATTTTTATTTCTATGGTGACTGTGAATTGTGCTTCACTATCAGGTAGATATGTGGAAGGAACGATCACATAATTTCCTTCTGTGAGACTGCAAAGTTGGGTTACTTCTTGTGTGTATCGATGAGGCACGCAACTCATCACTGGTTCCACAAACTGACAAGATACTTGATTTATATTTTTCCTGGTGTCGATCTGTACAAACCAACACAAATGAAAGACAGCATCACCAGTTAATATTGAAGCAGTAACTTCAGTAACTAAGGTGGAAATGGACTCTTAACCCACTGTAAGAACCGGGGAAGGAATAATGTAATGGAAATCAATGGTGCAGAATACTAAAGGAATTAAATTAAACAAGACATGGAGGAATTTTAGGCAAATTATTCAACGCATCTTGTTCAGAATTGCTATACAGAGTCGCGGGCAAGTCAACAGCTGTATTTTCTGAATACAAATGAACCAAAAGTAGAATTTTAAAAATAATTAATTTAATTTGGGTTTGACTGTGGGATAACATTAGAAGGTGTATTTATTATTTTCATCTTTATTGAGATAAAGGAGGTTTCTTTATTGCTCTTTCCATCCTCCCATCATTATATCTTGGCAAAGTGAGACAAAGTCACTATCAAGGGAAGCATTAGTATTATTATTTATTGACTTCTTCATAGAGTTCCCCAGGATTGAGGATGGCCTGCTTCCATTCCAATTCTGTGGAATGTGAAGTGACCACAATTCCCATGCAGGATCTATCAACTTTACTCAGAGCAGAAGTAGTGGAGCGCGACAGGGCAGGTGGGTTGATTTGGTTATTGCATTTGTAGAAGAAGGGTTCTCAAAATAGCTCAGGGTCTCCCCAAATGCTTCTCCATCAAACTAACATGTTTAGGCTAAGATTCCCATGAGTCAGTGAGGAAACACATGTTTTAAGCCACAAGGATTGGGAATGTCTTTGAAGTGCTTTTTTCTCTCCTAATGAGAACTCGCTGGCTGTAACAGAACCTACAATGCTAAGCATGCTGATGATGTGGCCTGTGAATAAGGATATTGGAATTGGAGGTAAAGCAATGAACAGGACAGTATTATTGTATTCACAGACCAACACTCGATGCCCGAGGAACTGACATTAATTTACTTTTCACATTTATGTCCATTCATGGTTGCTCCCCTTCCTTTACCTGCAATCACTTACAGCCCTAAACCACTGGAGTAGTGGCCAAAGTCGAAGTCAATTTTAGTCATCACATGCACTCGAAGGTGCAGTGAAATGAATTTCAGTGAAATGAATGCCAATAGGGGCATTGAGTTTTATAAAAATTGTATCACTGAATTATTTTTAATTAATAAAGCAAACTGGCAGTAAATATAAATTAGAATCAATATTGCTGTTTAATAAACAGATCTAAATGCCAGCAATATAAATTTTAAAATAATAAATTCAATAATCCAATGGAAGTTGTCAGTTCAAAAAATAAACATTTTGGTTTTCTCAAACAATTTTGGAAAATTTATTCAATTGTTCAGCAGAAATATTTAAGTTTTCTTTTACCTTTCTTATGTTTCTACTGTTAGAAAGAAAAACAGTATTTCTCGATTAACATCACTTCAAATTAATAAGAATACTTTCAATCAATGATGCTTTCAATTCTGATCCAATTCTGATGTGGTTCTGAACTCCCACCTACCTCATTGGAGACCTTTGAACTATCTGTAATCAGACTTTACCTTGCACTAAATGGTGTACCCTTTATCCTTTATCTGTATACTCTGTATGGCTTGATTGTAATCATATATAGTCTTTTCTATGACTGGATAGCATGCAAACAAAAGCTTTTCACTTTACCTCAGTACACTTGACAATAACACAATAAATTAAACCAACCCATGGTCTCATCTCAGCCCAGTTAAGTTAGATTTTCAACCTCATGTAAAATATATTACCTGAAAAACATGGAATCCTATTGGCAGCAACTGTCGATCAAAGTGTTCCTGGCACAGTGTTATTCTAACGTTCCTAGTGCCACTATTGGAGGGGATTGCGAACGGCAAATGTGGATTTGTGTTGTAAGTTGGAAAATTCCTACTTCCACCTCCACTCTTTCCTTTGATCCATGAATCCGTGAAATATATTATCTCCCACTCCCCTTCAGCATTTTGCTCAAACTTGTTCAGTGGATGAGATGCTTTCACTGCACTAAGGGTAGAAAGTATTTTATGAATGTCATTTTTTGATATGATCATAGATATTGTTTCACAACCCACGCAAAATATTATTAGTGGGACAAAATAACACGGGGTGTGAATTCACATCCCATGTTACATTTCCGAACATTTCTCCATTAAATCATCCAAGGATTGTTTATTCCGACATCAATTTGTCAAAAACTCAGTAGAACAAAAAGACAGAATTTGTCTTAATTGACAGTATCATATAGGCCTGTAGTCCATCTTTTATAATACCAAATCAACCAATTTCTGAAGAGAAATTGAATTTGACAATTAGTAAAAGCTACCTAAACAGTTTGAAAATTAGTAAAGATTCCATCCCTATTAGTAGCAATGTTACAAAATTTTGAGATTTAAAAAATCAAGTAATTTATCCCATCAGATAAAGCATAAAAAGACGTTTAATTTGACACCTAATTCACTTTCATATCTTCAGTATTAAAAAAGTTATGGCCATTTTCATACTCGGAAATTAGCATCTTGTTCCCTATTGCTTTTCCATTGACTTAACACAAAAGCTGTGATCGAGGACAGTCAAAAGCCCATAACTTTCTTAAAAATTAAGAGAACTGAAAGAAATTTTCAGTTATTATAGATTGAAGCATTCTGAAACAAATATGAAACAATCTTACTTGGATGACATAAAATTAAAGCATATAATTAGTTAGTTACCTAATTGTAGCTAATTACAAAATTCAACTACTAGATCTAAACATCTATCAATTTCTTAAGAATAGATTAACATTTTTAAATAGCCTAAGTGTCCAAATAACATTCACACAAGAATTCACAATATAACATAATTTTAAAATCTCATTGTCATGGATTTATAGGCCAAATGGGAGGAATTTAATGTTTAAAACCTGTAAATTAATGGCCATTTAAATCATCTTGCGAGTGGGGTTTTCTGGAACGCGATCATTTGGAACGTTGCGGTTGCGGTGAATTTAAACCCGTATCGGCAGGAAAAATACTGCCGGTTCGTTCGGGGAAAAAAAATCACCGTTTCGCAACTTAAAATGTGAATTAAAGGCTGCTCTCTCTTCACATTGTGTTTCTGAATTTTTTGTTTTGTTTTTTGGATCGAATTTCTGTCTTTAATTTGTGTATTGGTGATGTCTTTATAACTTATTTTACTCTGATTATATGTTTCTTTGTTAAAGTTTGTAAGGTGTCCTTGAGACTTTTGTATAGGCGCCTATAAATAAAATTTATTATTATTATTATTATCTTAAGGAGTACTTTTATACATAAAATAAACGGCTTTTGTTTACCTGTCCCGTTCGTGAAATCCGTCCCCGTTGTCGACGTTGACGGCTTTAGAAGCTGATTTTAACATTGCTCCAGCGCTGAAATTGTCGGGCGATTTAAAAAAAAAAAAGACACAAAACGCCGGTCGGAACGATTCTTCAGCAAAAGCTTGCACTCCAACGAAATATAATCCAGGACAAGGTAGGAGAAACCCGCGTTTTAACCCCGCCCCCCCCCTCAAAGGCGCCAAAATCGCGCACACGGCCAGTGGCAGAATTGCAGCGCCGCTG
Source organism: Malacoraja senta (assembly GCA_038087875.1). NCBI lineage: Eukaryota > Metazoa > Chordata > Chondrichthyes > Rajiformes > Rajidae > Malacoraja > Malacoraja senta. The sequence continues at coordinate 5,556,591 of CM075984.1, read as the reverse complement.
AAGGTAAGTATTGTAACATACCTACCATTAGTTAATGTCTGTGCTGAATCTCTCCGTTCTTACCTCAGTGAAATTTTAGATGTTGAAAACACACGCAGTAGAAATTCTCCATCTTCATCTTTCATGAATGTACTGGGGATGACTAGGTAGTAGCCAGGTGTAAGATCACAGTGCAGTTTTACTTCTCTGTCATATGTATGGCATTCAGTTGAAATGGTGGGTGGCTTAGCAACAGTTTTCTGCAAATTGAATCGCTTTTTCTCCACCTAAAGTTTCACACAGAGAACAGAATGACAAAACTCTTCTCCTTTCCAAAAAAAAATGTAGTCCACACTCAATTCCTGCCTAGACTTAATCTATTTCAGCCAAGAAATGTTTAAACAGGGAAGTAGACTCAGTCTTTAGCAGGATAAAGAGCAAATGCCATATTGGGCAGAGCATTGATAGATAGAATTTAATCTTGACATGTGCAGGATGATGCAGGTTGAGAAAATGAATAGAGGAAGGGCATGTACAGTAAATGTGTACTAACGAATGTCCATGAACAGAGAACTGAGGAGTACAAGTCCATAGTTCACTGAAAGTGGCAAAAGCAGGTTAACAGGGTGGTGAAAAAGCAAATGGTATGCTTGCATTCATAAGTCAGGGTATGGTTACAACAAATATGACATTATGTGTATGAAGGAACTGCAGATGCTGGTTTAAACCAAAGATAGACACAAAATGCTGGAGTAACTCAGTGGGACAGGCAGCATCTCTAAAGAGAAAGAATGGGTGACGTTTCGGGTCAATAGACAATAGACAATCGGTGCAGGAGTAGGCCATTCGGCCCTTCGAGACAGCCATTCAATGTGAACATGGTTGATCATCCCCAATCAGTACCCCGTTCCTCCCCATATCCCCTGACTCCGCTATCTTTAAGAGCCCTATCTAGCTCTCTCTTGAAAGTATCCAGAGAACCGGCCTCCACCACCCTCTGAAGCAGAGAATTCCACAGACTCACAATTGTGAGAAAAAGTGTTTCCTCGTCTCCGTTCTAAATGGCTTACCCCTTATTTTTAAACAGTGGCCCCTGGTTCTGGACTCCCCCAACATCGGGAACATGTTTCCTGCCTCTAGCATATCTAAACCCTTAATCTATATAATTAAAAGTCTAAATTTGACCACTTCTTGTTTGCACTGTATATTGATTTTAGAAAAACGCGACCACTTACAGCTGTGATATTTGGCCACCTTACTCAGAGTCCCCCTCCAGCTGTCAGGGCCAGAGGATTTTTCCCATCGATAAAAAATAAAAGACTTATTAATGTTTTAAAAATGTTGAGATTCTCTCTCCTGTCAATCATGCCACGAAGGCCACGCCCCTTCCGGTGGGAGGGGGAGGAGCTATAAAACCCAGAAGTGTAGGTGTGGCTCAGTCTCTGCAAGATGGGGGAGGGAGAGGGTCACGACTCTCAGTCTGAGCTGGAAATCTACAGAACACTGAGAATACTGACCTGTGAGTGCCCTTTATGTGTTTTTAAACTGTGCCTTTTGCAACTGTGTGGCTATTGCAACAGTAAAAAAAGATGAAAATGTCTGAAACTGATTGTCCACCCTCTCCCCCTTCTCTCTCACAGTCTCTCACCTGTTTTCGGCAGAATTTCTGGCAGTTTCTGAGCTGCCAGCCTGCCAGGCTTGAGTTACTGAGCTGCCAGGCCTGAGTGACTGAGCTGCCAGTCCAAGAATCCAGTCGGCCCACAATGTCCATATTAGCCCTCTGGAAACCAGTCCCTTAGGCCCACAACACCCATGCTAACACTCAAGAAAGCCCCCCCCCCCCCCACACTGGCCAGCCATCTTGGAATTGGTGGAGAGGTGGAATATTGTGTTGGGGGACCAGCCCTCCCGTGTGAAGCTGGGCCCCAATGGGTCCCACTTAGTCTAGTAATCTTATATGTTTCAATAAGATTCCCTTTCATCCTTCTAAACTCCAGAGTATACAAGCCCAGCCGCTCCATTCTCTCAACATATTTCAGTCCCGCCATCCCGGGAATTAACCTTGTAAACCTTGTAACCTTGTGAGAATGTCCTTCCTCAAATTAGGGGACCAAAACTGCACACAATACTCCAGGTGTGGTCTCACTAGGGCCCTATACAACTGCAGAAGGACCTCTTTGCTCCTGTGCTCAACTCCTCTTGTAATAAAGGCCAACATGCCATTCGCTTCCTTCACTGCCTGCTGTACCCTGTCGAGACCCTTCTTCAGACTAACGTCAGGGGGAAGGAGATAGATAGATAAGGAAGGAAGTTTGAAGGTGTGAAAACAGGGCAAAGGGAATGGAGATCAAGTAAAATGTAGAATAGATGATTGTTAGTTGGGAGAAGGTAACAACAAAGCAAACAGAGATAAAATGTAGTGGGAGACAGTAAGACTGGTCGGAGAAATGGGAAGGTGGAGGGATGGAGAGAGAGGGAAAGCAAGGGTTACTTGAAGTTAGGGAAGTCAATGTTCATTATGTTGACATTATGTGACATTATGTTGCAAATTTGCAAAACAATGGTTTAGCCGCACTTGGAAGTATTGTGTACTGTTCTAGTCTCCACACTATAGGAAGGGTGGGAGAGCGCTGGAGAGAATGCATAAGAGATTCGCCAGATGCCACCTGGATTCGAGGACTTCTATAATGGGGAAACACTGGGCTGCGTTTGTTTTCTTTGGAGAGCAGAAGGTTGAGGGTTGACATGTTAGATTATACAAGGTGTGGAGAGGCATAGATGGGGCAGATAATCAAAATATTTTTCCATCAAAAACAAGAGGGGATCTGTTTAATGGAAGGAGTTTTAGAGGGAATTTAAGGCGCAAATGTTCTTTTAACACGTGAATGGTTTAAATCACAAACACACTACCAGAGAAGGCGGTGAAATCACTACATTTAAATGGCATTTAAGGCTTTAAATAGGCACAGTATAGAAGGATATAGTCATAATATGGGTAAATGGAATTAATATAGATGGGCAAAATGATTGGCATGGACATAGTGGGTTGAAGGCTTGGTCAAGAAAGGCATTTATGCTTTGTTATTCTACAAAAATATCTGCACTAAAATTCAAATTTGCTCTTAAAAACATTGAATAATTTTACTAATGCAGTTTGTCTGTACCATTACAACCTAAAATGTAAGAATAAGTGACAATGTGGTTTACATCTACACTTTTCATTTGACTATTTACTTCTGGTATGAACAATTTGAGCTGCAAGTACCTTCCACACATGTAGTCCTATGGCACAGTAACGTTTCTGTTGGAGGCCATCAGTGGTGGTCCTTTGCTTATCAGAACAATGCACGGGAGCATCCCGAACCCGACAAGTCTTGCCTGAATCATGTTTTTTTTGCAAAATTGAGATAACCATTTCACCTGGATCCAGGATTCGCAGCCAGAATTTAGGATTACTACAAAAACTGGAGTTGTTGCGGCAACCTCCAGCAGATTGATTTTTGACCCACTCTCCTGAAATTTGCAGTGTATGGCATAAACTTTTACCTAAACAAAAGAAAACAGAATTTTAACCACAAGCACTTGTATACATAAAACAAATAGAGTTCCCTCAAGTACAGTAGCACTCACTACAAACTAGCTATTATCATTGGTCTTCTTACTGTACAGACCAAAATATCCGACTGAGCTTTTACGATATGCATTTAAATATTTTAATGATTCATGATTGTTAAACAGAAGAAGACAATTTCACCCACCAATCCTATGCCATCTCCTTCAAAAAGATGTACAAATTAGTTTGTGTAGGAAGGAACTGCAGATGCTGGTTTAAACCAAAGATAGACACAAAATGCTGGAGTGACTCAGCGGGTCAGACTGCATCGCTGGAGAAAATAGGTGATGTTTCGGGCCGAGACCCTTTTTCAGACTGAGTCAGGGGAAAGGGAAACGAGAGATATAGATGGTGATGTAGAGAGATATCGAACAAATGAATGAAAGATATGCAAGAAATTATCGATGATAAAGGAAACGAGTCGTTGTCAGCTGTGTGCTGGGTGAGAACGAGTACAGACAATGAGACTCAACAAGATGACTTTGAAGTTGGTACGACTTGGGTGGGGGAGAAAAGAGAGAGGGTTACTTGAAGTTAGAGAAATCAATATTCATACCGCTGGTTTGTAAGCTGAGCAAGCAAAATATGAGATGCTGTTCCTCCAATTTGCATTTGGCCTCACTGACACTGGAGGAGGCCTAGGACAGAAAGGTCAGTGTGGGAATTAAAGTGTTTGGCAACTGGGAGATCAGGCAGGTTCAGGCGGACTGAGCGAAGGTTTTCAGCGAAACGATCGCCCAGTCAACGTTTGGTCTCGCCGATGTATACGAGTCCACACTCTGAACAGCAGATATAGTAGATGTGGTTGGAGGAGTTGCAAGTGAACCTTTGCCTAACCTGAATGGACTGTTGGGGTCCCTGGACAGTGTCGAGGGAGGAGGTGTGGGGACCAGTGCTGCGTCTCCTGCGGGTGCAGGGGAAATACTTGGAGAGGGGGTGGTTTGGGTGGGACGGGATGAGTTAACCAGGGAGTTGCGGAGGGAACGGTCTCTGCGGAAGGCGGAAAGGGGTGGAGAAGATGCCACTAGTGGTGGGATCCCGTTGGAGGCGGTGAAAATGTTGGAGAATTTTGTGTTGTAAACAACGGGAGAAAGGGTGAAAGGTAAGGACCAGGGGACTCTGTCCCTGTTGTGATTAGGGGGAGGGGGTTCAAGTGTGCTTTCATAATTTTATCTGGTTTAAAGGAGGTGCCGGACTACCAGTTGCTGGAAAATCGATGGTGGATCTGTAGTAATCCTAAAGATTTGGATACATTCATTATTCAAAACAGGAAAACTAAAGAAATAATGAAGAAGAAAAAAACTATGAGGAAAATTAGTAAGAAATATAAAATCTGACATGAAGAGCTCCTTTACATACGTTAAAAAAGAAAACAGTGAACATAAGTCCCTTTGAGAATGGAGCTAGAGAAATAGTTGTAGAGAATAATAAAAACAACACAGTGATGCAACATATTTGTTTAACCGGTCTTTAGACTTTGGGGATACAGCGAGGAAACGGGCCTTTCGGTCCATTGAGTCCGCGCCGGCCACGGTCACTCCATACACTAGCATTATTGTACACACAAGGGACAATTTACAAATTACAGAAGGCAATTAACCTGCAAACCTGCACGGATTTGGAGTGTGGGAGGAAACCGGAGCACCCGGGGATAACCCTCATGGTCACAGGGAGAATGCACAAACTGTACAGAGAGCACATGTAGTCTGGATCAAACCCGGGTTTCTGGTGCAATAAAACAGCAACTCTACTGCTGTGCCACTGTGCCGCCTCGTCTTTTACAGCCAAAGATACTACAGGAATCGAGCTAATATTTAAAAATATAGGAGTGTAATTAAACAGAATATTATGCAAACTATTGAGGTTTAAGGCTACTAAATCCTCATTAACTGGCAGTTTGCGTGCTGGGATCCTAAAGTAAGTATCTACAGAGATTGTGAATGTAATGGTTGCAATCCAACATCAAGCTCATGGTCTACATAGCAGCAGCAAACACTGCCCTCCTGGTTCTTTAGAGCAATGAACAGAAAACGTACCACCAATAATGTCTCTGCAAACTCCTAAAATCTATTGGCAAGTTGTGCAAACCAATATTTGTGTTCTTCCCAGGTCGACAGCCAGGCTCTGTTGCAAAAACAAACTGCTGCAGGATCTCAGCAGGCCCAGCAGAAGCTGTGGAGGGAAATGGACAGACAACGTTTCAGGTTGGGATCCTTCTTCAGGCCGAAGGTGCTGATCGGAAAGGGGGGGGGGGTCCTGACCAGAAACAGCGTCTGTCCATTTCCCTCCACAGATACTGCCTGACCGACTGAGTTTCTCAAGCACTTTGCTTTTTGCTCAAGATTCCTGCATCTGCAGTCATCAAGGCTCTGTTCTCACTCAATCAGATTTGGAGTGAGGGCCACTATGTCTACATGTTGGACACCAGTCCCCAAACAAGCTCTCTTACTCCAAATTCCATCAGATCTAGACATTCCAATGGGAAAAAATAGTTCTTAAAAAAGTCTTGTTGAAAAATGCAACATTCTTCCTAACTCATATGAACCGATAGCCTGTGACCAATCAAAACATAGCAGCAGCAGGAAAGAAGTCAATGAATACCTTGCATCTCCACAGGGAGCACACAATTGTAAAAGGCAAACAGCACGCACACATGCATACTGTACAACACCCTGACCCACCTCATCAAGCAACACCTATCTCTGCTATGGCAGAGTCGACAGATCCTGATTAGGACTCATCTGCCACTTCCAGAGAATTGTCGTGGAAGAAAGTAGTCCTCACTCCTGAAGAATTCCATCAGAAGATTCAGTAGGGACGAAGGCCGCAATGGCATTTGGACAACAACATAATTTCTCAGCACTTCCGCAGTAATGTAAGCACATTCATGAAGCAAGCTAGTAGTCTACTATTTCGCAAGTCTGGTGGTAAGATTTAAAGCAGCCTATCGGATTATATTTCTATTTCTTTATGGCTGTATTCAGAATTTCAGGTGGCTTGGTGGCAAGAATCTATCACTGCCTTTTTTCGGCACAAGTTGTTTATGGTTTTGCACAACAGTTTTCAACTGGTTGTGCCTCTGAAAATGGTTTCTACAAACCTTAAACTGCTCCAGCACTGGCAGAATTTCTGTCCCTATAATAGATGAATCGCCGGCAGTAAGCTCAACAGATCTAATTCATGATCTCTGACTGAAAGATATTACGTAGAAAAAATATTGAAACATTTGATCTTGACAAAATTGTGAAGGATTTATATATTTAAACCTACCTGTTAAAAGACTGAGGATGTATCCCTCTGTATTTATTGGATAACCAACCGTCACCTCATCAAACTCCCTGAAAAACTCTTGTTCCTCCACCCAGAACTCTCCCTCTTGTGCCAAGGACTGTAACTGTGCAGCCACAGCTGCATCAACTTTGTTCCAACCGTCACCTCTATTACAAAATAGCACCAGTTATAAACAGGATAACTTTACAATGAAAGACTTGCATAAAAACCTAGTGCAAAACAGTATCAAAGGATTATGGGTGGTGGTTTAAAGGAAGTATTGGAATAATTGTGACAAATGTGACTCGATTTGAATTTTATTGTTGAAATACCTAACTCTCTTGCACTTCTTTGCTAGCTTAGGGGTCTTTTTCTTGCTTTTTCTTGTTTTACTTCTCTTTCTTCATTCTCTTTTTTTTTCTCTCTTTTTTTCATTTATTTTCATTTTTTTTCTTTTGGTTCTAACGTTAAAAAATGAAGCTGTACAATAATTGTATACCTGTTATGTCGATCGCATTATCCTTGTACAATCGCTTCTAATAAAATTAATTTTAAAAAAAAGAAATACCTAACTTTTAACGAGTAACATGTCAAATATTAGTTCAGATTATATAAATTTTGTATCTGTAAGGGAGAGGGATAATAATTGAGGGATGAGTCTGGATAGTAAATATTATGTTCTGCTCAATGGCATGGGCAACATGTTGTTCAGTGAAAGCTAATAGAGATTTGCTTTTCATGCTCCATAGGTACGGGATGGATAAAGCACTGTGGGGATAATAAATTCAATTTCTGGTTGTTTACAGGCAGCACCTGACCTCAGGTGCTGCCTGTGAGGAGTTTGAACATTCTCCATGTGACTGCATGGATTTCCTCCAGGTGCTCTGGTTTCCTCCTACATCCCAAAGACATTCAGGTTTGTAGGTAAATTGCTCCCCCTTGTGTAGGAATGAGAAAGTGGGATAGAACTCGAGTGTGAATGGGTGATAGATGGTCGGTGTGGATTTGGTGGGCTGAAGGCTCTGTTTCATGCTGTAACTCTAAACTAAATGAAATGGAGCTCAATTGGGCTCACCCACTAGATATACAAAATAAAACCTCAAGCTCTAACTTGATTAATATCAATAATGTGATAATTGCCTTTAATAGGGTGAACTAACAATGAAAAAATATGAAAGGCAAAAACACCTCTGACCTCATTTGATTTGAAGGCAATATTTACTGCATTACCCTTCCTGCCAGGAACCACTCCAACATCTTCTATCCCACATGTTTCTTATCCTTAGTAACTTGACATAACTGTCTTTGAGTCCATGAATTTGCTTCACGTCACTAACACTGAAGGCATGAAATTCTGCACGTTCAGTGAATCCTGGAAGCCAAATAGCATAAAATAATGTTATACACAAAGACAGATTCATTATCTGCCAACCATCTCATTGGCTGATCACAATCTAACTGGAGTTATCTTCTATTTTTAAAACTATTGATTTACCTTTGTTGGACCCATGAACGGAACAGCTTATAAAGCTTTTATCTTTCAAATCCCTCATCAACTCAAATTTGGATTTTTCAGGGAAGCTGACGTGGTCATTCTTCTCATTGTTTTTTCTATCATTATTTACAGTCCATCGATCAGCCAGGCCTCCTGTGATGTCCACCAGAGCTTCAGCCACTTGTCCAGCCCAAAGCATTTCATAACAGCCATGGAGTCTTTGGAAAGTATATAAGTGGCTATGTCAATGTCATTGCCAAATAATTGCAATTCAAATTTATTTTACATCTTAATTACAACTAAACACTTTAATCATATATGGATATGGCTACCAAATGTTTCAATAATGGAAGAAACATTTCAGGAATAAACATTGGTTAATTCTACTTGAAAATTAAGAAATTAGTCTTGCTAATGGCTTTTAAGACATTTGCAAGATAAAGATGATTAAAACACTCACTCAAATTCATCTTACATATAAGTAGGTCTTACTTGCAGGATTGGTGGGGACAAAAGATAACTATAACATAGAAGGTGGCAGAGAAAGGTTCAATCTCTTGCCCAGAGCAGGGGAATAGAGGACCAGAGGACATAGGTTCAAGGTGAAGGGAAAAAGATTTAATAGGAATCTGAGAGGTAACTTTTTCACACAAATGGTGGTGGGTGTATGGAATAAGCTGCCAGAGGAGGTAGTTGAGGCTAGGACTATCCCAATATTTAAGAAACAGTTAGACAGGTACATGGATAGGACAAGTTTGGAGGGATATGGACCAAAAGCAGACAGGTGGGACTAGGGTAGCTGGGACATGTTGGCCGAAGGGCCTGTTTCCACACTGTATCACTCTATGACTAATAACTTAATGAGAAATTGAAAATATAAGGAGAGAGTGAAAAACAAGCAATAAACCTTAAAAGAATCACTTTTTAGTGGGAGAAACTTAAGGATCATAAAGCAGCAATGCAGATCAAGAAGGCTTGAAGGTAGAATAAAGAACACTTCATTTATCCAGGCACATCTAATTTATGATATTCTGGTTTGTAGAAAAGACAAGAAGCTCTGAGACGTTAAGAACAAAATATATATTCAGAGATGTAACATTTGCAACATACGGCCAAAAATTACAATAACCCAGCAGAGTGCAAACAGCGAAAAGATAGACTAAGAATGCGTTAGTGCTAGCTTTGGTTTAACACTCGGGTTTGTCCTAAGATGAGGGAAGAGCAAAATCAGTAAACCAGTTCTCCACACATCCTATGTGGCCCTGTCAGACTATACTTGACTCAGGCTAACCTATCCCTTTATACTTAGCACATTGTACCTTTACCAATTCCCTCACCAATACATACAAACATTGGATATTAAACCAGTCCTAGTACTTTAAAACATTTCTTTATTCTGATGAATAACACAGTAAAATAAGCATAAATCTATTTAGGAAGAATAACAAAAACAACTTGAAAAGCTACGACAAGATCTTTTATATAAAGAAAGAAAATACATTAGAGCTTGCATATCTGGAAAAAATCCAAATGGGAATGTGAATTCCTTTATATGACCCCACTTCAATGCAATAAGTGTGCAGTAAAATGTCACAGTTAAACATTCAGTTGGATTGCTAAAAATTCCTTACTTGGCATATGCTTTTTCCAATAATGGTAGCCAAAAAACCTCTTCAGAGCGACAACGAGAAAAACAGAGCTTACGTCCGATACATGGCAACCGGTTGTCTATTATAACTTCAACCCATTGTCCAAATTTCCAAAATCTACATTTTAAACATCCTGATTGTATCCATGAATCCTGGCCTGGGGGTATCACCTAGGTTGTATAAAAAGGTAAGATTTAGCACATACAACATGAAGGTAAAAGCATTTTGTCAAGAATGTTAACAATATTGCACTATTAAACGATGGGTGAGGTCTTTCGTCTGGGATGTCAGAGATTAGTCTCCCACCTCCCATATATTCTTAATTAATGTCGACTGCTCCACCGATAAGGTAATAGGACAGATCTTCCACTGTCCTGGATATTATGACCTGCTTTCCCTTGGACCAAATGTTTGCCCCCGCATGGTGCTGGGCACTGTCTTCCACATGAGGCCCAGCTCCCAGCAGATTTATGTGTTGCAGTGCAGATCAGTGACTGTGTCCTGCTGCACTGAGAGTCCTGTTTTGATAGCCAATGAATGTCAAAAACATTCACAAGCATTTCAAATAGGTTTCTTTACAAAAATGTTTTTAAATTAATTAAATAGTTTGAAAGGTTGACTATTGAAAAGCACAGAAACGCAATATGTAAAAATATTTCAAAATATTAATTTAGTCAAATCCTCAATTATCAACCTAACAAAGAACAGGCACAGAGGGCACATTTCCCAACCTGAATGCTGGGAAGTTTGTAGATGTTGACTTTGCTCCATGGGACACCATGCTAAACTGACCAGTGCAGCACAAACTAGCACTCGGTTGAACTGAAAATTCATTCAGGGATAGCCAGCTACGGGCTTAACTGCCAACAGATTTTAAACACAAAATGCTGGAGTAACTCAGCGGGTCAGACAGCATCTCTGGAGAGAAGGAATGGGTGACCCAAAATGTCACCCATTTCTTCTCTCCAGAGATGCTCCCTGTCCTGCTGAGTTACTCCAGCATTTTGTGTCCACCTTCGATTTAAACCAGCATCTGCAGTTCTTTCCTGCCAACAGATTTTGTCAGATCTCAGAAGAAGAAATGCCCCATTAAGTTCCCTAATGAAAAGAATGCGTTGCAATCTGTTTTACAACTAATGGCAAGAGGCGGGCTGATAGCATATGCAGGTGGGAAATCACCCCAACACTAGTTTCTCTGTAATAATCTACAATTGTGGAATGCTGCCCATGTTCTATTTTACCCCTTTCATATCAGTGGAGTGGAGACCATGTCAAATCAAACCATAAAAAACAATTTCCAAGCTGTATGCAGCAGCTATTCTGGACACTTTACAGAGCCACAAAAATAGCACCATGTGCCATTTCTGGCAAACTGACATTATGAAATCTCCAACCAATTGTAAAACATAAGCCACATCGTATTTGTGAACCATGATAATTACTTTAAGTAATTAAATTAAATTTGGACTGCCTTGCTGCAAATTTGAAAGGTTTCCAAGGTAACTGTATGATTTATTTTCATAGGATTAAACCGATTTTGGTTTCAATAGTTTCAATTAATGATCTAATAACTACTTTCCTCCTGTTTTCAGACTAGACAGCATGCTCTGTACAAGCTTACACCGTTGATTGAAATAGCAAGCATGCTACATAAATAACATTTAATAAGCAAAGTAATGATACATCATAAATTTAAAATTAGAAAAGAAAAATTGCATCAATGCTATATCCCATCTCAGGTCACATTTGGTAGTTTCGCGAGTATAGTCTCACAAATAATTTTGTTTTCCAATTGCTTTTATACTGAAGCATGACATTTTATACTGAAGCATGACATTTTATGCGGAGAACCCGAATTCAATCGAGTTAATACCTGCAGAATTTTATTTTAGAAAATAAGCAATTTTCTCTTCACTCATAGCACTCTTCACAAAATCAGTACAACCATCATGGGTACCATCTTCCCTACCATCAAAAGCACCTGCACAAGGCGATGCCTCAAGTAGGTGGCGTCTATTATCAAGGACCCGCACTATCTGGGCCATGCGCTCTTCTCACTGCTTATGAGGCCTTGTCCCACACCACCAGCTTCAGGAATAGCTATTTCTTAAAACTATCAGTTTCTTGATCAAAAGACCAAAATTAGAACTATTGTTTAAACTAATCATATAATCAGATCAAGTTGATTGTGAAATGCACAAGTACAGTGAGATACAGGTACAATGAAAATCTTGCATGCAATGGCATTACAGGCACACAGACTCAGGCAATGCATAAAAACTATAAAAAATATTACACAGAAATTACATAGAAATTCTGAAAGATAGGTAAAAGAATACAGACAATGTAAAAAGCAAGACATTAGTGCAAATTTTACAAAAAGCAAGTCCACGGTGGTGGAAGTGGTATTACGTAGTGTTCGGTTGCCAAGGTGGTCACCCTAGTTATTAGGGTCACACAAATTGTTTCAAGAATCTGTTAGTTGTAAGGAAGTAACTGTTCCTGAACCTGGTGGTGTGTGACCTCAGCACAGGCTTCTGCCCTCTTGCTGGTCAATAGTTGCAAGAAGAGGCATGGCCTGGATGGTGGGCATCCTCGCTGAGGCAGCAACTCATTTAGATGCCTTTTTTGGTGGGGAGGGCTATGCCCAGGATGGACTGGGCTAAGTCCAGCAGCCTCTTACATCCTGTACATTGTAAATGCCATAACAAGCAGCCAGTCGGGATACTTTATACAGTGCATCTGCAGAAGTTTGTTTAGAGATTTTGGCGACACGAAACAATCTCTTTAAACTTCAAAGAAGGCAGAGGCATTGGCACTCCTTCTTTGTCTGTATTTCATCTGTGTGCTGGTCTCGGTACAGGTCATCCGAGGTATCAACGCCCATGTGCTTAAAACTGCTTATTCTCTCTATCCACTGATGACAAATGGCATGTGGTCCTGACTTCATCTTTCTCGAGTCCACAATTAGCTCCTTGGTTTTTATGACGTTGAACGAGAAGTTGCTGTTGCCTGCATTATTCTTAATTTCAAGGGAATCTGTATCTACAGGAGACAGAGGTACGAAGCTAAATAGATAGAATGGGTGAGTAATTCTCATACCACTGGATAATTAAAAACCCAGTGAAGTGGCACTTAATTTGATCATAGGACAGTGTAAACTACTCTACAGCCAAATAAGTTTTTTCAAATTGTAATAAGAACTGAAAGTGCTGGAAACACTCAACAGATCAGGCAGCATCTCTGAAAATGAAAAATGTTAGAACTTGGAGAGTTTAATGTTACAGAGAGGTTTGAGTGAGAAATGGAGAGCACAAAAGAGTATATTTGACGGAATGAGGCCAGGGTGACCTGGTGAGAAGCTGTTGATGAAGTCACCAAGTTGAAAGGTTAACAAGAGATATGAAGCTGAGTTCATAGGAACAAGTCGATATGAATCCAAATTTGAAATCATGTACGAAATTCTAGTCATACCCCACCCGATACCTGACGACCAACATCATCTGGTATACCCACGAATGTTAGGAAGTACATTCCAATATGTTAGCCTTACACCCGAGCCAAATTACCATTATCACTCCTTACATGACCTCTCATGGTTGAGGCTGGGAACTGGACATGGCAAACAAGCCACATGTAAACCTGTAACAGGGGCTAGCTAAATGGACTTGTCCCAAGAATGTATCACTTTAATTCTCCATTCACTCTGCCCTTTCTGTCTGCAGCCTCCTGCCCTGTTATAACAAGGCCCAATATAACCTCTTCTGACTTGACACTTTAGAGCTGTCTGGACTCAAATTTAATAATTTAAAAGTAACTTGCTTTCTCTGTTTCTATCTGGACAGACCAGTTCTGCTGCGTCATGCATTTGAAATGTTGACTCAGATTTCCCGTCTCCACTGCCACGCCCTGACCAGCTGGACCTTTCCTGCAGCTCTGCCTTTCACAGTTTTGAACATCTTTCTTTGCTTCTAGTCTCTCCCTCATTTCCTTCCATTATTCTAGCAACCAGATGACTTCATCAACAACCTATCACCATGGCAACCCTGGCTTTGCCCAAACAGAGAAATTCCATTTGTCTTATACATCCCTTCCCAACAATCTCGGCAATTTAAAGCCGACGTGTTTTTTCTTTCCCAGTTTTGGTTGCAGGGTCTTTCACAAGAAATGTTAACACTGTTTCTCTTTCCACAGATGCTATCTTCACAATTTTCTGATTGAATTTCAGATTTCCAGCATCAGCAGTTTTTTTGATTTTCACTATTGAAAGATTGACACTTTCGAGGCAACATGACAATCCATTTTCCCCGCAGCCAAGGGGTGACCAGGCAATCTGTCTTGGGGTGTAGACGGTCAGATATATTCTGGTCAATGCACAAAAGGGAGCATCTCTTTACATCTTCAAAACCGATGACATCTCCTCTAGAACCTGAATATCTTCTGTGAGAAACAGCACCTCCAATAATACAACATCCTTCAATTCCACCTTGAAGTATCAGCCTTTTGGACTGAGATTTGAGTCCACAAGTTTTGAGCCAAAAGTACAATCACTGAACCACTCGGTGGAAGAGTGATGGAGCACTATGCCCCCTCATTCACTTCTTTTGTTGCTTTTAAAGAACCATGCACCTGTGGTGCTCAAACATTTCGGAATAAAATGGTCCAGGCCAAATTAACATACTGTTAACAGCATCAGCTTATTCTTGAATTCCTAATTAAAGCAAATGCTCAAATGGAAACTCTTCTCCAGCCCCAAAACAGCTAAAGCAGAAGGTAAAAGGATTACAAGTAAATGTTCTGCATTCCTTTCAATATTACAATTGGCTCTAAATACTTTCAATTGAAGTACCTTTTCCAACAGCCGTCTGTTTTTATGCAAAGCTTCACATGCACATAAGAACCAGCAATCTCCTAAAAGGCCTTGCTTGATCTGTCCATCCTGCAGTTTTTCTGAGAACAACTGAGGAGATTTGGCAATTTCCTAGAGGTTCCAAATAAATAAAAGTCAGATAACACACAAAGTCAGCAGAGGACTCGGGCCCCAACTTACTTTAAATCATGCAGAACAATGACCTCTTCAGGCATTCTTTGAAAATTTGAACAGCACCATATTTAAATTCTAATGTAGATTCAAGATTAGAGTTAAGCTTAAGCAAAAGGGCTACTTCATTTAAATGTTTCTATAATATACGTGCAAAAATCATTCTTTAATAAATAATGTTAAAAAATTACTCACATACCCGAAAGAAGCTGTAAGCCTCAATCATGTGCCTTTGCCAATTCAAGTGTTCAATTCATTCTCATTCTCCTGATATTTCCCCATAAGTTCCTGCTGAATCTGCTTTCGTCTGCCTCTCTGCCAATCTCATTATTCAGTATTTCTCCTTATCACATCAGATTAGTTTGGCAATTTTTGTAAATTTGTTACCATGTTTCCAAGCAATAAAAGGAACTTCACCTTATTTACACAAAACATAATCTCTCATGATTTGAACATCATTATTAAATCACTCTGAACCTTTTCACATGACAGCTTCTCTCATCACACGTTGAAGTGTCTCATTCTTGCCAAATTCACCCCTGAATCCTCATTACTTCTTCAATCTAGTGTCCCGATTTGATGGGAATACTCAAAATGCTGCACAGCCAGGTGATTTATAAAGTTTTTAAAATAATATTCTCCCCTTTTTTTCTATGCTTCCATCTGTATCCATCGCGGGGCTTCGTTCCAGAGCCGTTGGAGCTGTTGGTGTGGGAGGAGGAACCCAAATCGGTAACGTTCCATTCGCAGTTTACATTCCAAAACAAGAGGAAGCCGCTGATTGGTGGAAGCGGACTAGAGGAAGCAGCTGATTGGGAGTCAGATCCCTGCTGATTTCTTCCAGCAGATTGTATTTGTATTGTATTGTATTGCACTTTGTATTGTATTGTATTTGTATTGTATTGTATTGTATTGTATTTGTATTGTATTGTATTGCACTTTGTATTGTATTGTATTTGTATTGTATCCTAGGTACAGGAGGAGTATGAGGGCCAGGGCAGTTTACTGTTCTGGATGTCAGATGTGGGAGGTCAAGGAATCTGATAGCCTTCCAGATGTCCACATCTGCGCCAGGTGCATTGAGATGGGGCTCCTAAGGGACCGTATTAGGAACCTGGAGCAGCAGCTCGATGACCTCCGTCTGGTCAGGGAGAGTGAGGAAGTCATAGAGAGGAGTTATAGAGAGGTGGTCACTCCAAGACCACGGGAGGCAGGCAAGTGGGTCACGGTTAGGAGGGGCAAGGGGCAGAGGCAGGGACTAGAGAGTACCCCAGTGGCTGTACACCTTGACAATAAGTACTCCTGTTTGCGTACTGTTGGGGGGGGGGGACAGCCTATCTGGGGGTAGCAACAGCAGCCAGGCCTCCGGTACAGAGACCGGCCCTGTTGCTCAGAAGGGTAAGGAAAAGAAGAGGAGGGCAGTAGTAATAGGGGACTCTATAGTTAGGGGGTCAGATAGGCGATTCTGTGGACGCAGTCAGGAGACCCGGATGGTAGTTTGCCTCCCTGGTGCCAGGGTCCGGGATGTGTCTGAACGTGTCCAAGATATCCTGAAATGGGAGGGAGAGGAGCCTGAGGTTGTGGTACATATAGGTACCAATGACATATGTAGAAAAAGGGAAGAGGTCCTGAAAGGAGAATTTAGGGAGTTAGGAGGAGAGTTAAGGAGAAGGACCGCAAAGGTAACAATCTCGGGATTACTGCCTGTGCCACGCGACAGTGAGAGTAGGAATGGAGCGAGGTGGAGGATAAATGCGCGGCTGAAGGACTGGTGCAGTGGGCAGGGATTCAAGTTTCTGGATCATTGGGACCTCTTTTGGGGAAGGTGTGACCTGTACAAAAAGGACGGATTGCACTTGAACCCGAGGGGGACCAATATCCTGGCGAGGAGATTTGCAAAGGCTACAGTGGAGACTTTAAACTAGAACGGTTGGGGGGAGGGACTCAAATAGAGGAAGTTTGTAGATGGTGTGTGAGGCAGGAGGCAGAGAAGGGAAGCACTCAGACCCAACAGGTAGGGGAGAAAGAAGAACAAAATAATAAACAGAGAATAAGAGGTGGG
This sequence comes from Malacoraja senta, assembly GCA_038087875.1. Classification (NCBI taxonomy): domain Eukaryota; kingdom Metazoa; phylum Chordata; class Chondrichthyes; order Rajiformes; family Rajidae; genus Malacoraja; species Malacoraja senta. The sequence continues at coordinate 5,539,482 of CM075984.1, read as the reverse complement.
TTTCTTAAATGTGTGAGCAGAGAGACAGAGGGGTGTAAAATGAGGGTAGAAGCAATAGGTAACAAGGTGAAAAGTAAACGTGGCAGACAGACAAATCCTGGGCAAAAATCAAAAAGGGCCACTTTTCAACATAATTGTATAAGGGGTAAGAGCGTTGTAAAAACAAGCCTGAAGGCTTTGTGCCTCAATGCAAGGAGCATTCGTAATAAGGTGGATGAGTTGAATGTGCAGATAGCTATTAATGATTATGATATAGTTGGCATCACGGAGACATGGCTCCAGGGTGACCAAGGCTGGGAGCTGAACATCCAGGGATATTCAATATTCAGGAGGGATAGACAGAAAGGAAAAGGAGGTGGGTAACGTTGCTGGGTATGAGAGGAGATTAACGCAATGGAAAGGAAGGATATTAGCTTGGAGGATGTGGAATCGATATGGGTAGAGCTACGAAACACTAAGGGGCAGAAAACGCTAGTGGGTGTTGTGTACAGGCCACCTAACAGTAGTAGTGGAGTTGGGGATGGCATCAAACAGGAAATTAGAAATGCGTGCAACAAAAGTAAAACAGTTATAATGGGTGACTTCAATCTACATATAGATTGGGTGAATCAAATTGGCAGGGGTGCTGAGGAAGAGGATTTCTTGGAATGTATGCGGGATATTTTTCTAAACCAACATGTAGAGGAACCAACGAGAGAGCAGGCTATTCTAGACTGGGTATTGAGTAATGAGGAAGGGTTACTTAGCAGTCTTGTTGTGCGTGGCCCCTTGGGCAAGAGTGACCATAATATGGTTGAGTTCTTCATTAGGATGGAGAGTGACAATGTTAATTCAGAAACAAGGGTTCTGAACTTAAAGAATAACTTTGAGGGTATGAAACGTGAATTGGCCAAGATTGACTGGCAATTGATTCTTAAAGGGTTGGCGGTGGATATGCAATGGAAGGCATTTAAAGACTGCATGGATGAACTACAAAAATTGTCATCCCAGTTTGGCAAAAGAATAAATCAGGGAAGGTAGTGCATCCGTGGATAACAAGGGAAATCAGGGATAGTATCAAAACAAAAGATGAAGCGTACAAATTAGCCAGAAAAAGCAGCCTACCAGAGGACTGGGAGAAATTCAGTGTCCAGCAGAGGAGGACAAAGGGCTTAATTAGGAAAGGGAAAATAGATTATGAAAGAAAACTGGCAGGGAACATAAAAACTGACTGCAAAAGTTTTTATAGATATGTGAAGAGAAAGAGATTAGTTAAAATAAATGTAGGTCCCTTGCAGTCAAAAACAGGTGAATTGATCATGGGGAACAAGGACATGGCAGACCAATTGAATAACTACTTTGGTTCTGTCTTCACTATGGAAGACATAAATAATCTGCCGGAAACAGCAGAGGACCGCGGGTCAAATGAGATAGAGGAACTGAGTGAAATCCAGGTTAGCCGGGAAGTGGTGTTAGGTAAATTGAATGGATTAAAGGCCGATAAATCCCCAGGGCCAGATAGGCTGCATCCCAGAGTCCTTAAGGAAGTAGCCCCAGAAATAGTGGATGCATTAGTGATAATTTTTCAAAACTCCTTAGATTCTGGAGTAGTTCCTGAGGATTGGAGGGTAGCTAATGTAACCCCCCTTTTTAAAAAGGGAGGGAGAGAGAAAACGGGGAATTACAGACCAGTTAGTCTAACATCGGTAGTGGGGAAACTGCTAGAGTCAGTTATTAAAGATGGGATAGCAGCACATTTGGAAAGTGGTGAAATCATTGGACAAAGTCAGCATGCATTTACGAAAGGTAAATCATGTCTGACGAATCTTATAGAATTTTTCGAGGATGTAACTAGTAGAGTGGATAAGGGAGAACCAGTGGATGTGTTATATTTGGACTTTCAGAAGGCTTTCGACAAGGTCCCACATAAGAGATTAGTATGCAAACAAAGCACACGGTATTGGGGGTTCAGTATTGATGTGGATAGAGAACTGGCTGGCAAACAGGAAGCAAAGAGTAGGAGTAAACGGGTCCTTTTCAGAATGGTAGGCAGTTACTAGTGGGGTACCGCAAGGCTCAGTGCTGGGACCCCAGCTATTTACAATATATATTAATGATTTGGACGAGGGAATTGAATGCAACATCTCCAAGTTTGCGGGATGACACGAAGCTGGGGGGCAGTGTTAGCTGTGAGGAGGATGCTCGGAGGCTGCAAGGTGACTTGGATAAGCTGGGTGAGTGGGCAAATGCATGGCAGATGCAGTATAATGTGGATAAATGTGAGGTTATCCACTTTGGTGGCAAAAACAGGAAAGTAGACTATTATCTAAATGGTGGCCGATTAGGAAAAGGAGAGATGCAACGAGACCTGGGTGTCATGGTACACCAGTCATTGAAAGTAGGCATGCAGGTGCAGCAGGCAGTGAAGAAAGCGAATGGTATGTTAGCATTCATAGCAAAAGGATTTGAGTATAGGAGCAGGGAGGTTCTCCTGCAGTTGTACAGGGTCTTGGTGAGACCACACCTGGAGTATTGCGTACAGTTTGGGTCTCCAAATCTGAGGAAAGACATTCTTGCCATAGAGGGAGTACAGAGAAGGTTCACCAGATTGATTCCTGGGATGTCAGGACTTTCATATGAAGAAAGACTGGATAGACTCGGCTTGTACTCGCTAGAATTTAGAAGATTGAGGGGGATCTTATGGAAACTTACAAAATTCTTAAGGGGTTGGACAGGATAGATGCAGGAAGATTGTTCCCAATGTTGGGGAAGTCCAGGACAAGGGGTCACAGTTTAAGGATTATGGGGAAATCCTTTAGGACTGAGATGAGAAAAACATTTTTCACACAGAGAGTGGTGGAACTCTCTGCCACAGAAGGTAGTTGAGGCTAGTTCATTGGCTATATTTAAGCGGGAGCTAGATGTGGCCCTTGTGGCTAAAGGGATCAGGGGGTATGGAGAGAAGGCAGGTACAGGATACTGAGTTGGATGATCAGCCATGATAATATTGAATGGCGGTGCAGGCTCGATGGGCCGAATGGCCTACTCGTGCACCTATTTTCTATGTTTCTATGTTTCTATGAAGCAATCTTCTTTAGACTTTATCAATGTATTCTGCCACCTTCAAATATTGGTGTATGTAAAAACACAGATCACAACACCTGCCCCCCTGTTAAAATTGTACCGTTTAATTTTAGTCATCTTTCCTTCTCATTCTTCATCCCAAAATGCGTGAAACACAGAATAATCAGATTAAATCAATCATGTGTCATTTTATTGGGTCTGCTAATGCCCACATGGACTAAAGTGCCTTAATGAGAACCACCAATAGTATTGTGTAATTAGATTATATATCTGCTCTACACCCAAAAGAGTCACCTGGGAACTTAAACTTCTCCCCATTCACTAGGAAGATAAAATTTAGTATCGTAGATGTCATTCAATTGCTCTATAAACTATACCAAACATCAGTATATTCAAGAATATAAAAAAGATTTATATGTACGCAATGTAACCAACTACAACTACATGAGCCTCTGAAAGCATTCCTGAGGCACCTTTAAAATAGATTCACACCTGTGGTCGCAACCATGAAATTTCACCATAGAATTTGGCAATGGGTGTGGAATAACTAGAAAACAGAGACGTGCTGGTGGCAGGGAAGTCGGCATCTTCAAACTGGAATTTCTCTGGAGTCTCCATATCTGAAATGATCATTGTCATGGACGTTTTCGCACATGTTCAAAGGAATCTCAGCAGGATGGGATTTTGGCTTTGTCAGTTTCTTCTTTAGACTGAGAATAAAATAAGATCATTATAAGGTGAATGGCTGAAACACAATACAATTTTTTCAATTATGGACAAATGATCAGGAAAATAATATCACAATATCCGCACAGACCCATCAGCCCACAATATCGGTGACAACTATGAAGCCAAATTGAACAAACCTCATCTGCCTGCATGTGTTCCTTATCCCTCCATTCTGTGCATGCTCATGTTCCTGTTCAAATGCATTTTAAATGTCAGTATCATGTCAGGCACTTTCATCACCCACCATGGCAGGACGTTCCTGAAAACTACCGCTGTGTAAAAAATATTTGCCTCTCACATCTCCGTTAAACTTTCCTTCTCTATCCTTGGAGCTATGGGCTGCAGTATTTGACATCTACCCTGTAAAAGAGACTCTATTTACCCTTTGTCTCAACATTTTATAAACATCTTATTAGGTTTCTCCTCAGCCTTCGATATTTCAGAGAAAGCAATGCAATCTCTCCTCATAGCAAATACGCTAGCCCAGGCAACATTCCAGTGAACTTTTCCTGTGCCTTCTCCAAATCCTTCACATCCTACCTGTAATGAGGCGACCAGAACTACCACATTTGTAATCGAACCAACATTTTATACAGCTGTAACATAGGAAGTCATATACCCAAAGGCCCAACCAATGAAGGCAAGCATACTATATGGCTTCTTTACCACTTATCTATTCCTGTTGTCACTTTCAGAGTTATGGACATGCAACTCAAGATTCCTCTGTCCATCAAGCTCCTAAAGATTCTGCCATTTGCGGTATACCTTTCCCTTAAATTTGATCTCTAAAAATGCAGCATCTCACACTTGCCCAGATTAAACTCCATCTGCAATTGATCTATATCCTGCTGTATAATTTGACAAGACAAAAAAGGAAATGGCAAGTAATTTAAAATATTCTGCACCAGTCTTCACAGTGAATGACACTGCAATGATTACAGATGGACTACAGGGGAGACACTAGGAGCTGCAGATGTTGGTTTACAAAAAAAAAAGACACAAAGCGCTGGAGTAACTCAGCGGGTCAGGCAACATCTCTGGAGAACGGATCTATGCTCTCCAGAGATGCTGCCAAACCCATTGAGATTCTATCACGCTGTGTCTTTTAACAGGTGGACTTGTTTTAAGAGAATATTGAAAGAAACAGATGCCATCTGGACCAAAAGATCTGTATTCAATTGTTTTGAAGATCTGTATTCAAGTGGCTGCAGAGATAGCAGAATGATTGGCTGAACATTTTCAGAAGTTTATGGTACAGTAGGGTGCTGGAAGATTGTGAAAGCCCAAATGTGATGCCCTGGCTCTAGAAGCGGGGAGAGAAAAAGCAGGAAACTATAGGCCAGTTAGCTTAATGACTAGTTGGGAAATGCTGAAGTCTATTATCATGTAGTTGAGGCCAGTTCATTGGCTATATTTAAGAGGGAGTTAGATGTGGCCCTTGTGGCTAAAGGGATCAGGGGGTATGGAGAGAAATCAGGTACAGGATACTGAGTTGGATGATCAGCCATGATCATATTGAATGGCGGTGCAGGCTCGAAGGGCCGAATGGCCTACTCCTGCACGTATTTTCTATGTTTCTATGTTTCTATGAAGAAAATAGAAAAACGTAATGCAAACAAATCAACATGATTTTATGAAAGGAAAAAAATTATGAGAAGAAAATCATGCTTAACAAACTCATGGCCACACAACAAGTACAGTGTGAGGAAGCCTGCAGATGCATTGTATTTGGATTTCCTGGTGGCATTGAATAAGGTGCCATGTGAAAGGCTGGTGCATAATATGAGCTCATCATATTGGGGAAGTATGTAATCATGGATTACAGGATGGTTACCACACAGAAGACTGAATCAGAATTAGTAGGTCTTTCTCAGATGAGAAATATGCCTAAGGATCACTCCTTTGCCCTCAACTACTTATCTATCTATCTATCTATTATAATATAAAACTCCGCTGCTTTTGACCGTCCTCAGATCGCTCCGGGCCTCTCTCTGGTCCATGCCGGCCGCAGCCTAACTCGGGCCCGGTGCCTGGTGGGGAGGCTTCTGCTCTACGACCTAGTTATGTGCTGCCTTTACCCCCTCCCTCTCTAACCCCTCCCCGGGGCAGAGAAAGAGAGAGAGAGGGGAGGTAGAGAGGTGGGGGGGGGGGGGTGGGGGGAGAGGGGGGTTGGAGGGAGGGGGGAGAGGCGGTGGAGGGGGGGAGTAGAGGGGGCAGAGGGGTGGAGGAGAGGGGGGGGAGGGGTGTGCCTCTCTGCCCCCCTACCTCTCTAGGGAGTGGTGAATATTGAGACCTATGGGTGAGTGGTGGAGTATCGCGTTCGGGAACCAGCCCTCCCCTGTGATGCCACGGCCCCCCACCCTTCAATCTCTACCCCCCTCCCCCTCCACCCCCTCCTCTCTAGTTGCGCCTGCGCAGTTGGGGGTTATGCGTGAGTGGATATGACGGGGGATGGGGTAAAAGGAGCGAATGAACAATATTAATATAATATCAAGAGGAGGTTAGTGTGTGTGTGTGGGGGGTGGTTAGTGTGTGTGACGCCGAAGGCTGCCCCCCCCCCCTGCAAGGAGATGGGACGCAACGTGTCCCCCTTAGTCTAGTTTAATATAAAACTCTGATCTTGGATGTGGATGTATTTATTTGTGTGTGTCTTGTTTGTCTGTGATTCACATCTCCTCGAAAACCTGACGCACTAATGGTGACATTTTTACATATTCCGGTAGAGATTTACCCCATGATCTCGAAAATCGGCTCATCTGAAAATTTGATTCATTATTTCCCGGGTTTTTTATTAAAATTGTTCACAAATCTGAGATTTTTTTAAAGTGCTAACGAGCTGATGATGTCACAATGCCTCTGCTACTCGCGGCGAGCTGCGCAGGGTTTTCAACGCGCAGCCTGCTGGCCACTGTTTTCCACGAGCTGCGAGCTACGTGGCCCAGCCGCCCTCCCCCTGTCCCCAGGGCTCTGGATTGAAGCCGCTAAACACGTGCTCAAGTCGTGCAGTGTGCTCCGCTGGACTCCTTGAAGTTCTACAACATGGCGGCGGCGGTCGTTACAGGGGACGACCTCTTCTCCGTCTCCCTTGCCCGATCGTCTGTCACGCTGGTGGGTGGGCTTCCCCTTGCAGAAGCCACGATCGGCCGGCCCTCCGCTGCTTTTGACCGTCCTCAGATCGCTCCGGGCCTCGCTCTGGTCCACGCCGGCCGCAGCCTAGCTCGGGCTTGGCGCCTGGTGGGGAGTCTGCTGCTCCACATCCTGGGTAGGTGCTGCCTTTACCCCCTCTCCCTCCTTCTCTACCCCCTCCCCGGGGCAGAGAAAGAGAGAGAGGGAGGGGGGTCGAGTGGGGGGGGCGAGGGAAGGGGAAGGGGAGGGGGAAGGGAGAGGGGAGGGGAGAGGGGGGCGGGAGGGCGGTTCAAGTGAACTACTCTTGCTTCTATTTTCTCATATTTTGGTTCCTATGAACCGCTGCAAATGCTGGAGGCAACATATAGCAGTACTTCATCCCGATTAAACTATCAACATTACACTGTTTAAGCATCTATTAAAGACCATTTTGCAACCACTCCTTACATCATTGCTGTTCCGGCTCTACATTAGAACTGCAAGTCATCACTGTTCTGCTGCCAATGCAGTGACATAATACATTATCAAAAATGTACAGTTAAAACAGATAATCACCAAAAGAAAACAAATGAAAGTAATGTTTTCAGAACTGTACAGAATTTGCTTTGCTGATTCTATCAACCTGCTGTAAGGCAATTATAAAAAAATTGCAATGCCCGTGTATTGTTTTGTGCAATACAATGGTAGGTGGCACCAACTAATCCTTCGTCGAATATTGTAATGTAAACAGAATCGTCACTGAAATGGCCTTTTTCAAATGATACACGTGCATGATATGTATCATTTTTTTCAATGATACACGTCATTGATACAAGTTGCCACGGTTTTCGGTACAGTGATAGTTTGCAGTAATGTGCAGATTGTGATTTGGGCATATCTGGAATTGTACTCGTTGTTACATATTGTATACATATTACATACTGGACGGTGCGCTCTGTGAGGGGTTCAGCTTCGGGTTCCCGTGTATTATTCTCACTCTGGGGACATGAATCCTACAGCGTTGGCTCATTTGTTGAGAAGCCGCCTGTGGTCAGCATCTTGCCAGGCTCGCATCCACTCGAGCGCCGAGGATTCGGGGCCCGATATATCTCACAACACCCAGTCCCTTTCGGATATTTCAGCGTTCGGTGTCGGTTCAGACAGAGCAAGAAAAACAAGGCGCAAGATTTCAGCACGGAACCGATTACCTGAGGCGGCAGCGGCAGGGTCGGCGCGCATCTCCGCAAGATATTCCTCGGTTGGAGGACAAGCGCCTTCAGTCACCCCGGGCCAGTGAAAAGCCCGTGCAACGCCCTGAACTACAACGCCCTGAACTGCACCTCCCCTCCACCTCCTCTCTGTCAAACGCCTGCATCCAGATCAGAAATGGACCAGTGCTCATGCTACCGCAATATGAACCGCCAGAAATCACCACATTTATTGGGACAACCTCAGGCTTGCATTTAAATATAATATTGCGCAGGAGATTAAAAAAAAAATAACCTTTGAGGTGTAGTCTCGATTGTAATTTGGAGGATGCGGCAGCAAATTTGTGCGAAACTTCATGACAAGTGAGCAGAACTTCTTCCCACTGCTTGCGCTAACCTAAGGGATAAATGCACACTTATATTTTAAGGATTCACCGGTGGCAATTTCCTTGTAGGTCAAAAATAGCCAGGCTTCACGTGGCAGCAAAACCAGGCGTATATCACCACTTGGGGAAGAGGGTTCACCAGCCCCACCCACACAAATAAACTTGTCCCCAAAAAACACGCATAACCCTGATACACATCAGGGACTATAAATGCTCATTCAAAAACTAATATCAATGAATCAAAACGTTATTAAAAACTAAAATGTTTAAACTCAGTTATTTTCGAATCAGCTAATACCTTTGTCTGTCACAGCAATTTATCTGCATTAAAATGAACCAACTTGCTATTTTGAACAAAGTAAGCAAGACTCCAGCGTAAATGTGCAGGTACGGTTGCAGGTTTGTGCTCTGCCACTGAATTTCAATCTAACTAACAGCAATATCGTTAGCAAAGTTCCGTGAAAAGTGACCAGCAACCCTGGGACTTAGAAATTTGCTTGTGTTTTCCAAATATGATGTTATAGAGAGACACGTGTTGTCAAACAAAGTGATCTTTATTAAGTTAACACAAAACAGCTCTCAGAACCACAATAAGGGGCAAGGGTGTTACCAACAGTATATATACCCCAGGAGGGGACCCGTGACCCACTCTTCCTGCAAACCAAGTCACATGACCCAACCCCAAGAGCCGAGGGTTCGCACCACGAGTGGCTAACCACCAGGACCCCCTCCCCCCCTCAGAACCAGAAGCACGGAACCGAAAGGGAAGATGAACGAGGATGCCGGACCTTGTGCACACATCCCCCCCCCCCCCCCACGCACAGGGCATCCGCCCGGTACAGACAAACTTGGGAGCACCCGGAATGGCGGACAACCCCCGATGACGAGGCTGGGCCACCTGGACTGGCTTGCTAAGGTCCAAATGGGCCGGCTTCAAACGAGCCACAGACACAGACTCACACTGACCCCCCATGTCCAAAACAAAAGTACTAGGCCCATGCTGCAGCACCCAAAAAGGACCCTCATATGGGCGTCGCTCAGGCGGCAGTGGCGAACGCAGCAGGGCGCAAGGAGATCGATTCGGATGTAGTGGCATGGCCCTTCACATCGACTAACAGTGTTTGAGCCCGCAGGAAATCGGCGTCCAGCAACGGCTGGGACACGTCGGGAACAGTGAACGGCCAGGTGAAATGGCAAGAGCTAAAGATGTGCCAGATGGTGCGGACGCCGTAAGTCCGTATGGTGCTGCCATTCGCGGCAGTTAACGAAGGCACTGCTTCCCAGAACGAGTGTCCACCCCCCGATGGGGGCAAAATGCTGACTTCTGCTCCTGTGTCCACCAGGAATCGTCGTACTGAGTGCCGGTCCCATGCGTACAGGCGGTGTAGATGGCTGACCGCAGAGGTGCTTACTGGCGGCCGGCCCTGACATTTCCCGGAAACGAGCAGAGTGAGCGGCATTGGCGGGCCGCGGAACCCCAACGTTGGTGGTCGAAGCACCACTTCTTCTTACCAGCTTCTCCCGGAGCGGGAGACTCAGCTGTGCCCCCCGTGTCGCGGCCCCTGGTCGCTGTGTTTTCCAGGGGACTGTCGACACCCAATCAAGCGAACCGCTGCCCTGCTGCTTGGACAGCCACAGCTCGTCGGCGTGTTCTGCTTGCTGCCGGGGGTCGTCGAAGCTCTCACCTGAGAGCAGCAGGCGGATATCGTTCGGCAACTGCTCCAGGAAGGCGTATTCAAAGAGCAGGCAGGGCCGGTGTCCATCCATCAGCATGAGCATTTCGCTCATGAGGACCGATGGCGTGCTGGCACCGAGCCGCCCATGTGGAGGAGCCGCGCCGCTCGATCCAAGCAGCTGAGCCCGGAGGTGCAGAGAAGCAGCGCCTTGAGGCCCTCATACTTATCGGCATCCGGTGGCTCTCTTGGGTAAGGAACCAAGCGACCGGCCGTCTCCTGATCGAGCTCGCCGACCACGTAATAGTAGCGGGTGTCGTCGGCTGTGATTTGGCGGATGTGGAACTGGGCCTCGGCCAGCTGGAACAACACCCAGGGCTGCGAGGTCCAGAAAACCTGCAGCTTAAGTGCGACACCGTTTTGTTTGGCCGTATCGGCGGCAACAGCGGGTTGAGTGTCGGCAGCGTCCATTTTTGCAATCCAAAATGACTATTTTGGACCGTCGTGGTCACCAATATAGCGAGACACGTGTTGTCAAACAAAGTGATCTTCCCGCCATACCAAGTCACATGACCCAACCCCCAGGGCCGAGGGTTCGCACCACGAGTGGCTAACCACCAGGAACTGCCACAATGGTATTTAATGGATGTGTGGGCATTTCCCATTAGCAGGTTAAGGCTAATTATATTCCTTGATGGATCAGGATACCAGATACATTTCCTGTACTTTTTCAAGCATTGTCAAAGGATTTTTTACATCCACTCAGGGAAGTAGATGGGATCTCAGTTTAATACCTGGTCTGAATGACTGCAGCTTCAATTGTGCACAATATCCACTATATTTTACGAGAGGGTCTATTCTTGAAAGGGTCTCTAAGCCAATTGACCTCAGAAATCTCATTGTTTCATCTTCAGATGTATGGAAAAAAACATTCAGTCACAAAACTAGGCAATGATATCTTGCTTATTTTCTCTAGACTTCATTTTGTGATTTGAGAAGTTTGCAAATATGAATGAGTTGAAACCAGGATTAAAAAAATGTAATAGATTCACATTTGAGATGAACAAAGCACTATTAAAATGGCACGAGGGAACTACATAACACACTAACCAGTGAAGAAAGATGATACAGCCGGAGGCTTGATGTTGAATATCCCAAAAATATACTGCTAGCTAGAGACAGAGAAAAACGCTGGGACCAGGAGAACAAAGAAGCAGTGAAAATGGTCATGTGATTGACATCTGGTGGGTGCAGAGCTGAAGATAACTTCGTGGCTATGCAGAGTAGCCTTGAGAAGATAAGGTGTCTGGAACAGTTTGAAAAATAACTGTATAATGAGAAGGTAATATGAACAGGCAACGTAATTAGGAACTCTCTAGCCTGATATGGATCATAAAGATGTGTTTTGTTTATTGAGCCCTTGGAGTGACAACGTGAAATGATTGACCTCAGTCATGAGAGCCTTGGGTGAGAACAAAGTCTTTCATTAGAAGATGGAAGGAAAAAATAGTATAAAAGGACAGTCTGAGACGTCAGATCGACAACCTGGGAACAACCATCGCAAGGAGGAGGAAATTAAGTTAGAAACTTAGAGACTACCCCGTACCAAAGAGTGAATCTGGCCAATTCATTCCTACGGGTGATATCCGAGTCCAATTCATGAGTTTTGTGATTTAGTTTAAGAGGTGTTAAGTTGGAATAGTAAAGCAAGTGAGAAGATATTAGAATCAATGGTTTGCATGCATGCTAAAGTAACTTGCGTGTTAATAAAGATTAAGTTGTACAAAAAGTTGGTTTAGAGCATTTTGTTGGACATGTCAGTTGATACCATATAGAGAAAATAGGTTCAACAACGAATACTAGGTACTTTGAAAATCTGATATAACATGGGAGATAGTCAGAACCTTTTTCTCAGGGTGGAAAATGTCCAACACTAGAGGACATAGCTATAATATGACAGGAGGAAAGTTTGATGGAGATGTACGGGACAATTTTTTTTTACACAGGGAGTAGTGCGAGGGTTGGAACCCATTTTCACGGGCGATTGTGGAGACAGATACGACAGTGGTGCTTAGAAGGCATTTTAGGTAGGCACATGGAAGTAAATGGAATAGAGGGATAGGATCATGTACAGGCAAATAAAATTAGTTTAACTTGACAGCATGTTCAGCACAAACATGATGGGCCGAACCGCCCATTCCTACACTGTACTGTAGGTAGGTAGTTCGAGAAGTTTTGATTTGATGAAAATTTTGTAGACTTCAGTGGCCCCAGTTATGCAACATTTCAAATTATTACCTTCGGATCCTTTAGTTTATAGTTACCTCAATCCTAAACTTGTGCGCCACTTCAACATTAAAATCTTACAACACATCTGAATCCAAACCTGTCCACTTAAATATCCAAGCTTTTAAAAAGTTCACTGTTAGAATTCCCATTCTTTCAGAACATCCTTTTACCTAAGGCTTTGATCAAGATTTTTTGTCATTGGCCTCAACATCTCTTTATTTGACTTAGTGACAACGTTTGCAAATAATGATTTTGTGTAGCCTTTTGTGTAGTATTAAAGGTATTGCATGCAAATAAAGACACTATTGTTTGCCTGAACATTTCTTCCACCTCATTTCATTGATGCATTCCAGTTGCATTGTACTGAATTTGAGATCAGAGATTGAGAGCAACCTCAGTCCAATTCTGTACAAATTCAAGTTTTGAAGAGAGGACCAAAACTTATTTGTTTAGTCTGAAGAAGGGTCTCGACCCGAAACGTCACCCATTTCCTTCTCTCCAGCATTTTATGTTGATCTTTGATTTAAACCAGCATCTGCATTTCCTTCCTACACCAAAACTTATTCTTTGTCTTTCGTAGACAAAAATGCTGGAGAAAACTCAGCGGGTGAGGCAGTATCTATGGAGCGAAGGAAATAGGCAACATTTTGGGTCGAGACCAGACTCCCATGGCTATCTGGACTACACTTCTTCCCACCCTGCTTCCCTGTAAGGATTCCATCCCCTACTCCCAATTCCTCCGTCTATGCGCATCTGCATCCCAGGACACAACAGGGCATTGGAGATGTCCTCATTCTTCAGGGAACGGGAGTTCCCCTCCTCTACTATAGATGAGGCTCTCACCAGGGTCTCTTCTATACCGCGTAACTCTGCTTTCACTCCTCATCCCCCCACTCGTAACAACGGCAGAGTCCCCCCTTGTCCTCACCTTCCACCCTACCAGCCGTCACATACAACAAATAACCCTCCGACATTTTCGCCACCTCCAACGGCGATCCCACCACAGCCACAATCTTCCCATCTCCTCCCCTGACTGCTTTCTGCAGAGACCGCTCTCCCTCCGAAACTCCCTGGTCAATTTGTCCCTTCCCCACCCAAACCACCCCCTCTCCTGGCACTTTCCCTTGCGACCGCAGGAAATGCTACACTTGTCGCTTTACCTCCCCCCTTGACTCCATTCAAGAACCCAAGCAGTCGTTCCAGGTGCGGCAGAGGTTCACCTGCAGCTCCTCCAACCTTATCTATTGCATCCGCTGCTCTAGGTGTCAGCTGTTCTACATCGGTGAGACCAAGCATAGGCTTGGCGATCGCTTCGTCCAACCTGATCTCCTGGTGGCACAGCACTTCAACTCCCCCTCCCATTCCGAATCCGACCTTTCTGTCCTGGGCCTCCTCCATGGCCAGAGTGAGGACCACCGTAAATTGGAGGAGCAGCACCTCATATTACGCTTGGGCAGTTTACACCCAGCGGTATGAACATTGACTTCTCTAATTTCAGGTAGTCCCTGCTTTCTCCTTCCCTTCTCAGCTCTCCCCTCAGCCCCACTGTCTCCGCCTCTTCCTTTCTTCTTCCCGCCCCACCCCCCCCCCACCCTCACATCAGTCTGAAGAAGGGTCTCAACCCGAAATGTTGCCTATTTCCTTTGCTATGGATGCTGCCTCACCCGCTGAGTTCCTCCAGCATTTTTGTCTACCCTTTGATTTTCCAGCATCTGCAGTTCCTTCTTAAAAATTCTTTTGTGTTTGTGTTAGTTACAATAAAGCACTTTAATAATTGCGTTCCCTTTTCACAAATATTCAAGTTTGTAAAGTAACTGAGGCTTCACATTAAAATTACTGCCAGCAGACCCAAAATCGTCAAATCACTGTTAGGATCTCTTGTTTATTTTTCAAAATTAACAAAATTATTTCAAAACATAAGCAATGTTTTATATGTATTTACACAAAAGACAATTTGTTGGTGATAATTTCAATATCATGAACAGAGTGGTTTGATAACTCAGACTAAGTTACAAATGAACGGTCCGTGGCCTCTCAGCTGCAACATTGGATCATGATTTAAAACTAAAAATGATTCTAGTAAAGAATCAAATGTGATTATTTAAAGGATTTGAAAATGTTGAGTTTAAATAGTTCTTCATGTTAGTTACTGTGTTACTGAGGCTACGGAGTTTCTAATTTAGATTTTCAATAATCTCATCAAAAAGCAGAAATGGTGCTTGAATACATTGTGCACAATAGCGCAAAGAGAGTTACACTGAGAGGCTACTACAAATAGGATATTTTAGAAGTATAAACAGCAGATCATATAAAATGCAAGATTAAGGGATGGTCCCCAATAGGTGTCTGTACAGCAGGGAAAAAAGGGACAAAGCATGATTACAAGCATTAAATTGGTACTAATTAGCTGGCCATTATACTCTCTCTTCCTGGTATTCAACTGGTTCAACTGCAGCTGCTGAATAACAGAACATCGATTTTAGAGAAAATATCAGAATGCAATGAATTCAGCACAAACAAAACTACAATGTAAAAGGAAGGTGATGCAGAAACATTCCAACTAAATTAACAAATTGTGTGGAATATTTTTAGACCCATTTCTTCAAATGATTGTGCAGAATGAATAGATTCTATCACTACAAGGCGATTAAATTTAGTTTAGTATTTTAGTTTTAGAGATACAGCGTGGAAACAGGCCCTTCGGCCCACCGAGTCCACACTGACCAGCGATCCCCCCACATTAATATGATCCTACACGCACTAGCTCCAATTTTACATTTATACCAAGCCAATTAACCTACAAACATAGAAATTAGGTGCAGGAGTAGGCCATTCGAGCCTGCACCGCCATTCAATATGATCACGGCTGATCATCAAACCTGTACGTCTTTGGAGTGTGGGAGGAACCCGGAGATCTCGGAGAAAACCCACACGGTGATGAGAACGTACGAACTCCGTACAGACAGCACCCATAGTCAGGATTGAACCTGGGTCTCTGGCGCCACAGTGCCGTGGTACATTGCCCATCACCAGTCAGGGTACTGAGTATAGGTGTTGGGATGTTATGTTATGTTACTGCTGCACAAGACGTCGGTGTGCTTGTATTCCGAGTATTACGTTCAGTTTTGGTCACCCTGTTTTATGAGTGATGCCTTTAAGCTGGAAGTGCAGAGAATATTCACAAGTGCGTTGTCAGGTCTTCAGGGAAATGTCAAAGAGATATTGCCTTAGTCGTTTTTATGTGGCAATAATGGACCAAGCCTAAGGCACAAAGAGTGTGAGAATAAAGATCCAATGTTTTCCAAGTCCACAAATTGTATGTACATATCTATCGACATCAACATGAGAAATATCTATTCACATCAACATGAGAAATAAAAATAAAATCTCGTACCATATTAAATTGCTCAATATACAGAATTTATACATTTAATGCATACATGTTTGTGCTCTCCACTTTTCAGATCGTGTGCCCATTGTATAGTTTCATTTCTACTGAACATTCACTTCCAACACAAGTAGTTCTGCTGAAAGTTCTGTTAAAACATTTTAGCTTTGCTAATACATTTGAACTCAACAAGTATTCACATATTCTCTTACAATTACTTTTCAAGTACTTAGTTGCAGGTTTTTTTTCCAATGCCAAGTTTTCAACAAATGTTCAGTCCCAGTTTTATTACTTCCTAGTCAGAACGATAACTTCCCAGTCTCCACTGCACTACTTTACCTGACATATATAAACATTTGAATCAATCCTGGCAACATTGTTAAAACAAGAAAAGGCATCAGACCAATCTGTTCACACATTATTTAAATACTGGCCCAATAAATCATGGTTACCTTGTTTATTTTTGCACATATTCATATTCTTCACAATATTAGTACTTGCAATGTATTGGATAATCATCAGCCCTTTGCTATAAAGTCTAACATTCTGTTTAAAAATATCTGCAGACATAAGAACACTTCAAATTTTTAGTTGGTTTATAGAGATATTTTCATCTGTACAAAAACAAGTTGAAACCGAATTCTGGAAATAGGAAGGAACAACAGAAAATGCTGGAAACGACATTCGGTCAGCTGGCAACTGAGAGTAATGACATTTTATGATGTTTTGGATAGATGCTCATGATTGGAATTTCACTCTGCATCCATAATCAATTATCATTATTTTTAAAAAAAACATCGTCCACACAAGCTGTTTGGCAAATAGCTTCTTCAGTCTCAGGAAAAAATATCTGTGACATAAGCCATTTTAACACCATGAAAAACATTGCTATTTATAAAAAGAACAAAGTTAAACCATTTGTGTTACTAAGTGTATTATTTGGGACATAATAAAATAGTTCTGACTTACAAAACATTTTTGTAAACAAATTAACAATATATTTTCTGAGGATGTGTTTTGTTTCATTTTTGTAATAAAGCTTCTGTTAAAAAAGATCAGAAGCTTATGATCATAGAATCAGTAGAATACTGTTGAGAAAAGCATCACTGGTTGCACTTCCTGAGAAAGGTACAGTCGCAAAGTTTTTGTGCAAATCCATTACACAGTTGTTGGCCCCTTAACAATATTTTTTGCATACACTTGTGAAACACATAAAAAGTACAAAAAATTTATCAGATAATTAATATTTTTGTTAGTGTGCTTATAGTGTTGATAAGTTATACATCTCAAAGTCATCTTCATCAACTGGATCTTGTCTAATGAAATGCTAACTCCAACCTTCCCATGACAAAGCAAATCACATATCATCAAAGTGAGAAACAGAGGCATTCTATCCAAATTGTAGCATTGCAATAAGGAACTGAAAATATAGAAACTGTAGAACAGTCAAGAACGCCAAGTTAATGTGGCATTAGCCATTACCAGCTGCACAATGTCCCTTTTTTGGAGTTCAGAACTACATCTGAGAATTTAAATAAGCAATCAGTGATGGCAACAATCAACAATGAACTCAAATACGTTTCATCCCAGCTCCTTAACATCCTGTCCTTCATGGAACACCAGCCAAATACTCCAGTTTGTCTACCAACACACCTTGTTGTCTAAATTGTTACACTTGAAACAGAAATACAATGGAATTGAAAAAGAAAGCAGGTGGATGAACAATGAGAGTATCTTTAAGTCCACAATACAAAGAGCAAATTAACAACAAATATTTGTCCTGTGGATTAAAACTAAAATGACTCATTGAAACTTAAGTCCTTTTTAAAATAGACTGTCATTCTGATGATACGTTTCTACATAATACTAACAAAAAAGCCAATCATTTGGCTAAAATAAACATGTTCTAATTCCATGAGTTTTCATTTTCAAGATACCACAAGTGAATTCTAAGAATTCAGAAGTGATTTACTATTCCAAAAATATTCTTCGCAATAATTTTTTGGAAAAAATATATTCTATAAGAATATGGTGGATAACAGAAATAAACTCATATTGTCCATTGTAAAGGTAAAAGAAAACATTAAATTATGTTTGGAGAAAATGCAACGGTTAATGGAAAACATTTTGAAACATAGATGTGAAACATTTGAGTCATTAGTTTCACATCTCTATCTTGATTGAATCCTGGTGTGAGCCAGATTACTCAAAATATGTGTAATGAATTTGAAAGTTCACTTTGTTACAGATGAAACTTTAGGAAACCCAGGAAGAAACAACTTTACACTAACTAATGAACTTACAAACTTTGCCTAGAGTAAAATGTTGTTGCTAACAAACAAAATTAAATTTGCACTGTAAAACCCATGTGAACTAACCAAACCTATTTGTTCCGCACACACTTTGTTCAGAGATGTGTTCATCAGAAATTTGTTCTTGTTAACTCCTGCTCTACTCAACTGAGTATAATTAGTAGGCACGGCGCAACCAGCTCAACAGCACCAACCAATACTATTTGGATTGTTTAATTAAAATTTCCAATTTGGCTGAATCTTTTTTCCTGATTACTTAGTTAGCACCAACTGTTCTGTACTATATCAACTATTCTATTAGAGTTGAGAAAAATTATTTTTTTTCAAGCATCTCCTCACCGATGAGTCCGAGTGCCTGGATTAGCAAAAATGATACTCAAAATATGATTCTAGAATCTACATTTTACATGTGTATCAAACATACAAGTGTGACAAGATTTCTGCAACATGGCTCGTGTTTCAACAAAATTCTGTCTTGTATGAAGCACTTTTGGAATGCTGGCTTAGGCTTCTCCATTCCCTGGAAGAGGTCCTTAAGGTAACCAACATAAATCCTGTGAAGAGGACTGAATTAGAAAGTCACAACTTGGAAACTTTTTCGTCCATCCTTCCTCAAGCAAGGACCCAAATATGTAGTCACAGCCATTATACAATAGCATTGGTTGATCAGCTACGCGGAGACATTCACATTCCTGAGTGAGATGGGGTTGGTTGCATCTGATGGTTTATCTTCAAGCAGTGTCATAACAGCAGCAGGGTTCGCACTGTGTGCAAAAATCTGTTGGATTGCTCTCCTCAAGTTTACATGCAGTCTGTTCTGCGTCAGGTAAAATGTCTCCATGGCAATAGCCTTCATTGTTCCGGCACACAGATCCTCATACAAAGGACCCGTGTACATTCGTGAGGTCTAGAAGAAATGCAATGCGAGGAGTTAATGGGCTTCTTGGTTATCAAATTAAATACAAAAAAAAGACTATAGGTTGGATACATTAGAAGTAAACCAGGCTTTTTGCTTTTAGTACTAATAGTTCATAGAATTAACCTAATGTCTTGAATACATTATTTTGTTGTCTGGAATTTAATATTTGGTTAAGTGCTGTAAAAATGCAAAAAGTTTGTTTGCGACCCCTGCAGAATTTAAAGGAGAGGTAAGTGAAGGTGCAGTTTATTAGACTAGAGGAGATCTTTCTGAGAAGATTTGGCATGACCGCGAGGATTCTCTCATACTTCTACAGTTGGGTTATGTGTGTTCGATTGTATTCTGACTGGATACATCTCAGCCTAGAATGGCAACTGTTCTGCTCTCATCTGCCTAAACCTGTAGAACGGTAAATACAGACTCACTTCCTTCCATCCGATCCATATCCAGTGTGTTACATCAGGTCGGCTGGAAGTATGATTAAGACTGCCTGCCACCCTGGCCATTCCCTTTACTGTCTTCTACTTTTTTGGAGATGATATAGGAGTTTGAATGTTCAGCTGTCCAGACTTAAGAATTGTTTCTTCCCCACTGCTATCAGATTCTGTACCAATCACCTCTTTCATACCCGATTCCATTCAGTTCTGCCATGTCCTCTTATTTCCTCCTCATTGATGAATCCTTCAATTACTTTAATATTCTTTTGCACTCCTTGTTTTTTGCACTATAATCCTGTGCCATTCTGCTGTTTTGCACTCATTGTTGTATTTATTGTTGCATTTATCATTATGTATGTATACTGTTTACTCTATCAGCGTAATGTGAACAAGGAATTTCATTGCACCCTGGAGTTTAATGACATTAAACCAATTTGTATACATTATTGTCATTGAGCTGAATGTTTTTCATTAGTATGCAATAGAAAAATGGTCAACAGCATCTCCAGTAATGTTAATAACTGGATACTTATTAAGATCAGGTTAACCTTCACCCAAATCAACCTGTAGCTTCAAATATTAGGTTTCTTACATGGTTTTCCAGGAATCGTCGTACTTTGTAAAAGTCAGGTAAATAGTTATTTCGGACTACAATCTGTAACCATCTAATTCTTATTTCAGCATTCATTGAGTTGAGCAGCGCAGAGTAGCTCTTCGAGAGCTTCATCATGACTTCTGACGAGACATAAAAGAAGAAATCTAGGCATCAAAAGGCATGATTTCAGGCATTTAAATTGATATAACTAAGCTATATAACAATGGAGCAGGCAGACCTTAGGAAAGGGATTCTCTAAGCTAGGTTTTGTCTCCATCTACAAACAACTTTTAAAGATTGTGTGGAAATACTGCAACAAACAACAGCAGTTTAAAGTCTGGTGTGTTGATTCATCTTGAATCAAATCTTCTACCAAGCATCAGCACAATAATGAACCAGGAATGTTTATAAGTGAATGAAACAAAAACGTAGGCTTTTTAGTTTTATAGTAGCTAAAATTCATCGTAATTTTGCTGCTCAATATCCACACATTTATCCGTTTACTTTCCAAGACTAACATATTAATAAAGTGAGTCAGCATGATCCAGCGGTCCAAATCCCAGAAGGGCAATGAATAAATATCAAGGTGTTATAAACTTGCCTATCAAATGATAAGTTTCAGTTTATTATTGACTTTTATTGGAACTAAATCAAACTCAGCAACTATTACTGAAATAATCAAATGTAGTTAAGCAAGTTTCAATACACAATATGATCAGCATGTTTAGTTTTAGTTCAGTTTAGAGATACAGCGTGGAAACAGGCCCTTCGGCCCACCGGGTCAGCGCCGACCAGTGATCCCTGCATATTAACACTATCCTACACACACCAAGGACAATTTACATTTATACCAAGCCAATTTACCAACATACATGTACGTCTTTGGAATGTGGGAGGAAACCAAAGATCTCGGAGAAAACCCACACGGTCGCAAGGAGAACGTACAAACTCCGTACAGACAGCACCCGTAGTCGTGATCGAACCCGGGTCTCTGGCACTGCATTCGCTGTAAGACTGCTTCTCTGCAGCTGTGCCACCGTTAATTTGACAAACCTGAGTTTTTCCTGATACATATCAACCTGTAGCTTCAAATCAAATCTGAATCTCAAGTGTACGACAATTTGAATACTTCATAGCTTTAAACAATTATTTTACCATTTCCCTTGAGAATAACTTTAATTTTAACTAACACAGTTTTGTTTGTTTCTCTGTCAATCTAATCATTAAAATGGAGACAATTACAGAGATTTAATTACAAAAAGCCTCCTCCATTCAATATTATGCACTCCCTCACATTATTCAAGCAGACAGTACGTGTGTTTGTCCAGAGTGATAACATTAAAATATAATTCGATTGCATTGTAACATTAGGCTTTGAAAATAAATAAGAATTTTGGCCTGGATTTACAGTTAGTGGTGAAAAAACTTTGTTTGTTGCTGACTCGACGAAAGTTGACCACAAAGATCTATAGGATTCCTGTAGTGTGATCTTTCTCATTTTTAGCACAGATTTTTGTCAAGAGTCAGTTGAAGGAGATCCCTGGCATCTTGTAATTCACGTTACCTTCAGTGTAATGGTGGTAAAAGTTGCCCTTCAGCTATTATTGCAACCACAAACATCTGTACTATAACTTGACTAATTAATGCTCAAAGTATATCTTTGTTTATTTAGATTTTAGGGATTTATTTACAGTGCCCTCCATAATGTTTGGAACAAAGACCCATAATTTATTTCTTTGCCTCTGAACTCCACAATTTGAGATTTGTAATAGAAAAAAACATCACATGTGGTTAAAGTGCACATCGTCAGATTTTAATAAAGGCCATTTTTATACATTTTGGTTTCACCATGTCGAAATTACAACTGTGTTTATACATAGTCCCCCATTTCAGGTCACCATAATTAGCAATGTTACAAAATTTTGAGATTCTTAAAAATTAAGAGAACTGAAAGAAATTTTCAGTTATTATAGATTGAAGCATTCTGAAACAAATATGAAACAATCTTACTTAGAAGACATGAAATTAAAGCATATAATTAGTTAGTTACCTAATTGTAGCTAATTACAAAATTCAATTACTAGATCTAAACATCTATCAATTTCTTAAGAATAGATTAACATTTTTAAATAGCCCAAGTGTCCAAATAACATTCACACAAGAATTCACAATATAACATAATTTTTAAATCTCATTGTCATAAATTTACAGGCCAAATGGAAGCAATTGAATGTTTAATACCTGTAAATTAATGGGCATTTAAATCATCTTGTGAGTGAGGATTTCTGGAACGCGATCATTTGGAACGTTCATTTGCGGTGAATTTAACCCCGTATTGACATGAAAAATTCTGCCGTTAGTTCGGGGAATAAAATCACCGTTTCGCAAGAAAAAATGTGAATTAAAGGCTTCTTAAGAAGCACTTTTATACATTTAAAGAAACCACTTTCGTTTACTTGTCCCGTACGTGAAATCCGTCCCCATTATCAGCGTTGACGGCTTCAGGAGTTGATTTTAAAGTGACTCCAGGGCTGACATTGTCGATTTAATAAAAATAAAAAATTCACAAAACGCCCCTAGGAACGATTTTTCAGCAAACGCTTGTACTTCAACGAAATATAATTCAGGACAAGGTAGGAGAAACCCGCCTTTTAAGCCCGCCCCCCCCCTTAAAGGCGCCAATATCGCGCACATGGCCAGTGGCAGAATTACAGCGCCATTGAAGGTAAGTTTTGTAACATACCTACCATAATGTTTGAACTTGAGCAGATAGGATGTGTCCATACACTTCAGAATTCATTATGCTACTACCATCAGCGGTTGTATCATCAAGTACCTGACTCCTGAAGAATGTTTCTGATCTGTCGGACAGTCTCTTTGCGATTAGTAAGCTCACCAGTGCTCTCTTTCTTCTTAATGATGTTCCAAACATTTGATTTTGGTAAGCCTAAGGTTTGGCTGATGTCTCTAACAGTTTTATTCATGTTTCTCAGTCTCATAATGGCTTATTTGATTTTCATTGACACAGCTTTGGTCCTCGTGTTGATAAACAGCAATAAAAGTTTCCAAAGGTAATGGAAAGACTGGAGGAAAGACTAGGTGCTGAGAGCTCTCTTATACCTGCTTTAAGGAGGCATTTAAACACACCTGCGCTATTACAAACGCCTGTGAAGCCAGGTGTCCCAAATGTTATGGTGCCCTGAAATGGGTGGACAATGTATAAACACAGCTGCAATTTCTACATGGTGAAACCAAAATGTATAAAAATACCCTTTAATAAAATCTGACAATGTGCACTTTAACCACATGTAATTTGTTCTATTACAAATCTCAAAGCGTGGAATACAGAGGCAAATAAATAAATGATGGGTCTTTGTCCCAAACATTATGGAGGGCACCATAATTGGCACACATTATATATATATATATATATATAATTTCTGTTGCTGTTTTGTGAAATCTTGTTATCTACAAGTTAGCGGTTGTGTTTCATACTTTACAAAATGTCAAAGTTACAAAATAGCATTCAAAAGTATATCAGGACACCTTAAGGTTGTGAAAAACACCATGTAATTGCAAATATAGACACAAAAAGCTGGAGTAACTCAGCGGGACAGGCAGGATCTCTGGAGAGAAGGAATGGGTGACGTTTCGGGTTGAGACCCTTCTTTAGACTAAATATTTATTTATTTACATAGTGCTTACAATGTAGAAGATATGTTAATGAAATTATATCTTAGCGATAACAGGAATGTAATACCATGCCAGGGAGAAAATTTAAAGTTTAAACACAATGATGAGTTTTGTGGGAGTATTTAATGTGGAAATATAACAGTGGTGGATTTACTGAAGGAATTCTAAAAATCATTCACAAGGTAGCTTAAATCAATGATGGGGCAATGAAAATGATTGGAAATGCATCTGCATGCAATGATCAGGAAGAATATGAAGATTATACCAAGGATTTTAATTAAACTCTTGCCTTGGGAAAATATAGACATGGTGACTGAGAGAGTAGAGTGCAAAACAGAATAAGGAAAGCTGATTTTTGTTGTTGGAATTTTTAAGAGCATGGCAGTACGGAGAATATTGGAATAATCAAGGCTGGAGTTTGCAGAAGCATTACCAACACGTTCAGTGTCAGGATAGAGAAGGAAACAACACCTTTTGGTGATAGGGAGGATCACCCCATCGGGGTCCTGATTTTAAATGATCAGTCATGATCATATCGGCTCGAAGGGCCAAATTGCTTACTCCTGCACCTATTTTCTATGTTTCTATATGGACGATGTATTCCACTGATTTCAGAGCTCATGTTAATCAAGGGAAAAATAAATTAGTCAGATTTAAAAAATAAACTCAGTTATCCTGTTATTCTGGGTGGCCTGGAATAGAATAAGCCTTCCTCTATGGAAGATTTAAAATCTTTGTAACCTACTAATATGTATCGGAACCACATTTTTTGCTACACAACCTATGTAGTGTCAGATTAGGTCAGAGTTGTAACGACATGTTTTGAATTCACTACACAAAGGCAATGTGGTTTTTCAATGCTGTACTGTTCCCGACAGTTACAGGGCAAAAAGTTCTACGGCACTAAAATTGTCTCATTTTGAAACAAAGTCACTGTCAGATTTTAACAATAGAGAGATTTATAAAACATTTACACAAGCAAGACACTGGTTTTGAATTAAAGTGAAAACTCTTCAAACTCAGATGTACAGCTACTAAGGAAATTACTGATATTTAACAGTGAGCTATAATTTAAAAAAAACGGGTAATGCCAGCATGTCATCATACCAGGGGACAATGGCGATCTGTCGAGGAGTTTGTCCAACAAATGAACTATTTGGAATGTTTTCCATTTGGATATATCAATGTCTGTAATATGGTTTCCATCCAGCGTTTCTGAACTCCAGAGCTGGTACAGAGTTTCCACCGGTTTAATCAAACTGGATCCCTGAGACAAATCTGGTTCCAACAGCGGGGGCCCAGACGCATTCAGCCAGCGCTCAAACTCTAGACCTAGAAGCAGAGGGAAAAATAATCTGGCTGAAATCAATATCTGATCATATAAATCTTGAGCTGAAACACATGTAGTGTTCTCTACTTCTTAAAGAAAAACAAGGTAATATGTGAGAATGTAATAAGCTATTCAATATGAATAGAAAGATTGAAATGAATAAAAAGATTTAATGCATAACTTAAAACTTGCAGCTTTACCTGCTGTCTTTGAACCTTACCAGAGTACAGAAGGACCACAGATTTTCAGTAGCCGTACAGGGGAGAGAATAGGGGCTGACCTGATATATTCAGCAGAGTCTCTTGCCCAACACAAGGGAAGGCAGGTTCAACTGTCTCAGTCAACTTGGGGAGACAAAAGGTCTCCATCATGCATACACAGCATGCTTCTGCCAGGGTTCTTTCACAGGCACAACATTGCTGGCAGTTTTCAAAGCAATAATCACATTGAATTTCATGCTTTACAATTATGGACTGTACCCATGTGAAAGATTTGCCAGCATATATACTATTACATAATTACACCCTTTTTTCCCTCTTGCACAAAAAATCTAGTAAAGACAACTTGTGCATTTGACTTTACGGTTATGTTGTTGATGGCTATGCACAATTAGCTTATACATCTCTATGGGCAGAGCCCACATTCTGCTTGTTAAGGTACTTTTCTATTCAATAAACTGTACAACTGTTGTTATTTGTCCACATTATAGGAAACTACTTGCTTTTGACAAAAAAACGCATCAGCAATCTGCTTTACAAAAGACAACTAACTATTGTTCCGAAGCAGTATTCTGAAAAGATTGCAAAATGAGAAATTCAATGTGGTTATTGCTTTGTGGACTACTAGCAGTGCAATCATAACGAAAGAGTTCTGTTTGATGCACGCAGAGCATTCATTATGTGTCCCCTTCTTCAATCACCATTTTTGGGCATTGTTCTTCCAGTCATGAAGGAATGGATAGCTATTCTGCTTTGGATGTGATAGCAAGTGATAGAAGAGAACCTCTGATGCAATTAAACTGCCTTACATCCCTCCATTGGCACAATTGATGTATCAATAGAATTCTTTACAGAGTGGGGCACATAGGAACGGATCATAAGGATAACACCTCAATAATTGCTGCAAAAGGTTCCTAAAAACCATTCACTGCCAAGTCAGTATTATTGTCACAGGTTATGAAAGTTATGGTCAATGCCTGGGAGAGGTCCATTAGATGTCAATGTGCATCAGTAGAATGTGCATCAAAATGCAACTTTTGTGACTGAAATTGTTGTATTATGTTCAATGTCAAATGATGATTCTTGCTGGATGCAAAACTGTTCTAAATTAACAGATGTAATTACATACATAGCTTAGAAGGTCTGGAGAATATGGCTGGGTGACCTTTCGGGTCGAGACCCTGGTTCAAACATACATAGCTTGTTTGTTTTCCATTTCTAAATATGTAAAAATACTATTTTGTAATGTTAAAATATTACCATTAATATTTAACCTAAGTGTTCTAGATTTATGAAAAACCAACACTGTAATTTAATAAGAAGAAATATAGAAAAACGTGTTTTAGAAACCAAGAATAAGACTTGCATTTATGGGTCACTTGCTTGAACCTTTCCTTGAAGAGTAGTTGGAATGCTAAGCCAAGAAATGAAAAACCAAAGGCTACTAGACTAGGAAATGCACCCACCCTAGTAAAACAGCACATTATTCCTGTAACAATTGAATATCATATCAGCAAGCAATTCAATGTCAGATCCAATAATAAGTAAATATGGGTTTACATGAGACAACATAAAAGTATTCTCCACCACCATTTTGTTACATGGTGGGCTCTGTATGTACTTTAGTCAAATGTTATTCACGGTTATCGAAAGGATACTTAGAAAATTTATTTCAAACATCTCACCAACCTTTCTTGTTGTCCACACATTTTTCCCTCAGCTCAGGAAAAAAGCCCAAGAAAAACTCCAATAAATCACCTGCAACCACACTTGTAAACTTGAACTTCTCCACATAGGCCTAAGAAGGAAGTTATTAATATTAGCACGTTGAGTCTTATATTATTCATTTGTGCTTCAAAGTAACCAATTCAGTCAGAGGATGCTTTGCATATTTACATTAACGTGATTATGAACAGACACTATGGCCCAAAAAACGAAGGCTGTACACTGCAGGATGAACTTCAGGAATTTGTGCTGAGTTGTGTATAAGGTAGACAAAATTGCTGAAAATGTTTGCTTTTATTAATTAATTTACAAAAAATTAGAAGGCATGTTTACTTTTTTGGATAAAGTGTAGGGTACAGCTTATACCACACATTGCACATTAAAAAAACAAAAACATTTCAATGATACAGTTGAATCGTGTCAGATGCTTATTGTATCTTGTCATTATTGCTTATAAATAAAACTCCTGGCTGCACTGCAGTTCGCTGCAACAATTTGAGGATGAGTGTTTGTTTCTGAGGCACAGCCGTGGAAACTGAGGAGCCTGGGTGTTGGGAGGGGAGGCAGAGGACAAGCCATGGGCACAGCGAGATGGATGCCACAAACACCGGATATGGGAGTGAAACAGCCAGCTGAGGTCACATACTGCGGGTTCCATAGTATCACAGTTCAGGTAGAGCCTGATACAAAAGATATGTTGATAGCAATAGAGCTCCATTTGTGGGAGGAATTGCCTTTAACAGCTCAATATTCTGAAGTATTCCACTTCTCAATAAAGCCACAGAATAAAGCTGCCCATATGAATCAATCATCTGTGCAACAGAAAATGCATCTCTGAATCAGGGATTATGGCATTTTATTAGGAAACGCAGGTGGCAGTTCACTCTTGATGTTACAGTGATTAATAAAAATGAGATCAAACTGTTACTAACATGTTTTTGTTTTTATGGTAGACTATAAAAATAAAGTGAAAAATTAAAGATGTTTCTAAACTTACTCTGAGAAAAGAGTCAAAGCATTTTGTATCACCACAGAGCTGTGAAAGGTAGTATACAAAGCAAAATCCTTTTTCATAGGTGAAGAGGTTCATCAGACTGCTGGGATTGACGCCTGTATGGGAATGTGGAAGAAATATTACTTATAGCTACACTTCATCACCAAAACATTTTACAATTATATGTTTCAGACTATTTATATGTTGGCCCAGTGGCTCAATAATGTTTCCTCCACATCAAAGACTAGTTTACAACAGCTGTGTGCTTGGCTGTATTACAAACTCATATACAATTTCACACAGTTTTGACTCAAATTACAAACTTCAGTTTACAGCATCTCTTGAAACCTGTTGTAATGAAAGCAAAAGTAAATACAGGCATCCTAATGAGAAAATCCAATTTGATTAACAATTATATCAACACAACGAGAACTGCAATTCACTGAAGATCCATTCATCAACAATTCAAGACTAAAGAATCTACCAAGCAAGTTTATTAACCATTGCTGTCTCTCTTTATTTACAGGAGCTAGACTGAAAGTGCCACACCGTATCACACAGAAACTGCCATATACCAGTGTTTTTCATATAAATTATCAGTTGTACTCTGAAATCAAAGAGTTGGTTTAGTTTAGTTAGTCAATGGAGCAGCAGATTTTATTTTAATTGCAAACAGAGGTAAAATGGAGACCTGGCTCAAACTTCACTTGTAGTCTGCTGACAGGACTCTCATCTCCGAGCAGTTTCAGCTGACGATGTAGTGCTTCCAGTCGGAAAGTGGTTTCAAGACAAGTAAAAGCAGCCCCTGAAAGAAAAAAGGGAAACCAGTTTTTTTTCCCCACCCTGAATAATATTTTCTTTCCTTGTGCTAACCTTTGGATTTTCTGCATCTGGTATCATTCCTTGAATGGGTTGACAGGTCTAGAGCCCATCCTACATCATGGATCTGACCATTTGGAGACATATAGTGGTTAACCTCTTCACTTTTTTCTTTAATCACTTTTTTCTTTCACCCTGCAACACAGAACCTTCCCTCACTTTGACATGTTTGGTGGCACGGACTAGTGTATAAAATGTGCATGAATGCAGCTTGAATGAAGTGCAATAACTTGCACCAAAAGCGTCTTTATACCTGCAAATAAATGGCTTATTCATTAACAATATCCTGCGTCAAAAAGCATAACATTTCAGATTGTATTTGAAGGCGAGTTACCCATGAAGCAGAAAAATGAAATGAATTATATTTACCTCAGAAACAAAATGTGGTGGAATTTAAACCTCAGTGCAATTGCTGCTGCCTCATAATGCAAGTACTTTCAATAAGAGTTTAATATTTTTTAGTCAGAAACACGCCAGCCTATTATAATGACCAAACCAGTGAAAATATCCAATCTTTTACCATAAAACCAGAAGCCTCCTTAGCCCTAATGAAAACGTTATATTTTGAACATTATTACCTCCACATAAAGAGCAGAATTGAAGATAAATAACAGATTCATCCTCAGCAGTCATCATTCCCAGCATACCAAGCTCAATAAATAGTTCTACCATAACAACAATCAGAAACAAACACCAGCGGGTAATCTATCCGCTTGGGATTTGAGATAAAACTAAAGCCTGCAAGTATGCCAGCGTCTGCACATTTTCCACTGACAGCAAAAAATATATCCTGAAATGGGCAGTGACTTTAAACGAAGCATCACATTGAATACTAATCATGCCATGTATTCTTCCCGTCTGCTGATTTGCCAGTGATGCTGGAATAAAATACATCCCCAATGTTGTCAGATGTTTAGGTAAAACGTTAATGTTGATTTAAAGGGACTTACAACTATTTCAAAAGGATTTATAGTGAACATATTTCGCATTTGATTTGGATTTCTTAAATTTTTTTATCACTGACAACAATTGATTTCCTTTTGCCTTCAAAGATATTTCCCAACCACCTTCTGTCTGATATTTTAAAGTCCATGCCACAGGTTTTCCTTTGGAAATATCCCCTTTACTGTTTAATATAAGTAAGAGCTATTGGTGGGTCAGCCATTATCGTGTTGAATGGTGGAGAAGGCCCAAAGGCCTAATATTGTTTCTATTTTCCATTTTTGTATGGCCAAACACTGCTCCTATTTTCCATGTTTATATGGCCCAATACGGCTCCTATTTCTGTGAGACTAGACTCATTCAGCAACAGATACATTAGTTAGCACACAGCTGCCAATTTCCCTACAACAAGAATAGAAATAATTAAGTATTTTCGTCAGCTTCTGGAAGAATAAGACATTCCTCTGTAGTCATGACTTAGGGCAGTTGATTAGTTTGGTTTAATTTAGAGATACAGTACGGAAACAGACACTTCGGCCCACCGAGCCAGCGCCGACCAGCGATCCCCGTGCATTAACACTATCCTACACACACTCGGGACAACTTACAATTATATCAAGCCAATTAACCTACAAACTTGTACATCTTTGCAGTGTGGGAGGATACCTGAGATCCCAGAGAAAATCCACACAGCTCACGAGGAGAACATACAAACTCCGTACAGACAGCACCCATAGTCAGGATCGAACCTGGGTCTCTGTCCCTGCAATGCAGCAACTCTACCACTGTGCCACCCAGTGATGGCAATGTAGGAAGAAAAATAATTTGGGACAGTATAAATGGGTGGTTGATAGTTGGCAAAATCGCAATGGGCCGAAGGGTCGGTTTCCTTGTCGTATCTCTCAATTCCCCTATATAACTTAATCTTTAAAAGATGGTCACAATACGCTGGAATAACTCAGCGGGACAAACAGCATGTCTGGTTGAGAAGGAATGGGTGACGTTTCGTGTTGAGACCCTTCTTCAGACTGAGAGTCGATGGAGAGGGAGACGAGAGATATAGATGGGTAAGGTGTGAAAACGACAGATCAAAGTGGATGGTGATAAGGAAATGTAGAATGGTTCATTGTCAGCTGAAAGATGGTTACTTTGTGAAGATGCTGGAGGAGGATGGCAGAATCATTAACCTAAAGGGTAGAAAGATATTCATGCTGTTGAATACTGTATTTATTGAGCATTGTGTTTACAAACATGCTGTGCTGCTGCAGGTAAGAAGTTCATTAGTCTGTTTCTGTACATACGACAATAAAACACTCATGACGCTGGCTAATCTGATGTGATAGACCATCGATTTATGGATATATTTGCCCAGTTTATGAACAGTGCAGTTACATCAACCCCCTTTCCACAGCTGCCACAGTTATTATATTTATCAGTCACATTGCTTATAACCTCAGATCATGTATGGCTGCCTGTTTTATCACAAAGAAACTTCCTGTGACTTAGCAGGGTGCAGGCATTTAAGAGAGACAATGGGAGCAGATATATGTACTAACATCCTGAGTGACAGCACCATCCTCATTCTGAGCATTCCATTATCTCCATGCTCGGCATGACTATGCCCCAAGGTTAAATAGACAAAGATATTTATAACGTCAGTGAAACCCTTAAAGTCACAATATCAAGTGACTGGAGGATGGAGACCAGAAGAGAATGCCATGTTCATTACAGCAGATGACAGTAATATGAGCAAGTGATGTCAAAGGAGAATAAATTTCCATCATCCTCTGGATCAACTGACCCTGCCATGCAATGGGCCATTAGCAGTTCAGCGAAGCCCAATTTATTGCAAATTTAAAAAATCTGCAGATGCTAGAAATTTAAAACAAAAGCAGAATATGCTGGAATTTGTTGCTTTATCTCACTTCCCTCACCTGCTGCGTGTGTCGAGCATTTTCTGTTTATGACCCAGTTTGTTAAATGTGCTTAAGGGCCTGTCCCACTATGGCGACCTTATTGGCGAGTTTAGGAGACTCTGCGCTCGCCACAAGCTCGCAACATGGCCGACACATGGTCGTAGGTGGTCTCTGGTGAGTCTCCTTCATGGTCGAAAGTAGTTCCCGCATAGTAGTCACTACTCGCGGGCTCAGTATGGTCGCGGAAATTTTTTCAACACGTTGAAAAATTTTCTGCGACCAAAAATTGGTCGGGCTGGAGAAAATTAATACTTTTGTAGTCGTAGGTTTAGTCAAAGTAGGTTGTAGTAGGTCGGCATGTTATCGTAGGTAATCGAAGGTAGTCGAGATAGTCGTAGATAGTGTTAGTATATCGCCTTTGCTCGTTTCAATGGCTCTTTGATAGTTGAAGCTAGTCTTCTACATAGTCAAAGGAGGTCGTAGGAGGTCTTCTAATAGTCGTAGGAGGTCGTAGAGGTCTTCTACATAGTCGAAGGATGCCAACTTTTTGGCGATTCAACAAGACCATGACAGTCTCCTAAACTCGCCAATATGGTTGCCAGAGTGGGACAGGCCCTTTATGGTAATAGCAGATTCTTGCATTTAACCAGCTACATGCATATCATTGAAGGTGTTGACGTGAAAGGCTTGGATAGAGTGGATGTGGAGAGGATGTTTCCACGAGTAGGAGAGTCTAGGAGCGAAGATCACAGCTTCAGAATGAATGGATATTCTTTTAGGAAGGAGATAAGGAGGAAGATGAGAAGGATGGAGATGAGGATGAAGAAGTTGAGGAGGAAGGAGATGAGGAGGGCTAATCAAATTGGTAACAACACTGAAGAGGAGGATTTTGGATTAGTTGGCAATCTTGTTGTTAAGATTGAGCAACAGTGACCATAATATGGTAGAATTCTGCATTAAGATGGAGAGTGATACAGTTACTTCAGAGACAAGGGTCCTGAACTTAAAGAAAGGTAACTTTGGTAGCATGAGATGGGAATTGGCTAGGATAGTCTGGCAAATGATACTGAAAGGGTTGACAGTGGATATGCAATGGCAAAAATTTAAAGATTGTATGGATGAATTACAACAATTGTTCATCCCAGGTACACACAAAATGCTGGAGTAACTCAGCGGGGGCGGGACAGGCAGCATTTCTGGAGAGAATGGGTGATGTTTTGGGTCGAGACCCTTCTTCAGACTTGTTTATCCCTGTCTGGCGTAAAAATAAAACAGGGAAGGTGACTCAATTGTGGATAACGAGGGAAATTAGGGATAGTGTTAAATCCAAGGAAGAAGCATATAAATTGGGCAGAGGAAGCAGCAAATCAGACTAGGAAAAATTTAGAATTCAACAGAGGAGGACAAAGTGGTTAATTAAGAGGGGGAAAATAGAGCATGAAAGAAAGCTTGCGGGAAATATAAAAATTGACTGTAAAAGCTTCTACAGATATGTGAAGAGGAAGAGATTAGTGAAGCCAAATGTAGGTCCCTTACAGTCAGAAACAGGTGAATTTATAATGGCAAACAAGTACTTTGGTTCTCTCTTTACTAAGGAGGACACAAACAATCTCCCAGAAATACTAGGGGACCGAGGATCTAGTGGGAGGGAGGAACTGAAGGAAATCTACATAACACAGGAAATGGTGTTAGGTAAACTATTGGGACTGAAGGCAGATAAATCCCCAGGGCCTGATGGTCTGCATCCCACAGTACTCAAGGAGGTGGCCCTAGAAATCGTGGACGCATCGGTGATCATTTTCCAAAGTTCTATAAACTCTAGATCAGTTCCTGTGGATTGATGGGTAGCTAATGTGACCTCATGTTTTAAGAAAGGAGGGAGAGGGAAAACAGGGAATTATAGACCAGTTAGCCTGACATCGGTATTGGGAAGATGCTTGAGTCGATTATTAAAGATGTAATAGCAGCGCATTTGGAAAGCAGTGACAGGATAGGTCAAAGTCAGCATGGATTTATGAAAGGGAAATCATGCTTCACTAATCTTCTGCTATTTTTTGAGGAAGTAGAATGGATAAGGGAGAGCTAGTGGATGTGGTGTATCTGGACTTTCAGGTCCAGAGCACATGGTATTGGGGGTAGGGTATTGACATGGATAGAGAGCTGGTTGGCAGACAGGAAGCAAAGAGTAGGAATTAACGGTGTGGCGTCAGCCTATACACGGGCCACTTATGCTCGAACCCTCGTCAGGAAGTACGAGGGCGGGCACGTGACGTCATGGGCTAGAGGGAGTGTCCTGGTACTTAAGGTCATCTCACCTCGAGACCTTAAGGTATTCAATCGGTAGCTGAGCCCGAGTGAACAACCTCGCTCAGCTACAGTAACACTGTTATTATAGTTAGCGCCAACCTAACGTGTCACCACTGAATAAACGACTCTTTGAACCGGCCTGATGTCTCACCTTTATTCACCACGTTTGGTGCCGCTACACTGGTGACCCCCGACTGTCCAAATTGAAATTTGGATTTTACCTGACGCACGCAGCCTCGGGAGGGAGACCTGATGTCTACAGCCGGCTGCCCAGCCTGGCAGAACTATGCTGCCGCCAACCCGGCCCTGCAGTGAGGTATGCCGCTACATCTGGTATGCCGCCTCATCCCCACCAGCTGCTGCTGCCGCCGCTCTCCTGCTGCCGGCAACGGGGCAGGCCGCCTTGGGTGACGGCCGCAGAGCTCCCCCGCATGACCTGCCCGGAGCCGACTACCGGAGCGGAGAGGTTTTACCAGCCGCCGCTGCCCCACCAGCTGCTGCAGGAGCTGCGAGCATAGCAGCCTCCTGCCCACAGCAACGCCTACACACGCCCAACGGCCCCGGGAGCAGAGAGAGAGTACCTGCCGTTCTCCCGCTCCCGACAACGGACCTGGCCCCGGCCTCGCACCGTGAACACGGCTCCATGCCCTGCACTGCACCGGGCCTCTCCGCTCCAGGCCCAGCCCCGGCCCCACCTCACCAGTACCGCACCAGGCCTCACCGCGGACACGGGTACAACAGGCTCGCCGCGGCTCCACGCCCAGCACCGCACCTGGCCCCGCCGGCCGCTGCCGAGGGCCTGGCCACCCGATAGGGCGGGCTTACAGGGGCGCCTGCCGAAGATGCCCTTTTCCTCCTCACCTGCGTGGACTCCGAAGATCCCTGGGCGCTGGCTGGCTGCCTGTCCGGCCCAGGGATTCAATCGCTGGTGAAGGCCGCCCCAGTCGGCCGGCAATATGGCCGCCGCGGCCTCCT
Source organism: Malacoraja senta (assembly GCA_038087875.1). NCBI lineage: Eukaryota > Metazoa > Chordata > Chondrichthyes > Rajiformes > Rajidae > Malacoraja > Malacoraja senta. The sequence goes on along the minus strand of CM075984.1, from coordinate 5,504,399 downwards.
AAAGCAAGCGGCCATACAAAACTACAACTAAAATGGCCGCCGCGGCCGAGAAGCTCGAACTCACCTGACCGCCATCCACAGCGCCACCTTCCGGCCGGATGCCACCACTGCAGCCTCACCGCCGTCCACAGCGCCACCTTCCAGCCGGATGCAGTCCCTGCAGCCTGACCACCGGCAACAGCGCCACCGTCAGGTCGGAGGCTGTCACTGCAACGCTGCACACCTTTCCTATCCTGCACTATGAACACTGGACAATTTGAACTTTGGACACTGATAGCACTGTAATTTGTGTTGTTACTGTTCCTTTTGTGTTCATTGCATCTCCACGCCCGGTTCAGAAATTGGTTTGTTTATTTTATTTTGTTTTCTCCCTCAATGATGCCGACGTCTCCCAGCCATTGCTGGGGGCCGTATTTCACAGGACAAACTCCCTTAGCTGGTCGAGGAGATGCGACTGTGTCTCTTCTGTCCGGCGGTTTCTGCATCGGTCCCCTCGCACCCCTCGGTACCTCGGGATCGCCCACGCAGAGCGTCACTGCGCCCGTGGAGCCCACGCAGAGCGTCACGGAGCGTTACTGTGCCCGTGGGCCCTCTGTCCCGACCCACGCCCGGGGTGTCCTAGACCCACATGCAGTAGCCGCCCCTCGACCATGCTATTCCTTCCTCCGGTTCTGGGGGGGGGGGTCCTGTGGCGTCAGCCTATACACGGGCCACTTATGCTCGAACCCTCGTCAGGAAGTACGAGGGCGGGCACGTGACATCTCACCTCGAGACCTTAAGGTATTCAATCGGTAGCTGAACCCGAGTGAACAACCTCGCTCAGCTACAGTAACACTGTTATTATCGTTAGCGCCAACCTAACGTGTCACCACTGAATAAACGACTCTTTGAACCGGCCTGATGTCTCACCTTTATTCACCACGTTTGGTGCCGCTACAACGGGTCCTTTTCAGAATGGCAGGCAGTGACTAGTGGGGTGCCACAAGGTTCGGTGCTGGGACCCCAGTTATTTACAATATATATTAACGATTTAGACAAAGGAATTAAATGTAACATCTTCATGTTTGCGGATTACACAAAGCTGGGTGGCAGCATGAGCTGCGAGGAGGATGCTATGAGGCTGCAGGGTGACTTGGACAGGTTGGGTGAGTGGGCAGATGCATGGCACATGCAGTATAATGTGGATAAATGCAAGGTTATCCACTTTGGTGGCAAGAACAAGGCAGCAGATTATTATCTGATTGGTGTCAGATTAGGAAAAGGGTAGGTGCAACGAGACTTGGGTGCCTCTGTACAACAGTCACTGAAAGTAAGCATGCAGGTACAGCAGGCAGTGAAAAAAGCAAATGGCATGTTGGCCTCCATAGCGAGAGGATTTGAGTATAGGAGCAAGGAGGTCCTACTGCAGTTGTACAGGGCCCTGGTGAGACCACACCTGGAGTATTGTGTGCAGGTCTAGTCTCCTAATTTGAGGAAGGACATTCTTGCTATTGAGGAAGTGCAGCGTACGTTCACCAGGTTAATTCCCGGGATGGCGGGACTATCATATTATGAAAGAATGGATCGACTGGGCTTATATTAATTGGAATTTAGAAGGATATGAGGGAATCTTGCAGAAACAAATACAATTCTTAAGGGATTGGACAGGCTAGATGCAGGAAAAATGTTCCCAATGTTGGGGGAGTCCAGAACCAGGGGTTACAGTGTAAGAATAAGGGGGATGCCATTTAGTACTTTTTCACCCAGAGAGTTGTGAATTTGTGGAATTCTCTGCCGCAGAAGGCAGTGGAGGCCAATTCACTGAGAGAGTTAGATATAGCTCTTAGGGCAACGGAATCAAGGGATATGAGGAGAAAGCAGGAACGGGGGGTACTGATTTTGGATGAACAGCCACAATCATATTGAATGGCAGTGCTGGCTCGAAGGGCAGAATGACCTAGTCCTGCACCTATTTTCTATGTTACTATGTTTAGTCAGAGGGTGGTGAACCTGTGGAATTCTTTACCACAGAAGTCTGTGGATGCCAAGTCAATGAATATTTTTAAGGCAGAGATAGATAGATTCTTGATTAGTATGTGTGTCAGGGGTTATGGGGAGAAGGCAGGAGAATGGGGTTAGGAGGGAGAGATAGATCAGCCATGATTGAATGGCGGAGTAGACTTGATAGGATGAATGGCCTAATTCTGCTCCTATCCCTTATGACATCTGGAAGAATCCAAAAAGTCCATCTTTTTAAAGCATGACCCACAGCATCTGAAGCAAAGGCACTTGTTCTAGAGGAAGTGTATGGTGTGATGTATAGAGCATAAAAGCAGTAGGCAATGCAGTAGTCTAATTCTATTAGAAACTGTTTTATAGATGCACTTGGCAAAATCATTAAACTTGGTACTGCCTGTGTAGAGTTTGCACATTCTCCCTGTGACTGTGTGGGTTTTCTCCAGGTGCTCCTGTTTCCTCCCACCTTCCAAAAATGTGCAGGTTTGTAGGTGAATTGGTATCTGTTAATTGGCCCATTGTGTGTAGGATGTGAAAATGGGACAGCATAGAACTACATCTAGTGTTCGGCTGATCGATGGTCAGCGTGGACTTGGTGGGCCAAGATTTCAGGACCACATGCTGACACAGCGGTAGAGTTGCTGTATTACAGTGTCACAGACCCAGGTTCGATCCTGACTACGGGTGCTGTTTGTACGGAGTTTGTATGTTCTCTCCATGACCCTGTGGGTTTTCTCTGGGTGCTCTGGTTTCCTCTCACACTCCAAAGATGTACAGGTTTCTAAGTTAATTGGCTTTGTTAAAAATAATGAATTCTCCCTAGTGTGTGGGATAGTGCTAGTGCAAATGGATCGCTGGTCGGGTAGACTCGGTGGGCCGAAGGGCCCATTTCCATGCGGTATCTCTAAACTAAACTAAACTTTCACAGTTCCTTGGCTTAGATGGTGTAGTACCACTTCCATGATTCCTGGCAACCTTGGATCTTTGTAACTGAAAAGGTTTCCAGTTCAGTGTGCCCCTAAAAGGGTTGAACAATGAGTGACTGCAAGATATTCTTCTTTAAATACTCTCTTCCTGGAAAGTTTCTCCAGAGAATAGAGGGTACCATGTCTTAATTTTCACTTCCTTACATTAATAGTATGATCCACAATTTCCAGCAAACATTTCCTCCATATTATACCCTACAGGGAATAAGGTGTATTATTGGGAATTAGATCCAACAATATTAGAAATAGTTGGAGATAATAAAAATGTGTTCTCACCATAGGTTTCTGTGGTGATACGCCGCTGCGCATACGTTGCCAGCCCCTCGCTCAGCCACATTTCTTCCCACGTAGCATTGGTGACTGCATTTCCAAACCAGCTATGCGCGATCTCATGGATGACATCAATAATGAGAAACTCATCACTTTCCAATATGCAGGAAATAATGAACGTCAAACAAGGATTTTCCATGGCAACAATTGGAAAAGAGGGCGGAAGGAAAACAACATCATACCTGAAGCAAAAACACACAGTCACGTTCTACAAAATATTATTTACTGATTTTGAAACAGCCTACAAAAACAAATTAACTCCATAAATTCTGTGCTCTGCGCTTGGGTTAATCTAAATATGGTTAAGATATTAGATTGATTAATTCAGCTTAATAATATCTAATCAAACATATGGTTACTCCATCACCATACAAGAGAACAAATTGATTGTAATGGACTGTAATCATGTTATTGTCTTTCCACTGACTGGTTAGCACGCAACAAAAGCTTATCACTGTACCAAAAATAAAATTAACCAGGCTTCAACCTCCTCATCAATATCCTGTGATCTTTGCTCGTAATGGATGGATTCTAAGGACAAAAAATAATTCTGCCTTTTGATGCTTCAATTGTGTCAGTCAAACCACACTGTCTGGAGTCCCAAGTGATGGGTTATCACATGGATATACAACTGAATGCTTATCAGGCAACCTTTGAATCATACTAAATAACTAAATACTAAATCGGTGATCAGGAGGGAAAATAAATGGAAGAGATGGCAACTGCATCTTTTGTTCTTCTGTAAATCATTTTGCTTTGCATATCTTGCTCAGTTCTGGCAATAGGTTGATTTATCGCATGTATATTTCTCCTGCGGTTAGTCAATGGGGAAATGTCCCGTTGCACCTAATCATCCAGCCAAGAATTACATTCAAATAGAGCAAATCTCTTTGGAGCTCAAACCAATGAAACAAACTATTCCTTTTGGCCATAAAAACAAACATTATTCCTGGTTGAGGTTTATTTTATTTACAATGAATTTGTTATCTACAGGAAATATGGGAGGACTTGTTCCCAGGAAGCTCTGGTTCTACATTGTAAGCAACTGTCTGGATTTTGTCGCCATTTCATGCCATGGAGTCATGGAGACCTCAAGGTCTCAGTGACAAACCCTTGCTATTTAAACTGGAAAATCTGCTCTCGGATCATATGCCAGGTCAGACAAGGCATGGGATATTCAAGTACATTAATTCCCATTATTAGTAGTGCTTTCGCAATGGGAGAAATAAGCTGATACTTTTAAAATTGTTGCGTTTATTCCCTATAATTATTTAACTATGTTTCAGAGTACAGTTAATTGTTGAAAATTAGTTCCAAGAAAATATATATTTTTAAATAGTCTTTAATGGTTCTGAAAAGTTAGAAATTATGCCATACTTGAGAGTTTTGATATTGGCTCAATGCTTTCAGAAATGTTTTGTGGGGACGAAATGTTTTGTGGGAACATCTATAGTGATGTTCCAAGCTCTGCAGAAGCATAGGGCCTTGCCACTCATCTCCAAGACCATACAACCAACAAATCAGCCCTTCAGAGCTTGGTGTTCTGTTAGAGGAGCGAGGAAGTACACATGGAGAGTGCAGACAATAGGCCGCGCTCAGAAACATGAAGGGCATTATATTCTTTGTGAGAAGCACCCACTATCCACACCAACATCTTGGGCAGAGGGTACACCTCAAAAGTATATTTAGATCTTGGGAGTAAGATAGCCCTTATATCTTGGGACTGATGCCTAGGTATACTAATTTCCATCACACAGCTACTGCCTCACATTCAAACATCTAAAAACATTCAAACTTTAGTTTCCTTTATTACCTTTCCCACATATAAGGTCCAAAGAGGTTCTCTGCAGCACTCAGCCACTGCTCCACTGTGCCATTGAGTTTTGCAGTTGCCATTTTTAATAAACAAGGTTCAGCCCAAACTCGGCTTCTGTAAATGTAAATTGCGTGATTTATAAATGTAAAAGGATGAAAAATCAGAAAAACCTAGGCACACTATTAATTGATTCATAGAAAACTATGGAAGATAAACCACAATTTAAACATCAAAATAAAAACTTAGTTGGTAGGAAATTCCTAGGACTTCGCCTAATTTTTATTACAAAATAATTGATGCAACTTATCACAGAAATAATCTCCGCACCACTCAGACAGTTGAGCCATTCATGCATTATTGTTGGTCTGGCGTAGTTGGCAGTGCTCTGGCTGGAGTTATTGTTTTTTGGGTGAAGACCCAGTTCTATACTTGAGATCATAACTGGGCTGAGACTTTACTGCCGTGATCAGGTAGCTTGTCCGTAAACAATATCCATGTTCTATCAAAATTCACAATCTCACAAATGGGGGATTGAACTCAAGGGCCAACCAAAACTAGCAGTAACACCCTATGCACCAATTGCAAGGTTTGAGGAACCTGGCTATTGGGTCTTGGAGCTATATGGCAAATGCAGCATTAGGAAGTTGTACTGTGAACAGTTGGAAGAAAGTTACTTGACCACTAACATGCAATTAGGGATGAATGTGAAAAAATTAAGACCAATGTCTTCATTAAAACTTGTGGAATATTCTGCTTGCAGTTCACAAAGACAGTCAGCACCAAACAGCTGTTGCAGCAGAGGTGCATGTGATAAATCCTAAGCCAATACGTCAGGTGGCATACTGTACATCCACATGAAAGTGTGTACAAAACATATTTAAAAGAAGCATTATACCATTATGACCAATGCAGAATGATTCAATACATCCAGCTTCCTCAGGATTATCAATTTCAATCAGAGTAGATTTGGGTTAAGGGATTAGATTTAAATCTATAGTTAATTAATTGCAAATACACTACTAAAATTAATCCTGAGTCCTCGAATGACAAAACACTTACCTTGGACCGATATCTGCAGAAATGAGATCTCCAGCTACCAGGGCCAGCAAGTAAGCAGGAACTGGATATTCCATTTGGAATCGGTAAATGTTCTCCTGTTCATCAAATGTACTCTGCGTTGCACTCATTAGTACTTTGATACCAGGTGGAACCTAAAAAACAAAAGAGAATAAAAAGGGCTACTTATTCACCTCTGGCACTATGTTACATATAATCTGGGGATAAGAGAAGGACGATGAACGAACAGTTTAATAACATGGAGGGCCAGCAGAAACGAACAATGCAGCAAAAGAAACCACTTCACTTTCATCAACATTCCACACTAGAAAACATGCCAAGAGCTAAGTCAGCACCAGAACATGCATAATAGGCAAATTTGTTTGTATATTCAGCAAAAACATTTAGCATGGCAGTTTAAGTAAGATACTTAGGGAAAGGCTCAATCACCAAGAGTCATCAAGATTGAGACAAGAATATAAGGCCAAACTTGCTTTCTTTTTCTTTATGGTTGAACAGTCATGTTGTCCTCAGTACTGCTGCTCTGTTAACATTGTATAAATTCATTACAAAACCCGCATTCCCAATTGGAGAAAGCATGTACCACCAGATTCAATTACAGCTCTTTCTCTGCTATTATCAAACTCTTGAGGAGGATGAATTCCCGATGTCCCAATCTACCTCTTTGTGGGCTTTGTACTTTTATTATCTGAACTTTCTCTGTAGCTTTAACATTATATTATGCATTCTGTTTCTTTTTCCCTCTTGATATACTTATGCATGGTATGATTTGACTGGATAACATGCAAACTACATTTTTCAATGCATTCACAGAGAGTTAGATATACTGTAGTTCTTAGAGCGAACAGAATCAAGGGATATGGGGAGAAAGCAGGAACGGGGTACTGATTTTGGATGATCAGCCATGATCATATTGAATGGCGGTGCTGGTTCGAAGGGCCAAATGGCCTACTCCTACACCTATTTTCTATGTTTCTATTTCAGTACACATGACAATATTAAACCATGACCTATTCTTCACTTTCAACGCCCATTAAACTGGGCTCTTGTAGTGTTCGAAATGCGCTTCTTTTAAGCTTCGTGACAACTTATTTCAGACATGTATATTTTGCTTTGCATGGGTTTGCATTTGGCTTTGTCACCACTGCTGGATTTTTCTAATATCTGTATTGGCTTTGATCCTCCTTGTCCCACCAGAAATGGCAAGCTGTTGATAAAATGTGCCAGAGTTCTGCTTGTGTAAGGAAACAAAGACACCAAGTTAAAGCCCTGTCCCACGGTACGAGTTCATTCCAAGAGCTTCGAACTCGGAGATTTACGGTAATGGCCACTCGTCGGTATTCGGGGCTCTCGTGGACATTTTTCAACATGTTGAAAAACTTTACGAGTCTTCCCGTGCTTACCTGCCGTTAGCGAGTCTTCCCGAGTAACTGCCGTTAGCGTTACGAGCCGCTGAGACGTCCCCGAGCTCCGACGTACCCGCTACATTCATTCTCCGTGCTTACCACAAGTTTGATTTTTTTAAAACTCGGGAGAGCTCTTGGAATGAACTCGTACTGTGGGACAGGGCTATTTCAGATGCAATTTCCAAGATAGTGGGGTAGGCTTTGAATTTCCCTCCTGTGTACCATCAGTGAAATTTCACCAACTTCACTTTCATGGGGTGCCTACATTATTTGAGATGGTAGGTGATGAGATGTGTACCAAGTATTTTACAGTCTGAAATGCTCCAATATCAACTACAGCTGCTGAATTCTTGTTGCATACTTTGCAGGAATACCCCAGAAATTCTCTAACCCCTGACCCAAGTACAAACAAGTTTGGGAGTTTTGTGTGTGTAAATATGGAAGTCATCAACTTTCCTCTCATATGAAGGACTTTCGAACACTGCCCAAAGCAACATCTCACCGTTGAGTCGGCACTTTCTAGCAAAATGGCCTATAATGTAAGGCAAGCTAGATCGTTTTTGTAGACCAGCAGCAATCATAGGAAGTTCTGGGCCATTGTCTGTCCCGTTGCATAGAACCCTAGAGGCTCATGAACGACATCGATTTTTATTTTGTATCAAATTATTATGATTGGCACTGTCAGCCTATGTAATAAACACCACCATATGGTTCCTCCAGTAAACTATTGCAAATGAAATTGGATAAATTCCTGATTCAGTGGGAATGATAAAAGTAAGCATTGTTGCCTAGTTAAAATGAAAATAACCTGTACATATAGCCTGTTTATGTTGAAGGTGAATTAGGGGACTCAAGGACTATTTGACCTTAAAACGTGTACTTTTAATGTTTAATGTTATAATTTTTATTGCAATTTTTTTTATTCAGTGCTTTCATTTGAAACCTGGTTGGATGCATGGGCTGGGGATGTGGGGGACAGTGGTGGGCTGTGGTTATATTAAAATATTTTACATTTTCTGTCTAAATGCTAAAAAGGCTGACCTTGATTTGGAACCAGTACAGAAGATTATCAATTGCGCTCATAATAATCCTCTTCAGCTAGATGAGATGGCGAAAATGTCATAAATATTGTGGAATTATCTAGCTACCTCTAGTGTAGGCTTTAATGAGAACTTTCTTTTTACACCTGCTAAAATTCCACCATTTCCAATTTTTTCATCAATTACTCAACTTTATTTATGTCCATTTAATATAACAAATATTTCAGAGATAAAAAAGGGACAATTTTGACTTGGCCTACCCACTGGAACAAATGAGATCAGGTAATACTGCACATCAGACAGCACTCTCCAATAAGTCAATAAAGATATTTCTTGTGCAGGGAAGAAAACCAACATGTTGCTTGATCCTCTGGTTTCCCAAGATGCAAATTAGGTTAGTAATGATAATAATAAAAGCAGTGAGTTTGAATTAATTTGCAGTTTATTCAAGACCAGACAGTATATGTCACAAAGAACAGAGAAAATGGAGCCGTGAGAAATGGTAGAGAGCCGAACCAATTGCGTGAATGTGAAACTTTAATCAAGTACATGATGGCATTAAGGAGCAGTTAGTGTGACTGATTGTGCTCTGTATAAAATTAAGTGGCAATGATGGTGCAGCACTTCCTATGAAAACCTTGTGGAAGAATCTATAGCTACACATTAAAAATGTGAACTTTTCTCATTTTTATTTTAAAATAGAAAATTACTTTTTTGCTTCTTGCTGCATCAGATCTACTGACTAAAAATCCCCTGCTTTGATCTACTAGGTTTCTCGTTCCAGTTGCCATTGATCTAAATAGGATTCTGTGGGTGTCTAAATTCACTGATGCCTTCTCAAAGGAAGGCAAGGCGAAATGTAATCCTTATTTGAAGCAGGGTTAGAGATCAGAGTGCCAAATAACATGCACTGGCCAATTATAAGCCACAAATTCTGTTTAAATCATATATTGTCATTATTATAGATTACTTATATTTAATGGTTAGTCGAAGTTAAATACAAAACATGCAACAGAGCTTGTGATGTTAATATTATCATTCTACTCCAGACTAAAGGGGAGCAAAATGCAGAATTAAGATGAATTTCATGTTTCTTGTACTAAAAACATACACAAATAATGTTTCAAGTACAACTTCACCAGAACTAGAAAAACCGATGATGAACAGTATGTAAAAATAAAATAAAGAAAGCGGAAAGGCAAAACATACGGTGCCCTCCATAATGTTTGGGACAAATTTATTTATTTACTTGCCTCTGTTCTCCACAATTTGAGATTTGTAATTGAAAAAAATCACATGTGGTTAAAGTGCACATTGTCAGATTTTAATAAAGGCCATTTTTATACATTTTGGTTTCACCGTGTAGAAATTACAGCAGTGTTTATACATTGTCCACCCATTTCAGAGCACCATAATGTTTGGGACACAGCAATGTCATGTAATTGAAAGTAGTCATGTTTGGTATTGTGTTGCATATCCATTGCATGCAATGACTGCTTGAAGTCTGCGATTTATGAACATCACCAGTTGCTGGGTGTCTTCTCTGGTGATGCTCTGCCAGGCCTGTATTGCAGCCATCTTTAGCTCATGCTTGTTTTGGGGGCTCGTCCCCTTCAGTTTTTTCTTCAGCATATAAAAGGCATGCTCAATTGAGTTCAGATCGAGTGATTGACTTGGCCACTCAAGAATTGAAAATTTTTTAGCTTTGAAAAACTCCTTTGTAGCTTTAGCAGTATGTTTGGGATCATTGTCTTGCTGTAGAATGAACCGCCAGCCAATGAGTTTTGAGACATTTGTTTGAATTTGAGCAGATAGGATGTGTCCATACCAAAGATCATAGAGCGGAGCAAGACACTCCACTCCTGTGTAATCCAATGCACTGAGGTGTAGTACGTAACGGAGCGTAATGGCCGCAATCTTGGAATGCTCAACCCGACTTCCGTTATGCCCATCGCAGTGTTGTAGGGGAACAGTAAGTGTGTGATATAGCTCATCTATCAATTCACATATTTTAGTTAATTTTCTTTAAAAATGTTTTCCCCCTGCTTAATCTATCTGTTTCTGCCCATTTCCCTCCCATCCTTCCTCCCCAGTCCCCTCCTTTGTGCAGTTTCCATTGTATTGCTTTAACACACACTATGCACAAATTTAACTTTATATATATACTAGACCAAGTGGGACCCGTTGGGTCCCGTCCCCTCAATGCGTGGTATGCGGGGGGAGGGGGCAGCCTGCGGCGTCACACACACTAACCAACCCCTCATACACACATACTAAGCACCCCCCACACACACACACACATACTAACCAACCCCATTGATATTATATTAATATTATTCATTCACTCCTTTTACCCCATCCCCTGCCCTATCCACTCACGTATAGCCCCCAACTCGCAGGTGCGGCTAGAGAGGAAGGGGGGTAGAGAGAGAGGGACACAGAGGCACAGAGAGGGACACAGAGAGTGACAAAGAGAGACACAGAGAGGGACACAGCGGCACGGGGGGGAGGGGGGAAGGGAGCGTGAGGGGGCAGAGAGGGAGCAGGGGGCAGAGAGGGAGGGGGGTAGAGTTTGAGTGGAGGGGGAAGGGCAAGTCGTCAGAGGGGAGGGCTGGTTCCCGAACCTCGCTCCCGGCTCCACTCAATGATCTTTGGCAGGCAGGGCCCGAGTACGGGGGGGGGGGGGGGGGGGGGGTGACGTCACTCACAGCACGAGCAAGAAGACAGCGCTCTATGATCTTTGGACAGTGGGGTTTTTTTCAAAGGTTTATCGGCAGCGGCGGACGGGAGCCGAGACGGACCCGACAGCTCTAATACAGGGCCCTACTCGCTCGTTCTTCACTCGCAGGGCATGCCGCAGTCTTCAGCGATGATCTTCGGTGTTCAGTCGACGGGGCGACGTTTGAACAACAGGGGGAGGAGAAAGGTGACGTCAGTCGCAGCGCGAGCAGAAGGCACGGCAGGCAGGCAGATCCATTGTCATGTAATCAGCGAAAAAAAGGCATTTTGAATTCAAATTTTGATCGGATTTGTGAAGATTATTATTAATAAGAAATAAAGCAGGAAATTTGCAGGGACTCCAGGGGGTAAATTTCTACCGGAATATGTAAAAATGTTCCCGTTAGCGCGTCGTTTCTTAGAGTAGATGTGATCACACACAAACAAATAAATACACACACACACACATCCAAGATCAGAGTTTTATAGTTCTATAAGGATATATATGAATGTGATTGACAGGAGAATCTCAACATTTTTTAAACACTAATAACTCTTTTATTTTTCATCGATGGGGAAAATCCTCTTGTCCTGCCCAGCGGAGGCGGACTCTGAGTAAGATGGCCAAAAATCACAGCCGTAAGTGGCAGCGTCTTTTCTAAAATCAATATACAGAACAGGAAGTGGTCAAGATGACTTTTAGTAATATAGATATATATATATAATATATATATATTACACACACACACACATATATATATATATATATATATATATATATATATATATATATATATATATATTACACACACACACGTACACACAAAAAACAAACCAGAGTGCAATGATAATAATAATAGTCCATTGTAGTTCAGAGCTTATTTGAGGTTGTAGTGTTTAATAGCCTGATGGCTGTAGGGAAGAAGCTGTTCCTGAACCTGGATGTTACAGTTTTCGGGCTCCTGCACCTTCTTCCCGATGGCAGGGGTGAAATGAGTGTGTGGCCAGGGTTGTGTGGGTCTCTGATGATACTGGCTGCCTTTTTGAGGCAGCAACTCCGATAAATCCTTCCTATGGCGGGGAAGTCAGAACCAGTGATGGACTGTGCAGTGTTCACAACATTTTGCAGTCTTTTCCGCTCCTGGGCGTTCAAGTTGCCGATCCAGGCCATGATGCAACCGGTCAATATGCTCTCTACTGAACACCTGCAGAAGTTCAAGAGAATCCTCTCTGGCATACCGAATCTCCGTAATCTTCTCAGGAAGTGGAGGCGTTGATGTGTTTTATTTATAATTGCATCAGTGTGCAGGACTCTGCACGTCTTTGGAATATGGGATGAAACAGAATCAACTGGTGAAAACCCACGCGATCATAGGGAGAACGTACAAACTCCGTACAGACAGCAAACCTAGTCAGATCGAACCCAGGTCTCTGGTGCTGTAAGGCAGCAACTCTACCGTTGCACCACCGTGGCGCCCAAACTATATGCCAAACTTTAAAGTGCTGAAAAAGTAGCTGAAACAAGTTGCTGTGCAGTTACGTGTAGGAAGGAACTGCAGATACTGGTTTAAACTGAATATAGACACACAAAATCTGGAGTAACTTAGCTGGACAGACTGCATCTCTGGAGAGAAGGTCTCGACCTGAAATGTCATCACATTATTTTCTCCAGAGACGCTGTCTGATCCGCTGAGTTACTCCAGCTTTTAGTGTCTATCTCTGCTATGAATCTATTCGGTTTCCTTCAGTTTAGGCACGGTATTGGAGAATATTTTTATTTATATGTAAATCTTCTGAACCAATATTTTCAAAGGGACATTAAAAGGGTCTGAAGAAGGGTCTCGACCCGAAACTTCACCTATTCCTTCGCTCCATAGATGCTGCCTCACCCGCTGAGTTTCTCCAGCATTTTTGTCTACCTTCGATTTTTCCAGCATCTGCAGTTCTTTCTTAAAATGCTTGATAATCATTTATAGTCTATTAATGCTTGTAATTTTCTGATCCAAAATATTCCAAAGATGTATGGCTTTGTACGGCTTGTTTAAAAAAATGCACCTGATGTGTAGGGAATGATTGAGAAAGTGGAAAACTTGGAATTAGTGTGAACGGTTGATTGATGGTTGACATGGACTCAGTGGTATGATCCCAGGAATGAGTAGGTTAACCTATGATGAGCGATTGTCGGCACTGGGCCTGTACTCGCTGGAGTTTAGAAGAATGAGGTGGAGGCCTCATTGAAATACAGAATACTGAAAGGCTTGGATAGAGTGGATGTGGAGAGGATGTTTCCACTAGTGGAAGAGTCTAGGACTGGAGGTCATAGCCTCAGAATTAAAGAACGCTATTATAGGATGAGAATACATTTATTTTGTCAGTGGTGAATCTGTGGAATTCTTTGCCACTGAAGGCTGTGGAGGCCAAGTCAGTGGATATTTTTAAGGCAGAGATAGATAGATTCTTGATTAGTACAGGTGTCAGAGGTTATGGGGAGAAGACAGGAGAATTAGGTTAGCAGGGAAAGATAGATCAGCCATGATTGAATGGCCTACTAGATTTGATGGGCCTAATCGTCTAATTCTACTCATCACTTATGACCTTATGACAGGTCTCACAGCAGCTGACGCTGGGGAATTGGAAGGGTGATCGGGTGTTGAGAGTTGGCCAGCCTCATCACCTATCAAGCCAATGTAGGCTTCCAGTTCTATTGGAATGGCCCCGCACTGTACATAAGCTCACTGATCCATTGGGAACCCACGTCCCAGCAGAGTACTGCACCCAGACCCAATACAGACAGTAGTGGGCTACGAGCCAAGAGATTTCCCCTTTAGTTGGAACATAATATACACTGCCCTCCATAATGCTTGGGACAAAGACCCATCATGTATTTATTTGCCTCTGTACTCCACAATTTGAGATTTGTAATAGAAAAAAATCACATGTGGTTAATTTGCACATTGTCAGATTTTATTAAAGGCCATTTTTATACATTTTGGTTTCACGATGTAGAAATTACAGCTGTGTTTATACATAGTCCCCCCATTTCAGGGCACCATAATGTTTGGGACACATGGCCTTACAGGTGTTTGTAATTGCTCAGGTGTGTTTAATAGTCTCCTTGATGCAGGTGTAAGAGAGCTCTCGGAACCTAGTCTTTCCTCCAGTCTTTCCATCACCTTTGGAAACTTTAATTGCTGTTTATCAACATGAGGACCAGAGTTGTGCCAATGAAAATCAAATAAGCCATTATGTGACTGAGAAACAAGAATAAATCTGTTAGAGACATCAGCCATACCTTAGGCTTACCAAAATCAACTGTTTGGAACATCATTAAGAGGAAAGAGAGCATTGGTGAGCTTACTAATCGCAATGGGACTGGCAGGTCAAGGAAGACCTCCACAGCTGATGACAGAAGAACTCTCTCTATAATAAAGAAAAATCCCCAAACATCTGTCCGACAGATCAGAAACACTTCAGCAGTCAGGTGTGGTTTTGTCAATGACTACTGTCCGCAGAAGACTTCATGAACAGAAATACGGAGGCTACACAGCAAGATGCAAATCACTGGTTTGCCGGAAAAATAGGATGGCCAGTTTGCCAAGAAGTACTTAAAAGAGCAACCACAGTTCTGGAAATAGGTCTTGTGGACAGATGAGATGAAGATTAACTTATATCAGAGTGATGGCAAGAGCAAATTATGGAGAAGAGAAGGAACTGCCCAAGATCCAAAGCAAACCACCTCATCTGTGAAACACGGTGGTGGGGGTGTTATGGCCTGGGCCTGTAGGGCTGCTGAAGGTACTGGCTCACTTATCTTCATTGATGATACAACTGCTGATGGTGGTAGCATAATGAATTCTGAAGGGTATGGACCAAAGATCATAGAGCGGAGCAAGAAACTTCACTCGGCGAAAAAGCCATAGTACATCATGGGTAATTTTTCGTGCCTTCTTGATGTGCTCGCGATTACCGTCATCCACATCTACAGCTCACTGACTGAATGATACACACGTCCTGACTGAAAATTACACCCTTCCGATCAATTATTTTAGGATAAGCCTTTCGACAGAACATGCTACTTTTTGCTTCGCCCATTACCAAAATATTGAATTTTGAATTTGGCGTTTGATTGGTACAAGTAGACTACAAAGCTTGTAATATATTTTTTTTTTTACAGTGTAACTTTCTACATTTCTACTTTTGGGTATGTATGTGGCAATTATGGCTCATGGAATTTTCTCCCACACTACTAGTTATATTCGTAACAACATATTTAAATAAGTGAAATTTTCGATCTTTCCGAACCCCTTAAAAAATGTCTGAAGAAGGGACCTAGTCGCCTAGCCATTCCCTCCATAGATAGACACAAAACGCTGGAATAACTCAGTGGATTAGGCAGCATCTCTGGAGAGAAGGAATAGGTGACATTTTGGGTCGAGACCCTTCTTCGGACCCTCCATAGATCCAGCCTGACCTGCTGAGTTCTCCAGCACTTTATGTTTTGCTCTTAAAATAAATTTGTGGTCCGCTGAAGAAACTACACGATAGACCACTCTGGAAGTGCAAGTTTTGCTGTACACTTCATACAGTAGAGAACATCATAATACACCCTGAGTGAATTAATGAGGTTAGATTAATTTTTTTAATCTGTTGTCTAGAATTAATCGATACCCACCCTATGTACCTTATATCAGCTTTATTGTATGAAACGTTCATAAATGCGGCAGCGCAGATGTCGTTTACAATTATCCATATTGTTTATGGGTGTGCGTTTTCAATAGCTGCTGTTTCCAACTCCGACCAGATGTCACAGCAGTGATTGAAAACCAGGACTTAAATATGTGCATCATACATATTGTAAAAGAGAAACAATGCTTTGCCAGCTGTTCTCAGCAAAGATCATAGAGCAGAGTACTCAGAGCGCAGCGCCACACCGAAGGAGAACAAAATAATTTTGTTCAAATGTTGCCGTTTGACATCAATTTATGTACATACTCGTCCAGAGAAGACTACACGGGTACAATATTTCTTCGTTTTATGGGAAAATATGAGGCTAATTTTTCCTTATGATTGAGGATGAAACGTGCAGTCTACAACAACCTAATTATAAGTTGCTAATATTAATTAGAAGCTAATGGCAAATGTAAATGGTAATGTTATGTAGTATGTAGGAATCAAATAGAATTCATAAGCTCTGTTCACAGTCCTATTTAATTTTAATCCAACCCAAGAACAAATAAAGGTGGAAATACAACTATCATGTTGTTCTTGTAAGAGTTGTCTCAAAATAATCAATAATTATATTTTTATTCACCTAGTCACAATAGGTTATTGGATTTCACAGTTTACAGCTGTATTGGTTTAGACAGTTTTAGCTATTGTCTGGATAGGATTATTATTTATGATATGGTAATAAGGGGGAGGGAGAATTTATGCTGTCTCTTAAGTTGTTTTTTCTAATCTCCTGGCGACTAATTTCATGCTTCATTGCAAGTTTGCATGACCATTTCAAATTCTACAGGATTAAGTTATATATAGTTTTATTTAGAGATATCCACTGACTTGGCCTCCACAGCCTTCAGTGGCAAAGAATTCCACAGATTCACCACTGACTAAATACATTTATTCTCATCTCTTTCCTTTAAAATAACGTCCTTCAATTCTGAGGCTATGACCTCTAGTCCTAGACTCTCCCACTAGTGGAAACATCCTCTCCACATCCACTCTACCAAAGCCTTTCAGTATTCTGTATGTTTCAATGAGGCATCCACCTCATTCTTCTAAACTCCAGCGAGTACAGGCCCAGTGCCGACAAACGCTCATCATAGGTTAACCTACTCATTCCTGGGATCATTCTTGTAAACCTCCTCTGGACCCTTTCCAGAGCCAGCACATCCTTCCTCAGATATGGTGCCCAAAATTGCTCCCAAAATTCCAAATGTGGCCTTTCCAGCACCTTATAGAGCCTCAGCATTACATCCCTGTTTTTGTATACAAGCCCTCTTGAAATAAATGTTAGCATTGAGTTTGCTTTCTTTACTACCGATTCAACTTGCAGATTAACTTTTTGGGAATCCAGCACCAGCACTCAAAAGTCCATTTGCACCTCCGATTTCTGGATTCTCTCCCCATTTAGAAAATAGTCTACGCCTTTATTCCAACTACCAAAATGCATGTCTTTTTGCCATACTACCAAAATGCACACTTTGCCACACTATATTCCATCTGCCACTTCTCTGCCTACTCTCCCAACCTGTCCAAGTTCTGCAGAGTCCCTGCTTTCTCTACACTACCTACCCTTCCACCTATTTTCGTATCATCTGCAAACTTGGCCCCAAAGTTTTCAATCGCCCCCCATCCAAATCATTCTTCTAAACTCCAGCGAGTACAGGCCCAGTAGTGACAAATGCTCATCTTACATTAACCTACTCATTCCTGAGATCATTCTTGTAAACCTCATCTGGACCCTCTCCAGAGCCAGCACATCCTTCCTTTCAGTCAATAGACTGAAAATTTATAAATATCTGATACAAGCAATCAAAAGGAAATTATGTGAAAAAGAAAATTACCTGTTATTTACATCGGCAAGCAAATTTCCCACAGATGCTGGGAGATCTGTGGAAGTTTGCACACTCCTCATGCAGTCCAGAGTACCATTAGCACAGTTGGCTACAAGTGGGCAAAAATTTGGAACTTCCATCTTTAATTGGAACCCAAACCTTCCACAGTTACACGAGTAAAAGCTGGCAGTTTCAAGTGAAACTGCCAGCTTTTATTTGGATAGTCAGGATTAAAGTTATGCAGGTAGACGCAAAATACTGGAGTAACTCAGCGGGTGAAGCAGCATCTCTGGAGAGAAGGAATGGGCGACGTTTCGGGTCGAGACCCTTCTTCAAACTGATGTCAGGGAGGGGGCTGGAGAAAGATAGAATGTAGGCGGAGACAGTAAGACGAGTGGGAGAACTGGGAAGGGGAAGGGGATGGAGAGAGAAAGCAAGGGCTATCTGAAGTTAGAGAAGTCAATGTTCATACCGCTGGGGTGTAAAGTACCCAATCAAAATATGAGGTGCTGTTCCTCCAATTTGCGCTGGCCCTCACTCTGACAATGGAGGAGGCCCAGGACAGAAAGGTCTGATTGGGAATGGCAGGGGGAGTTGAAGTGCTGAGCCACCGGGAGATCAGGTAGGTTAAGATGGACTGAGCGGAGGTGTTCAGCAATTCGGAAGTTATGCAGAACGACCTATAAAAATAATTAAAAGAATAGCAAAGACTAATGCTGTATTTGTCCTATTGTATTAACATTATCTCTGTAAATCTCTACCATTCCCAAAACTTTTATATCGTAACATTGAGTCAGGACCCAAAGCCAACTATCCCTTTATGTGATCGGAGGTCTTATTCTGACTGGAGGTCTATAACCAGTTATTCCATGGGGATCAGGGCAGAGACCTCTATTATCTGTGATATACATTAATGATTTGGACAAAAACATAGATGGGCTGATTAGTAGGTTTGCAGATAACATACACATTGGCAGAATTGCAGATAGGGAAGAAGATTGTCAAAGAATACAGCAAACAAGTCTACCTACCTGTGATTTGAGCTTATGTGCCTGTTATGCTGCTGCAAGCAAAATTGTCGTTGTGTCTGTTCCTCATCGTACTTTTGCATATGGCAATAAATACTAGACAACAGGATATTAATCAGTTGGGTGTAGAAATGGCAATGTGACGTTTAGTCTAGAAAATTGTGAGTGTTTCACAATGGGAGATCAAATTTAAGACATTTAATGCAGGACTCTGAGGAGCAATGATATACAGAGTGATCATGGGCTTCAAATACATAGCTTCTGAAAATGGGAACACAAGTAAAGAAAATGTATGGCATACTTGCCTTCAATAGTTGGGACATTGAGTGTTAGTGTTCAGAAGTCAGGTTTGAATGGAATGCTATTTATTGTCATTCAAACCTAGGTTTGAACGAAATTTCATTTACTACAGTTTTTTACATTACAAAAAAACCCAAGACCCACACTTAACACAGTTTACATAAACATCCATCACAGTGAGTCTCCAACACCTCCTCACTGTGATGGAAGGCAAAGTCTTATCTCTTCCCTTTGTTCTTCACCCGCGGTCCAGCAGTCCAACTGCAGCGTCTGGGGCTCCGATGTTAAAGCCCCCGGCGGACGATGGTAAGTCCTGTGGCCATTTAGCCACGCTGGGCGATGTTAGACCCCGGCTCCGTGTCCTTTAAACCCCGCGGTTCAAGCGGGAGAAGTTGCCATTGCGGGAGCTCCGAAAAGCAGTCTCCCACCAGGGACCTGGAGCTCCCGATGTTCCTGTCCACCGGGCCTGCAGCCGGAGCTTCCGAAACTCCAAAGCCGGGTCGCAGCCGAGCGCCACCATAGCTCTCCCCGTTCCGAAGACGGCCAGCTCCGCGATGTCAGGTCCGCAGGCTCCGCAACTGGAGCCCTCAGGTTGGTCCCGGCCGGAGGCAGCCGCCGGCTCCACGATGTTAGGCCCAACGACATCGGAGACCCGACAGTGAAAAAGTCGGGTCCCCGTACAGGGAAGAGACTAACGATTTCCCCCCCATCCCCCCCTCCACCCCCCACATATACACAGCTAAAAAATAATAAAAACTAAGCTCAAGACATACATTTAACAAGACAAAAAATAAAAAAAGACGAACAACTGTAGTCGAGCCGCTGCCATTAGGCGCCGCCGCCACAACCACAATCAACCACGTTGCAACCGTATTAACGTTTGGTCTGGCCACATTTGGAGTACTGTGTGCAGATCTGGACACTACACAAAAGAAACAATGTGGAGGTTTTGGAGAGGGTGCAGAAGTGATTTACCAGGTTGATGCCTGGATTGTAGTGAATTTAACTATCAGGAAACTATCGGGGGGGCGGCACAGTGGTGCAGCAGTAGTGTTGCTGCCTTACACGCTTGCAGCGCCAGAGAACCGGGTTCGATCCCGACTACGGGTGCTGTCTGTACAGAGTTTGTACGTTCTCCCCGTGACCGCGTGGGTTTTCTACGAGATCTTCAGTTTCCTCCCACACTCCAAATACGTACAGGTTTGTAGGTTAACTGGCTTGGTATAAGTGTAAATTGTCCCTACTGTGTGTAGGATAGCGTTAATGTGCGGGGATCGCTGATCGGTGCGGACTCGGTGGGCCAAAGGGCCTGCTTCCGCGCTGTATCTGTAAACTAAAACTAAACTAAATTAAATGAATGTAGAATGTTTTGCCCTGTGCGTCGGAGGCGGTGCGAAGCATACAGTATAAATGTATGAAGAAAGTCAGTCTGTTTCCTAAGTTGGAAGTATCAAAGTCCTGTGGGCAGAGTCAGAGGAGTCCACAGCATGGAAACCGGCTCTTTGGCCAAACCTGTCCTTGCTGACCAAGTTGCCTACCTCAGCTAGTCTCATTTGCCGGTGTTCTGTCCATATACCTCTAAACTTTTGCACACATACCTAACCAAATATCTTTTAGATACTATAATTGTACCTACCTTAACTCCTTCCCCTGGCAGCCCATTCCATCAACCACACTATAAGAAATCATTGCCCTTCAGGCCCTCTATAATTCTTTCCCTCCTCTCTAC
Source organism: Malacoraja senta (assembly GCA_038087875.1). Lineage (NCBI taxonomy): Eukaryota > Metazoa > Chordata > Chondrichthyes > Rajiformes > Rajidae > Malacoraja > Malacoraja senta. Next base: position 5,483,417 of record CM075984.1, on the reverse strand, counting down.
TTCTACTTTTAGACTGCCCTATCCGGGGCAAAAGACTGACCATTCACCTTATCGATGCCCCTCATGATTTTATAGACCTCTATAAGGTCACCCCACAGTCTCCTTAGCACCATGGACAAATTTCCAGCCTCTCTTTATAATTCAAGCCCTCCAGCCCTTGCAAATCTTTTCTGTACCCTTTCTAGCTTAAGACATCCATCCGAGAACTTGACACAGTACCCTAAATTATTTATGGCACAAGTATTTTTGTTACAGTGTGCGGGTGCCTGAAAAGCAGAGGAGGGAGAAGTAGATACAATAGCAACTTTAGGGGACATTTAGACAGGCACATGAACAGGCAAGGAATAGAGCGAAATGGTGCACGTGCAGGCAGATGGGAATAATGTAGATTGCCATCATTTTCGCTGCAGACATGGTGGGCAGCGGGGCCTGTTCCTGTATTATAGACACAAAATGCTGGATTAACTCAGCAGGACAGGCAGCATCTATGGAGAGAAGGAATGGGTGATGTTTCGGGTCGAGACCCTTCTTAAGACTCCTTCCTGTATTCTATGTTCTATTCTTTCTTCAGGAATGACCCAAAGTACTTTTCTGGCCATAGTTTTTATTTTAAAATTGTTGACTCAGCTAAAGTAGGTAAAAAATAATTCTTTGTGGCATGATATTACATGGCAGAATTTCAGTGTCTATCCAAATTTAATGTTGCTTCTTCAACCGTGAAATCAGACCTGAAACTAATGAAGCTTGTACAAAAATATTTAAATTGCTATAAAATAATAATATCCATGACTAAAATGCACAAGGTTTACTCACTGATTTACTCACAAATTTAATCATTGTGCTTTTTAGGATTGTTGAAAGGGCAGCGATATTTAAAAAAAAAAAAGGAGAATCAGAGATCTGGATTCCATTACACAGAGATAATACTTTAATTCATTCATTCATCATCGTTGAAAACATTAGCGACGCAGTGGTGCTGGTTTCCGATGGGAATGGTGACGGACGCACCACACATCTCTGTCCTCCAGTTCCTGACTTCCGCCGCTGGAAGTATAGGATTTTGGTGTGTGTGCTTTATCATCATTCCTTACAATGCTATGTACCACAGTGATCGCAACTTCTACTGAAGCGTGGATGGCCGTTGGCTCGCTAGAAGCTCATCCGCCCTTTGACAGGTCTTGTTTTTGGTCCTGCTGGGGGTCCACAGCCCTCTCCTCACCTGGTTTAGTCGCCGACTATCCGACCATGGAGCAGGTAGCATGGGATTACAGGGTACCCGTGGCGGGGGGAACTCCCCCCGACCTGACACTTTAATGACTGCAACAATGTTCCTGCACTTCTAAACATGACATGCAAGTTGGGATACTGGAAGTTCTTCATTAAAAAATGTAGACCAAACATTGGATTCTGCACGAATGTGTTGACGATATTAAAGCTTCTGCACAAATTGCAAGTAAACCTCTTGTTCACAGTTTGCTCAAGGTTACTGCATACTTGGCTTTTTTCAGTACCAGTTCCATCCAATGCCATCCGTTTATGGACTGCATTCTTCTGTACCCAGCGATCATTCTTTTGATCTTTAAAATCACACATTGGGAGAAGGATGATTTTCAATTTGCAGTAACATTAGCTCATCCCGCAATGCCAACTGCCATGTGTGACTGCTATTTGAAGTTGTTTCAGCTGCTACATATCAGTCGGGAATTTTTATAAGAACAGAAAATCCTGCTCATTGTACACAGCAGCTGAGGTGGATTCACCAGGATATCAACTGAGGTGCCAAGTGGGGGAAAACAAGGCCAAGGCAAAACTAGGAAATTAAAGGACAGGTGTGGAGGAGAGCAAATGACAAGGGATGTTTGGAGCAAAGGCAGGAAGGAAAGTGGGAAGTGAATGAGAATAAAGCATAAAGTGTGGGGAAGAAAAGGCTTGGCCTTGAATAAAATGTGCTAATTTATTCATTAGAGATTGATTTTAAACCACGCTTCTTGCAGCAGCTGACATTCTCCTTGAATAGTTTCACTATATTCTAAATTGGGATTTCATTTGTGATCTCTCAACACAGCTCACTTTTTTTCTCCTGTTCTAACTTTGCTCAATTTTGATGCTGCTTAATATTTTTAGTCAACATTTTAGTTCGTACATTTCTCTTGGACAAAACTGGCTTCCCATTTTGACTGCACCTCAGGATTAGACTTCTCCACAACTGTCTGCTTCCTTGTCATTTTTATCCCACTTTCGTTGTTCTCCACATTTGTCTAGCAGTCTTTACAGTCACATTCACTGCTTATGAATTTTGAGTGAGGAAGGCTTTGTTTCCACACCAGGTAAAGCAAAGGTACGTCAACAAGAACGCATATTGGAAACGTTTTTGAACATTTCGGAGGATCCACAACATTGTGTAACCTGAAGTAACGAAATCTAGCCGTACTAGACTTCTCCCATTCTCTTTTATTTTGGTTGTATATCTATCTAACTAAGATAGTTCAACTGAAGAAGGGTCTCGACCCGAAACGTCACCTATTCCTTCACTCCATAGATGCTGCCTCACCCGCCGAGTTTCTCCAGCATTTTTGTCTACCTAAGATAGTTCATTTGGTGTGTCTATCTTAGTTCATTTGGTGAGTGGGAAGGTGCCAGTCTAGATTAAACAACCTCTGTAAAAAATCACTGAACAGAAGCCGTCAATGCAATCTGTAATCTTTGCACTAATCAATGAAATGGCCAGGATAAACAACATGAAACATTGCTTACATCAACTAGTGTTGCTAATTAACTGTATTAAGCTAACATGACATTGTCAAACAACCGATGTATAGTGTTTTACCATTGCCAGAGGGCAGACACACACTGTAAAACTGGAATGTCAATACACAAGGGCACAGACAAACACCACAATGTTCCGAATGTCATTACTAGAGGCCACTAAACAGCCAAACGCACGGACATGTCAATGACATGTGCAATATTAGAAACAAAACAATGAAAAATACATGAATTTGATTATTTTTAGTAGATGGTTTGAACAAATGTTATGTTGTAATATTTCTCCAGAGAGCAGAAATAAGTAACAGTGCCAGAATAGGATGATCTGAGGCAAACTTGGAGAATCGCAATTTGATGAGACACAAATCGTTTGCTGAGCAACTTTAATACAATAAACCCTTGTTATAACGGACCAAAGGGTGGGGGGAGGGGGATGGTGTCCGTTATTGCCAGTTGTCTGCTATAATTGCATAAGGGATTACTGAGTATGCGACTATCATTGTACAAGTAGTAGGAACATAGAACTGCAGGCGCTGATTAATACACAAAAGGATAAAGTGTTGGAGTAACTCAGCAGATCAGGCAGCATCACTGAAGAACATGGATAGGTGACGTTTTGGGTCAAAACCCTTCTTCAGACTCTCAGTCTGGAACTGTGCCTGGAATCGAGGTGAATTGAGGCGAGGATCAGTGGAGTATTTGGTGCAGTAAGGGTTGGTGGTGGTGGCGACAGCAGCCGCGGCCTGGGAAGCTGTGAGGGCCGGCAGTGGCGATGCTGGATCTGGTCTGGAAGCCGCCGGGGAGGTGGTGTGGGCCGGCGTCGACAACTCCCGCCTGGTGGTGAAGGTTCGCAGGTCTGGCTAGCGGTGGGGGCTAGGGGTGGTGTCAGCAGCCCAGTCTGGAAGCAGTCAGGGAGGAGGCGTCTGCTTGGGGTGGCGACAGCCGCCCGGCCGGGAAACAACCAGGGGAGGAGGTGGGGATCAGGGTAGCTTCGGCAGCCCGGCCAGGCGGTGAAGGCCAGTAGGTCCGTCCGCTATAACCAAAATCCAGTTTAAAGACGTCTGTCATAACAAGGGTTTACTGTATATGGCACAAACAAGGTGCAGTACTGGAATGTTTCACTAGATGGCACAGAAAGCAATGGAATGGTAGACATTATAAATTAAGCAGTGAACTTTGGAATCTTCCTTACCCACAGATAACTAGTATGGACAAGCAGTTCAATCCTAAAATTGTTATGTAAATGGTAGCACCTCTACTTAAAAAAAGATTCAGCATGGAACTGACTCTAACAAACTTCTACAGATGTTCTGTAAAAAGTATCCTGACTGGTTGCATCATGGCCTGATAAGGCATATTCCACAGCACAGGAATTCAAGAGGGAGCAAAGAGTAATGGACTTAGCCTGGTCCACTATCAAAAACATCCACATGAGACGCTGCCTGAAGAAGGCATCCATCGTCAAAGATAACGACCATCCGTAATCTGCCATGCCTTCTCCTGCTGCGACCACTGGGCAAGATGTAGAGAAGCCTGAAGTCCCACACCACCAGGTTCAGGAACGGCTACTTTCCCATAACTATCAGGCTCTTCAACAACCTGCACAAACCTAATCCTACTTCAACAAAAGCCCATTACACACCACCTCTTGCACTATTATCAGCTTGTTTTCTAATTGTTTTGGACTAATGCCTTGTTTTTTGCAGACTTTATTATTTTTAATGTTTATGCGTAATTTCTGTATAATGTGTGTTTTTCTGTGTTGTCTGCATCTGTGTGCCCGTGATACTGCTGCACCCAAGATATCCACTGTATTGCACCTCACCATACTTGTGCACGTGACTCAACATAACGAGCAGAACACCGTACTGGAGGAACTCAGCGGTCCAGGCAGTATCTGTGGAGGGAATGGACAGATGACGTTTCGGGTCACGACCCTTCTTCAGACTGATGGAGTAGGGAGCTGAAAGCTTAAAAGAGAGGTGGGGATGGGACAAAGTCTGGCAAGTGATAGGTGGATACAGGCGAGGTGAGGGTTTGAATGGTAGATGGGTGGAGTTTGTGACAAAGGCTAGAGGTGGAAAAAATGGCAAAAGGTTATCAGATAAGGAGGAGAGAAATGTAAAGCTGGAGTGAGGGGTATGGCTGGAAGGGGCCAGGAGAAAGGAAAGGGGTGGATAAAAGATAAGATGGGGGCTCGGGGATGGGAGATAAGTGTACAAAGGAAGGGAAAGTGGAAGGGTGACGATGGGACTGTTGGGAGATGGTGGGAGAAATAGGTGTGCACCTGGGTGTGTGGTGGGAGAGCAGTATTACTTAAAATTGGAGAAAGTAATATTCATACCGTTGGATTGTAAGCTACCCGTAGAATATGTTTGCGTATGGCCTCACTCTGGCAAAGGAGGCAGCCAAGACAAAACAATCGGTGTGGGAATGGGAACGTAGGGATAAAATCGTTGGCAACCGGGAGATCCAGCAGGCCTAGGCGGATAAAGCGCGTGTTCAGCGCAATGGTCGCCTAGCCTATGCTTGGTCTCACTGATATAAAGGAACCAATGTCCAAACTCGAAACATTGTCTGATGATGACTGATGACTGTAGCTTCTTCACACCTATGAACAGGTTGAGTAACTATTCATGAAGCCTACCAATGCACCTAAAGAATTACCAACTCAGCACGCAAACTAGACAAATGAGTTTATTGTCTGCTGTCATTGTCTCACCAGCATTGGGCGCTGTAACTCGCTCAAGGATGATGCCAGATGCACCATATATTATGCAGGGAGGACAGATGTATGAATGAATGGTGACCACATTGATACGGGTGATGGAAAAAGGAGAGCACCTTGCTTATTCACTTTTAATAAATTTTAATTGCACATTGGCTTTTTAATGTGTTTCTAATAATTCTTGCAATAAATGAATATTTCTTCTTAAAATTATCGCCCATGCAAAAGTTCCATCTTTTCGCCAGCTGTTCATTCAAGCTGAACATGACTATATGCAAGGGATCGCAGGCTCCGATGGTAAGTCCACAGCCCCGCGGTGGGGTGCAAAGTCAGTCTCGAGCAAGGCCTGGCGCCAGCTCCATGATGTTAGGCCGCAGAGCGACCGGAGATACGATCCGGAAAAAAAATCACTTCTCCGGCAAGGTAAAAGATAGAAAAAAATTCCCCCGACCCCCCCCCAACATAAAACAAACCAGAGAAGATTAACACACTCTTCAAAACACACTAAAAATAACAAAAAAAGACCAAAGACAGACAGACTGTTGGCGAGTAACCAAATACTTGTACAGATACAGATACTTGTACAGAAAGTATCCTCAATAGTTGTATCATGGCCTGGTTCAGCAATTCCAACACATAGAAACACAAAAGGCTACCGAGAGTGCAGGACTTAGCCCAGTCCATTACGGGCACAGCCCTCCGCACCATCTAAGGGATCTAATACGAGGTGATCCTCAAGACAATGGCAACTTTCATCAAGGATCCCTACCATCCAAACCATACTCCATTTTCATTGCTAGCATCGGGCAGGAATTACAGAAGCCTGAAGTCCCACACCACCAGATTCAGGATCAGCTAGTTTTCTACAGCCATCAGGTTCTTAAACCAATCTGCATAGCCCTAATCCGACCGTGGCAATGGAGTACTATGGACAGTACCATGGACTTGCTTTCCTATTGTGCTCTACATGAATGTTTTCTTTTTAGCATAGTCTTTGTCTTTTCAGACGTAGAATTTAAGTGCAATTCATACGTAATTTATGTTTTTGTGCGTCTAGGTCTATGTTCCTGCGATGCTTCTGCAAGTAAGATTTTCATTGTAATTATACTCAACATAGTTGTACAAGTTGCAATAAACTTGACTAGAATTTCCAAATTTAATTTATTTATTTCAACCTGCCGAAATGTTGAACAAAGTATTTCTCGCTTTCAAGCTCGATTACACCACTCCACTCCACTCATTGCCATTAAACGTCCTATTAAACCTATAAAACTTAAGCTCAACCAAATCTTTATCTATCTTAATACGTTTTCATCTATGAATCGACGACGACCACATCCTATCTACTTCATGTGCGAATCAACTGATTTTTGACAAACACACAAAAACTCAATTCCCCAACTTGAATTCAAATCATTGCACATGTATAAAACCTCCTGGAGACTGCTTGGTTCTCATTCATTTCTCAACTTCAGCCTTGTCTGCCATTGCAATGCTCTTCCATTATGTCCATTTAGAACTTAATTTGCTTCGCTCTTACTCACCATCCTATGGCAAAGCCTCAGCCATCTTTGACCCATCCTCAGAAATTCCTCCTCCAAGTCTTTCCATATGTTCCCCTTTTCTCATCCTAAGCTTTCCTCAAAGCCAATCTTTGTGATCATAATTATTTAAACTTTGTTTACTTTTCACCTATTACCACTCAACATATTTTCTACATTTGCAAAGGCATTCTACTATTTACGGACGGTTCCTTGTCAGGTGATTTTAAATATTGGAGATTGTGCGGATAGGTTGGAGATGAATAGAAGTGCACAAATTGATAAATTAAAATGCAGCGACATCAATGCAAGTCATTTCGTTCTTTGAAGACTACTTGTAATAAATTGTCTGCACACATACTAAACTGCTGAAATCAAACTGTCACAAATGTCAAGTAGAACTTCCACAACACACACTGTGAAGCAGAACAGGAAGTGAAGAGCATCATCACCAGTTCAACAATAATTGAACCAGAAGGATTGCACAAACATTCTGATGAAAATCACAACTTCAGCAGCTGGACCACACTGCACATTTCTGCTACTGGGGCAGATTACATGGTGTTTATGAACAAAGAAGTTGAATCAGGTTATAGCTTCTCTCTTTACACAGTCCAGATGCAAACTACCAGACAGAAAATAAATGGATCTGTTGTCTACAGGAAATCTTGCAGCATCAAGAGTTTGTTTTCCATACAAAACAGCATGTGGTAGCAATAATCAAAATGAAGTCAACAGCAATTTTCCTACCATGACTGTAGCAGAATAGGTACTCTTGACTGCAGGTGTATCGAAACAGGGGAAGAAAGATCTGTTACACACTGAGTGACCATGTGTGAAGAGGAATGGTTTGGAGTTTCCACTTGTTAATTCTGGATCCAGCCACCAGATCTGTGTGAAAGAAACATAAACTGTAATCACAGACCACTTTAATGTCTTTTTAGCGCGAGTCATTTACTAAAACTCAAATTCATGCTTAAAAGAGTCAGAAACACACTAGATATTTGAGTCGCTCTTTAAACCTGCTGCTGTTCAGAGAGTCAGACCTGGAACCCATAATTTTATGTATGCATCAGTAGTATGATGGAGACCAAATGCTGGAGTAACCCAGCCAGACAGGCAGCATCTCTGGTTAGAAGGAATGGGTGAAGTTTCGGGTCGAGACCCTTCTTCAGACTGGAAGACTTCAGAGTTACGCCAGCATTTTGTGTCTCTCTTCAATGTAAACCAACATCTGCAGTTCCTTCCTACATACTAATCAGTCGTTTTCTGTTTGTGTGCTTTTCACTGTCATTTCTTTGTGCTGTTGCATCATTTTCATTGCATCAATAATCAGCCAGTGGAAATAAGCTTACATGAAATGTTGCTTTGAATGCCAGCAGCAGACACTATTAAGTCTGAAGTGAACAGTGATTCATGCTCTTTACCTCATCTTTAATGGGAACACAAACAAAACCAAAAGCATGAATTGCAGATGTCAAAGATTAATATTTTATATGATATTGGGAGTGATACTTCAGTTGCAGGCACACAAACATCAGCTGTGACATGCTGGAAAATCTGAGTCAATAAAGTATACATCAAGAGAACTATATTCTGCATTGTATCTTTTCCGTTGCTCTATTCATTATACTTGAGCGACTTGACTGTATCTATGTATGGTATATATCATATATGATCTGTTTTGCATGCAAAACAAAGCTTTCCACTATACCCCGATAATAATAAAGTTAAACTTATAAGCAATTAGTTCAAAATGAACAGGTGTTACCCTGGTAACAAGGTTAAATATCTAATCATTTCACGGTCCAAATGAAAAGATAAATTCATATTTTGAAAAAGGATTTCTAATGTTAAATCCGCTACTATTCAATGTTTCCTGTGAAGTTTAGTAGCATTAACTAAGGCAGATTTCTTACACCATCAACTTCCAATTATATTTTTGTGTAACATAGCAAATATGCAAAAGGCAATATAGAGAAGAACAATCAAACAAAATTTGGTACAACTATTTGTAAATAATATCTTAGATTTTCCTGCAAGATGCCAAGACATGCAATGGCTACTGCCGTTAGTTCTCACTGTACCTGTCAAGAAGGCCAGAATTCACCCTTGAAAATAGAACTCCCAAATTTTTGACTGCCTCACAGCGCTGGAGACCTGGATCCTGTGTGGAGTTTAGGGCCTGTCCCACTGACGCGATTTTTGCGGTGACTTGCCGGCACCTGTCATAGTCGCAGCTGGTCGCTGAAAATTTTCAACATGTTGAAAATCCAGCGGCGACCAGAAAAAAGGTACGACTGTTTGGGCGACTACTCACGACATAGTCGTGGGGTGACGCCTGTATGGTCGTGAGTAGTCGCCCAAAGAGTCGTACCTTTTTGTGGTCGCCAGCAGTCGGCGAAAAAAAATCACGTAAGTGGGACAGGCCCTTTTGTATGTTCTCTTTGTGATCGTGTGGGTTTCCTCCCACATCCCAAAGACATGCGGGTTTGTAGGTTAATTGGCCTCTGTAAATTGCCCCGAGTGTTTAGGGAGTTGATGAGAAGGTGGGATATCATGGAACTAGTGTAAACGGGTGATCGATGGTTGGTGTGGACTCGGTGGGCCGAGTAGTCTGTTTCCATGGTGGATCTCTAAACAAAACTAAATGTTTAAAAGGTGGCACAATGGTACACTGGTAGAGATGCTGCAGAGACCCAGGTTCAATCCTAACCATCTGTTTCCTGACACATTGTACACACTGTCTGTACAAAGCTTGGACGTTCTCCCTGTGACCGCGTGGGTTTCCTCCGGGTTCTCTGGTTTACTGCCACATTCCAAAGATTTGTAGGTTTGTAAGTTAATTGGCTTCTATAAAATTGTCTCTAATGTATAGAACTAGTGTACAGGTTATCACTTTAACTGTGTTTTAGATCCGTACTTAGATAAATCAAGCCAAAAACAGAGAGGGAATATGAAATCGAAAACCGGGGAACTTCTCAATACCTATATAAACAATACTAATATAGCAGATGTTTGGAGAATTGTTAATCCAACTGGCAGGGAATACTCGTTTTATTTAATGGTACATAAGACATACTCACGTATAGACTACTTTCTGCTGGATACAAAATTAATCCCCCAAACATCTAACGCAATATACCACACAAATTCGATTTCAGACCATTCTCCACTAACTTTCTTTTTAAAACTGGAAGGAATGTTTAAGAATAAATCGTTTTGGAGATTTAATTCTCAAATTCTAAAAGATCCACAAGCGAGTATATATTTAAAAGAAGAAATGGAGGTCTTTTTTCAAATAAATGATACTCCAGATATATCGCCTACTGTATTATGGGAATCTTTTAAAGCATACATTAGGGGTATTACAATTTCATATCAAGCTTTTCAAAATAAAAAGAATAAGAATGAACAAAGACAGTTAGAAGAACTTATTAGACAAATGGATATAGATAATGCTAAAGATCCATCAATAGATAAACATAATAAAATAATAATTTTGAAATTTAAATTAAATAAATTATTATCTGCCAAACATAAGACTTTTTCAAATTACAAAACAAGAGCACTTTGAATTTGGGGATAAACCGCATAAACTTTTGGCTCGCCAGCTAAAAAAACGAGAAAAGGAACATACTATACCAAAGATCAAATCAGATAAAGGGGAATTATTAACAACACCGAAGGATATTAATAAAAGATTTGCGCAATTTTATGAGAATTTGTATACATCTAAAACGACAATTGATTCCAATAATATCACAAAGTTTTTGGATAACTGTAATCTTCCAAAGTTAGAGCTGAAGGAACAAGAGGAATTGGGTGCACAAATCTCAATTAAGGAATTAGAAGATACAATAAACTCACTAAAGAATGGAAAAACACCAGGCCCTGATGGATTTACTAATGAATTTTATAAAAGCTTTTATGATAAAATAATACCAAGATTACAAAAAATGTACCAATATGCTTTTAAAAAACGAATACTACCTGATACATTAGCGGAATCAACGATTACACTAATACCTAAGAAAAACAAAGATTTAGAAGAACCTGGTTCATATAGAGCTATAGCATTGTTAAACACAGATCAAAAAATATTAGCGAAAACATTAGCAAGAAGATTAAGTAAATACATTAGTAAATTAATAAACCCAGATCAGACGGGTTTTATCCCTAAGAGATACTCATCTAACAATATGAGACGTCTACTCAACATAAGGCACTCACACAAATCTGAAGATCAAGAATTATCAATTATTTCGCTGGATGCTGAAAAAGCTTTTGATCAAGTAGAATGGAATTATATGGATAAAGTATTACAAAAATTCCAACTGGGGGAGAATTTTATTCTATGGATCAAGTTACTATATAACAAACCTACAGCTAGAATACTAACTAATAACATATTATCCTCGAAATTCCAACTATCAAGGGGAAATAGACAAGGATGCTCATTATCACCACAGCTGTTTGCTCTTATTATTGAACCGCTAGCAGAAAAAATTAGAATACACCCTGATATCCATGGATATAATACTAAAGACTCATATAATAAAATATCTTTATACGCGAATGATATATTACTGTACATTACAAAACCTCAAATCACTATACCAAATATATTAAATTTAATTGAAGATTTTGGATCTTTTTCTGGATATAGAATAAATTGGAATAAAAGTGAAATTATGTCAATAAAACCGAAAGATTCAACACATCTTTTAAAATTCCCTTTTAAAATAGCTACAGAAAAATTTAAATACTTGGGAATCGAAATTACCAGAACATATCAAGGTATGTTTAAGGCAAATTTTGACCCCCTACTTAATAAATTAAACACACTAATTAAATTCTGGAAAACGCTCCCGATGTCTTTAATAGGCCGAATAAATGCAATAAAAATGATCTTTCTACCACAAATTTTATACCTATTTCAATCGATTCCTATATACTTACCAAAGAAGTTTAAAAAAAAACTCGACTCAGATATCACTAATTTTATATGGGACTATAAATCACATAGAATACAAAAAACTCATCTGAATAAACCAAAAGTATTAGGGGGTTTAGCACTACCTAACTTTATGTATTATTATTGGTCAGTAAATATTAAAAAATATGATTCAACTGATGGATAACTCCGCCCAGCAAGTGGACTGGATTGTAATGGAGAAAGAGGATTGCTCCTCTGGAAACATTGGAGCGATCCTCCTCTCTCCAATGAAATTGAATAACATAAATTATAATAAGAACCCAATTATTCATAGTACAATCCGAATTTGGAAACAAATAAAACAAAATTTAAAATTAAGAAATTTATCACTTTTATTACCTATAGTTAATAACCCTTCGTTTAATCCCTCTATTATAGATAAAGCTTTTACACATTGGGATAGACTAGGAATTAAAACGCTTGGTGACTTGTATGAAACTGGAAAATTACTTTCATTTCAACAATTACAAATAAAATATAAACTCGGAAATAATCAATATTTTAAATATTTTCAAATATGAGACTATTTGAAAAAATATACAAAAGATCATTATAATAACCCAGTAGATGTATTGGATGAGGCAATGCAGATAAAAGCTGAATCAGCAAACTTAATATCATATTTGTATAATATTATCTTAAATGTACAAATACCATCTACGGAGGGTATCAGAAGAGACTGGGAACAAGAGTTAGCTATTAAAATTTCAAAGGAAAGTTGGAATGAACACTTATTAAATGTGCATAAATGTTCGATTAATGTAAGACACACTTTAATACAATTAAAAATTTTACATAGATTATATTATTCGAAAACTAAAATTCATAAAATTTTCCCAAATGTATCATCTATTTGTGATAAATGTCAATCCCAAGAAGCTACTATAGCGCACTCATTCGTTTTCTGTACAAAAATTCAAAAATTTTGGAATGAAATTTTTGAAATCTTTACAAAGTTATTTAAAATAAGACTGATACCCAAAGCAGAATGGATTAACTTCGGAATAACGGAAGATGGTCCAGAACTAAATGTGTTTCAAAAGAAACTAATAGACTATGGGTTAATAACTGGAAAAAAGCTAATTCTAAAATTTTGGAAGAAGGCTCCAATACCAACTATAAATATGTGGATTTCAAATATGTTCGAAACATTACACCTAGAAGAGATAAGACTCCTCCTAGCAGGTAAACCAGATCACTTCCACCTGACGTGGTCTGCATTTATAGAATTATTACAAATATAGGGTGCAAAAGTACTTTAAAAAAAAATTGAGGTCAGGTAAGGGGGGATGATAGTTGAAGAGTTGGTATGTCCCATTTACGTAAAGCTCATAAAAATATTTGTTTCTCTCTTTTTCCTCTTTCTCTTTCTCTTTCTTTTCTAGGGTCTATTTCTTAACTCTTTTTCTTTTGTTTTTAATTTTGCTCTTATAGGGTCTTCGTCCTTTTTTGTTGTCACATTTTCTACACTTTCACTTTTTCCTTCACTTTCTTCTTTCTTTCAATCTTTTCCTTTTCTAGTGTAAAAAATAAATGGAGTACATTAATTGTAAGAAGACATAAGTGACGAGTACTAATGTATGTGGTTGTAATGTAATGTACTTCTAATTAATAAAAAAATTAATTTTTTTTTTTTTAAAAGCATGGACTTGGTGGGGCGAAGGGCCTGTTCCCACTCTGTATCTCAAAACTAAACAAAATTTCCCAGTATTTAGTGGGAGATTTGTCCACTGAACCTGCTTCGGGATAGAAACAGGACCCATCTACTTTGGTTTAGCTTTAACATGGTGCAGGTTAAGAGACTACACTAATTTAAATGGCAAGGACACTCTGCGAAGCAACTGTTTTACACACTTTTGATACGATTGTGTTCCTTTAGATTTAACGCAATCTTGTTGAAGTTTTCTATTGTTTTCAAGCATTTTGTTTTTAATTTTAATTGTGAGATTAATTTTTTGTGGGTTTTGAAAGTGTATGAAAGTCAAGTATATTGACAGTTCTGACAGCTGCTAAACCTGTGAGAAAGACTTGGCTCTCAAGGGATTTCTATGGACCGGTTGTGCCATTTAAAATTGAAAGAACTAATCACTATGGCGGAGTCTTAATTCTGGAAGCTGCCATCAAAAAATTAATTCCAGGTAAGTGTGGGACAAATTATAAAATATGGTTACGTGGTTTAAAAAAATGAGAAGCACTTTTGTTACACTTAAAAACAGAAATGTATCAAAGCAGGTAGGTCCTGTAGAGTTGTCTCAGTTCCTCTCAAGAAGCTGTGAATGTGTGCTCCACCTACACAGCACCAGTGTGCACATTGGTGGTTGCATTATACATAAGGAACACTGGAGTTTAATAAAACTAAGGCTGCAATTCAGAAACGTGTATACGCTTGAATGAGTGCGGAGTGTTATAACGTCAAGCAAGTGCCTTGCTTAAAAAAGGTGGTATTGGGTGACTCTGACATTATTGACTACTCCAAGACAAGAAAATAAAGAATATCACACAAAAATGTTTTCAGCACAAGCCTATAATCATAACAATTACTCAAAAGCAAGGATCGCTTTTGAGTATTTTTATCATTATCAAATTACAAAAAACTGGAATAAGTTGAATTTTGAATTACTCCACTTTGTCAAGAAATGAAGCTCTTCTTGTACAAAGGAAAAACAGTGCAAATAAATCAAATGCAACCACGTTTCTATCAAATAGATCAAATTTACTTTTTTGATGGATAATTATGCCACATTACCAGAGACAAATTGTCTGATCTCACAATTTTCATCCTATTTGCCCCAGAAAAGTTACAGAATGTATACATTTGCAATGAATGAGTATAGTAACTACATGTGCAACTCTAGAAATTCCCAGTTAGCGATCATGTCCTGTAAATGCTTACTTCAAATCTGAATTTAATAACAAAGTAACCCCCATTTTCTGTAACCTGTCATTAATTATAATTCTACACAAAGTGGATCAATCTGTCACTGGGATCTGTTTCACCATTGAGTTAGGCCATGTGAAATGCATCTCTTCTTCATTTAGCCAACTGATTATGTATCAGGCAGCATGATTTCTGCTTTCTACCCTTAATTAAAACAGAAGGGTCACAATCAGAACACAGTGTGTAATCAATCAGCAGTTTACAGTTATAATGATGATATCATTAGGAAGACTAATGCTATCAGTCCCCATCATAAACTTTATTCCCAAGACATCATCCCTCTCCAAGGCAACCACCTGAAAATTAAGAAGATTATCTGCAACCTTCATATCATATTTAGTCAGAGCTGAGTTTCTGTCTACATTTGTTAATTGTACAGGAAGGAACTGCAGATGCTGGTTTAAACCGAAGATTTAAATTAAAGTGTTTGGCAACCGGGAGATCAGGTGGGTCCAGGCGGACTGAGCAAACGTGTTCAGCGAAATGATCGCCCAATCTACGTTTGGTCTCACTGCTGTATAACAGTCCCGATCTTGAACAACGGATATTAGAGTCCAACGCATACAGTAGATGAGGTTGGAGGCAAGTGAACCTCTGCCTAACCTGAAAGGACTGTCGAGGTCCCTAGACAGAGTCGATGGAGGAGGTATAGGGACAGGTGTTGCATCTCCTGCGGTTGCAGGTGTACCTTCCATTTGCACATCCTCCAACCTCATCTACTGTATGCGTTGGACTCTTATACACCGGCGAGACCAATCGTAAACCGGGCGATTGTTTCGCGAACACCTTCGCTCAGTCTGTCTGAACCTACCTGATCTCCCGGTTGCCAAACACGAATTCCCCTTCCCATTCCCACAATGACCTTTCTGTCCTAGGCCTCCTCCATTTTCAGAGTGAGGCTAAATGCAAATTGGAGGGACAGCATCTCATATTTTGCTTGGGCAGCTTACAACCCAGTGGTATGAATATGGATTTCTCTAACTTCAAGTAACCCCTGCATTCCCTCTCCCTCCATCCCTCCCCCACCTAAGTCGGACTAGCTTCAAAGTCGTCTTGTTGAGTCTCATTGTCTGTACTCGTTCTCATCTAGCAAACAGCTAACAATGTCCTGTTTCCTTTATCATCATAGGTAGACAAAAGTGTTGGAGAAACTCAGCGGGTGCGGCAGCATCTATGGAGCGAAGGAAATGTTTCTTTATCATCATTACTTTTTTCCATATCTTTCATTCATTCGTTCTATATCTCTCTACATCTCCATCTATATCTCTCATTTCCATCCCCCCCCAACCCCCCGAATCTGAAGAAGGGTCTTGACCCAAAACGTCACCTATTCCTTTTCTCCAGAGATGCTGTGTGAACTGCTGAGTTACTCCAGCTTTTTGTGCCTATTTTTGTTCATTGTACACCAGAGGACTCCAATAAATTCCTTAAACAAGGAACTGCAGATGCTGGTATACAAAAAAAAGACACAAAGTGTGTCACAGTGAAACAGGCAGCATCTCTGAAGAACATGGATGCGTGACGTTTTAGATCTGAAGAAGAGTCCCGACCCAAAACATCACCTCTCCATGTTCTCCCAAGATGCTGCCTGGCTCTGGCACTTTGTGTCTCTTTTTCACCAGTGAATCCCTTATTCTACTTTTAATAAACTTGAGATCACCCAAAACTGTCATGGTCACACCATTCCGTTCATCTACCACCTACATTGGCTCCTAGTTAAGTAACACTCCTTTTTTTCAAATTTAATCAGCCCACCATTGGCAGTCTTCCACTCAGTAATTTCCTCCCGGACCTTGTTACCACTTTGTTCCACTTTTTTTTCCTTCAAGATTGTCATTTTTCCCAAAGCTGCATTTTCTAACTTCCATTTGTATGATAAATGTTATGGCATAGTATGAGGCTGAATTAGCCCTTGTGTGTCTTCCCCCATAACCCTGCTAATTATTTTCCTGGTGCTAATCCAATTTCCTTTCCATAGCTTTAACTGACTGTTTCCATCATCAGCCTGCCAAAGATCTCCATAATCAATGATGGCAGGCAATGAATGGTGTCTGCTTGTATTTTAACAAAGTAAATGATAAAGTTCCCAAGGTAGGCTGATCGAAAAGAGTAAGATGCATAGGATTTACCGTAACTTGGTCATATGGATTCAGAGATAGACACAAAAAGCTGGAGTAACTCAGCAGGACAGGCAGCATCTCTGGAGAGAAGGAATGGGTGACGTTTCGGGTCGAGACCCTTCTTCAGACTCGATCTCGACCCGAAACGTCACCCATTCCTTCTCTCCAGAGATGCTGCCTGTCCCGTTGAATTACTCCAGCTTTTTGTGCCTATCTTTGGTTTAAACCAGCATCTGCAGTTCTTTCTTACACATATGGTTTCAGATGTTGTTTCTCACAGACAACAGAGGGTTTTGATAGAAGAAAGGTATTATCGCTGGAGGTCTGTGACCAGTGGAATTCCGCAAACATCTGTGCTGGGATTTCTGTTGTATGTGATGTATATAAATGACTTGCATGTAAATATAGGTGAGTTAGTTCGTAAGTTTGCAGATGACACCAAGGTTGCTGAAGTTGTGGACAATAAGGAAGGCTGTCAAAGTCTACAGTGGGATATAGATCAAATGCAAAAATGGACAGACATGGTAGACTTTAATCTGAGCAAGTGTGAGGTATTGCACTTTGAGAGGTTGAATGTTAGGGGAAGGTACAAGGTTGATGGTTAGACCCTTAATAGCACTGATGTGCAGAAAGATCTTGGGTTCCAGGTCCATAACTCCCTGAAAGTAGCCACACACATAGATAGTGTTGGAGTAGCTCAGTGGATCAGGCAGCGTCTCACCCAAGAACATGGACAAGCAACATTTCGGATCGGGATTCTTCTTCAAACTAATTTTAGTAGGAGGGCGAAAGTTGGAAAAGAGGAGGGGCAGGACAAAGACAGGCAAGTGATACAGTGGTACGGTGGATACAGGCGAAGGGGGCATAATTGGCAGATGGGTGGACTAAGGCAAGGAAGAGAGAATGTAAAGCTAGAGGAAGGGATATGTGGAAGGGTCAGGCTGGGAGGGTTAAGAGGAGCAGATCGCGGGAAAAATGTGTGCATACCTGGGTGGGGTGAGGAGGGGGGGAGAGGTAACAGGAAAGAGAGGGGGAAAAAAAGGGAGGCGCTACCTAAAATTGGAGAATTCAATGTTCATACTGTTAGGTTATAAGCTACCCAAGCGGAACATGAGGTGCTGTTCTTCCAATTAGCATGTGGCCTCATTCTGGCAATAGATGAGGTCCAGGACAGAAAGGTCCAGATGAGAATTTGAAGGGGAGTTATAATGGTTAGCAGCCAGATGATCCAGCAAGCCTCCGTGGACCAAACGCAAGTGTTCGACAACACGGTCGCCTAATTTACACTTCATTTCGACAATGTAAAGGAGGCCACATCAGGAACACCTGAGCAGGCACACGTGAACCTCTCCCTCATCTGGAAGGACTGCTGGGGTCCCTGGATGGATGCGAGGGAGGAGATATAAGGACTGATGTCACATTTGTGGTTGCCGGGGAAGTAACTGGGAAGGAGGGGGTTGGATGGGAAAGGATAATGAACCAAGGAGATGCAGAGGGATTGATCTCTGCCGAAAGTGGAAAGGGGTGAGAATGGGAAGATGTGAATGGTGGTGGGATCACGTTGAAGGTGGCGAAAATGTCGGAGAATGATGTGTCGGATGCAGAGTCTGGGGGAATGTGAGGGCCAGGGGAACTCTATCCTCGTTCTGTCTAGGGGCAGGGAGAGCAAGAGGTGAAATGTAGTATACAAAGGCGACACGAACGAGAGGTCCAACTACAACGGCGGTGGCAAAACCATGCTCATGGATGAAAGAGGACATCGGAGACAGGGAAATTGAGAGTGGGATGGTGTCCTTAAAGAGGCAAGTGGGAGGAGATGTAGTTCAGATACCTGTGGGAATCAGTGGTTTATAGTTTATAGTCTAGGATGGAGACGAAGAGATCAAGAAAAGCCATTGATCGGGCGATTGAATATAAGAGTTAGGAAGACATGATGTGACTCAAAAATACTTTGGTTAGACTGCATTTAGAGTATTGCATCCAGTTTTGGCTGCCCATGAGGAGATTAGGAGAGCGCGCAGAAGAGGTTTGCCAGAAAGCTGTCTGGATTAGGGGATATAAATTACAAGGAGAGAATGGACACACGGATTGTTTTCTCCAGAATGTCAGAGTTTAAGGGGAGACCTGATAGAAGTAAATACAATTATGAGTGGCATAGATAGGATAGACAGTCAGAATCTTTTTCCCAGGATGGAAAGGTCAAAGACTAGAGGGAAAATGTTTAAGGTAAAAGGGGCAATGTTTAAAGGAGATGTGCAGGGCAGGTTTCCCCCCCCACTGGTACCTGGAACACACAGCCAGAGATGGTTGTGGTGGTAGATACGATAATGACATTTAGGAAGCTTTTAGATTAGCACATGGATATGCAGGGAATGGAGTGATATGGATCATATGCAAGCATTAGGTTATCTTGGCATCATGTTTATCACAGATATTGTGGGCCAAGGAGCCTATTCTTGTGCTGTACTTTTCTATCTTCTATGCACTATAAGGGCTTCAAATATAAAAGTAATTTTCCTCTCTGACCTTTCACCAAACACTTTGCATTTGTGCCTCTTTGTCCTCGGATAATTTGCTGATGGGAATATCTTCTCTGTAGTTATCTTTATCAGAACCCATGTACTTTCTCTGTAGCTGTAACACTAGTTCCTGGCTTCTGCCTACTTTCTCTATTGTGCTTCCTGATGTACTCATATACAGTATGATTTGCCAGGATAGCATGCAAATTATAGTTTATTTCTGTATCTCAGCGCGATAAACGAATGAACCATCATGATCCTGTGCACATTATCAGATCTCCTCTCAACTTTCTTTACTCCAACTAGGCAACCACCACCCTCTCCTGCCTCACCTTCCTAAATTAAATCCGTCATCGCAGCGAACATTTTTATTCATCTTTTCTGCATAATTTCTGGGACTTCCATATCGTATAGTCACCAGAATTACCCCTGCAGTGATCTAACTAGTGATGTGAAGGTTTGACATGGCCGCTCTGCATTGTTGTTGTTCTTGCCTTATGTGGAGCAAAATATTTTAAGGTCCTTCACAGGTATATAGAAAAATGTACAATCAAATCATACGACGAAAATTAATCTCAGGGCAGCTGGAATATAAAGGGGAGGAAGTTCAATCTGAAGAAGGGTCCCAACCCGAAACGCTGCCTATCTATGTTCTCCAGAGATGCTGCCTGACCTGCTGAGTTACTCCAGCACTTTGTGTCCTTTTGTGTGAACCAGCATCTGCAGTTTCTTGTTTCTAAGTTCAATTTCATTTGGGTTGAGCCTTGTCAGGCCCCACGTGAAATTTCACATTTTCCGCTGAGCACTGCATATGGCGTAGAGTATTAAAACCATGGAGTAAGTGGGTACAATGCAGATTCATCAAAATAATGGATACAATGGAAGAGAGGTGTTTACAATGCTATAAGAATTAGACAGGATGTACTTTGAACAAGAATGTCCTCTAGGGCAAATTACAGAGTAATGTATTTTAAAATTAGAGATAGACCAATGAAGAACAAAATTTGGAACTCCTTACTCACGCAAAGACTAACAAATTGGAATCCTTTCTATAACCCCGAGACAAGACCAGCAGATGACGACAATAGAAGCTTATTGTCCAAGATTTGCTGTTAGGTTAGAATAACCAGAAAATGAATCAAAGTTGGACAAACAGATTTCAAGCAGAAATACACTGATTTACTAATAAACCAGGTTCGAGGGGCAGTCCATTCCCCTACTCTGGTTATTTCAAGAATTTGAATAGAATTGTTTGTCAGTGTTGTTGCGTGGCAAGACTCACACATGGAGTTCAGCACATTAACAATTAGCACAATTGAGCCATGGAGGGGAGTTGGATAGTAGGCAGTTTGATTGGTTGCATTTCAATTTTAATATCAAACTAGTTTTCTAGGATGGTTAGTGAAGTAGGGAAGAGATGTCCATAGGATATCCTGATACAGGTGGGAACATTTTGAGGTATAGTAAATTTTCCCACAGCACTTAGTCAGAGCTTCTGGGTGTGGACTTCATGCTCACCACAGTAAAACACATCAGAATGAGGCCTCTAGTCTGGAAATATTACAATTAAAAGTGTTTTATTTAAGTCAATAGTTCAGATCGATTTCCAGTTTCAACGTAATAAAATTCAAAGACAGAATTATTTTAGGACCACAAGAACCAAAGAAATATAATCAATAGACCATTTCCCCCCCTTCCACCTGCTCCACTATTCAATAAGGATTGTTGGTCTTTTATCTCAGCCACTCCTATATTTCTATCCATATTATCTCACTATCCAAAAACGATATTAAAAAAATGACCTGTTAGGAAAGGTGGAACGCGTGGCTTCACAACAGTAGAGCGCTGACACACTCATTGTGGATTTTTTTAAATGCACTTTCTTTGTACTTTAGCTTAAAGTGTTAGTTAAATATGCAAATTCATCTTCACCAGGGGAAATTTTTTTTTGTCAAAAGCTTCACAAGTTACCCATATTTAGATCTTTCAAAGTGTAACATGAAGACAGCCTAATAAACTGGTCAAAATATTAAAAGGAATGCTAGGTTTTAGACACTAGATACAAAAGACAAATGCAAAAAGCATACACATCACTGATGAAGCAACAGATATAACCACTAACATTTTGGGCATCATGTTAGAAAATAAGGCAAGGCCTTACACATAGAACAAAAGGGAATTACTACAATGATACCAAGCCTACAAAACAAAAGAAACTGGGAGTTATTCCACTAGAATAGAGAAAGCTAAAAGGAGATTCAGTACAGATATTCAAAGTTGAGTAAAGAAAGACAATGTTCATCAACCAGGGGATAAAGGAGGGATTACAAATGGTATCATGCATAGGGTATGCAATCCCAGTAGCAGAATTGATAGTAGCTGTCAAAGTAGATGAGGGTAAGGATCTTCCAGGGTAACAATAAAAAGAAACTTTTCAAAAAGCTGCCTGCAAGTGCGGCAGGCCCAGGGGTGCATATGGAAGAGTGCCCATTGGTCAGCATTGATGAGTGGGACCAAATGGTTTGTTTCTATGTTCCCAGGCTAAATAATTTTGCTCTTTCGTTGATGTAGCAAATTATGTTACTGAATCGCTGTAGAACTTACGAATTTGTGTTCTGACATATTAAAAAAATTACACCCAGCTATAAAATAAAGTGCCATCATTTTCAAATATTAATGCTGCTGATAAAATATAATTGTATTCCCTCATGCAGTACCCCATCACGATGCAAATGTGTTTTATTTATTTATATAAAGGTAAATAATGGTTATAACGAAGAAAGCTTATTTATTCTTTACTGTTTGTTTTCAAATGTCAGTTGATGTCGCAAGTGCTGCTACAGAAATGAATCTTCATAAGACTTATCTGCTTATTTATTGATGTGTATATATATGTATATAATGGTGTATGGACCCACTGATATGATATGTTCTGTATTCGTGCCTACTATATTCCGTTGTGCTGATGCAAAGCAAGAATTTCATTGTCCTATCTGGGACATATGACAATAAACTCTCTTGACTTGACTGGGTTGCCTACACTTGCCAAACTATAGAACTCAATAACGTGATAACATTGTACCGCAAGACATATTTTGGCATCCCGAGTTAACGTAACAAGTCATGAATTTCTCAAAAGTAAGACAAGTTCCAGGCACAATTATACCTCGTAGATAATATCTTAAAAGTTTTGTAAAAAATTGTCTTAGTACTAATTTCCGTATTTTGGATGGGGTTTGGTTAATTTTTTTGCCACATCTCCAGAGTGTGAACGATAAGCAGTTTATTTTTGTCCTGTTGGAGACTGGCTGGTGATGGCGTGTTGAACAACCTGGTGTAAAGTGTGCGCCTGAGGAAGTTAGGCAGGAGTTGTGCACTGACTTACCGCCGGCCCGTCCGCCGTCGTGTACTTGATGATGATCTGGAAGTTGGTGTGCGCTTTGATGGCAGCCGGCAGCGTTATCACCAGCGACGAGCCATAGTCGGTGAAGGGGTCGAGCCTGTGGCTGAGCGGCCAGCTGTTGTGCGCCGAGTTACACGAGCACTTGGCGCTGACGGAGCGGATGAGCAGCGACTGGTGCGAGTCGAGGACCAGGCTCCGTGTGGCGGGCTCCAGGCTCACCAGGTCCAGCACCTCCACCGCCTCGATCTGCCGCCGCACAAAGTTCACCTCCAGCTCCAGGTGCAAGTGCCGCAGCTCGAAATGCTGGAAGTTGGAGGAGGACGCGATGTCCACGGGGCAGGGGGGTCCACGGGGCCGGCTCCGACTCCGGCTCCGCTCCTCGCTCTTACTCGAGCCCGTCATAACTTTGCGGCAGCAACAAAAAGTTGGCCGCTCGAAGGCAGCAGCCATGGTCCCGGAGAGAACAACAAGCAGAGACACCGGCGGGAGAGGAGGAGGGGGGGGGGAGCCGCCCCCGGCGCCACTAACAGACCAGAACTCTGCAAAAATGGCGTCGGCGCCTCCACTACGTGAAATCCATCAGATCACCGAGTCCCGGAGACAAAGAGCGGCGGCGGCGGCGAGAGAAGTGGAGATTCAAGAGGCGCTGCACCGAGCCCCGGCCCCACTAAAACAGGAAGTAAAGGGCAGGCTGCAGCTGGCAGGGCAACCTCCAGAGGGCAGCAGGCAGGGAGGGAGCAGCGGCGGCGGGACCTCACACTCCTCTAGTGGTGGCAGAGGGGCAATGGGCAGGGACAGGGAGGGGGGTGGAGGCCGATGGGCAAGGCCAGTAGCAGGAAGAGGGCAATGGGGAGAGGGGTGGGGAGCACCAGGGGCAGGGAGAGGGGTGGGGGGCAATTGGCAAGGCCAGGGAGCAGGTTGGAGGACACCAGTGATGGGTGGAGGGCAATGGGGGCAAGAATAATGACAGGGAGAGAATGGAGGAGAGCAATGGGACAGGGAGGAGGTCACCAGTGACCAGGAGCAATGAGAGGGGAGGAGGGCAACGGGGAAGAGCAGTGAGAAGTGAAGAGGGCAACAGTGAGCGAAGGGAGGCGGGCAGTGGGGCAAGACCAGTGACCAGGATCAGAGAATCGCAAGGAGGGCAATGGAGATAATGTTATTACATTATTGGGTTCTATAGCTTGGCAAGTGTGCGATACCAGAAGCCCAGTGACTGGAGGTGGGAGGAGGGCAATAGGGAAGACCAGTCGCCATGTCCTGGGAGAGGCGAGGAAGGAAATGGTGCAAGGCCAGTGATCAGAACGAGGCAAGGAGGAAAATAGAGCAATGCCAATGAACAGGAGCACAAAGAGGAATGGCAGGCAGCTGGGTGATTGTGTGTGGGTTTGAACCATTCCTTATATACATTTGTTTTCAACATTCTATAAGTATTTTGTAACATTTTATGAGCCATTACATCTCCAATGTGCCAATGCTATTGAAATCTGGAAAGAAAAGGGATATTCAATCAATGGATTACAAAATGCTGTTAACTTTAATTTAAGGACTCATGCTTAGCCAATGTTTAACGACTGCATGTTCTATTTTGTCTTAATCCAGAGATATCAGGATCAGTAACAACGTCACCTCACTGGAGACGCAAGAAACTATTTTTTGCACAAGATTCCAGTATCTGCAAAGTGCTGAAGGAACTCAGCTGATCATGCAGCATCTGCAAAGGGAATGGACAGACGTTTCGGGTTGGGACCCTTCTTCAGACTGATGGAGCAGGTGTGGGGTGGGAGGAGAGAAGCTGGAGGTGAGAGATGGGGGGAGGTCAAAACCTGGCAAGTGATTGGCACATCCTGGTGAGGGGGAGATTGGCAGATGGGTGGAGTAAGTGACAAAGGCTAAAGATAAAAAGGGGTGTCAGTTAAGAAAAGAAAGGAGGAATGAAATGTAAAGCATGAGGGAAGGATATGGTGGAGGCTTTTTCTTTTCAGTCATATAGAATTTATGATTTTGTGTGTAGTCAGTCTGTGGTGGAGGTGCTGCTGCGAGATTTTCATTGTACCTGTACCTCACTGTATGTACTTACGCATGATAATAAACTCAACAGTAAATAATCATATCAATTTGCATAAAACAAACGTAACAAAGTACATGCAGAGCAGAACATAAGAAATATAGCCATAACCATATCTGAAAATTAAAATTGATTCCTTTATGTATTTATCGATATAATTTCCATCAGGTGGGTCTGTCCATCTGCGTTTCCAGACAATGCCAGATCCACATCCATTAGATTCATTAAATATATCTTCTGGTTGCAGTCTTGGAGGAATGCCACTATGCTTATTCATATTACTGCATTATTGGTTTATCAGTGTGATAGTACAAATTCATAAATACACATGGTATTCACCAAGTGAAGTAGGGAGCCCATAATTAAATCAAGAGCACTTTATGCTGCACTGATGACTGGACTGAAAATGTTCACAGGATCCTAAAAATAGTAAATGTCTTCATCCTAAAGCATGTCAGTATTTTGAACAGTGGGTCAGGCAGCATCCCTGGAGGACATGGGACGGGTGATGTTTCGAGTGGGGACCTTTCTTCAGATTGGTTGTGGTGGAGGGGAGAAAGCTGCAAGAGAGGAAAGGCAGGACAAAGCTTAGCTAGTAATAGGTAGAGGGAGGGAAGGTGTGAGGTTGTTAGGCAGATGGTTAGCCAAAGGCCAGAGATGAAAAGATAAAAGCTAAAATAAGGATAGAAGTGTGAATTGTGAAGCCAGTGGAGGGAATATAAATGGAGGGAGAAACAGGTGCACGTCCAGGTGGGGCATAGGGAACAGCTGGTGATGGGAGAAGGGGAAGTTTGTAGGCAAGTTACATAAAATTGGCAATTCAATGCTCATACATTAGGTTGTAAGCCACCCAAACGGAACATGAGGTGTTGTTCCTCCAGTTTCCATGTGGGCTCACTCTGACAATGATGGAGGCCTGGGACAGTTTGGAAGGGGGAGTTAAAATGGTTAGCACCCAGTAGATCCCGTAGGCCTTGTCGGAATGAGCGCAAGTGTTAGGCAAAATTGTTGCCCAGTCTACCCTTAGTCTCGTCGATGTACAGGAGGCCGCATCAGGAACATTGGATGCAGTTGATAAGGTTAGAAGATGTGTACGTGAACCTCTGTCTCATTTGGAAAAACTGCTAGGGTTGCTGGATGGGGGTGACGGGGCAGGTGTTCCATCTCTTGTGGCTTCAGGGGAATGTTACAGGGGAAGGGGTGGTTTGGGTGAAAGGATAAGTAGACCAAGGTGTTGAGGGAACGGCCTTTGCTGAACACGGAAAGGGGTGGGGATGGGAAGATGTGACTGTTGATAGGATCACTTTGGAGGTGATGGAAATGTCACATGGATGTGAAGACTGGTGGGGTAAAAGGCGAGGAGCAGGGGAACTCTCCTTGTTGCAACGAGGGAGCGACAGCAGAATTATGGGACACCTCATATTCCTCTTGGATAGCTTACATTCCAACGGTATGAACATTACATTCTCCAATTATAGGTAACTACAAAACTCTCACTTCTTCCCTCACAACTCAAAACTACAGCTATCAACGTTCTCCAGAGATGCTGCCTGACCCACTGTGTTACTCCAGCACTTTGTGTCTTTTTTTCACTTGAATGATGTTGGGACCAGTGTTATGGAAAATTGAACAACCAATAGTAAACAACGGTTTAAATTAAATGGTGGGTGGAAGGTTTCAGGCATGGGAAATGTTCAAATTTCAAGGGTAATTTCACTTTAACTAAGAAGCAGAGTGCGACAAGAAGATGTAGACATATAATGATGGCAGTACAGGATCAAAAAGGGTTTCTAGCAAGAAAAAAACATAACCATGTTGAAACTAAAGACAAAAAAAAAGCACGTAATATATTAATTGGTGGTACAAATTGGAGTAAGAGTTTGATCAAATAGCCATTGGAGACAGGTGAACCATGCCAAGGTAGTGAATATTCCATAGTATGGCACTTTGAAAAGGGTTAAATGAAAAGCGGTCAAGTGCCAGGAAGGGATGGGTAGTTATATTGGAAAAAAAGGTGGCGCAGTAGTGAATTTTCCTTAGAAAGCAATAGATTATTCAGGAGAAGATGGTGAGTATTTGGAAAACTGCATGATGTGATATAAGAAATTTAATCAAGAATCTTTGGAATTCTGACCCCAGATTCCTCTGGGCAATGAGTCATTAAATATATCTTGAAGGCCAAGAGATTTTTGACCTTCAACATGAAAATCAGAGATTAGTAGGATCAAATTGAAGAGAAATTAATCTACAGCTAATGATCGGGTCAGCTGTGATCTTACTGTAGAGTCTTCTTGCGTTTGAGGCAGCAGAGGTTATGTAATGGCCTCCAGGCGTTGTAGACAGTTCAATGTGCTGTTGTTGAAGGCCGTGAGGTCTACCCCTCCACCAGGGTGGCGGTGAACAGTGCTGTCGAAAATGACGTGCTGCGCTATTTTCTGGTTTGCTCCACATACGCAGGCTGCTGATGAACGCAGCGCCCAGTGATGCATGTTTGCGTTGAACCGGCCGACCCCTGTACGGAGCCGGTTAACGGCGACCCAATCTTTTCGGGGCAGGTCCGAGACGGGTGGGGCTGTGGTGTTCAGTGCAACAGTGAATTGAGGAGGTCATGAAGTCTGATCCCAGCTGGTTCTCCATGCTCCTAGTGTGTTGAAACCAGAGCCGCAGAGGGTCGCTGCGTGACGGGAGAAGGGGCGACGAGATGACAGGCGTTGAGGTCCCAGTTGCTGTGAGTCCTGGGCGAGGTGGTGCAAAGGATGTTTGGCATCTGATGGGGCCTTGCACACCAGCCTGTGGGTGAAGTACTCTGCGATACCCGCGAGCACCGGCAGAATATCCGTCGGAGTAGGACGTAGGCAGCCGGTGATGAACCGCATGGTGTCGTTGAGGATGGCTTCTAGCTTGCCAGTATGAGCGCTGCGGCACCATGCTGGGGCAGCGACAGCAGCAGAAATTACCGAAGAGTGAAATGGACCTGAAGGTTTTATGGTTATTCCTTATCTCATTACTTTTGTTCACCCTTCTAAAGAATAAAAGTAGGGTTTTCATGCCAGTAATACAAACCTTTTATAGAATGAAGTACATAATTGGCAGCTGACAAAATAACCAAAACTATCCATACAAAAACTGTTACGCTCTATCCAACGTCTGAAATGAAACCAAACTTCTCTTAAACCAGCTCTATACACCTTTTTCACCAAGGAAGCTTTTTATTGTCATAATTCTACCAATTGTACAGGACATTCGATGAGATGAAGAATCTGAGGCATTGGTTGTACACAAATTTTCCAGCTGTTCCATTTAATAATTGTTTTCCTATTGCTACCCACAGCATTGAATAGATGTCTCTGTGGTTGTGTAGTAGCTAATTACTTACTAACAAAACCCAAGTTTACTTTGGAATAACCTGAAAGTGTAAACCTTGTAGCATTAATTTAATAATTTAATAGCCTCTATGTTTCAATGCTTCTGGCAATTTTTTAATTTTGGGACAATCCCAGCTAAAATCCACAAGTGACTCGTGGAGGAATAGGCTTGAACGTTAAAAAAATATCAAGCAATAAGGTCAGTGTATAGATGATATTCATTTATGTATGACCTCTGACCTTCCATAAGCTAGGGTACTAGGGAACTCGTGCTACAAGGTTAAGAACTATATGCTGCACTCTGTTTCTTCCCCTTTGCTCTACCTATTGACTTGATTTGTATCTATATATATTATCTGATCTGATTAGATAGCATGCAAAACGTTTTTCACTGTACCTCAGTACGCTTGACAATAATAAACCCAAACCTTAATTGGAAAAGGTTAAAGGACCTGTCCCACTTACACGATTTTTTCGGTGACTTGCCGGCACCTGTCACAGTTGCAGCAGGCTACCGAAAATTTTCAACATTGAAAATCCAGCGGCGACCAGAAAAAGGTATGACTCTTTGGGCGACTACTCACCACCAAACAGGCGTCACCCCGCGACAGCGCGTAACTCGCGAAAAATATCGCGTAAGTGGGACAGGCCCTTAATTCATCAGAAAAAAATAGCCCTGCAAGATCTAGCTGGCATCTCTACATAATCAGGACATTGTTAATTGTAAAAAAAGACACAATAACTCAGCGGGTCAGGCAGCATCTCTGCAGAACATGGATAGCTGACATTTCGGGTTGGGGAGGGGAATAAAGCTATGGGTCACGCAAGAGACTTGAGATATCCATCTAAGACGCGGGGGGGGGGGGGATCCACCTAGACGCACACCCATTTCTCCCTTCCCCCTAGATTACTTCCTCTGGCCTAACAATTTGCTCTTCTCTACTCATCTCACATCTTGTCTTTTCATCTATGGCTTTTGCCCAGTCATCTGCCTTTCAATCCCCCCCCCCCCATTCTGTATCCACCTATGACTTGCCAGGCATTGTCCTGCCTCTTCTCTTCAAGCTTTCTTAACCCCCCCCCCCCCCACCATGAGCCTGCAGGTTCCCAACTCAAAACATCACCTAACCATGTTCTCCAGAGATGCTGCCTAACCCAGAGTTACTTCAGCACTTTGTGTCTATTCTTGTAAATCAACATCTTCAGTTTCTTGTATTTTCATGAAGTGAAGCCAATCCCATTGGAACAATTAAAATTGTTGCCAGTACCCCAGGAATCCTACGTCTCATCCTGTGCCAATTTACATGTGACCTTGATGGCAATTTAGGGACAACTATTTTTAGGATTTTGCTCTTTAGCATGATCCTTCTCCCCACCAGTGATGTCCTTCACTCTGCTATTGAGTAGGCAACAAACTTTCGGCTCATACTTGTTGCTGCAAAGAACTGTATCCTCCTGTCTATATTATCCATCCACACCACCATGTTCTTTTTTATGCGCTTTCTCCTGAATAGCCTGAATCACAGTGCCTTTGATGGCCCATTCTTCTTACAGCCTTTGTTCATGTATTTCGGAAAACAAGTGACATATCCATTGGGTTTGCATCACACTATCTTGAGTTCTCACCTGTTTTTGTAGTTTGTTTAAACAGAAAATAAGGCCTTATTTGTGATTCCCCACTGAAACAATCAAAATCTGCAGTGACTTTCTTTTCCCCTCACATTCCCAGCCCTTGCAATGAGAGCCGAAACGCTGGCTTGCTGATTAATTTAAATTTTCTGTAGGCCTGGAGTGGGATGTTTTTGGAGTGTTTTCCTCAGTTATGTGCAATATTGATCATTCCTATCAAGATGAATATTTTGGCAAACATGTTTTCACCAAATTTCACATATCCTGCAAGTATAGAGATGTTGACAGACATCTAACAGATTCAAATCTTGCATGTTTAATGACAAGCTCTTGCATTAAAGGAATCGCTTTCACAAAGCCAAAATTGCTGATCTACCTATTGCACTGGTGTTTGCACAACTATAATAATGAACACTGATTATTTGTGCAAGATTAATAATAACCAAGATGAAAGAAAGACTTCCTTTCAGTTTTATTATCCACTCTTAATACAAGTATTGTAGAAGTCTTATTGGCAATATTTATTGAGGCACAATAAATCTAAAAGGTATTAGGCGGAAAATAGTTTATTTATATTTAAAGATTTGACAAGGCATGTTTGCTTAGTTTGCAAAATCATGCTAAGGCTCTGACAAATACATGCAACATAGTCTGGACAGGTAAAACAAGCTTCTATGGCATCAAGAATGACCACTTTCATGTGGACTTCAGAAAGTAAATTTTTACCCACTGTACAAATTGACATTAATTGGCAACAGTGCAAACCATACAGTAAAATGCACGTTGAACCTGAGGTATATTTTTACTCAATAACAAAAACCCAAAGAAACTAGTGCCATTCTAAAATCAGAATTCTATTAAATATATCCATTCAATACCATTACCCAAGCAACACTCAATGCTGTATGGATAAAACAGTCATGTATTTTAATCTGTTGATTTATGAATAGATGCACTCTTTATTCTATATAAATATAGCTGGACATCGACAACTGTCTCACAGTTAAATAGCAGACTGATACAGTGCAAAACTGTACAGGATAGAATATAAAATAAAGCACAATATTAATAGTGCAAAAATAGAATACAAAGTAAAGTACAGCATGTAGTATGCATTTCAAATATTCTATGTACTGATTTATAGATCTGTAATGTGTAAAGCTTGACTATAGGCATATGGAACAATAGAATATCTAAGGCTGTCTGAACCCTACAAGTGCTTTTAAAGTTAAGATAATTAACTCCATATGTTGTGAAAATATGAAAGGTGGTTTGACAGAGCAGCTAGAAGCACTCCGAATGTACATGGATGGTGCAAGGTGCTGTAAAACAACTGAGGTTGCATTGTCCCTGGATAGAGAAATGGAGGCAACTGCCACAGTTATCAAGTACTTGATCGTGGAGAAAGTCCTGTAGATTGTATTAGCCCTTTACAGCAACTTTATTTTCAGCAGCGGCAAACATTGCACAAAATCTTGAGTTCTCATTGGCAAGAAGAACAGACGGCTTATCAAACTCCAGAACCTGAAATAGAACAAATATGACTTTATTAAACTATGACTTGACACAAAAATATGCTCACAAACTGTATGTATTCCCTTCATAACTCAATTCTCCCTTAAACTTAAACAATAATAATACATTTAACTGTGTAGGAAAGAACTGCAGATGCTGGTTTAAATCAAAAGTCGACACAAAATGCTGGAGTAACTCAGCGGGATATAAAGAATTTTTGGAGGGAAGGAATGGGTGACGTTTCAGGTTGAGACCCTTCTTCAGGCTGATGTCGGGAGTGGGCGGTACAGAGATAAAATGTAGTCTGAGACAGTAAGACTGGTGGGAGAACTGGGAAGGGGGAGGGGATGGAGAGAGAGGGAAAGCAAGGGCTACTTGAAGTTAGAGAAGTCAATGTTCATACCGCTGGGGTGTAAGCTACCCAAGGGAAATATGAGGTGCTGTTCCTCCAATTAACGCTGGGCTTCACTCTGACAATGGAGGAGGCCCAGGACAGAAAGGTTAGATTGGGAATGGGAGGGGGAGTTAAAGTGCTGAGCAACCAGGAGATCAGGTAGGTTTAAGCGGACTGAGTGGAGGTGTTCAGAGAAACGATCGCCGAGCCTGCGCTTGGTCTCGCCGATATACAAGAGTCCACACCTGGAACAGCAGATACAGTAGATGAGGTTGGAGGAGGTGCAAGTGAACCTCTGCCTCACCTGAAGACTGTCAGGATCCTTGGACGGAGTCGAGGAGGGAGTTAAAGGGACAGGTGTTGCATCTCCTGCGGTTGCTGGGGAAAGTACCTGGGGAGGGGGTGGTTTGGGTGGGAAGCGACGAGTTGATCAGGGAGTTGCAGAGGGAACGGTCTCTGGAGAAAGGGGTGGAGATGGGAAGATATGGCCAATAGTGGGATACCGTTGGAGGTGGCAAAAAATGTTGGAGGATTATATGCTGTATGCGACGGCTGATTGGGTGGAAGGCGAGGACACGAATTGTCCAATAATAATCCTTGTAACAATAATCCTTGTTACGAATAGTGGGAGGGGAAGCTGCGGTATATCGAGGAGACCCGAGTGAGAGCCTCATCTATAATGGAAGAGGGGAACCCCCGTTCCCTAAAGAATAAGGACATCTCCAATGACCTGGTACAGAAAACCTCATCCTGGGCGCAGATGGAGGAATTGGGAGAAGGAGATGGAGTCTTTACAGGAAGCAGGGTGGTAAGTTGTCTAGATATCTATGGGAGTCAGTGGGTTTGTAATAGATGTCAGTCGATAGTCTGTCTCCTGTGATGGAGACGATGAGATCTAGAAACGGTCGGGAGATGTTGGAGATGGTCCAAGTGAATTTGAGTGCAGGATGGAAATTAGTTGTGAAGCTGATGAAGTCAGTGAGTTCTGCATGGGTGCAGGAGGTAGCACCGATGCAGTCGTCAATGTAGCGGAGGTAGAGTTTGGGGATAGGGCCAGTGTAAATAAATTTAGCTGATTACAAGTATACTAGAAAATATCCACTGTATCCAAAGAAAAATGTTAAATACGATTACTTTGGCACGTGTTCTGTATTGATCAACTCAGTGGGATTTTTGTATTTCCTTTAATATTCACTTAAGCACAAGGTCAAAATTACTAACTTTCCCCTGAAGAATGCCCTATTTGAATGTTAGCTGTGGCTCGTCAATCGTACTTTTGCTTAAGTCAAAATATGGTGGCTCGTTGTACGACAGAGACTTGAGTATAAAAAACACAAGTTGACATGCCACGGACTCAGTGTGCATTGAAAAAGAAACTCATTATGCTCAGACATGTAAACTGTGTCTCATCTACTCTCTTAGATGGATACAGATTACAACGAGATGATTCAAAGAAGGGCATAGAAATTTTCTCTGATCAATACTTAACATTCTATCAACATCATTAAAACCGATTATCTGGCCATTGTCACACTGCTGTTTGGAGTAGCACACTATGTGGAAACTGGCTGCAGGATTTCCTGTAACAGTGAATGCATTTCAAAGATCTACGTTATTGCCTGTAAAGTGATTTGGCACATCCTGAAGCAGAAAAAGCTCATCATAAATACAAGTATTTTTCATAATTCTCTCGGATGAATTCAAAGGTAGATATTTCTATTACCTGGCCCTGACTTAACACCATAACACGATCACAGGTGAGTACTGCATTCAAACGATGCGCAATGGTTAACATTGTACAGCCAGCAAACGATTCCCGGATTGTCTCTTGCACCAAAGAATCCGTTTCTGTATCCATGGCAGCTGTAGCTTCATCTAATACCAAAATCTATAACATTGGGAAACAGAATTTTACACACAGACTGAAACACTTCAAGATTATTGTTCCGCTTATTGTGGACAAGACCTTCCACAAACAATTGAGGTGTGTATGTGGGCGGGAGGGGTGTGGGAGGGGGGGGAGGAGGGATGTGGGAGGGGGGGGTGGGGGAGGGTGTTGGTTTGGGAGGGTGTGTGTGTGAGGGGTGTGGGCGGGGAGGGTGTGTGGGCGGAGGGGTTGTGGGGGAGAGGGGTGTGTGAGCGGGGGAGGGGTGTGTGGGGGCGGGGGGGGTTTTGGGAGTTGTTGGGGCGGGGGGGGGTTGTTGTGGGGTGGGGGGGTTGGAGGAGGATAGGGGTAGGAAGAGGGATGGCGAGGTAATGGAAGAGGGGAGGGGGAAGAGGGAGGAGAGGAGGTAGGGGGTGAGGGGAGGAAGCAGGGTTGGTGGAGGGTGGGGAGAGGGAGGATAATAGAGGACGGGAATAGGGGACTGAAGAGGGAGAGTGATTTGCGTTCACATTGATCTTATATTTTACAGGTTATTGCCATTTTGAACTTTAAAAACGTTGCAGTCACATTCCCACTTGCCGGCCGTGCCTGCGCAGTTGGGGAGGGTTGCTGTGACTCATGTCACAACGGGGATCTATGCCGTCACAACGGGAACCCGTCAGCCGCGCCTGCACAGCAGGGGCTATGGGTGAGTGGTGGAATATTGCCTTGGGGGACGGCCCAACGGGTCCGCACCTGGTCTAGTGAAAAATAAATCTGTTGATTCCAAATATTCTTGACACAAATCAACATGGCATGTTTGCTCCGATTTGTAGTCATCAAGGGAAGAGGTTAAATATGGTTGAAAATACAATCTGGGACAATTCCAGGAGCAAAAAAAAACATGAACATTTCTCCCAACTCCTGAAGACAAATGAAAGTTTCAGGATCTCAGTGACCATGAGGTAAAAATCTAAAACATTTTGTCTTTGTGCAGCTTCACAGTGGGTGGATAATGGCCAGTACATATATCATTGGCTGAACAGCCCATTTACAAAGTAATATAAGTGTATAAGTGTACAGAAATGGACCCTTCGACCAATCACATCAAATTTGTCATTTACACAAACCCTCTTTTGCCTACATTACGTCCGTATCCCTCTCTGCTTTGCCTATTTAAGTGCCAAGATAAATATCTGTTAATGCTGTGATTGTGACTCACCACCTCCTCTGGCAACGAATTCCAAATCTCAACCACCCTCGGGGTAAAAAAAACAACAAAAAAACTTCCCCCTCAACTCCCTTTTCTCACCTTAAACCGCTTGTTTTTGTGCTCCATCTCTGCATGATTTTGGACCACATTTTTCAATTCACTTACAATTTCTTTTTAGGAGAAAGGCCTTGCAAAATTACTGCCCTGTAGAATATGAAATGATTAGGATACACATTTGTCCATCTAGATTCTGTCCTGCCCATCAGCTTTTACCTTACAACTTCGTAGTAGTGCTCTTGCCACGCATATTAGCTGTCTTTCTCCAACGGAAAAATTCTCTCCATTTTCCACCACTTCAGATTCTAGTTTCAAAGGCAGTTGAAAAATCTATATTGTGTGTAAAACAGAAGGATAGTAAGTTTGAAGCCACCTTACGACTAGGGCAATCTACTTTGAATTTTTTTTTTCTACTTGTCATTTAAATGTGCAAGAGCTCTTTGCAGCTACAAGCTTCATAAAAGCTAGCTGTATTAAAAACAAAATCTTGAAATTTAGCTGTACTCCCGACGTGCCGTGGCTGTGGACTGGGAACGCGGCCGGAAGCCTTTATCGAGGCGCCCCGGTCTTGATGCCTCCTCGTAGAAGCCCGGGTCGGGGCCTCACGGGTAGAAGTCTGGGTCGGGTGAAGCGGCCGATGGAGCACACGGATGGGGCCTGGGTCGGCACCACGGAGGCGTGAAGTGGGGCGTCGACAGCAGTGAGGCCTCGGCGGCGGCAGCGGTGAAGCTTCACGACAATGGGGCCTCGGCGGTGGTGAAGCCTAGCGGTGGCGGCGATGCCTCACGGGTCGACCCGTGGTCGACGGTCGATGAGAGCGTGGAGGACCACCGTGAAGGGGGAGGGGAAGAACAATGGAGGTTCCGGCGTTGGGGTGGGGGGAGAACAATGGGCAATGGGGGGGGGGACAAAAGAAGGAGCCAGCGTGCTTTTTAACTTTGTCAGCACCGTACGTGGCTGCTATTTGTATCCATTGTGTATGCAAGCAAAGAATCTCACTGTGCCTAGTCACATGACAATAAAGTATTCCTATTCCTCTTATATGCACTTATCAAAGCCAGTTAAAAATACTACTTCATGAACATGTATTAAAAATCCCTGTACTTTGCCTCAAACTGACAGAAAACTAATCTGAAACTTAATTGCTGCAGATCCGTTACCTGTAGGTTAGCTGCATATTTACAGTGCTTCAGATTGTATGCATTTTATTTATAACCATTGCCAAAACAAAATTCTCAGATGTACTTACACATTCTTTCATGTGTGTTCTCTCCAGTGCATCCCATACCTGCTCCTCAGAGTACTGCTGGAAAGGATCTAGATTATATCTGCCAAAACAAATTGTACGTGTTTTTTCAAGGCCTGTTCACAACTATGGTTAAATAACAGTGTGACAATATGCTTAACAAGTTATAAAGATTCTCAGTCCAATTCATTCTATAATGAATTATCCTTTCTCAGTTGTGAAACTTGTGTGCTAGTCAGTTCAATTATACTGCCTGTAACTAGAAATAACAGTGCTGTTTTCAGGACAATGAAAATGAAATTGGACAGTTGACATTTTCATGAAGGATCTCAACCTAAAGCGTCCACTGTCCATTACCTTCCCCAAATGCTGTCTGGCCCACTGAGTTCCTCCAGCAGCTTTCTTGTTTTGAAACAAAATGGAACCCATAATAGGCTTGGAGTGCTTGATCAGTATGATTAAGCCAGCATACAGAAGGGTTCTGACTCAAAACATCACCTATCCATTCCCTCCATTCATGCTGCTTGACTCATCACTTGGTGATTTGCTTAAGATTCCAGCATCTGCAGTTCCTTGTATGATCAGAAGGAGTAGCATGTTAATCCTTTCACTTTTGTGGCATGCACATTTGTCATCCAATTGTCACTTCATATAGATGTCCTAATTAATTAAATTGATTCTGTGGTGTTTGATTAAGATTTACTTCTGTTCGACCCTGGTTTTTAAAAACATATTAGTGTTCCAATGACATTAATGGAATTTAAATTGAATTTTCCAGCATTTTCTTTTTTTGTTTTAGATTCTAGCATTTGCAATTTTATTTTGTTTTACGCAAGCCTGTTAAATCCGTTAAAACACGAGTAAACATGTTGTCATATAACAGCTCTGTAATGCAAAGTTGCATTAAATTACTCTTTGCAGAAATGAAGATATAATTATGTAAAAAAATCACTGAGAAAATTTGCAAATCAGGTGGACCTTACCTCACGGTACCTGTGAATAAAACAGGTTCTTGCGGAATAATGGATAGTTTACTGCGAAGATCAGCCAAACCAATTTCAGTAATGTTCACCCCATCAATGACTATTGAGCCGCCCGAGAGTTCAACCAATCTAAACAGTGCTATTCCTAGTGATGACTTTCCTGCCACAAATAAAATAATGCAGATTTATTAGATAGCTGGTTACAAATTTAACCTAAACTCAGAGCGAAAAGTCTTGAAGCCAACTTGAAAAAGTTCATTTACTGATCAGCCATGTCAGTCCAACTGAAAAACTAGTTTTATCTTGCTCTCGTTGGTAATACATTTCTTACCTGATCCAGTTCTCCCCACAATACCAATTTTTTCTTGAGGTTTTATAGTGAAGGACACTTTCTTTAGCACCAGAGGTAGATTCTCACGATATCTCATCTCTACATTTCCAAATGTTATTTGTCCATGCTGAGGCCAGTCAGCAGGTGGAGTTTTATCCTTAATGCGAGCTGAAGCTTCCAATTCTAGAATCTAATTGAAAATTACAACATTGTAAGATTTCTTACATCTAAATAAGCAAGGGTGAGAATAGCTTCTTAGAAGTTCCTCAAAGTAAAGTTCATTAGCACAGGAATCTCAAATGCTTTGTTTCTCATTCCAACACCAATATGGACTGGACAGCTATACAGTGGACTGCAATATCCATGCAGATGTCATTAATATATTTGCCCATGGAAATCGGAAGCATACTTCTGTTTGTGCTTTCTTTTGTTTGCTCTAACCTACAAACAGTTAATGAATTTATTTAATGCTGGCAGCTTTTTTCTAGTAGCTGTTGGTAGCTCCTCACTATCGACCGAGCAAACATGGGAGAGGGAAAACACAAGTCATAGGTTTCATCCACAAGGCTGCCTGGATGTTTTTAAACTGTGCTACAACCCACATCTCATCTCTGTTTGCTATGTGGTCCATGTGGTCCTATCTCTATAGAGCATTTTACTTCTACTCATGAATTATTTCACTATTTTGAAAAGGTCTTGTAAAGCTAATAAGCATTTAAATATTCTTTCTCCAGCCAATTGTAACAAATTTATACATAAGTTCATGACATTGTAGAATGAGGTCATTAGGCCCATCGAGTCTACTCCTCCATTCAATCATGGCTGATCTATCTTTCCCTCTCAACCCCATTCTCCTGTCTTCTCCCCATAACTTTTGACAACCTTACTAATCAAGAATCGTACCTTTATATAATGATGAATTCTTTCAACAGAAGTGAACCTTGCCTCAGTCTCAGATGCAAGTCGGACAGTAAACTGAAATAAACCAGTCAGCTGGAAGAAAAACATCATAATTGTAAACAGGAATAAAAATCGAATTTTCTTAATAAACTATAATAATAATAATAATAGATTTTATTTATATAGCGCTTTTCAGGACTCAAAGAATGGACTTTTTGTTACATTGCTGATTACTCTGCAAGCACATCCAACAAAATTCAAACCATAATTCAACTTGACATATCAAAGAATGGTGAGACAATTTCATTGACTCTGGTACAAACCTGGACAGCGTACGAAATTGCAAGTCCTGCATAAGCTGGAGGAATATGACCATGCATTAAAACTATTATCACTGCAGTTATCCCAATAAGAACAATACTGACTACGTCCAGTCGCACAGCAAGCCAGCGCATTGCACAGGTAAACAAAAAGAACGGAGCCTGATTAGTATCCAGCAGTTCCTGGTATCTGAAAAGAAACACACTAATTCAGATTAATCATTAATACACAAGCAATCATTAATACACATATGTTTAAGAAGGAACTGCAGATGCTGGAAAATCGAAGGTAGACAAAAATGCTGGAGAAACTCAGCGAGTGAGGCAGCATCTATGGAGCGAAGGAAATAGGCAACGTTTCGGGTCGAGACCCTTCTTCAGACTAATGTGAGGGTGGGGGGGGGGGCGGGAAGAAAAAAAGGAAGAGGCGGAGACAGTGGGCTGAGGGAAAGCTGAGAAGGGGAGGAGAAAGCAGGGACTACCTGAAATTGGAGAAGTCAATGTTCATACCGCTAGGGAGTAAACTGCCCAAGCGAAATATGAGGTGCTGTTCCTCCAATTTATGGTGGTCCTCACTCTAGCCATGGAGGAGGCCCAGGATAGAAAGGTCGGATTCGGAATGGGAGGGGGAGTTGAAGTGCTGAGCCACCGGGAGATCAGGTAGGTTAATGCGAACCGACCGGAGGTGTTGGGCAAAGCGATCGCCAAGCCTACGCTTGGTCTCACCGATGTAGAGCAGCTGACATCTAGAGCAGCGGATGCAATAGATGTGGTGCAGGTGAACCTCTGCCGCACCTGGAAAGACTGCTTGGGTCCTGGAATGGAGTCAAGAGTCAAGGAGAATGGAGTATATATCCATATGTTAATACACACATGGATATATACAATGTTAATTTTAAATTTTTTATAATTTAGAATGTATATAGTTTGCAGCAACAATAAGATTCAACTGATGAGTCATTGTCAAATCAATTAAGTATTGTTGTGTTGATCATGTTAGTTTATTTTCAAATGCAATAAAAAAATGTAACTTAACATATAATGTAGAAGTTATTTTCTGCAATGAACAAGGTGACCGATTTTCTTGTCATTGTAATGCTTTAAAACAAAATGTGATCGAGCAATCCATGCGAGAGTTGGACATTATCATATAAACTAGTCACTTGAGGTATCTTAAATGATGCTTTATTCCTCCTTTACCATATACTGTTTTTTGATGTTTATTACATACCTGAGTCGGTATTCTGCTGTCTTGTTGTAGGCATGGATTGTGGTTAACCCCTGGATACTGGATGTGACATGTGACAGGAAAGGAGACTGAGTGATGTTGTCCAAACGCTTCAATTCTCTGATGAAAACCCTGCAGAGATTTTCAACAATACAAAATGTTAAATATGGACTCAAGTTCCTTCCATTTACCCTGTTCAATGTCAAGATTCTTTTTCGCTTGTATACTCTGACCTGAGTATGCTCAAAGGTGGCACCGAACAGGTTAAGCTTTACATGGACTTATTAATTATTCCATATCAAGAATGCTCAGCTAAGTATAAATTCACTCAGTATTTTATGAGATATCGATCACCATCATAACCAAGTTATGTTCTTTTTTTGACCTCTTTAATTTCAATTTATTTTCATTATCAAAACAATAAGATTTAGTTTCAATCTTCGAAACTCAAAAAGAGGTAAAGGAAACTACTCGCAATGTTTTGTCTTTCAATATCAATCTAATGAATCTGCACAATACTTAATTATCAACATTTCCTCCTTGAGTTATGTAGCAGAAAAATGAATGTACTTTTCTCAATGAGGCCCAAAGAGCACTTCCAACTGAAGCAAAGGTTCCTCATGTTTTTAATCCATACCCGAGGTTATAATTTGTACCCATGCACTCTTTTAAGTGATCCATGCAGTCAGTAAAACTACAACCCTAGTTCTTATTCCACAATTTCTCATGGGTGCGTAGCTTTCATGATAAGCACATTTGTGTTATGAAACAGATCACACAGGAAAGGTGTTGACCAACCTCCAGATTTTGGTTTGTCATTGGGCTCGAATATTGATGTTATAATAAACAGTTGCACGATTCCTGCCTGTATACCATGAACTGACTGACACGATGCACTATGTACAGTCACATACCCAGGTAGATTTTCAGGAACTTGAGTACCCTTTTGATTGCAGTACATAAGGGTCATGTGATCGGAGTAGAATTAGGCCATTCGGCCCATCAAGTCTACTACGCCATTCAATCATGGCTGATCTTTCTCTCCCTCCGAACCCCGTTCCCATCCCCATAATCTCTGACACATGTACTAATCAAAAATCTATCTCTCTCTACCTTAAAACTATCCACCAACTTGGCCTCCACAGCCTTCTGTGGCAAAGCATTCCACAGATTCACCACTGACTAAATACATTTATTCTCATCTCCTTCCTTTAAAATAACATCCTTCAATTCTGAGGCTATGACCTCTAGTTCTACACTCCCACTAGCGGAAACATCCTCTCCACATCCACTCTATCCAAGCTTTTCACTATTCTGTATGTTTCAATTAGGTCTCCCCTCATTCTTCTAAACTCCAGCGAGTACAGGCCCAGTGCCAACAAACGCTCATCATAGGTTAACCTATTCATTCCTGGGATCATTCTTGCAAACCTCCTCTGGACCCTCTCCAGAGTCAGTACATCCTTCTTCAGATATGGTGCCCAAAATTGCTCACAATATTCCAAATGTGGCCTTTCCAGCACCTTATAGAGTCTCAGCATTACATCTCTGTTTTTGTATACAAGCCCTCTTGAAATAAATGAGTTTGCTTTCTTTACTACCGATTCAACTTGCAGATTAACTTTTTGGGAATCCTGCACCAGCACTCCCAAGTCCCTTCACACCTCCGATTTCTGGATTCACGCCCCATTTAGAAAATAGGCGACGCCTTTATTCCTACTACCAAAATGCATGACTCCACACTTTGCTACACTATATTCCATCTGCCACTTCTCTGCCCACTCTCCCAACCTGTACAAGCCCTGCAGAATCCCTGCTTTCTCTACACTACCTACCCTTCCACCAACAGTGCCTTCCAAATATTTGGGACAAAGACCCATAATTTATTTATTTGCCTCTATACTTCACATTTTGAGATTTGTAATAGAAAAAAATATATCACATGTGGTTAAAGTGCACATTGTCAGATTTTATTAAAGGGTACTTTTATACATTTTGGTTTCACCATGTAGAAATTAAATCTGTTTATACATAGACCCCCCATTTCAGGGCACCATAATGTTTGGGACATGTGGTTTCACAGGTGTTTGTAACTGCTCAGGTGTGCTTAAATGCCTCCTTAATGCAGGTATAAGAGAGCTTTCAGCACCTAGTCTTTCCTACAGTATTTCCATCACCTTTGGAAACTTTTATTGCTGTTTATCAACATGAGGACCAAAGTTGTGCCAATGAAAGTCAAAGAACCCATTATGAGACTGAGAAACAAGAATAAAACTGTTAGAGACATCAGCCAAACATTAGGCTTACCAAAACCAACTGTTTGGAACATCATTAAGAAGAAAGAGAGCACCGGTGAGCTTACGAATCGCAAAGGGTCAAGACCTTCACAGCTGATGACAGAATAAAATAAATAAAAATCCCCAAACACCTGTCCGACAGATCAGAAACACTCTTCAGGAGTCAGGTGTGGATTTGTCAATGACCACTGTCTGCAGCCGACTTCATGAACAGAAATACAGAGGCTACACTGCAAGATGCAAACCATTGGTTAGCAGCCAAAATAGGATGGCCGGGTTACAGTTTGCCAAGAGGGGTGGGAGATTGCAACCTTCACGTGGTCCGCCCTGTTTCAACTAATGCAATCAACCCAGCGTGCACAATCAAATAAGATCAAATAGAACAAGTTGTCCTACAACTTTAGGCTGTGCACGCCATACGCAAGAAGAAGTTTGCCAAGAAGTACATAAAAGAGCAACCACAGTTCTGGAAAAAGGTCTTGTGGATGGATGAGACGAAGATGAACTTATATCAGTGATGGCAAGAGCAAAGTATGGAGGAGAGAAGGAACTGCCCAAGAGTCAAAGCATTACCACCTCATCTGTGAAACACGGTGGTGGGGGTGTTATGGCCTGGGCATGTATGGCTGCTGAAGGTACTGGATAACTTATTTTCATTGATGATACAACTGCTGATGGTAGTAGCATAATGAATTCTGAATGTATAGACTCATCCTATCTGCTCAGGTTCAAACAAATGCCTCAAAACTCATTGGCCGGTGGTTCATTCTACAGCAAGACAATGATCCCAAACAGGTACACAAAAATGCTGGAGAAACTCAGCGGGTGCAGCAGCATCTATGGAGCATCTATGGAGCGAAGGAAATAGGCAATGTTTCGGGCCGAAACCCTTCTTCAGACTGATCCCAAATGATCCCAAACATACTGCGAAAGCAACAAAGGAGTTTTTTAAAGCTAAAAAATGGTCAATTCATGAGTGGCCAAGTCAATCACCCGATCTGAACCCAATTGAGCATGCCTTTTATATGCTGAAGAGAAAACCGAAGGGGACTAGCCCTCAAAACAAGCATAAGCTAAAGATGGCTGCAATACAGGCCTGGCAGAGCATCACCAGAGAAGACACCCAGCAACTGGTAATGTCCATGGATCGCAGACTTCAAGCAGTCATTGCATGCAAACGATATGTAACAAAATACTAAACATGACCAATTTAATTTACATGACATTGCTGAGTCCCAAACATTATGGTGTCCTGAAATGGGGGGCTATTTATAAACACTGCTGTCATTTCTACATGGTGTAACCAAAATGTATAAAAATGGCCTTTATTAAAATCTGACAATGTGCACGTTAACCACATGTGATTTTTTTCTGTTACAAATCTCAAACTGTGGAGTACAGAGGACAATAAATAAATGATGGGTCTTTGTCCCAAACATTATGGAGGGCACTGTATTTTTGTATCATCTGCTAACTTGGCCACAAAGTCTTCAATCCCCTCCTCTAAATCATTATTATACAACTTGAAGAGTAGCACCGACCCCTGCGGAACACTGTTAGTTACTGGCAGCCAACCAGAAAAAGCCCCCTTTATTGCCACTCTTTGTCTTCTGCCATCCAGCCAACCTGCTATCCATCTCCAAATTGACTTTAATGCCATCTTACAATGCAAGTGGAATCAACACCCATCAGCTCTGGGAAGTTTGCAGTCTAGGCAAATACATGAGCACACACTACTTGCTGTTCTTCCTTGCAGCGAGGAATGGCCATCAAACGAGCCCTTGTCAACAAACAAAACTGGTCGGGGAGAGGTCTTGAGATCATTACAACCCGAACACCAGATACATCATTCACAGTAGATTAGCTGCATTGCAGATGTAAAAATAAATTATGCTGGTGTTACATCACTGTTGCATGCAAACAGACATCGTGACATGCCTGTTCTGCACAATTCTAATGGAAAAGAGTACTGCATGGGCCTCTGCCCTTCCTAATTTTAGATTTGATGCAATTAAGCAACAAGTATACATCTGTGCAACACATGCCAAACTGAAAACATATTGTGCATCTATATAGATCAAATAATTAGTCCTAGGCACTTAGGTCTCCAGCCAATATGTGGTTACAGATAGAGATTAATTTGATTAGGGCACATAGACACAAGTAAAATCTTCATGCTATAATTACACCCTATAATTAGACAATGCAGTGCAGGATCATTAAACAATTAACAGGGGAGGGAATCAGCTAGGAGGAAAATAAATCAAGGGTTGGAGGAAGGATGAAATATTATAAAACAATGTGAACACTGCATATATCACAGCATTAACTACAATTTGGCAGTGGCCGTAAACCTGAA
This sequence comes from Malacoraja senta, assembly GCA_038087875.1. Lineage (NCBI taxonomy): Eukaryota > Metazoa > Chordata > Chondrichthyes > Rajiformes > Rajidae > Malacoraja > Malacoraja senta. The sequence continues at coordinate 5,438,634 of CM075984.1, read as the reverse complement.
ATCAGAACTGCACCTGGATATCAAAGTGGGTTTGGAGTTATCTATCTATATCCATTTTATATTATTTTTTTTAATGATATTATTAAAACTCTCATCTTGTTTGTTTGTTTGTTTGTTTGTTTATATGTGCGTTCTCGAAACTCCACCAAAACGGTACACAATAGCGCTACAATTTTAGGCCCACCTTACTCATTGTCCTGTAATGTGCACTAGCCAAGTTTCGTTCAGATTGATGTTATATTTTTCAAGTTATTGACATTTTAAACTTAAATTGCCTGCGCAGTTGGGGCCTTTGACGATTTTCAGATTGCCTTTTTTTTTCTTTTCCCGTGTACTTGCCTGGCCTCACAACAGCAACACAATGGCTCCACGGTTAAGTTTTGTTTCTATTTTACAAACACCTCCATGGGTCCACTATTCACTTTTATTAACTTTAACTTGATTTCTGCCTTCAACGGCACAACTTTGAACACAGCAGTCGCGTCTGCGCAGTGTGGGTCCATCAGCTATGCATGTGCAATTTGGTGGAATATTGCGTTGGGGGAATGGGATCCAACGGGTCCGCACTTGGTTTAGTAAGAGATAAAAGGCTCACAGTGGAGCATTGCAGATGATGATGATGATGATGGGGCTTGCAATCAGGAAGAGGATTGGTACGAGAGGTGCAACAGTAATATCCGCCTTAGATCACAATGCTTTTTTAAATATCAGCAAATTCTTAGTCTGAAATTCTACTCCAGCTATTGCTCGCCAAAGACCAGGATAGATCTCAGACTGCAGCATTCGTGGCTCCTCTGATTAAAAGCACAACCAGAAAGCATAGACAAAAATGCTGGAGAAACTCAGCGGGTGAGGCAGCATCTATGGAGCAAAGGAATAGGTGATGTTTCGGGTCGAGACTTTTCTTTCTTAAACAGAAAGCATGATCACTTTTTAATACAATCTCAAGAACACACTGAACATTCCTGACTATCTTCCATTCGACTGATTTTTGCAATTTAGGGCATGAAGAAAATATATTGAATTATGAACGCAACAAATGTGAACAGTGACCATCAGAATTTCATTTAATTTGGAAAGAGGGGTAATAACAGGGAATGATTGCACTTTAGAGAACATTTTATTGTTAACTATATCAATCATGGATATTAACATCATAATTCTGAAGAATTAATTTTGACCCTCAAAAATAAAATCTTTACTGTATTGTAAATCTTTCAAATTCAAGTTACATTTATTGTCACATGCACCAATTGGTACAGTGAGATTTGAGTTAGCAGCCATACGAATAAAAAGAACATAATACACAATAGAGTTTAACATAAACATCCCCACACAACAGAATCGACGTTTCCCACTGTGAGGGAAGGCAATAAAGTTCAGTCATCTTTAACGCTGAGTGTATATTATTAATTAATTAAACACAACATTTATTCTTACCCGTACTCAATCTTTAGGCAAAGCTGAAGTAAACTTGTTGGTGTTGTCTAATTGTCATTGGCAGTAATTCCACTTTATGGCAAGTGGATAAGAAATAATCTGAAGATCTGCCCACTGCTTTATTCTGACCATAAGGGATGGTAACAGCAGCAAACAATTATCAAGTGCTTTAAAAAAAATGTTAAAGTTATTATTACCTTGACACCTGGTTGAGAATAATGAAAAGAATGACAAGAGGACCAAATGCAACCAGAAACCATGGGAAGACAGAACCAATGACGCCAATACAGCAAAACACCAGGATGATGTTTTGAATAAGCATTTCTGCTTGTAAAGGAAGCCGTGTATCCACTAAAAAAAAAGGAAAAAAACATTTCAGATGTAGAGAAACATAATTGAGTTATAACGGGTTTATGCTAGTCTATGTTAGTTTTCATGAGAGTATTATAAGACAATGGCTTAGCTACCTGAGATTTACAAACAAACTTTTCTAAAATAACAACACGTCACACATTTTTACCTTCATCCATATCTTTTGAGAATCTATTGAGTATTCGGCCAGCAGGAGTAATGTCAAAGAATTTCATGGGACCCCTGAGGATTTTGCGGAAGAGTTCATCATGAAGACTGGATGAAGCTTTGAGTGTTCCCTTCAACAAAAATATAGAAGCCATGAAGCCGATAATTATCTGTATTTTCACGCATTTAAAATGTAATATATCTTTTTGCGGCTTTTTAGGAAAAGATTGTTGTGCCACAGTACACATTTTCATCACAGACATCAATCAATGCACAAGATATTTTCTTAAGTTAATGAAAAAATCTATTCCAAATCTAATTCTGAGCAAAAAAAAAATTAAGTATTAAATCTACTTACACAGAATTGAATATGCCTCAAAAGTGAGAGACTGTCAAATTCTATTTCCTTCCCACCAATACTATTCTTTAATGGCAAAAATAGAACCAGATTGCAATCTTCCACCTGACCTCACCAAAACACATTTCAGCTGCATTCACCTTGAGTTGGTGAATTTTGTATCGTGTCTAGAAGGCCACAAAGTCTACACATCATACAGTAGTTTCTCTTGCAACCATAGGAAATGCAACATCTATCTTTCCACCTCTTCCCTTTCCACTATCTTTCCACTACCAGACTGATTCCTGGGATGTCAGGACTTTCATATGAAGAAAGACTGGATAGACTTGGCTTATACTCGCTAGAATTTAGGAGATTGAGAGGGGATCTTATAGAAATGTACAAAATTCTTATGGGGTTGGACAGGCTAGATGCAGGAAGATTGTTCCCGATGTTGGGGAAGTCCAGGACAAGGGGTCACAGCTTAAGGATAAGGGGGAAATCCTTTAAGACCGAGATGAGGAAAAATGTTTTCACGCAGAGAGTGGTGAATCTCTGGAACTCTCTGCCACAGAGGGTAGTTGAGGCCAGTTCATTGGCTATATTTAAGAGGGAGTTAGATGTGGCCCTTGTGGCTAAAGGGATCAGGGGGTATGGAGAGAAGGCAGGTACGGGATACTGAGTTGGATGATCAGCCATGATCATATTGAATGGCGGTGCAGGCTCGAAGGGCCGAATGGCCTACTCCTGCACCTATTATCTATGTATCTATGACCTAACAGTTTTTCTAGGTGAAGCAGGAAATTCACTTGCTCTTCTTCCAATGTGGCACTGTATATTCGATATTCAGAGTGTCTCTTTAGTCGAGAAACCAAATGCAAGTTGGGTGAACACTTTGCGGATTAAAGGGGCTGTCCCACTGTGGCGACCTAATCCACGAGTTCAGAAGAGTTTGCCCTCGACTCATACTCGCAGCATGGTCGACACGAGGTCCTAGGAGGTCTTTGTAACTCTCCTTCATGCTCGAGAGTAGTCCCCGCGTACTCGAGGCCTCAGCTAGGTCGCGGCGTATTTTTCAACATGCTGAAAAATGCCCGCGAGTAAAAAAAGGTTGCCATGGTAACAAAATCGATATTTTTTTAACTCTTGGGTTTAGTCGAGGTAGGTCGTAGCAGGTTGGCATGTTATTCGTAGAAAATCGAGGGTAGTCGAAGGTAATTGAAGGTAGTCGTAGATAGTGTTCAACATTGTCGAAGGAGGTCTTCCACATAGTCGAAGGAGGTCTTCCACATAGTTGAAGGAGGTCTTCAACATGACACTTTTTCAAACTCTCCTAAACTCGCCAATTAGGTCGCCACAGTGGGACAGCCCCTTAACTGTGTTCGGTCCACAGGAGTGACTCTAATTTTCTGATTGCCTTCCATCTAATTCACCATTTCACTACGACTCTAACCTTTTTGCCTGTGACCTCCTCCACTGTTACAATGAGGCCCAATGCAAGCTTGAAGAGCAATATCTCATTTATTGTCTGGGAATACAGCAGTCTTGTGTGTCAATAAAAATCAGAGCAGTCTTAATGCAAATTAACTATTTATCACGATACAAATCTGAGGTATATCTTGAAGAGTTAACTAAGAATTCCTAATGCTAAGATTTCAGAAAAAAGTATTAAAAGTACTTAATTACACCTTAATATCGTAAAATTACTATCGTACCTTAACAAATACAATGCCACGCACTGCCTTGATGATCAGAATTGCTACCATTGAAATTGCATAGATCCCTGCATAGTAATGCATATGTGGATTGTCCTTCATAGTCTGATCCACATAAGTTGTATTCTCTTTAATCAAAGACATATTCTGCAAAAAAGAGTAGTCAACATTTTTGAAAATATTTCTAATACAAGGGTGCTAGAATAATAATTTCTATAATTTATAGAAAAATAACAAAGCTGAATATGCTATTTAATGAAAAAGCCATCTTGTTTTACTTTGAAGTAATAGTAGACCAGACAATCATGGATGGATAACACCACATCAAATTCGTAGATTGCACTATCGATCTTTAACTGCCTGTTTGCTACTCGATAACTAGCAAGGGAATTTGTTATTTTAAGAACAGCCATTATTATTATTTCATCTTAGTGCTGAAATGACTAAAATAATGATTAATGTAATCAATTTAAAGTTTGCTATAAAATGAAGTATATTGGCTTTAAGATAATTCCAGTTCTTACCCCACTTCCTGCTTTGATCCAATAGCTAAGCCACCAGTTGTTAAAGGCAACACTTCCTACATTCACTATAAAAAGGATCATTATAAAGAAAAATGCCAGTGGGCCTCCTGCTGCTTGGATGTAGACGCCATATACAGACCATGATAGAGAACCTTTTCCTTTTTCCTCTGATTGTCCAAGCTGATCTGGAGACAGAATAAAAGAAAGTATAGTACCAGCATATTCTCAGCTCCAGAGAAAAATTGCTTCACAGAACACAATATTTTTTGTGAGATTGTGTAATTCTGATGAAAGGTCACTGGCCTGAAATGTTAACTGTTTCTCCCTCCATAGCTGCTGTCTGACCTGCCCGATATTCCCAGCATTATTTAAATTATATTTAACATTTCCCAATCTATAATGCTGTGTGTTTGGATTCCTTATGATATTATTGCCCATCAAATATCAAAACAATTTAAAATGCTGCATTCCAACGTAACCTTCCAATATTTCATATTCTTACATACAAAATAGCTTTATGTAATACACCCTTATGTAGGACACCAAGTCAATAATGAATGATGAGCCACCAAAGTTAAAAAAATGACAACAGCAACAATATTTTTATTGGATTCCTAAGATTACAGCTAACAAGTTTTACATTCAAAATAATGCAGGATCTAACAAGCAGAGAATTGTTGGGGAGAACCCAAGTGTCATATTTTGACAAAAACATATAATCTGCTTTAACATTTTACAGAATAATATGATTGAAACGAAGATAAGAGGGTAGAAAGTCATTGGTGCGAGAAGCAATGCCCTAACATAAACATTGGGACAAAGTTGTGGGGAAGAAAATCTTAAACGCTTGTACCAATGGCATTTCCACCAGAAACCTCCACAGCAATGATCAGGGTGTTTAAACAACTTCACTGGCACTGCATTTTACATTCCAGCACAATAAGCAGAAGTAACCGTTAGCATCTAAATATAGGCAGTTACTTAGTTCATGCCTGCATCTTCGGATTTATAAGATTCAGATAATGTAAACCTATTCTCTGACCTACTCTCTTCATTAGTCAAAATGTTGAGTTATCAATATCTCACACAATGCCTTTCACTTATCAGAAATTATCCTTGACCTCATCCCGATAATTCTCAATATCCAGCCAGGTAAGTTTTAGTTTAGTTTATTATTGTCACGTGTACTGACATACAGTGAAAAGCATTATTTGCATGCTATCCAGTCAAAAAGACTATACGTGATAACAATCAAGAGTACAATCAGTGTACAGATAAAGGATACAACATTTAGTGCAAGATAAAGTCTGATTAAAGATAGCTCAAAGGTCTCCAATGAGGTAGATAGGAGGTCAGGACATCACTCTAGCTGGTGAGATGACCGTTCAGTTGCCTGATAACAGATGGGAAGAAACTGTCCCTAAATCTGGAGGTATGCGTTTTCAAACTTCTGTAACTCATGCATGATGGGAGAAGGGAGAAGTGGGAATAACAGGGGTTAGACTTGTCCTTGATAATGCTGGTGGTCTTGCCAAGACAGCGTCAAATGTAGTTAGGGTCAATGGAAGAGAGGTTGGTTTGTGTGATGATCTGGGCCAGGTCTACAACTCTGTAATGTCTTGCGGCCTTGGATGGGGCTTTTCCCAAACCATGCTGTGATGCATCTCAATAAAATACTTTCTATTGCACATCTGTAAACATTGATGAGAGTTATTGAGGATGTGCCAAACTTCCTAAGCCTTATAAGTAGAGGCATAGTGTGCATTCTTGGCCATAACTTTGATGTGGCTGGTCGAGGACAAATTGCTGGTGATATTTATTCCTAAGAACTTGAAGCTTTTGACCACTTCTACTTCGGCACAATCCATGTATATTGGGACATGTGTACTGCTTCACTTCCTGAAGTCAATCTCTCCTTCATTGTCTTGCTGACAATGAAGGAGAGATTGTTGTCTTGGCATCAGGTTACAAGGTACTTAATTGTCTTCCTGCCTGTACTCCATCTCAAAAGTATTTGATATCCGGCCCACAACAGTGCGAAATTATAAATTGAGTTGGATTGGTATTTGGCTGCAGTCATGAGTGCATTAAGAGTAAAGTTCGGGGCTGAGAATGCATACTTGCCAGGCACCAGTGTTGAGGATTATTGCAGAGGATGATTTGTCACCTCTCCTCACTGATTGTGGTCTGCTGGTCAGGAAGTTGAGGATCCAGTTGCAGTGCTGACGCCAAGCTCCACGAGTTTGGAGATGAGCTTGGTTGGGATAATAGTATTGACAGCAGAGCTGTAGTCCATGAATAGACCACGGCTACACCACCATCAAGAATGCCTATTGCTCTATCCCTCGCCCTCACTTTGTAAATCTGACCATACCGCGGTGCTACTTCTTCCTACCTACAGGCAGCAATTAAAGAGCGCACCACCAGAGGCGAGGACAGTACAGAGCTGGTCGGGGGGGGGGAAGGGGGGGGGGCAGAGGAACAACTACAGGACTGTTTGGAGTCTGTAGACTGGGCAATGTTCAAGGACTCGGCAACGGACTTGAACGAATACGCCACAGTCGTTACAGACTTCATTAAGAAATGTGTGGAGGACTGCATCCCTACAAAAACCTTCCGAGTGTTTCCCAATCATAAACTTTGGATGAACTTTGAGATCCGCTCTCTCCTGAAGACCAGACACCAGGCATTCATGTCTGATGATACAGTGGTCTACAAGAAGTCCAGATATGACCTTGGTAAGGCCATCAAAAAGGCCAAAAGGGACTTCTGCTCCAAACTGGAGGATGAGACAGATGTTTGGCGGCTGTGGCAGGGCCTGAATGCAATCACCTCCTACAAGGCGAAATCAGGAGGCAGCTCGAATGTCGGCGAAACATCACTCCCTGATGAGCTCAATGCGCCTTCCCGAGCCCCCATTCGCTGTGACGGTATTTCAGTCTCAGTCACAGAGGCCGACGTCAGGAAATCCTTCAGTGGGGTGAACCCTCGAAAAGCGCCAGGACCTGATGGTATATCTGTTCGTGTTCTAAAAACCCGTGCGGACCAACTGGCTGGAGTTTTTACGGACATTTTCAACCTCTCACTTCTGAGGTCTGAGGTTCCCACCTGCTTCAAAAGGGCATCAATCATACCAGTGCCCAAGAAGAGTAAGGTGACGTGCCTCAATGACTATCGACCTGTGGCACTAACGCCTGTGGTGATGAAGTGCTTTGAGAGGTTGATCATGGCACAAATCAACTCCTACCTCAACAAAAACCTGGACCCACTGCAGTTCGCTTACCGCCACAACAGATCAACGGTGGATGCGATCTCGCTGGCCCTCCACTCCGCTCTGGACCACTTGGACAACAAAAACCCATATGTCAGGCTGTTATTCATCGATTACAGCTCGGCATTTAATACAATCATCCCCTCCAAGCTGGTTACCAAACTCACAGAACTGGGTCTCTGTGCATCCCTCTGCAATTGGATCCTCGACTTCCTCATTCTCAGACCACAGTCTGTTCGTATTGGTGGAAATATGTCAGACGCGATAACAATCAGCACGGGAGCACCTCAAGGCTGCGTGCTCAGCCCCCTGCTGTACTCACTCTATACTCATGACTGCGTAGCCGGTCATAGTGCGAACTCCATCATCAAGTTCGCTGACGACACCACTGTTGTGGGACGTATCACTGATGGGGATGAGTCAGAGTATAGAAGAGAGATCGAGCAACTGTCCATATGGTGCCAGCACAATAACCTGACCCTCAACACCAGCAAAACCAAGGAATTGATTGTGGACTTTGGAAGGAGTAGGATGGGGACCCACAGTCCCGTTTATATCAACGGGTCGATGGTTGAAAGGGTCAAGAGCTTCAAATTCCCGGGCGTGCACATCTCTGAAGATCTTTCCTGGTTCGAGAACACTGATGCAATTATTAAGAAAGCACATCAGCGCCTCTACTTCCTGAGAAGATTACGGAGAGTTGGTCTGTCAAGGAGGACTCTCTCTAACTTCTGCAGGTGCACAGTAGAGAGCATGCTGACCGGTTGGATCGTGGCTTGGTTCGGCAACTTGAACGCCCTGGAGAGTAAAAGACTACAAAAAGTAGTAAACACTGCCCAGTCCATCATCGGCTCTGACCTCCCTTCCATCGAGGGGATCTATCGCAGTAGCTGCCTCAAAAAGGCTGGTAGTATCATCAAAGACCCACACCATCTCCCTACTACCTTCAGGTAGAAGGTACAGGAGCCTGAAGACTGCAACGACCAGGTTCAGGAATAGCTACTTCCCCACAGCCATCAGGCTATTAAACTTGGCTCGGACAAAACTCTGAACATTAATAGCCCATTAACTGTTATTTGCACTTTATCAGTTTATTTATTCATGTGTGTATATATTTATAGAATGGTATATGGACACACTGATCTGTTTTGTAGTCAATGCCTACTATGTTCTGTTGTGCTGAAGCAAAGCAAGAATTTCATTGTCCTATCAGGGACACATGACAATAAACTCACTTGAACTTGAAGTCTGACGTATGTGTCCTTCTTATCCAGGTGTTCCAGGGATGAGTTTAGCGCCAGGGAGATGGCATCAGCCCTGGACCTGTTGTGGTGGTAGATGAATTGCAACGGATCAAGGCTGCTTGGATTTAATGTGTGCCATAACTAGCCTCTAGAAGCTAGTGTCAAATTGAGTAATGTAAAATTGGCATCATGTTGTCAATATTTCATTACTCAATTTGACACTAGCAGCAATCAGTGAAGAGACTACTAAATCACATAGTAGAGCATAGGACATCAAGTGTCATCGAATGCAAGTTAAGAAGTAGGACAGTCATATTTCAGAGCCCAGGCGGGTGCAGTCAATCAAATGCAGCATAGAGGACTCGATCGAATTACAATAGGATAGGCTAGAATGGAAAGTCGATTTCTAGCAAAATCAAAAAGCATCATCAGGCCAACATGAAAGTCTACATCGGTCATCCAAAAGCATGTGGCGTCTGTTGCAGTCATACACATCAGCTCCACATCAGTACCCAACAATCCAATCATGGCGCATCTCACATGGATAATATGTCAAATGCTGGTGAACCTTAGTTATTCTATGAGTACTGCAGTAGAAGTGAAGACCTCTGAGATCCAATCTCTGAGTGTTATCACCATCGCTCTGATTTCCACTATTAGAATGAGCTTTGATGGTATTGGGGCATCCCAACCATTCGTCTTCCATCAGAATAAAAGGATTGTTGATGTTCCATGCCGGGATACAAATCTGCTGCCTTCTCACTATCTGAAAATGTTATCACAGCAATAGTATCCCCAGTTACCCACCAAGCAGCTAGTCTAGACAGTTGCTCAATGGCAAGATGATTGTGAATTGCACTGGAATACACATCTACATTTAAAAAATCATCTGCTTTGTGGATGGATTTCTAACTATTTCCATAAAATGCCTATAAACGGGTTTTTTTTTTTGGGGGGGGGGGAAGAAGAAGGGTATGATAGCTTACAATCTTATCAAATCGCACCTCCAGCAGCTAATTCCAATTACAAGCAGGATAGGTGACTGTTGCATTTGACCATCTAGTTATCTTAATCTCTTGGACCTGTCCTGAGCCCAACACACAGATGTAATTACAAAGAAGGCACAACAACGCTTTCTCAAAGTTTAAAGAGATTCAGTGTGTCACCAAAGATCTATCTCCTACAGATGTAGAAAGTATCCTGACGAGTTGCATCATGGTCTGCTATGGCCATTCCAACGCACAGGAACACAAGAGGGTGCATAGAGTGGTTCCCTCAAGTCAAGTCAAGTGAGTTTATTGTCATGTGTCCCTGGTAGGACAATGAAATTCTTGCTTTGCTTGAGCACAACAGAACATAGTAGGCATTTACTACAAGGCATTCTATAAATATATACACAATGGTCAATATACTGATAAAGTGCAAATAACAGTATTGGCTAGTAAAGTTCAGTGTTATGTCCGAGCCAGGTTTAATAGCCTGATGGCTGTGGGGAAGTAGCTGTTCCTGAACCTGGTCGTTGCAGTCTTCAGGCTCCTGTACCTTCTACCTGAAGGTAATAGGGAGATGAGTGTGTGGCCAGGATGGTGTGGGTCCTTGATGATGCTGCCAGCCTTTTTGAGGCAGCGACTGTGGTAGGTCCCCTCGATGGAAGGGAGGTCAGAGCCGATGATGGACTGGGCAGTGTTTACTACTTTTTGTAGTCTTTTCCTCTCCAGGGCACTCAAGTTGCCGAACCAAGCCACGATGCAACCGGTCAGCGTGCTCTCTACTGTGCACCTGTAGAAGTTAGAGAGAGTCCTCCTTGACAAACCGACTCTCCGTAATCTTCTCAGGAAGTAGAGGCGCTGATGTGCTCTCAGCCCGGTTCATCACAGGCACAGCTCTCCTCATCATCGAAAGCAACTACGAGGCGCTGCCTCAAGACGATGGCATCTATGATCCAGGATTCCCATCATCTGAGCCAAGCCCTCTTCTCACTGCTACTCTTGGCAGGGAGGTACAGAAGCCTGAAATATCACTCTTGCATGTTAAGGAACAGTTACTTTCCTGTAATGTGAAGAAACAAGGAACTGCAAATGTTGGTTTTACAAAAAAGGACAAAGTGTCGGATTAACTCCTTACCCTTCCCCCCCCCCCCCCCCCCTCAAACCCTCTCCACGAAGCAAGGAGAGAATTTCCCTGGTCCTCCTCTTTCACTTCACCAGCTTTTGCATCCGACATATCATCCTCATACATTTCTGCCCCCACCAATGTGGTGATCCCACCCGTAGTTACATCTTTCCATCCCCCATCACTTTCTGCCTTCCACAGAGACCTCTTCCGATGCAACTCTTTGGTTCACTCTTCGCTTTCCACCCAAACTACCCCCTCCCCAGGTACTTTCCCCTGCAACCGCTGGAGATGCAACACCTGTCCCTATACCTAGTCTCTCACATCCATCCAGGGACCCCAGCAGTCCTTCCAGGTGAGGCAGGGGTTCATGTGCACCTCCTCTAACCTCATCTACTGCAACTGGTGTTCCTGGTGCCCTCCTTTACAACGGTGAGACCAAACGTAGACTTGGCCACTGTTTCGCTGAAAACTTGCACTGAGTCCACCAAGATCTACTGGATCTTCCTAATGCTAACCATTTTAACTCATCTTATTCCCTTACTGACCTTTCTGTCCTGGGCGTCCTCCATTGACTGGGTGAGGTCACACGCAAATTGGAGGAACAGCACTTCATATTCCACTTGGGTAACTTAAAACCCAACGGTATGAACATTGAATTCTCTGATTTTGATTAACATACCAATACCCCCTCCCCACCAAATTCTCCCCTCCCTTTCTCCCTACATTCCTTCCTATGGTTTCACAATTCGCAGCTCTTCTATCCTAATCTTAGACCTTTAGTCTTTGCATCTCTGGCCTTTGTCCAACCATCTACCTATCCAAAACCCGCCTCACCGAAATCCATCTATAACTTGTCAGGCTACTTCCTTCCCCTCCTCTTTTCCAGCTTTCTTTCCCACTCACCCCATCACTATCAATCTGAAGAAGGGTGCTGACCTGAAACGTCACCCATCCACATTTTCCAGAGATGCTGCCTGACACACTGATTTAAGGGCCTGTCCCACCAGCATGCGATTGCATGCGTCTAGCGCGACCAAACGTGGTGGCTTGAGCCGTATGACCTCGCGGGGCCGGTCCCACTTCCAACCACAATGGAGTTGTGCGGAGCTGGTGCCGACATCATACTCACCAATCAGCTGGGCAGGAGGCGGGCCGACTGAATTTGGACGTCGCACAGCGTCGGGCGGTTACGTCATCACGCAATGGCACGCCGGGCGGTGACGTCATCACGCAACGCCACGCGCTAGGCATACGCTGTCAAGACGCTGCGTTCGCCGTCAAGACGCTGCGTTCGGCGTCAAGACACTGCGTACGGCGTCGAGGCGTTGCGTGCGGCGTCGAGGCGGTGCGTGCGACATCCATGTGGCAGCGGGCCGGAAGGCCTTTGCCACGCAGAATTTTTGAACACTGAGTTTTTCGGAGCCCCGCGCGATGTCGGGACCAGCTCCGCACAACTCCATGCGGCTCTGGCGATCGAAGTGGGACCGGCCCCGCGAGGCCGCACGGCTAGCGCGACCACGTTAGGTCCCGCTAGCCGCATGCAGTCACATGCTCGAGGGACAGGCCCTTTACTCCAACACTTTGTGTCTATTTTTCTGCAATGATCAGTTTCTTGAACTGAGCGGCAAAACCCTAATCTTCCCTCAGCAACTGAACATTGAGGACCACCACATGCATTACCATGGTCTTTGTTTTCTTTTTCATTTCAACTTGTGTAAGTTGTGTATGATTTATGTTTCTGTGTGTTTTCTAGTAAGTAAGTAAGTTTTATTTATATAGCACGTTTTAAATCAACTCGCGTTGAAACCAAAGTGCTTTACATAAAATAAATAATAAGTTTCCGTACATCCATAGAAAAAGATTAAAAAAAGAAAAAATTGACACAACACATTATAGAGTTCAACACAAACGTCCCCCCACAACAGAATCAAAATGTTCCACTGTGGGGAAAGGCACCAGAAAGTTTAGTCCTCTTCCTCTGTGACCACCCGAGGTCGGGGCCCATTTGTGGCCTTGCAGCCAGTCCGATATTTTCAGGCCCTCTTTCCGTGAAGCAGGAACTCCGGTGTCGGGTGAACATTCCTCAGCGGCTTGGAAAGTCTGGAGCGCTTCCTCCTCCCCGGAGACCGCGGCTCCCGAAGTCCTCAGGCCGCGCCGGTTGGAGCTCCGAGCCCGGCGATCTCGATCCCAGGCTCAGCGGTGTTCCAAATCCAGTGTCGCCCGCGGCTGAACGCTCCGCAGACCGCAGCTCCTCGATGTTGGAGTTGGCGGTCTCAGCACTCCGGAGCTTACCGCACGGCGACCCGGTAAGGCATCGCCCGCTCCATGATGGTGACCCAGCACTGTGCCACCGCCGAAGCTGCAGTCCCGGCCGGTCCCGACAGGAAAGGCCGCTCCAGTCCCGTGGTAGGCCGCGAGGAAGGGGCGAAGAAACAGCTCGGAGGGAAGCCACCTCTCCGACCAGGTAGGGGACTAGGAAAGAAAGTTTCCCCCTTCCCCTCCCCCACCCACCACATAAAATACCTCCAACTAACATTTTGTTTTTTAACAGGACTAAAAAATAAAATAAAAAAGGGTGAAAAGACGGACTGCAGGCAGAGCAGACATACACAACGGAGCCCTACTCCTGCACATCCGCCATCTTCTATGTACCTGTGATGCTGCTATAATCAAGATTTTCATTGTATCTGTACCTCGCTGAACTGTAGAAATGACAATCAATTCAACTTGATTTATGTTGAAATTCTAAAGCAAGATGGAAATTCATGCCATGTTTTCAAAGTAATATTAACCTATGATCTGGACTTCACTGTTTCAATGATTTACTGCTGCAACCACTTTTTTCACATAAACCTCCGAAAGAATGTTCAGCAGGTCACTTTCCATTTGCTGTAATAAATTATTTTGAAATAAATAAGTTAAAAAAATTAGGATAAATCTACTATCTAAAGTGGTTGTTTAATATATTTGAGCAAATGTTTGTTACCGAATATATAATCAACCAATACAATAGTAACTAATCACCAAAGGACTTCACTTAGTGAAACCAGAAATATTTTGACACATTCTCCTGTGGTCGCCACCTTGTCGTGGTGGAGAGGCTGGAGTGTGCCTAAGATCCTCAGAGCTAAACCATCTGCAGCTATGTTCCTAGCAGGGTCACCCATGGCAGGCAAGTCAACGGGGAGTTGCCTGACATGTGTGGGCCAAGCATCACAACAACTAAGAAGGCTGAAGCAGGTGAGACTCCCATCCATTGTGAAGTCTATGCCCTTGGACCTGGGTCTGTCTTTGCCAATCACTTTGTGCTGGCCATCCATGCATCACTCTCCCCATGTTAAAATGTCATGCCCAGGTGTCCACCAAGAAGGACATATCATCTCAAGACCCAACAGGAGGACAATCCAACTCGACTTTGATTGATCTCTTGATGATAATTTTGACACCTTTTAAAAACAGTAATCGTTCATTACAAAATCTTCATTCTGCAGCTCCATCTCTGGACAAAACTAATTTCAACTGATATGATTGATTGGCAGGAAACAAAGAGTAGGGATTAACAGGTCCCTTTCAGAAGTGACTAGTGGGGTACCACAAGGCTCGGTGCTGGGACCGCAGCTATTTACAATATACATCAATGATTTAGATGAAGGGATTAAAAGTAACATTAGAATATTTGCAGATGACACAAAGCTGGGTGGCAGTGTTAAGTGTGAGGTGGATGCTATGAGGATGCAGGGTGACTTGGACAGGTTGGGTGAGTGCGCAGATGCATGATAGATGCAGTTTAAATGTGGATACATGTGAGGTTATCCACTTTGGTAGCAAAACAGGAAGACAGATTACTATCTAAATGGTGTCAAGTTGGGAAAAGGAGAATTACAACGGGATCTGGGGGTCCTTGTTCATCAGTCACGGAAAGTAAGCATGCAGGTACAGCAGGTAGTGAAGAAAGCGAATGCCATGTTGGCCTTCATAACACAAGGCGTTGAGTATAGGAGCAAAGAAGTCCTTCTGCAGTTGTACAGAGCCCTAGTGGAGACCACACCTGGGGTATTGTGTGCAGCTTTGGTCTCCAACTTTGAGTAAAGACATTCTTGCTATTGAGGGAGTGCAGCGTAGGTTCACAAGGTTCATTCCCGGGATGGCGGGACTGTCATATATTGATAGAATGGAGCGGCTGGGCTTGTATACTCTGGAATTTAGAAGGATGACAGGCCACCTTATTGAAACATATAAGAGTATTAAGGGATTGGACACACTAGAGGCAGGAAACATGTTCCCGGTGTTGGGGAAATCCAGAACCAGGGGCCACAGTTTAAGAATTAGGGGTAGGCCATTTAGAACTGATGTGAGGAAAAACTTTTTCATTCAGAGTTGTGAATCTGTGGAATTCTCTGCCTCAGAAGGGAGTGGAGGCCAATTCTCTGGATGCTTTCAAGAGAGAGTTAGATAGAGCTCTTAAAGATAGTGGAGTCAGGGGATATTACGGGAAGGCAGGAACAGGATACTGATTGTGGATGATCAGCCATGATCATATTGAATGGCGGTGCTGGCTTGAAGGGCCGAATGGCCTACTCCTGCACCTATTGTCTATTGACTGAGATGTACTTCTACATTAATTACATTAAATAGCTGTTGTTTCGAAGTACCTGTGGCTTCATTTGTGTTTCTTTCCTTCTTTACTGATCCAGTCTGGCCTTTGTCTTGGGCTTTCTTAAAGGAACTATTGGCGGGTTTTTTGTTGTTTGCCTGAAAAATAACCAAAATTCAGAATAGAAACAAGTTAAGGCTCTCTTCAGACACACTGCATTGTCATTTCTCCTCCTATTAAATCAGAACAAGTTACCTACAATTTAGTTTCACTATCATTGCAACATGATCAGTGTTCAAAGTCATTAGTTATGAAGATTATAGCATATTCCAGCACAACCCCACATGGAGTTTAATGTGGAGATCTAGTCATTGATGCCCTGTAACTCACTATCCTACATACACACTTGGGGCAATATACAATTTTACTGAAGCCAATTAACTAACAAACCTGTACGTCATTGGAGTGTGGGAGGAAACCGGAGCACCCGGAGAAAACCCACCCAGGTCACGGGGAGAACGTACAAAGTTTCAACTCTGTACACACAGCACCCCATGTCAGGATCAAACCCAGGTCTCCGGCGCTGTAAGGCAGCAACTCTACTGCTGTGCCCCAATGACTGCCGTGCATTTTGTAGATGCACCTAATAAAGTAATGGTGTGTTACAGAGTGGAATTAATGATATGGTAGTGAATGGCCACTAATCAAGTGACTCATCCAGATCCTGATGTGTCTTATTAATGTCAAAAGCCAAATCATTTGCTCCATAATATCCAGCTTCTGACCTGTTTTCGAAGACACTGTATTTATGTGAGCTTCTGGTCATGCTGAGCAGTACCATGCCCCAGAATGTTAATAAAAGAGACTATGGAAAAGCAACGCCACTGAACGTCAGGGTTAGGTTGGACTCAATCTTGTTAAAGATGATCATTGGCCAACCCTTTATACTTGTAGTGAAATAGGGTCTATACCATGACAAGAACGACATTGGAACAGGGGCCATCTTAGGATAAGGACTGATCATTCAATTGCAATTCTTATAATCTGGTCCTATATTGTCCTTCTGTATCTTTTCTAACTTTCAAGCCCAGTTTATATTTGTTAGTATCAAACAATTGTTTTTCATTTAACCATTGCCTCTATTATGGTATTCCATCCTAAATTCAATGCTGTTGTTTTAGTTTGAAGGAAACACGTGTGCGTTTGAAGCAGTCTGTAAAGTATTCGTCCACACTGCTTATATATGAGAATAAATCCCTCTCATCTACACTCCTCCATCTGCCTGCTAAAAGTCTAGCATTATTTCAATTGATATCATGCTAAATAATGGTGAGCTAACAAGTTACTCTGGTCTACATTATAGAATTGTTATTCTTGCACATTCCTTTCTAGAAACTTCCAAAACAATGCCTGTTTGGCTTCTCCTCAAAAGGCCTTTTGATTTTAAAACGTATTTAATAGCACCAAACAATATTTCTCAATATTGTACAGCCTTTTCCATTATACAGCCTTTCCTCCCAACGATAGCTTAATTTAAAATGTCAAGCAAACATTATGAAACCAATTGTTTCATTCACTAATATGTGTAATAAAAACAAAGAATGATCATTTCATAATTTTGTGAGCAAAAAGGATGGAACATGCTCACATCATTTAAAACCCTTTGACAATAATAATCTGTACATTTAAGTTATACACTGTACTTTTTGCCCCATATTCAATGATTGAATGAAGAAAACAAGTTTTTTTTGCTATCCAACAGGCAGGAAGTAGAAAGATTTCCCACATAGGGAGGAAAGATTAGTGTCCAAATAATTTATCATAACCTTTGACCAAATTTGCATTTTGAATCTTGGATAATGGGCAAACCAGAAATGGCAGCACAACTATTTACTGCTATTGCTTTACAATTCTGGGGATTCATGTTCAATCCTGACCTTATGTGTTTAGTTTAGTTTAGTTTAGAGATATATCGTGGAATCAGGCCCTTCGGTCCACCGAGATCGCACCCACCAGCGATCCCCGCACATTAACACTATCCTACACACAATTTACACATACACCAAGCCAATTAAACTACTGTACGTCTTTGGAGTGTGGGAGGAAACCGAAGATCTCGGAGAAAACCCACGCAGTCACGGGGAGAACGTACAAATTCCGTACAGAGAGCACCCGTAGTCGGGATCAAACCCTGGTCTCCAGCGCTTCAAGCACTGTAAGGCAGCAGCTCTACCGCTGCGCCACAGTGTTGTCTATGTGGAGATTACATGTTATCCCAATAACCTCTTGGGTTTCCTGTGGGTGGTCCAGTTTTCCTCGCACATCACAAATCTAAGCTGGCAGGTTAACTAGCCATTTTAAAATACCCTTTGTGTCAATTAATGGCAAAAAGAAATTAAAGAGGATTCGTATACATGCAAGAGTGAGAATAGATTGCACAAGAACAGAAACAAAAGAAACGGGGCTAATACAATTACTTTTCTGGGAGTTAGCTTGGATTTGATGGGCCAAGTAACCTCCTCCTATGTCATTATAAATGAGAGCATTACTTTCATATTTCTGTCACTATATTGGTGATAATTCATCGCATTTGTCCACCTTTGCGTATCTGACTACTTGAATTGGATTGTTATGAGGAAGCCATGGCATGTCACCTCGCTGACAACTTCAAGTTTGGGATGGGGGGGGGGGAACTTGCAATAGGAGGAAGGTGCGTTTTGATATGTAATGGAGGCAAGCTGAGTATTAGAGTAGGAGGCAATGTGGTGTCCGAGTTAATGCAACGTCAACTTTGTTCAAAAGACATCAACCGTCCTAACTTTACCGCTACCTTTACCTACTCTAACATCACCCCCTCTGAATGTACAGCCCTCCGCTCACTCTGCAGCAACCCTGACATTGTCATCAAACTTGCCGACATGGGAGGTGCCCTGGTAGTCTGATAAGCTGACATCTACCAGGCTGAGGCCAGGCGACAACACTTAGACACCTCCTCCTACTTCCCCCTGGACCATGACCCCACAGATGAGCACCAGGCCATTATCTCGTGATTTTATCACTTCCGGCTGTCTGCCCTCCACAGCCTCTAACCCTTACTTAAAGGGTTGACAGTGGAGATGCAATGGCAAAGATTTAAAGATCACATGGATGAGCTCCAAAAAATGTTCATCCTGGTCTGGCGAAAAAATAAAACAGGGAAGGCGGCACAACCGTGGCTAATGAGAGAAATCAAGGATAGTGTTAAATCCAAGGAAGATGCATATAAATTGACCCGAGGAAGCAGCAAACCGGAGGACTGGGGGAAATTTAGAATTCAACAGAGGAGGCTAATGGGGTTAATTAAGAGGAGGAAAAAAGAGCATGAAAGAAAGCTTGCAGGGAATGTAAAAACTGACTATAAAAGCTTCTTTAAATATGTAAAAAGGAAAAGATTAGTAAGACAAATGTAGATCCCTTACAATCAGAGACAGGTGAATTTATAATGGGAAACAAGGAAATGGCAGAACAGTTAAACGAATACTTTGGTTCTGCTTTCACTAAGGAAGACACAATCTCCCAGAAAAACTAGGGGACCGAGGAGGATCTAGTGGGAGTGAGGAACTGAAGGGAATCCATATTAGTCAGGAAATGGTGTTAGGTAAACTGTTGGGACTGAAGGCAGATAAATCCCCAGGGCCAGAGTACTCAAGGAGGTGGCCCTTGACATCATGGATGCATTGGTGATCATTTTCCAATGTTCTATAGACTCTGGATCAGTTCCTGTGGACTGGAGGAAAGTTAATGTAACTCCACTTTTTAAGAAAGGAGGAAATAGAAAACAGGGAATTAGAGACCAGTTCGCCTTACATCGGTAGTGGGGAAGATGCTTGAATCGATTATTAAAGATGAAATAGCAGCGTATTTTGAAAGCAGTGATAGGATCGGTCAAAGTCAGCATGGATTTATGAAGGGGAAATCATGCTCGACAAATCTTCTGGAATTTTTTGAGGATATAACAAGTAGAATGGATAAGGGAGAGCCAGTGGATGTGGTGTATTTGGACTTTCAAGGTCCCACACAAGTGATTAGTGTGCAAAATTAGAGCACATAGTATTAGGAGTAGGATATTGACATGGATAGAGAACTGGTTGGCAGACAGGAAGCAAAGAGTAGGAATTAATGGGTCCTTTTTAAAATGGCAGGCAGTGACTAGTAGGGTGCCACAAGGCTCGGTGCTGGGACCACAGTTATTTACAATATATAGTGACGATTTAGACGAGGGAATTAAATGTAACATATCCAAGTTTGCGGATGAAACAAAGCTGGGTGGCAGTGTGAGCTGCGAGGAGGATGCTATGAGGCTGCAGGGTGACTTGGATAGGTTGGATGAGTGGGCAGATGCATGGCAGATGCACTATAATGTGGATAAATGTGAGGTTATCCACTTTGGTGGCAAGAACAGGAAGGCAGATTATTATCTGAATGGTGTCAGATTAGGAAAAGGGGAGGTGCAACGGAACCTGGGTTTGCTTGCACATCAGTCACTGAAAGTAAGCATGCAGGTACAGCTGGCAGTAAAGAAAGCTAATGGCATGTTGCCTTCATCGTGAGAGGATTTGAGTTTAGGAGCAAGGAGGTCCTACTGCAGTTGCAATTTTGGTCTCCTAATTTGAGGAAGGACATTATAGCTATTGAGGGAGTGCAGCGTAGGTTTACCAGGTTAATTCCCGGGATGGCGGGACTGACATATGATGAAAGAATAGGTCGACGGCTTGTATTCACTGGAATTTAGAAGGATGAGAGGGAATCTTACAGAAACATATAAAAGTCTCATAGGATTGGACAGGCTAGATGCAGGAAAAATGTTCCCCATGTTGGGGAAGTCCAGAACCAGGAGTCACAGTATACAAATAAGGGATTGGCCATTTAGGACTGAGATGAGGAAAAAACTCACCCAGAGAGTTGTGAATCTGTGTAATTCCCTGCCACAGAAAGCAGTGGAGGCCAATTCACTGGATGTTTTCAAGAGAGTGTTAGATTTATCTCCAAGGGCTAACTGAATCAAGGGATATGGGGTGAAAGCAGGAGCATGGTACTGATTTTAGATGATCAGCCATGATCATATTGAATGGCGGTACTGGCTCGAAGGGCTGAATGGCCTACTCCTGCACCTATTTTTCTATGTTATCGTTCCCCAGCCCCTCACGGCCCGGTTTTACCTTCTCCCCAAAATCCATAAACAGAACTGCCCCGGCAGACCCATTGTTTCTGCCTGATTCTGTCCCACAGAAATCATGTCCACGTACCTCGACTCAATCCTATCCCCCCCTGGTCCAATCCCTCCCGACCTATGTCCAAGACACCGCACATGCCCTTTGTCTCTTCAATGACCTGTTTTCCAGCCCCCCACTCCATCTTTACCATGGATGTTCAGTCACTCTACACCTCCATCCCCCACCAGGAAGGCCTTAAAGTCCTCCATTTCTTCCTTGACTACAGAAACAGCCAATTTCCCTCTACAAACATATATGACGCCCTCACATGTGTTTCCTTGGCATCCCGCAGCTCCACTCTTGCTCCCCTTTTCCCCAGTTGCAACAGGAAGAGTCCCTCCCAATCCTCACCATTTACCCCATCAGTTGTCGCATACAGCACATAATCCTCCGACATTTTCTCCACCCCCAACGGGATCCCACCAGTAGTCACATCTTTCTATCTCCACCCCTTTCCGCTTCCCACAGAGACCATTCCCTCTGCAACTCCCTGGTTCACTCATCCCTTCCCACCCAAACCACGCCCTCCCGAGTCAACTGCAGGAGATGCAACACCTGTCCTTATACCTCCTCTCTCAACTCGATCCAGGGATGCCGAGTCCTTTCAGGTCAGGCAGAGGTTCACTTGCACCTCCTCCAACATGTACTGTATCCGCTGTTCTAGGTGTGGACTGCTATATATCAGCAGGACCAAGAGCAGAATGGGCGATCATTTCACTGAACGCCTTTGCTCAGTCCGCCTTGGCCTACGTGATCTCCCGGTTGCCAAACACTTTAATTCCCCCTCCCATTCCCACATTGACTTTATTTATGTCTTGGGCCTTCTCCACTGTCAGAGTGAGGCCAAATGCAAATTGAAGGAACAGCGTCTCATATTTTGCTTGAGCAATTTACAACACAGCGGTATGAATATTGATTTTCAAAATTTCAAGTGACCCTTGCATTCCCTCTCTCTCCGTCCCTTCCCCACCCCAGATATCCTACTATTTTCACTGTCGTCCTGCTTAGTTTCACTGTTTATCCCCTCTTTATCACCTTTTCCACGGCCAACAATGGACCATCGATTTGTTCTTTTCATGCCTTTCATTCATTTTTCTTTGTACCTTTTCATATCTGTAGTTTCCCTCTCATCGGACTCTCAGTCTGAAGAAGGGTCTCGAATCGAAACATCATGTGCTTCTTTTCTCCAGTGATGCTACCTGGCCTACTCCAGCATTTTGTGTCTATCAACTTTATTCAAAACATTTCTATTCCATTGGGGAAATGAGCAGAAGTGGTTGTTTCTCCTACAAACTCTGCTCATTGCAGGTATAGGTAGGTTTTCTTCTATTCTGCTACAGCTTATCTCATATTTTGAATGCTGGGAATGATTTATCACTGTAGTGGATAGGTTTGTTTGCTTGAAAATTTTGTTAAATTTACCACATGTTATTTTGTTTCTGCCACAGATTTATTTTCAATTTGTCTAACTTGAGGGATTTATTCTCATATTTAAGCACATCGATCTTAATTTATTACCCAAATATGATGCATTATAACATTATGTACCAAGTTACCTTACTCTCCTCAAATTAGTCAAGTAATGATCACTGTATCTTCCATCAACATTAGAATCGGCAAGATAACTTATTTATGGTACAATAAATAAAGAGATCCTGTACACATATTACGCTCTATTAGGTGATACTATACAATTACCTCAATATGTGGAGTGTCTCCCAACTGTAGATTATTGAACATTGCTGCATAATCCCCATTCAAGATCATTAACTCTTCATGAGAACCTCTCTCGGTTATACAGCCATCTTTCATTAACAGCACTTCATCACAGTTGACCAAATACTGCTCAAAATAGGCAAACAATCAATCAGTTAATTTTTGCATCTTTAGATTTCACTTCACATTCTTTGAACAACCTTCTTTGCAACAATGTTTTAGAGTGCAAAAGTATAATACCATATAGGTCTGTCAACACAATGCTATCAGAACTATCAGAAACCATCTTTGCAAAATAAAAAAGCAGAAATTTACCAGTTTTGTTAAGTTTACCCTTGAAGTGTAAAACAAACATTTTCTGTTTTCTTGCCTTCCACCTCCATTTGGCCTAAGGTCCCATATTCACTTGACAAGTGCCATCACTATACTGCAATACATATTCTTGAAAACAAACTTTTCTAATTAAAATGCAAACTAAATTTTAATGTTAATTTACCATTTTTGAAGAATGATTAATATAGTAGATAACTTTCCACTGTAAATTTTCACCCACTAAACTAATTTTGGCCATAACAGTGGGATTTGATGGAGAAAAATGGCCTCAACACGCACTTAAAATTAAATGAAAAACTGGCACTTATCAGGAAGAAAACGCCTATTAAAAATATATAACCATCAAAGTTAAAGCAAAAAGGGAAAGAAATGTTACAAAAAACAATAATACATAAACTATGTCAATTATATCAGAATTAACCAAATAAGGAAGAAGCTTGTGAAGGTTTATCTGTTATATTACATTGCTAATCATCAACATTCATCCAAACTGCTCGTATAAACAAGTACAAAATGGGAATTCAGTTGAAAAGACTTACATTTCAAGTCAGCTTCCAGCCATCAAGTTTCTGTCAGAGTGGGCAATCAAGGAAAAACTGCAATGCTTAACAATAGCATGCAGTATGTTTTAAGTCACTACTCTGCAAATTGTATGAAGTTGAACCTGGCATTTAAGAATGTCACTGGTCCAAAAATGAGGTGCTACACAAATTAAGTAAGTCTTATTTTACATATTTCTGAAGGAATTAGCTGTATCAGGAGATAAAGAAAGATGCACTTTATCATTTAACCAAAGGCACAAGTCCAAAGAAGAAACATGTATATTAACAAAGATACTTTTCTAAAAATATAAGCTAATTTTCTAGTTTACGCCAACTAATTGATATTATTTCTTAAATCACTAAGTAACAGAATGCTTCTTGGGTATAATATCCTTCCAATGTTACTTTCTTGATGCAAAAGATCCAAATGATTCGAAACAGAGGGTATTTTGGTGTTCAGCAACATTCATTGTGGATATCAGTTACCTGAAGAAAATCTAGCTCCATTACACTACATCTCGGCTTGCAAAGTTTAACCACATATTTGAAAGTACAACAGTCCATGGTCATTTTATATACTGAAAACAATAATCTAAGGACTTTTTGTCCATTTTCTCCATTCTTTGAAAATATTGAGACAAATTATATAACAATGATCACATTTAAAAAATATCTTTACTGCTGCCAATGTTGTTGGGGAAAACAATTCTGCTAATGAAATAACATTTGGTAGTGTCTCTTGGCATTCTTATATGAAAAATCCCAAACCAAGCTTTTTGGATTAATTGTTAAGAATAAATGGTTATTCTCATCCCTCAGTAGAGATGGTGAATGACTAGTTCAAACTTAAATTACTATTACGTTTCAATTGCCATTCTTTTCATCGTGATGTCCTTCTGTGTCTTCACTGGTTTCTCTTCAATATCAAACATATGCTTTTTATTCAATGAATGTCCCTATTATGCTCAACCTCCCAAAATAAAATGATATTCCTGTGTTTTAAGAGTCTGTCTGTAATTTCTCCTATTGCTTAAGTATCAACTAACCGCTAATGCCTTATGAACAACCTACTTGATCTTTGTTTCAAATTTTTTTTGGTAAACATATACGAAATAGCAAACAGATAAAAGTATTTGTACTCAGTGAAAATCACACTGTTAAAATCTTAATCTTCAATTGATCCAGTAGTAACAATCAGAAAGGGAAATTTTAAGTTCCAAGTGCCTGATTTGAAAATTAAATTTTCAGTAAAGTAAATATTCATACATATCCATGATTCAACGCACCTGAAGTTGGTGGGTGATAAAGAGAACAGTCTTCAAATTCAGTTGCTTTTTAATGACATTATTAAAGATGTGATTTCCAACATGAGCATCTAATGCACTGAGTGGATCATCCAAGATATAGATACTTCTGTCACTGTATAAAGCACGTGCCAAACTTAGCCTCTGGCGTTGTCCTCCACTCAAGTTAGCTCCTCGTTCGCCTACCTGTGTGCCAGCAAATGGAGGAAAGCTATTAGGATTCGTTTTGTTTACATTATGTTTCAATTCTGAGACAGCTGTTTGTGGTGACGCAAGAGATTGCAGATGCTGGAATCTGGAGCAACAAACTATCTGAGAACTTCAAGTTTGGGATGGGGGTGACATCCTCAAAAATTAACTTTTCAAGTCAAATACTTCATATGCTGCCAAACCAAATGTGTTCTGTTTTTAATTTCAGATTACCTGCATCAGCAGATTGTTTGATCTTCAAGTAACTCTGCAGTGAAACACAACACAGTAATAGTAAATTAAAACAGCACTTTTCATACCTGTGTCATATCTCCATTAGGCAATGTTGCAAGATCGGGCCTTAGGCAACACACAGCAAGAACATTATTATATCTGTGTTGAAATAGAGGACAGATTTAACATTGTTAAATAAGTCACAGCTTTAAAAACATTTCAGATCTTCCCAAAAATGGTTAAGTTCCATATTTCACCAATAAATTGGCACAAATATTAACAAATATTACATGTATTAAAAGAGCTAACCGAACAAGCACTTTGTGAATTACTGTATACATAATTCAGTGGAATTAAATACAATATAGGATAAGTTACAATATTTTAATGTTCTCAAATTTTTATGAGAATCGTTTGTCAGCTTACACTAAAGAAACTACTTTGAATGAAAATTGTAATTAGCCACATTCCAATTGGCTTTTGTAGATGATGCGAAAGGTAGTGAAATGCAATCACATGTCCTTTTACAGCTTGAAGCTCATTAATCAGATTTACAGAGCAGATTGAAAGTAGAAAACTGCCAAATTATTGCCAGAAGCAACGAATTACCTGAGCTTGCACACTTCTACTTTTAATTGTGCTCTTTTCAACAGTCGAACTTCTGCTCAATTTTCACTTCCTAACTCTTGAATTTTCCTACTAGCAGGACTAGACTTGTCAGAGTTGCATCAAGATTGATCTGATCAGCTACTTTCTTGCATCAAGTTTAAAGGTAACTTTTTCTAGCCCATTATTCCAATTATTGTTGTTATTTGCTAAGTACCTGGAAATCTCAGCTTTATTTTCATGCCGAGACAAAATAGAAATCCACCTTCTGAAAAAGCAAAATACTGCAGTTGCTCCAAATCCTAAATGAAACAAAAATTGCTGGTAATACTTAGCAGGTGAGGCGACATTTGTGGAGAGTGCCAATCAAAGGTCAATTACTTGAAAGTTTACTATTCTCTCTCGACAGATGTTGCCTGACCAGATAAGTGTTTCCAGCATTTTCTGTTTACTCATTCTGGGCTATCTCCAGGCTGATTTTTGGGGAAACTATTGTCTGCTGGAACTTTGATTTCACTATCTGTCCTTTGCTTATTAGCCCTGCCGCCAGGAAAATTTCACTCTGTGCTATAAGACAGATCTTATTTACTTGCTTATTCACATTCGACTGCATTATGGCCCATTCTACAAAATGCCAGTTGTTCTTCTGAAATTACCCAACTCTCACCATCTCCATTCATCCCTCTTCCGGTGTGTTTTATCCATTTTTGACACTTACAGTGATAGAACTATTCATCAACCTGCACACCCTCACAATGACTCACTGTTCTCTGCTCTCCATGTTTTATGGAAAACATCCAGCACCTAAGTAATCATCTCAGTTTGTTCCTGGAGTCACTGAGGCTCAACAATCTCTAAACCTGTACATTGGCTAAATTAATTCCAACCATGAATTTCATTCCACATTAGGCCTTACTTTCAACTTTGGATTTTCTCTCATTATTTCCATCCTACGTTCCATTTACAAATTGATCCAATTACCTGGATCACTCATCCATTTTCATTCCAATCTACATGCAAACATTGGACTTCCATCTCCATTACTTTTGTTTCATAACCTACTATCACTTCTCTGCTCCTATCTCTTTCACTTGGTCATGGCTTCATTTATTTATTTCTTGTTAGATACCTTGCACAATCCACTCATCCTCATCACACAGATCTGTGCCTGAAAGGCAGCAAAGTAAACTGCTGTTTTTATTGCTCTTCCTAACCATTCCGACATGCAGATTTAATGGGGAGACAATAGTTTCAACTCACTCCAGCAAGTGCATATTATGGGCTCAACCAGTTAATCATCAAAAGCTATCACCCTATATCCAGATTGGCCACCAGGAATACATTTGAATATCTCCTTAACATCTGGATCTTGCAAATTCCACTTGTACTATCAATGCCTTCAAGGTGATGGTGTGCTCCACATCATTTTACTTCGGAGTCACGTGAGTGACTACGTGAAGAAGACCCCGTCCAGCCGCATATGCGTCATATCGATCAGACGCATAGCGTTCATGACCGTGTGTGGAGGAGCAGGAGCTCCTCCGACCGGTGAGTAAAGCAAAAGTAAAGCAAAAGTCGGAAGGTAAGTGGGTTACTTCCGCTTACAGGAGCGTTTCCTTCCCGTGCAGACTTGTTGGTGGAGCTCCACACAAGTTTATTATGGAGAAAGGGGAAGGAGAGGCGGCCAGGGACGCACCGTAGTAAAACCCCAGATCCTAAGGGTAGCGGGCGTCAGTCAGTGGAGTCAGTGGCAGCGAAGCCATTAACTCCCGTTGCGGTCGAGTGTGCCGTTAAACCGCCGGCGGCGGGGCGCAAGGCTGGACAAAAGTCGGCCCGACCTGTAGACTCGGATGAGTCAGACCCGGAGGTATACCCTCCTCAGGCAGGAAAGAATATTGCACTGCAAGGGTCAAAACTTTAGAACTCCTGATGGGGCAGATGATTTATAAAGAACCCCCACAGGAGGATTTAAGTCGGTGTTGGCCAATGGAGGATATAGCACAGGGGGTGTCTTGGATGGGACAGGCACAAGGGTGGCCTACAGGAGAGCCATCAGAAATGCCTGTGCAGAAACATTACAGTGGTTGGCCTACAGGAGAGCCAGTGCCCAAAAATGCCAGAAAAAAGGCAATATATGTGTTGGCCTATTGGAGAGCCAGTACTAGAAATGCCTGAACAAAAGGCAGCACAAACGTGCAATGACAAATGTGCCAGCACCGACAATATAAAGAGAAAAAATAATTAAGCGTTGGCCTAGAATTGAGCCAGCGCCAGCAGCACCTGAAACAGGGCTGCCTATCCGTGGGCCTACAAGAGAGCCCGCGCAGGGGAAATCTGGCAGAGACTTACCTGAAACAGGGTAGCCAGAAATTACCCAACATAAAGATGAATATCTAGATTCGATGATGATTTATATGAGGACCAGAGCCCATTATCAGAGCTAAAATGTTCCAAGGCTGGCACAAATGTTTGCTGTTCCCAGAGTAACAGGGGAACCTTTGAGAGAGGAAATAGCTATAAATTATCTACCCTCCCATCAGCCCCAGGAATTAACTATGGATGAGACTATCAAAAAGTATGAGTCCCCGGAAAAATTGTGAATTGCTAGCAGTTCCAGCAGTGAATAACTGGATATGGGTTATTTGAGCAGTGGTTTACGCTCACAAGAATTGAAATTACAACGAGTGCTGAAATTGCTGGTGTCAGGCATTACGGCGTTTGCCAGTGGTATTGGATGAAGATTTTATATCGGATTCACAACAAAATGCCTTAGCACTCATGTGTAGTGCGCACTTTGAAATAAATTCTATTCGTAAAAATACAATAAGACCAAATATTCATCGTAAGTATGCAGGCTCTGCAAACCATCCAATATACAAATGCCTAAAATCTGCTTTTTGGAGAAAATCTAGCATAGAAGCTAAAGGATCACCTATGCTGAGCAGAGCGGTGAGAAGGCAGTATCCCTACAGGCGAAATGCTGGTGCTGGAGAAGGAACAAGCCTATCATTCTCGTATACACGTTGACGTGCTGCACCGAGGATATGTGGAGGTTACAATGTGCCTACTAGAAGGGGACAACAATTGCCGGTGGCAAACCCCGAGGTAGGGGGGCTTGGTCTGGTAAGAAACACAACAAATGTTTCATACTCACAAATAAGGGGAAGGTTACGATTCTTCCTAAAAGAATGGCAATCAATAACAAATTATACATTTATTCTATGTAGCATTGTAGGATTCAAAATTGAGTTCTCTCCACGTTTGGATCCTCCAATTCAGCATAATTCAAACTGGTCACGGATTTTCTCAAAGGAAGAGAATAAGTTGATCAAGGGAGAATTGAAAATTTTATGCGGAAAAGGGGTAATAGAAAAGTCAGTAGAACAACACCATCAGTTTGTGTCAAATATTTTCCTAGAACAAAAAAGGATGGTGGATGTAGAATCCTTTCGGATCTGACAAATCGTAACCTTTATGTACAATAGAAACATTCCAAAATGGAAACATGTACTAAATGCCATTCAGCTGGTCACAAAGAATTGCTACATGGCAAGCACAGATCTGCAAAATGCATATTATTCTGTGGCAATGCATGGTAATGATCAAAGATATTTGAAATTTAGATGGATGAGTCAGTTATGGCAATTTAAAGCATTGCCCAATGGCCTGACTTCAGCACCAAGATTATTCACTAAATTACTCAAACCAATTTTAGCTCTGCTAAGAGCTGAGGGCCATGTATTAATGGTTTATTTAGATGATATTCTGATTGTGCGGGACACTTTGGCTACTGCAAAATTGTCAGTATCTAGAGTCAAATACATTTTGAAAAAATGGGTTTCATTATTCACCTACAAAAATCAAAATTGTTACCAAGCAAGAATAATTGATTAGCTAGGGTTCACAATTAACTCTGTACACATGGTAATCACCTTGCCAAAAGAGAAGGCTGCAGTTAATTGAAGATTGCACTAAACTCATAAACGAGGACAAGCCTTCAATTAGAGAAGTGGCAAGCTTGCTGGGCAAATTAATTGCTGGGTTTCCAGCTGTCAGGTTTGGACCATTGCATTATCAATGTTTACAGAGGGCTAAGGTACAAGCATTAAAAATGAATACAGGGCATTTTGACAGGCCCATGAAATTAACAATTGGATCCATTACAGAAATAAAATGGTGGATTAACAATGTCTCTAATGCTTCCAGAAAAGTTCTGGTAGAAACACCTTCCGTCATTCTACAGACGGGCGCAACTAACATGATTTCCAGCTGTGGAGGTAGGTGGAATGTCGATGAAGTACCTTTGCTTGAAAATTAAGGAATAAATTACCTAGAGCTGTTAGGAGCATTTCATGGCCTTAAAGCTTATTGCACTAATATGGGAAATGTGCATGTTCAGGTACAGGTTGACAATACTACAGCTGTAGCATACATAAATCACATGGGTGGTATCAAATCAGAATCATGTGATAGATTGGCAAATTAAATTTGGACCTGGTGTATTGTCAGGAAAATCTGGCTGTCAGCAATATATTTACCAGGAAAATTTAACACAATTGCAGACAAAAGATCACGTAAATTTAATGATAATACAGAATGGATGTTACATCAGGAAATATTTAAGCAAATTGTAACACGATTTGGAATGTCAAAGATTGATTTGTTTGCATCAAGACTAAACCACCAATTGCCTAAGTATGTGTCATGGGAACCTGATCGTGGTGCAGTAGCGGTAGATGCTTTCTCGCTACATTGGGGTGATATGTTTCTGTATGCATTTCCTCCATTTTGTTTAAATCAATAGATGCATACAGAAAATTAAACAGGACTCAGTCTCGGGGATTTTGGTGGTACCAGATTGGCCTACACAGCTATGGTATCCACTGGTGTTAAACATAATCAAAGAACCCCTTATGGTTATTCCAAAGCAGGTGAAACTGCTTGTAAACCCTGTAACTAATGAACCACATCCTTTACATGATCGTATTGGTTTGTTGATTTGCAGATTCTGAAAAGGCCATATCTTGGAAGAGGATTATCAGACCGTACGGTGGATGTTATATCAGCAGCCTGGAGGAATAGTACCCAGAAGCAGTACATTTCTTATATAAAGAAATAGGACAAAGGACAAAGACAAAGGACATTTATTGTCACATACACCAAATGGTGTAGTGAAATTTGTCTTGCCATGCAGCACAAACTAGACACAACATTAAAGAAAGAAATGTAACATAAAACATAAAAACATCCCCCACAATGGTTCCCACTGTGGGGGAAGGCACAAAGTCCAGTCCCCACTCCATGTCCACCCATAGTCGGGCCTATTGAGGCCTCCACAGTCGCCTTCATGGAGGCCCGATGTTCCAGGCCGTTCTCACCGGGTGATGGTGCTCCGGCGTCGGGAGAATCCTCTCAGCGGCTTGGGACACCTGGAACGGCCGCCTCCTTACTGTAGACCATGGCTTCCGAAGCCAACAGGCCGCGCTGAGTGGAGCTCCAACACTGGCGATCTCGGCGAGAAATCCCAGGCTCCCGTTGTTAAAGTTCAGCGCCGCCGCCCGCGGCTGGCCGCTCCACAGACCTGCAGCTCCGCTATGTTTCACCGGCGTCCCAGCATACCGGAGTTCCAGCGCAGCGACCCGGGCAAGGCATCGCCCGCTCCGCGATAGCGCTCCAGCACTGTGCCGCCACCGAAGCCGAGGTCCTCGGTGGTCCCCTCAGGAAACGCCGCTCCAGGCCCGCTGGTAGGCCGCGAGGACGGGTCGAAGGTGCAGCCCGGAGAAAAGCTGCCTCTCCGACCAGGTAGGGACCCTAGAAAGTAGTTTCCTCCTTCCGCCCCCCCCCCTCCACCAACATAAAAAAGAATAGAACTCCTAAAAAACAAAACAACTAACTAACTAAAAATAAGAAAAAATATGAAACGGACAGCTGCAGGCTGGGCAGCCATACCACACAGGACGGCGCCCCCCTAGGAGGTGTTTTGTTCAGGAAAGAATATTGCATATAACACAGCAGAAATTTCAGATGTATTAGAGTTTCTTTCAACTCTTTACTACGAATTAAAAATTAAGTTATAGTGCAAACAATACTGCACGAAGTGCATTCTCTGCATATTAAGCAGTGAATCAGAACAAAATCCAATAGGATCACATCCTTGGGTCTGTAGGTCTATGAACGGAATTTTCAAATCCAATCCTCCTAGACCTAGGTATACAGAAATCTGGAATGTAAAAGATGTACTGATGCTGCTGAGGGATTGGAATCCTATTGAAACTCTGTCATTAGCCGAAATCACCATGAAATTGGTTATGCTGACGGCATTAGTTTCAGCTCAGAGAGTTCAAACATTACAGAAATTAAATTGACAGAATAAAAGTAGGGGCAGATGCCGTTACATTCTATGTCTATGATTTACTGAAGCAAAGTAGACCTGGGTTCACGGGATGTAAGTTGGAGTTTTCAGCATATCCTACGGATCCATGGCTATGTGCAGTAACATATGTAAGATGTTACATGGAAACAAACAGAATCTTAAGAGGCACAGAATTAGCATTTTTTATTAGTCATAAAAGGCCTCATAAGAAAGTGTCAACACAGACAATTTCAAGACGGTTGAAACAGGTGTTGATTTATTCAGGTATTGATACTGAAAAATTAAAATCTCATTCCACCAGGGCGGCATCAACATCGGCCAGGGATTCAGACGTTCCAATAGACCTTATCCTCGCGGCCGCAGGATGGGCAAGTGAACAGATGTTACACAAGTCTTACCATAAGGAGATTAAAGATCCCGGGGTGGTTGGTGATGCCGTGCTGGGTTCAATATTAAATCCCCCATTATGATAAATGGGTTAATTTGTTAAAATAAATAAAACCATTAACTGATTACATTTAATGTTGTGGTTATGCATTGTTGATTGTGCTTACTCAATAGAGTCAATCGATGCAGTGAACACCTGGATTTTAATCCACGGTGTGAAATCACAGAGCTTTGAAATCTTCACGTAGTCACTCACGTGACTCCGAAGTAAAATAGTAAGATTAAACGAGAACTTACCAGTTTGAAGTTTGATCTTTATTTTATGAGGAGTAACGTTGAGGGATTACGTGCCCTCCGCTCCCACCCTCATAAAAGGATTGAGCTGGTAGTTCTAAGTCTTTATGCATCTTACTATCATACTTCAGTAATTATCGTCTGTGATTTTCACTCCGCTGCTTTGAAGATTGACGCGTGTGCGGCTGGACGGGGTCTTCTTCACGTAATCCCTCAACGTTACTCCTCATAAAATAAAGATCAAACTTCAAACTGGTAAGTTCTCGTTTAATCTTACTATTAAATCTCACCTCCATTACACCCAATGCTCCGATGACACCTCAATTTTTCTGTGAAAACCACTGCTTTCCATCAATACCCAAATCCTCAGTAGCTATTTCTCTGTGTGAAAGCTAGGATCTTTCACATTAAAAGCCACGTGGAGTAGCTCAGCTGGTCAGGCAGTATATCTGGAGAACATGATAGCTGACACTATGAGTTGGGACCCTTTTTCAGACTGATTGTGAGGGGGTGGGGGAAGCTGGAAGAGATGTCCTTTCATCTCTAGCCGTTGTCCAACCATCTGCTTATCAAAACACCCTCTCACCTGTGTTCACCTATTAACTTCCATACTTTGTCCTGCTCCTCCTCTCTTCCAGCTTTCCTCCCCTTCCCCCCATCTCCAGGGATGCAGGCCTGACCTGCTGAACTACTCCATCAATTTGTGTCCTTTTGTAAACTGGCATCTGCAATTCCTTGTTTCTGCTATTTCACATTGTTGGATTCTGCACCAAGTAAGTTGCACATTCTTAGACTATGTGACTACTGACAGAGCGCAATTATAGTGCAGCTTTAAATTTGCAAAGAGACCTCATGGCACAAGAGCATAATAAGATAAAATATCCAGAGAGGGTGCAGAGCGAGGAACAGGGAGGGACTGTTCAAGGCAGAAGAAGGTAGTGGAGTGAAGCAGAAGGGAGGAGCAGGAGAACTAAAGAACAAAAGAGAGAGCAAATTAGGGGAAGGGCGTGAAATTAGAGAGAGAGAAAAAGGATACACAGAATTTTTTTTAAAGCAGGATTTATTTCCAGAGTATGCCGACTTGCTGCTCCCACATTGGCCCTCCTTCATCTTGGAGTCTAGTGGTGTGGTCCACTGACTGCAGATGCAGAGGCCCCAACCCCAAGTTACCCTGGCAGCCAATAATACTGGGCAGAATGGCAAGTCTGGTGTTTTTCCCCTGTGAAGCCTGTTGGTTTTAATAGCATTTATGTGTCAATGCTAATCAAATATTAGCATTGACTTTTGCACAGTTGCTACCATAACAACTGATTATATATAGCAATTTCTGCATTTTACCAATTGATACAATACGAAATACTTCAATTTGACTAACAATTTCCTTATTAATTCCAAAACTGTTACCTTTCTTCAATGTATGTGCAGTTAAACAGAATATTCTCTCTAATTGTGACACTCTGAATCCATGCTTGTTGAGCCACGTAGGCAAAATTTCCATCAACTGCAATACTTCCTTCCATCAGGGTCATCTGGATAATCAATGAAAAAGCATATTTTCAATGGTGATGTTAAAGTAAGTGAAGTAGTAAGAAAATACATATCTCATTCTTTTCCACTGGTTTCTTTGCCATTCCTAATGTAGCTATAAAGAACATAAGAAATCCATTTCCAAAATGGTATTGATACTTTTCAAAACCAATCACACCACAATTTTTCATACTTGCTAAAATTTTAAATTGCGGCACTTAGTTTAGGATTATTACTGTCATATGTGCCAAGGTACAGTGAAAAGCTTTGTTTTGCATGCTGCCCAAACAGTTCAGATATACCATACAATCAGTTCAAACTGGGGGAAACGTCGCGGCCCTGTTTCCACCAATCTTTCCACCACTACGCACAAGATGCACAAGAAGCGCAAGATGCCATTGTATGTAGATGCTGAGAAGTGTGTTCAGCTCTGGCTGAACAATTTCTAATCTTGTTATGTGGACTCGATAAGAAGTTCAAACTCAAGTACAATAGATAGAGCAAAGGATAGATAGAGAATATAGTTCTCAGCATTGTAGCGCATCAGTTCCTTGGACATGGTCCATTGCCTTCACTGGGTAGAGGTGAATCAAATAGTACCCTAGCTTATGGAAGATTTATCCAGAAGCCTGATAATGGAGGGGGAAAAAGCTGTTCCCGGGACAGTGGTGTGAACTTTCAAGCTTCTGTACTTTCTGCAGAGGGGGAGCAGGGAAAAGGAGGAATGACCAGGGTGGGACAAGTCTTTGATTACTGTATAGGAAGGAACTGCAGATGCAGGTTTACACCAAAGATAAACACAAAATGATGGAGTAACTCAGCGGGACAGGCAGCATCTCTGGATAGAAAGAATGAGTGACGTTTGGGGTCGAGACGTCGTCAGCCTGAAGAAGGGTCTCAACCCAAAATCTCATCCATTCCTCCTATTCAAAGATGGTGCCTGATCCGCTCTGGCCTTTTGTGTCTATCTTAAGTCTTTGATTACGTTGGCTGCTTTTCCAAGGCAGCGTGAAGAGTAGATGGAGTCAATGGTGGAGAGTCTGGTCCGTGTAATGCACTGGATACATCTACAACTCACTGCACAATTCACCAGCATTAACTAACTCCTATGATTTCTGGGAATGCTAATTGTAGCTCCCAGTTTCTCTGCGCTAGAGATCTATTAACAATTAGACAGGAAATTCAAGCTTTTCTCATCGATCAGGTATTAGTTGTCATTAATTATCTGAACTGCTAGTTAACCCTTGTATTGGCTTCCTTTAATAATTGTGTCATGCTTGTGAGCGTCACTGTGCAGGCAGGATCACTGAATTACTGGATTATACACATCATTGTGATAATATTGGGCATTTTGCGTGCCTGACAAAATGGAGGATTTCTGCTTTTGTAAAACCTGCTTGACATCCTTTGCAAAAGCTGCAAAGACCATGAGGATCATGGCTCCAGAGTGTCTGGGGCCTGGGAAGAGGTTGAATACAGGTTGATGTCCAGATGTCCTTTAATTGATAATATGTATGAGGGTTTTGCAGAGGGAGTTTGGTTTCTGCTGCAAATGCATGTTCAGGATTGGTTGGGAGATGATGGGGTTATAATAATGTTGCTAACTATGTTGCATGGTCTTCGCGCCGTTACTCGTGATTGGTCAAGGAGAGGGGCCTTGCCCAAGTTGTTTACTTTACCTGGTAGAATGTTTCCGTAATGGAACCGTTTCCCACTAAGTGCTTTCTATCGAAACAATGTTATGTGGTATTTTGTGATTGGGTTAGGGAACTGTCAATTAATGTATTTTGTTGTTGTTGTTGATCGGCTTGTAGGGGTTGCCCCTCCCCCCCCCCCCCTGTATTTCGCGGCAAGGGTCCGTGAAGGTATAAAAGAGGGGAGAGCACATGAGAGTGTGCCGATCTTCTGGGGTAGCACTTGGGACTGTGCTGATCTTCTGGAGGTGTTCTATTCGCATGAGGCTGAAGGGCTTGAACGAGTAGAGACAAGGATCGGACCCGCGGTGTTGGATTAGCTATCGTATAGGTAGTGTGTTTGTGTTGGATAATAAAGAGTTGATTACCAGTGCTTGTATTCGATGTTTGACTGAACCAGACTCAGGGGGTAAGATTAGGACCGGAATTACAGTGGCAATGGCTGTAAAGATGAGGATTTTTTTCTACTGCTGTATTACATCAAATGAATGAAAGGTCAAGCAATTATTGAGAACAATCAATCATGTTTAAAGTTACTATTTCTCAGAAATAATTAATGCATACACTATCATTTGGGGGTCCATTGGCTTTTTAAAAAAAATGCTAGGGTGGGCAGAATACTAGTCATAAAACTATGTGGACCATTATGCCTGGATCAGCTCTTTGAAAGAAATGCCTGGTTAGGCTTTCCCAAAAGCATTTCAAATGTCTCCTTTCCAAGTTCTTTTTTTTAAAGAATAATTCTTTTTTTTTTAAATTACAACAATTTTCTTTCAACACTCAATCTTGTAATTCTATTTTATTGGCCAAATCAATTAGTTATCTATTTAGCTTTGCTTATTGTCCATGACTTTTAAAACAACTACCTTCAAATGTTTTCTGCATCAAAAGCAATTTTGGACAGTCCATCAAAATGTATGTCAAATATACCCCCCTCCCCACTTTTCTTCCCACCCTTACTCCCCTCCCCTTAACCCTGGCTGACCTTCCCACTCCTCCTACTTTCTCCAGCTACACAATTCACAACGTTTCTATCCCCGAGCTTCACTATTCATGCCTGTTTTGTCACCTCTGGCCTGTGACCTACAATCTGCCTATCAAAGAAAAACTCTTGCCCATGTTCACATATTAAAAGCCATGCTCTGTCCTGCTCCTCTCTTCCAGCTTTCTTTATCTGCGCCCCCCCCCCCCTCCCCACTCCCTCCACCCCAAATCAGTTTGAAGAAGGGTCCTGACCCTTTAATGTTATCCATCCATGTTCTCCAGAGAAGCTGGCTGACCCACTGAGTTACTCCAGCACTTTGTTTTTCTTTAACATGTATATCAATATCTTTTCTTGAATACAGCTACAAGAACTGCATCATATTTCAGTTTTTTCAGAAATGTTTTTGACATGTCAATTCCAGAATTTTCAAAGCCGTCTCACACTACCTAGATACTTTCAAAGGGTTAATCTACAATCATATCATCCTTACTCGGTGCCACCCCCAATTTGTCTTGGCTTATATCCATTGATAATACTTTCACATTATGTATGTTTGTATTTATTATCTGATGGTACATGCAATACACAAGATTTATCAGTTTGTATTGTTTAAGCCAAGTACATTCATTTTCTTTCTCATTGCCATCTGACTGTCCTGGTCCTCTGCATCATCACTAATCCATTACCCATGTAACCCCATCACCACCACCCACCAAGGGAAGTAGATCCTTTCTAGTTACTCTAACTAGGCCCCTTATAATTTTATACAATTGAAATAAAATTGATCACTCTTTACTCTCCCTACATCAATGACTGCACCTCCACTGACTCCTCTGTCAAGCTTCAAGTTTGCGGACGACACAACTGATCCAGGATGGGGAGGAATCTGCCTACAGACAGGAAGTGACACAGCTGGCATCCTGGTGCCTTTGTAACAACGTGGAGCTCAATGCTCTTAAGACAGTGGAATTGAAAGTAGACTTTAGGAGAGCTCCCCCTCCTCTCCTCCCACTCACCAGTCACATCTGTGGTGTCTTTTAAGTTCCTTGGAACCATCATCTCCAAGGCTCAGCACTTCAACTCCCCCTCCCATTCCGACCTTTCTGTCCTGGGCCTCCTCCATGGCCAGAGTGAGTCCCACTGTAAATTGGAGGAGCAGCACCTCATATTTCGCTTGGGTAGTTTACACCCCAGCGGTATGAACATTGACGTCTCAAATTTCAGGTAGTCCTTGCTTCCTCCATCCTTCCCAGCTCTCCCACAGCCCACTGTCTCTGCCTCTTCCTTTCTTCTTCCCCCCCCACCCCCACATCAGTCTGAAGAAGGGTCTCGACCCAAAATGTCACCTATTCCTTCGCTCCATAGATGCTGCCTCACCCGCTGAGTTTCTCCATCATTTTTGTCTATGTTCAAGGACCTTAAATGGGGAGCCACCATCGACCAGTCAAAAAAGCACAATAGGGGATGTACAACCTGCGGCAGCTGAGGAAACACAATCTGTCACAGGCAATGATGATCCAATTCTATACTGCCATTGTAGAGTCTGTCCTCACCTTCTCCATCATAGTTTGGTTTGGCTCAGCCACCAGGCACGATACCAGAGGGTGCAGCGAATCGTTCGATCAGCTGAGCAAGTTGTTGGCTGCAACCTTGACAAACTGTGCATTTCAAGTGCCAGGAAGCGAGCGGATAAGATCATCTCTGACCCCTCACCCTGGCCACAAACTCTTTGAATCACTTCGCTCTGGAAGACGATTCCGAACTGTCAAAGCTGCCACAGCCAGACCTAAAACGCTTTTTTCCCCACGAGCAGTAGCTGTACTCATCAACCAAAAGTCTGTAGCCTCCTTTTGCTCTGGTATTTTATTTCATTCACATGTTTAAACTATAATGTTTTATTCTTAATGTTTCATGTTTTAGTCTTAATTGTTTACTGTATGTCGTGTTGTTACTAGCAAGCGGAGCACCAAGGCAAATTCCTTGTATGTGTACATACTTGACCAACTTATTCATT
Organism: Malacoraja senta; assembly: GCA_038087875.1. Classification (NCBI taxonomy): domain Eukaryota; kingdom Metazoa; phylum Chordata; class Chondrichthyes; order Rajiformes; family Rajidae; genus Malacoraja; species Malacoraja senta. The sequence continues at coordinate 5,399,425 of CM075984.1, read as the reverse complement.
TGTTCATTCAGGTCTTCTCTCACTCTCCTCCGTTCATAAAAAACAACAGCTAAGTACAATTTTAAAGTAATCAGCAAACTGATTTCTGTGTTCTACCATAGATAAATATGGTCTATCCAAAAACAAAAAACCTCAGCTGTATCCACCTATCACTTGCCCCTCCTCTCTTCCCTCTCTCCCCACCACAATCAGTCTGAAGAAGGATCCCGACCCAAAACGGCACCTATCCATGTTCTCCAGAGGTGCTGCCTGACCCACTGAGTTACTCCAGCATGTTGTTTCTAAATATGGTCTGCAATGTTTTTTAAACTCCAGCTACTCTCAGATTGAATAGTTTAGTTTGGACTCTTATCCAGTATTTGAGCTAACTTTTGAAAGGATTACCATAGGCTTAAGAATGACTTAGATAACTTCAAAGTCTGCTGAATTTTCCATGTTGCCTTTGTACTTTAGATGTTTAATTAGATCCCTTTAATTGCCTGAACCATGGTGAATGATAGTAAACCAATAACAGTGCAAATGAAGTGGAGTGGGATCTAAGTGGTGATTAAACACTCCTGTAATATTCAGACACCCTGTGGTCTTAGAGAGAAGGGAGCGAATGGGAGCTGAGGGGGAGAGAAAGTTGTGACTTGATAGAAATCAGAAACCAGCACAGTTGACTGTGGCTGTTCAATTGCTAAACTCACCATTGACCCAGTAGTGGAGCAGCAACATGAAAACATGGATTTAGATGCATTTTACACCCAGTCCTCAGAGTACTGAGAACATGTGGATAAACAGCAACTCAATTCATTTGACTCCAAGGAAAAAGGCGTTTTTTATGTTATTATTCAAATCAATTTGACTAGTTTCTAAATTAGTCTGACTTTCAGAGAAATTTAATAATGTATGAGGCCTTTGTCAGCCAGCAAATTATCAAAGATTAGCACCATTCACAGCCCTTTCCACTTCACCAGATGCCTATTGGATGCAGGGAGAGTGGGGACGGGGTGGAGGTCAACTCATCCAGCCCCAAGTATCTGCAGAAAATTCACACAAGCAGGTGAGTGACAACCAAGGGCAACAATTAGGGCAGCACGGTGGCACAGCGGTAGAGTTGCTGCCTTACAGCGCTTGCAGCACCGGAGCCCCGGGTTCAATCCCGACTACTGGTGTTGTCTGTATGGAGTTTGTACGTTAATCCCGCGACCACATGGATTTTCTCCCAGATCTTCGTAGGTAAATTGTTTGTACGTAAATTGGCTTGGTATAAGTGTAAATAGTCCCTAGTGTGTGTAGGTTAGTGTTAATGTACGGGGATCGTTGGTCGGTGCGGACACGGTTGGCTGCAGAATCTGTTTCCGCACTGTATCTCTAAACTAAACTAAAGTCTGGGCAACAGGCTGGGTCCAAAATGATGTGGCTCAATACTTACATATCTATGCTTCTAACGCAACCCACCCAAGTCGCACCAGCATCTCGCTCACACCTAGCAAACAGCTAACAATGGCCTGTTTCCTTTATCATTGTTACTTTTTGCATATCTTTTATTCATTTCTTCTATATCTCTCTTCGTCTATATCTCTTGTTTCCCTTTCAACTGATTCTAGTCCAAAGAAGGTCTCAACCCAAAACGTCACTCATTCCTTCCCTCCAGAGATGCTGCCCAAAGATCCTATAGCAGAGCAAGATAGACCACTCCTTCTAAATGCAATGGGCTGACGTGTAGTACGCAACGGAGCGGAACGGGCCTTTTTTACATCCATTTCAGTAACCCGACCCGACTCGCAGTGTAATCAACGTTGCGGGGAAACAGTTTGTGTTAATAAATTATAATTCTGAAAATGAGGAGAAGATTTTTATCAAATAACTTTTATTTTTACAAGGATGTTTCCGTAACCGGCTTCCGTCTCCGCACTAGTATCTTTGCTCCGCTATGGGATCTTTGGTGTGGAGACGGAAGCCGGTTACGGAAATGGGGCAGAAAATTACCCATGAATCTGCCCATGACCGTACTACGTCTTTTTCATCGAGTGATCTATCTTGCTTCCTATAGGATCTTTGATGCTGCCTGTCCCGCTGAGTTACTCCAGCATTTTGTGTCTATTTCCGATCTGTAATTATCAGACTCATTTAAATCGACATGAAGCATTAGAAGAGCAATTATGAAAATTAAATTATATATTTCACTTTCAATGATCCAAGATTAAAATGTTTACTCCCATGCTAAAATGTTTATGAAAATTAAATTGTATATTTCACTTTCAGTTATTCAGAATTAAAATGATAATGAAAATCAAGTTTTACAAACGTGATTTTGCATTGTAAGACAACGTCAAGGAAATAAATGAAGTGATCAAATAAATAACCTTTAAGAGTGTTATAATTCTACTGATTGCAATGCAAACATTTTATTGATTATAAAAACTTGAAAATACACTACCTGGCCTAAAACAGCAGAAATCAGGGACGTTTTGCCAGATCCCACACTGCCACAGATTCCAACAAGCTTCCCCTGTCAAAAATTTAAAGTTTAAACAAATTACAAATAAGACACTAATTTATCGTATTGGTTGTTCAAACTATAAGCTTTACAAGTTGATATATTTGATAAAACTTTAACTATCAATAGATCAAGTGGGACCCGTTGGGTCCTGTCCCCAATGCGGGGAGGGGGGCAGAGAGGGAGGGGGGCGGGAGAGGGGCGGCGGAGAGGGAGGGGGGCGGAGAGGGAGGGGGGCGGAGAGGGAGGGGGGCGGAGAGGGAGGGGGGCGGAGAGGGAGGGGGGCGGAGAGGGAGGGGGCGGAGAGGGATGGGGTTAGAGACCCCACCCCATCTCCCTCCTTCTCATTTCCCTCATCTTCCTCCCCTCAATCCCATTCCCTGCCCCGGCACCTACCCAGGTCGTAGAGCAGCTCCAGGGCCTGGAACTCGGCCTGGTTCTCGTACTCGGGCCGGCCCTGGCTGTAGATTGTAGCCGTCAGCTCGTCCGCCGCTTAGGCTGCAGTCCAGGCCCCGACTTCATCTCCGGACTGGTCCCTGACCCAGGCTGGTCCTTGGTTCCACCAATGGCTTCTTTCTCGGCTCCGGTCACAGCCCCATCTCAAGCCCCGGGCTCGGCCCTCACTCCAGCACCAGGCCCAGACCCGAGCGAGACCTCAGGCCCGGGCGGGAGTGGACTCGAGGACTGCAACTGGGCCATGCCCAGGGGCGGTGGATTCCAGAACATTCAAGCGTGGCCCCCCCCCCCCCCCCCCCCGGCGAAGAGCCGGAGTGTCCCGTCCTGCCATGCGAGTGCATTGTGACGTCATTCGGATTTGTTTTTGGGATGTTTTAAAAACTTTAAATAATTAAAAACTTCGGAAATATAGGTGGGAATGCGACGAGATTATGTTTATCGTCTCGACGGGAGAAATGTGAGTAGAATGTGTGAAAATGGGAAGGCTGTGGCCTAGCGTTTGGAAGAAAATAGGAATGAACCAGATATTGACACACACACACACACACACGACAAAAGTTTTAGTATTATAGAGATAGTTTACAACTTTGGCTATTTAACATATATAGACACCTATCATTTCTTGTGACAATTGTATTTTTCTTACCTTTTCAATGCTAAGATTGATCTTGTGCAGTGCCCTCTGTAGTCTTGGATTGCTCAAAGAAATGTCCTTCTTATCTGGGCTGGGCTGTTCGTCATTGTTTGTTAGAAGACATCCATTCTGCTCAGTTAAAGGACCATTTTGTTCATTCTGTTGAATTTTCTTTGTTTCTTTTTTCCCTTTGAATTCACGTTTGTCCTTTTTCAGTTTGGGCGTCATCTTAGGTGAGGACTGAACACTGGAGTTTGGGGAGTCCCAAGCCAGAGTAGCATTCTGCAGTTCTATGGCAATTTGGGAACGTTCTGGCTTTTTTCTTATGATGTGAAATTCTTCCATTAGAAATAAACTCTAAACAGGTTGAGGAGGTGTAAAGTTATGACACCTAGGCAATGCACATTAAGCCAATGGCACAGGCAGCAATACACAGCAGCAGGTTAAAGGAAGTGATGCTGAAAACCAAATGTAGCTCATTAGGAGCAACTAACTCCAGGTACCATCACACCCTAGCAAGACTCAAACAGATGGAACATAATTAAAAAGGTGTGCTTATCTACTTTTTCCATTTGAACAGAACATTAATACATTTAACTGCACTTAATGTTTTGATATGTGTCTGCTTACGATATAGGTAAAACTAGCACATATTAGACGGAGAAAGATGTGTTGGGATCAAAAGCAAGAATTATTTATTTCCAAGTTAAAGGTCACTGACTGATTTACATAATTATACGCGGTAGTCTGAGCATGTGCGAGAATGAGTACAGCTCATATGCATAGATTACATGGATATTATCATACTTAATAAATTAACCACACTGTCCTAGTGGATACAAATACCTATTTTAGGTCAATCCTCCTTTTGTTGTATCACACTTACTACATGGGGTATTTTCAAAAAAGATCTGACAGCTCAAAACCAGGCATCCACAAAATGTTGTTGACTCTCAATAGTAACAGAAATGTACAACGTATAACATTATTGTCCAGCACAATCCTCACTTTACCATGTGTAGGAAGGAACTGCAGATGCTGGTTAAACCGAAGATAAGACACAAAAGGCTGGAGTAACTCAGCAGGACAGGCAGCATCTCTAGAGAGAAGGAATGGGTGACGTTTTGGGTCGAGACTCTTCTTCAGACCATTTACCTCAGTTTACCATTATCGTTAATCTCTTGTATCAACCCTGGTTCAATGGGTAGTGCAGGAGGGCATGATGAGAGTTAAATCGGGCAGACCCAAAGACAACGAGGTTTCAGCCTCATGCAGCTGTAATACAGGATTATGAGCATGCTAAACCATAAAATCATCAAGCAGTAGACAGAGCTAAGTGATCCCACAATCATCAAATCAGATTGACATTTTGCAATCCCACTACACCTAGCCATCAATTGTGGTGGACAATTGAACAGTTAACAAAAAGAGGCAGCTCCAAGAACATCCCCACCCTCAACAATGGTAAAGGCCAGCATGCAAGTGTGATAGAAACCACATTCAGCCAGTAGTGCCAAATAAATTATCCATCTTAACCAGTTCCTGGAAATACCATCATGGAGGCCAATCTTTAACCAATTCCATTTACTCTACATCATATTTTTTAAAAAGGCGAAGAACATTAGATACTGAAAGGGGTATGGGTCTAGATAACATCTCAGCCATAATACTGCAGATGCTAGCTCCACAATTAGCTCTCTGTGCTAAACTGCTTGAGTACATTTACAACACTGGCATCTACTGGTCATTATGGAAAATTGCCCTGTTCACAAAAAGAGGATAATTCCAAACCAAGTAATTACTGTCAATCCACTCTTGTCGACAAAAGTGATTTCAACCAGTGAAGAATGTTCTCATTAATTTCAATTATACCTCAACTTCCTGATGTCTCAACATCAAATGTTGGCAATCACTCATTTACCACCTCTGAAATTCAGCTCTCTCATTATCATTTGGATCAAGATTGTAATGAAGTTTAAAGCACAGTGATCTTGACAGAACTCCAAATGTATATCAATGAGCATCTTAAAACCACTGTCTGAAGACGTCCTCCATGACACTGTTGATGACGGAGATAGATTGATGAGATGGTAATTGGTGAAATTAAATTCATCCTGAATTTTGCATATGGTCAGGGAGATGCCACTGTTTTGATTGCACCAAGGCTGGTGGTGAGACTAGTTCTGGAGCAGCTTGGCTACAGAACCTGGTAATTCCAGACTACAGCCATCTACTGCATCCACTGTCTTTAGTTATTTCTTGATATCATGTGGACTGAATAAAATTAGTCAGTGATGGGGCAGGAAAATCAGGAAACAGAATTGCATTAACCACCTAACACTCGATTGTTGGCGGTTGCAAACTGCTCAACCTTTTCTTCGTACTCTAGCATGGCGTTTCCTTCTCATGTTAATGGTTTAGCTGGTCACCCAAAACTCACAACCATTGGGAGCCGCCATCTTGGAGGAACGGCTGCTAAACAGCAGCCGTCCGTCAAATTCATTGTTTCTTTAGTTTTAGTGTTTTTTATTTCTTTGTTTGTTTGGGGGGTTTTGACTTTTAATGTGGGGGGGTAAGGGGGAAACTATTTCTAGGTCCCTACCTGGTCGGTGAGGCGGCTTTTTCTCCAGGCTGCCTCGTCGACCCGTCCTCGTGGCCTACCAGCGGGCATGGAGCGCCGTTTCCTGACGGGGACCGCCCAGCACCTTCAGCTTCGGTGGCGGCACAGCGCTGGAGCGCTATCGGGGAGCGTAGCGGGCGATGCCTTGCCTGGGTCGCTGCGCTGGATCGACGCGCTGGAGCTCCGGTGAGCTGGACCGCCGACATCAACACCTCCGGGCTGCGGGACTGCGGAGCGACCAGCTGCGGGCGGCGGCGCCGACTCCAACATCGGGAGCCTCGTGGCTCCAATTCAGCGTGGCCCTGTCGGCTTCAGGTGCCATCGACTCCGCTGGGAAACCGGCCGTTCCAGCCGCTGCGACAACTCTCCCGACGGCCAGGAACATCGGGCCTCCGTAGAGGCAACTGTGGAGGCCTCATTGGGCCTGACTCTGGGGAGAACTGGGTTGGGGACTGGACATTGTGCCTTCCCCCACAGTGGTGGTCATTGTGGGGGGATGATTTTGTGTGCTGTGCCTGTGCCTGTCAGTCCGTGTACAAGATTGCGGTCGGAGGGGAGAGTGGACGCTGGCGCGAATTGGTCGCCACTGCTCTCTCCTCAAATTGTGTTTCTTATTTTCTTTTGGTGCTTTTGAAATTGAATTCTGTCCTTGATTTGTGTACTGTGGTGTTTTTATATTTAATTTATTCCGATTATGTGTTTTGTATTTTTTTTGTGATTCTATGCATTGTAAGGTGTCCTTGGGTTTTAGAAAGGCGCCAGTAAATAAAATGATTATTATTATTATTATTATTATAGATATGGCAAGACTGCATAATCATCTGACCCAATGAATTGGGGTCGCATAGTTGTCTAGTGTATGCTGCTTCAGGCATACTATTCTGCATTTGTCATTGAACCAAGGCCAATCTCCAGTAATAGTGCAGTAAGGGATATACGATGCCTGATAACACATTGGTCTGAATTTAATTCTGATATATTGTAGTATTTCACCGAAGCCTAGTTTTGAGGAGGTCCAAAAGACTGCAGATGCTGGAATTGTGAGTAAAAAATTGAACTGCAAGAAGAATTCAGTAGGTCAGACAGCATCTGTACAGATCTTTGAAAGCACGCACCACCAGACTCAGGAACAACTTCTTCTCCTATGTTATCATTCTTCTGAACCGCCCTTTCATAAACTAGGGTACTGCTGATTCCCCTCCATCTCAATTGTGGACACTGCACTTTGTCTCAGGAACAGGTGCACTGCAATGCTGAGAACTATATTCTGCACTCATTAATTTCCTCTTTGCTCTACCTATTGTGCTGGAATTTGATATGATTGTATTTATATTTGGGATTATCTATCTGATTTTATAGAATGCAAAACAAACAACGCTTTTCCCCTCGTGACAGCAATAAACCTAAACGTGTAGAGGGAAGTGAACAGACATTTCTTGATGAATGTCTTGAAGAAGGGTCATGACGAAACACTTTGTCTCTACATTTCACTCCACAGATGCTGCTGAACCCACTAAAGCCCCCAACAGTTTGTTTTATGTCCTAGTTTTGAGGAGCTCGATCCATCCTGAATCAGTCCTGTTTAACATAGTGGTGGTAGCACATGACAAGAGAGCTTTATTAATGTGAAGATGGAATATGATCTTCACAAGGACTGTATGGTGGTCCCAACACTTAAGATCTTCTTAATTTGCAGCAGAAACATTCATAAAAAGGTCCAGTAGGTTTATCTTTCACATTGGTTCCCCCATCATCTCTGTCAAATCTTATCAAGCAGCAATGTAATTTAGATTTTTGGTAAGTTTGTCAGTAGTGGTACTCACCAACAACCTTTTATAAGGGACATTTGATTAAGAAGTATTTAATATTAAATGATTCTCCAAATATTGAACCTTAACAATTTGATTTAAAATAACAAATTGGTTTTCTAATACTGCAGTAATCTTAGACAAATCTTAAATATCTATAACCATCATCCTTCAAAATAGTACAAATGATGAGGAAAAACAATTTTAAACATGTTCTGATCCGAAAAGGCCAAATGCTACAAATGTAACTCTTTTTAACCCAATGATTCAAATTTATAGAAACTTTACTTTACTTTCAGACATTAGAGATACAACGCGGAAACAGGCCCTTTGGCCCACCGAGTCCACGCTGACCAGCGATTGCCCCCATGCACTAGCACTATCCTACACACTGTGGACAATTTACAATTTTCACCGAAGCCAATCAACCTACAAACCTCTGGAATGTGGGAGGAAACTAGAGCACCTGGAGAAAACTGAAGCGGTCACAGAAAGAACATACAAACGTACCACATACAAACTCCGTACAGACTGCACACAAAGTCAGGATTGAACACAGGTTTCTGGAGCTGTAAGGCAGCAACTCTACCATTGTGCCACCCAAAAAAAAACATTCCAATACATATATTCTTCACAAAAATTAGATCATTTGTGATGCACTTAAACCTGTTCTTCTTTTTGCTCCAAATGAGAAAACATAAAGTGTCAAAGATCTGATCAACGGAACTTATTACCATTTTGGTGTCATATTTTAAAAAATACATTTCTAAGAGCTTTAATAAAATTCCAAGATGAACGTTAGTTTCACGCAAAATAATCAGCAGGAAGTTACTGTATAAATGCAATCAACTGATCTACCATATTTCCAATTGTTGAAATGTTTATTCCGATTAACTGACCTAAGTCAGCTTAATCCTTGACTGTGGCTAACAGTTTGACTGACACAGATTCCTCATCACACGTCATTCCTTTGGGGTGGAGGAGTGCATGTGACTGACCTTTATGAACCATAATGACACTTGTTCAAAATAAATATTCTATTGGGTTAATGCTGCAATTGCCAGAGCCAGGAATTTATGACTGCAGAATGTATTCCAGCCAAATAGAAACACTTACATGCACCCACACCTCTCAACTAAAACCTGAGTGAGCTCTGCATTTTGTAGTAGTATTTGGCATCATTTGTCTACTTTCAACCTAGTGTGTAGGGATATAAATCGTCTCTGTGATTCTGAATTGAAGTTGAAATGTTATTATCAATATCCTAACACACCATAGATGAAGGAAGCATTCGATCCTTTAAGTTGTCCTCTTAATTTGACATTTATTCCAATTGCACTTGACAACTAGGATTTGAAATATTCAGGGCTCCAAAAAACATTGATAATATGGTGCATTTAACATTGGGATGTCAATGTTGTGGAACCCCATTAAACTCAACTAGTAAATTGAAAATTTACTATCATTTTAACAATCCTTTCCAAAATTCTCTATGTGGGTTTAGAGTTGGCTTAATAAATTATTGTTGGCCTATGAGGTTAAGTCAAAAATGCCACATTCAACAGTGGGAAACTTGTCACTGTTATTTTGAAGGAAATTGGCTTAGTTATATCGCAATATAAAAAGACAAAGGCGCAGTTTCAGTACTTGTATTTTTAATTGGCTAAATACAGTCTACTACTTAGAGCATGAATTCTAGTCAAAAGTCCCCAGCTTTACAATGGACAAGATAGTAAATCTTGGAAATAGATGTGTAGAACGTTTCAGCACTCCTTCCTTTTCACAACTTACTAGAGAGAGTATTTTCTTTAATAATCAATTCAAATCCAGGAATATCTTGGCTATCGTATAGCTTCGAGGGAAACAATAGACAATAGACTATAGGTGCAGGAGTAGGCCATTCGGCCGTTCGAGCCAGCACCGCCATTCACTGTGATCATGGCTGATCATCCACAATCAATGTTCCTGCCTTCTCCCCATATCCTTTGACTCCACTATCTTTAAGAGTTCCATTTTAAAACCCTCCATTCCAACCAAGCTGACACTAATCATTAAGCACCCACTTATAGTAATCTTTTTTTTTTAAATTCTCTCCACATTGCATCAACTTCTCTCAGTCTATTCACCAACAGTATTTTCTGAAAGGATAGTTGCCATGTAAGACAGCACAAACACAAAATTATATGCATGCAAACTTCAATTCTAAAAATCTGGTTTACGCTGGTTTGTGATGTTGTACTCCAAATTAAATCATTTCAATCAACCCTTCATTTTTATTGATTTTGTTTTTACTTTTAAATGGCAAAGTAGATGTTGATATAGTGGAACAGTTATTCCAATTGTCACATTGGGTTTAATCAAAAGCAACGGTTCCACTTAATTTTTGTGCAAAATGCTACATATTGACGAAGAACAACTTACTTTGAATCTATCCACCGCCACCGATCCCTCAGAAAGTGATCTCACGGAGAATGGGAGTGACTTTAAGGGAAAAAGTCATAGCATTGAAAACAGTCACCACAGTAAAAGCCTGAAATTAAAAAAATCATAGCAAAAAAGCTGAAAATACAAACCACATTAACAGAGCTTTAAATATCTAAATAAAAAATACACAAATATTTTGAGCCAGGAAGTCTTTACCTTGGTTAAAAATTAAAAGCCAACTTCCATCCACCTTTCATAGTATCATGAAGTCAAAGTTTCAAGCCACTAACCATATTGCTGACAGATATGTGTCTATCATTTATTATTCATCTGGAATATTGCTAATGTTATAGAATAATATATAGATTCAGGCATTAACATCTGAATAAACCAACCAGCATCATCGACATACACTGGTAGACAATTTTTCTTACCAATAAGCCATCGGAAACTAATCAAGTCATGGATTGTTTAATGAGTTAATCAGGGAGTTGCAGAAGGAACGGTCTCTGCAGGCGGCAGCAAGGGGTGGAGATGTGACGTGGTGGGATTCCGTTGGAGGTGGTGAAAATGTCAGAGGATTATGTGTTGTATGCGACAGCTGATGGGGTGAAAGGCAGACTAGCGTTTTCTGTCTCTGTTGTGACTAGGGGGAGCGGGAGCAAGGGTGGAGTTGCGGGGTACCGAGGAGACATGTGTGAGGGCCTCATCTATGATGGAAGAGGGGAAACCCCGTTCCCTAAAGAATGAGGACATCTCGGATGTCCTGGTATTGAACACCTCGTCTTGGGCGCAGATGCGGCATAGACGGAGGAATTGGGACTAAGGGATAGAGTCTTTGCAGGGTGGGAAGAAATGTAGTTGTGGGAGTCAGTGGGTTTGTGATAGGTGTCAGTCAATAGTCTATCTCCGGTGAGATCAAGAAAGGGGAGGGGAGGTATTGAAGGGTTCAAGTGAATTTGAGTGCAGGTGGAAATTAGTGGTGAAGTTAATTAGCTGGTTCTGCAGTCGAGGAGGAAACGGAGGGCTTTAAGGCCTTCCTGGTGGGGATGGAGGTGTAGAATGACTGAACGTCCATAGTAAAGATGAGGGAGTGGGGGCTCGGAAAGCGGAAGTCATTAAAGAGATGAAGGGCTTGTAAGGTATCTTGTTCAACTGATAGAGGATTGCAAACCTGGAAAACGCTTAAAGCAAAATTTCATACATTGAAAATGCTGGTAGCTGACAATCTCATACAAAGTTCCACCAAAACAGGGTCAGCTTTTTCCACTTCAATGTTAGTAAAATAGCAAAGCACTGAAGTTTACCCTGAAAAAATTCACAAATCACTACCCAAACCTTTGCTCCGCAGAATGTGTGAAAAAGTTGAAAAATTGATTGATTTTCAACTGGCATTTCTATATGCACTTGAGATGACGTGGCTTAGCATTACAGAAAATCTTCACAAAATGCAACCGTCACCTATACCCGAAAATGGAAACCATGAGGCCTTTTCTTTATATTTAACATATTGTATAAAGACAAGCTTTATTCTTATTCACTTATGCATTTCAACCTTTTCATGCTGGCCAACACAACCAAGTGCACAAAATACTGTGAACATTTTTGAATAACAAAAACACAAACAGCTCAGGCACTTTCCATAAAGAGTAAAAGAGTTAATATTTCAGATTGATATGCATCAACTTGAAATATGGGATCTTGCAATAACTGATAAGCTGCCCCAGATTGCCAGAAGAATGTGGAGTACACCATTTCTATCAACGGGTACCAAAACATTCTTTCAATCAGAATTTGGCTCCCAGTGGCCTGGTAAGACCCAGAGCAATCTACGGCCTTTTGTGACTGTTTATGGTCAGTTCCGTTTCCAAATTTCACTGTGATTCTACCAGAGCCAGAGAAGTTGCTAAATATTTAGAGGGCTAGAGAAGTCAGTGGGAAGGCTGGAGAAATACTGAAAATAAAAAGGGCTCGGAAAATTTTCTGGACATCTTGGGATCCACCGAGGATCCAGATATAGGCACAAATATATTCTGCATCTGCCCAGAAGTACTGATGTGCACAGATCCAGTTTAGGGCGTAATATAGGGAAAATGGTGGATGTGACAATAGACAATAGGTGCAGGAGTAGGCCATTCAGCCCTTCGAGCCAGCACCGCCATTCAATGTGATCATGGCTGATCATCCCCAATCAGTACCCCATTCCTGCCTTCTCCCCATATCCCCTGACTACTGTATCTTTAACAGCCCTATCTAGCTCTCTCTTGAAAGTATCCAGAGAACCAGCCTCCATCTCCCTCCGAGGCAGAAAATTCCACAGACTCACAACTCTCTGTGTGAAAAAGTGTTTCCTCATCTCCGTACTAAATGGCTTACCCCTTATTCTTAAACAGTGGCCCCTGGTTCTGGACTCCCCCAACATCAGGAACACGTTTCCTGCCTCTAGCGTGTCCAAACCCTGGACACTGTTTCAATAAGAACCCCTCTCATCCTTCTAAAATCCAGAGTATACAAGCCCAGCCGCTCCATTCTCTCAGCATCTGACAGTCCCGCCATCCCGGGAATTAACCTTGTAAACCTACGCTGCACTCTCTCAATGGCAATAATGTCCTACCTCAAATTAGGGGACCAAAACTGCACTCAATACTTCAGGTGTGGTCTCACTGAGGCCCTATACAACTGCAGAAGGACCACTTTGCTCCTATACTCAACTCCTCTTGTTATGAAGGGTTTCTTCACTGCCCGCTGTACCTGTACCATGTGATGGACTGATCACAGACATTTCAGAGAATTGGCCTATCTCTAAGGAGCAGAGGATGAATCCTGCTCCTGTAACTAGATTAGGACTGCATCTCCTCTAGCCAGAAGAGCGAGGGCGGTAGTATCAATCTCCAAGCCATTACTGCTGCCCTTCTCAATATCAGATTTTTATTGAACAGTAGCTGATGGCTGAGTAAGGATCGCAATGACTTTTCCACTGCAACCATGAGGATTCTTCTGAGAACATTAAATTATATACTTCCTAGCTTTACAAGATAACAGCCCTATATTATCTCTCAATCCATTTACATACAAATATTAAAAAGGACTGAGCCACTTATTCTGCCATACAATAAAATTATGCTTGATCTGATTGCAAGAGCGGAACTCGCTATCAAAACATGAAGGGGACGGGGGACACAATTTTTTGGCGGCCACGCGCGCATGCGCACACTCACACACACACGCGCGCGAGGCTTCGGAGGCGCAATCCAGCGCTAAATGCAGCTCAACACTGCCTGTCTCACTGGGTTAACTACAGCCCTGGCTGGACTGACGGGATACCAGCGCTGCTTCTCCGCGCTGGCCATATTTCCCGCAAGTCCAGGCAGGGTTGTAAGCTCACCTGGCGGGACAGGCTGAGTTAGCTGGGTTTAGCGCTGTTTCTCTGCGCTGGCCCGTCTGACTGCCGACCAAAGATCCTATAGCGGAGGATCTTTGCTGCCGACCTCTCTGGCCACCCTTGGGGGGGGGGGGGGGTGTACTGGGGAGGGGACAGGACAGTGCCGGAGACCCGGCCGGATTTGATCCTGGCTGCGGATGAGGCGCAGGTCTGTGCCATGTCTCCCTCCTCCAATCACCGCGCTCTATCCTCAGTCCCACCCCCCCACTCCTCCCTCCTCCAATCATCGTGCTGAATCATGTCCCGCCCCCATTGCCTGCTGACCGACGTCTCTCTCCTCCAATCGGCGCCCTCGATCACTGGATTTTAAAATCCGGATTACAAAAACTTGGGGAGGATGTCCCCCACCTCTCAAAACATGGAGGGGACGTGTCCCCTCCGGCCCCCCCGGGTTTTCCGCCCCTGTCTGATTGCAATCTCAACTCCACATTCCCATTTCATCTCACTAAACATCCACTCTCTTTGTCTAAATGAAGAGTTTCATAAAGATTCATGAAAAACTAAGGAAAAGTGGTGCATTTCATTTCATCCTTATTTTTGAATAGCGACCCCTAGTTTTATATTCCCTCTCAAGAGGAAACATCCTCTCCACATTCATGTGACCCCTTTTAAATATTCATTCTTTTCAAAACCACAGAAACCACGACATGTTCTTTCTTCAAACGTTAATACATTTCTAGCATGCAGACTAACCTCAGCAGCAGTAAGATCATAGCCCAAGAGCATGTGGGCAGAGAAAGTCATTACACTGGCTATAACCACAACAACTGGGGCAATACCCACGCTGATGCTTTGAAAATATCCAGCATATTCTAAGATTTGCCGTTCTTCCTCTCTGATTTCTAGAAAGATTAAAAAAAACATTGGGAGAATTATCAAATGAACATTTAAGTTCAAAATTGATGCAATGACATGTATAATTAATACTTAACAATATACATTTTAGTGAAAACATAAAACCTTTGTTAACTTCTAGAAAAACACCTATATCATGATTACCACAATTCAGCAGACAGGAAGTGTAATGCTGCGTAATTTCTGTAAATCATTTGTAACACAAGAAACTGCTGATGTGTTTCTTGTGTCCTCATTTTACTGCCACACTGCAAACTCAAAGTATGCCAACTGTGAAAAGTTCCTCTCTCTGACGCATGTTCTGTAAGACTTTCTCTCACTGTTCCCCCTTTGCAATTCCTGCTGCTGTTTGTCCAATTTCAAATAGTAGCCCCATACCCCTCCTCTCCTGTGCTCCCTACACCCAGATATGAAGGCATTTCTTCTACCATCCCTCCCCCTGCCACGTCATCCTACTTCTTTTCTCTCTATCCTACATATTTTTTCCCTTTTTCCCCCTCCTTTTATATTGTATTTCCCCGCTTTTCCATTTAATCCTCCCTTTTCCCCTGCCCCACCCCCCCTTCTTCCCATCTCTCCCCGCCTTTACATTTCACTCATCCTCTTTTGTCTCCTTTTCTCCTCCCTCCAACCCCTCTTCTCTATCCACCTATCACTTACCAGACTTTGTCCCCCCCCCCCCTCCCCACTCAGTCCCAACCCAAAATGTTATCTGTCCATTCCTTCCACATATGCTGCCTGATCCACTGAGTTCCTCCAGCACTTTGTATTTTACTCATATTTTTAATGTCTTTCCAACATAGAATGAGGACATGTAGCTCATTTGGGCTTTGCTGGCTCTCAGACCATTCTCTTTTATCCCACTGCACCACGATTTTCCTTTAATCTATTTTATCTTATGCGCCCATCAATAGCCTTGTTCATCCTGCCATTAGAACTAAATAACAGTAGCAAATCAACCAAGATACTTGCTTTTGAAATTGAATTCTGTCCTTGATTTGTGTACTGTGGTGTTTTTCTTATTTAATTTATTCCGATTATGTGTTTTTTTTGTTTTGTTGTGATTCTATGCATTGTAAGGTGTCCTTGGGTTTTAGAAAGGCGCCAGTAAATAAAATGATTATTATTATTATTATTATAGATCACGAGAGATAAGGGCTGAATTCAGGTTGCTGGGGATGTGAGGCAGCAACACTACTTGGTGTACCATTGTGCCATCCCAAGATTGTTAATACAATGAGAAATATCAATAACAAAATAAAAATTCAAGTTAATCATTGATGTATCTTGCTAAACTTTAAGGAGCTATGACAAGTAAACCTCCCACAAAGATCTTACAACCTCCATGCTGAGAAATACCACATATCCACTTGCTGTCATTTGCTGTCAAATATCAGTTAAAAAGTACTTGGCTTCTAGCAGCTGAGACATCATCAAGTTAGACATTGTTCTCACAAACAGCAAATCAAGAAAAAGGAAATCATTTATATTTAACTTTAAAAACAATTTTTAACCACATATAATTTGGGTATAGCTGAAAATAGCACATTAAAAAATGTATTTTTAGATAAGATATTATATTATATACACAATTAGATATTTTTAGGGACAAAATGTTTGCTTTGTAGGAATCATGCCTTTAGAATTCACTTAGCCATTAAACAACAAATATGTTAAGCATACTTTAGTCACAAGTTCACGTTAATTCACAAGTCTCTTGACTTTTGAAGGAGTGTGTAAAAATTAAGCTTTATGGAATTACTTTCAGCAATGCTTTGGATTTCCACATTAAAACTATGTATTCCAAAGATGCTTACGGAGTAATGAAGACAAATGCATTGTCATCATTACTACTGCAAAATTCAGAACAATGATTTGTATCCAGTGAAGAATAGTCTATTCATCTATAAGAAGAGGTTGAACAAAAAAGGATTAATGGTTAAAAGATTTTAAGATTTAAAGCCAAGATGGAACCTACTACTAGTCTTCAAAATAAATAAAGAATTTGATGAGGTAGACTTAATCAAGATGAGGTTGCCTGAAATTTGGATTGTAGGTTGAAAACAGTCGCTGATAATCATAAAAGGAATAAAATTAAATTAGGGCAAGTATATTTGGAATTGAAGAACTTTGAAATCCTGTGAAACGTAATACTCACTGAGAATGCTCTGTGAAAATGCCTTTACCCAGGCATACATTTTAATAAATTTTATGTAAGAGATGACTTCATTCATTCTTTGAATACGTTTGTCAGTCACAGAAATACACTTCCTTCTGAAGTATACCGTCATTCGGGACACGATCATCTTTTACAAAACAAAACAAGGTTCAGTATGAAACGTTATTCCTGATTCACAATTGCTGTAAGTACTCAAACACACAAGAAGCAGATGTGAAGAGAACAAGGATATCCTAAATAGAAAGTCAAAGTGTGAAAATTAGAATACAATTTATTCATAAAAAATGATTGTGAAAAGGAGAGGAGAAAATATGTTGAAGTTTACGAACGAAGCAAGAATGAGTGCAATAAGTGGGCAAGAGTGGAAAACAAAGAAACATTTGCCTTCAATGATGATTCTATTAAGAAAGGGAGACAATAATATTTCTCATTGTAATTATTTACTCGTATCATATATTGCAATAACATTTTCTATGATAGACCACAAGAGTAAAAATAATAATGTAAAAATGTTTCAACTCTGAAAAATGTTGAAGTGGGAGAGACAATATGGACTGCTTACTATAAAGAAACAAACTGAAGTTCCTCCAATACAGAATGGGTAAAATGGGTTATTTCATTCAATGTGTTTTGAGAACAGCTGACATCAAAATTTAGCATAGACGTTATTGATCAACCCCATAATCATTCTATGCTTATAGGATACGAAGAGTTGAAAAAGTGAACGTCAAATTAAAACCACCAATTTACACAAATTATGCACTTTCAAATGGAAAGAGATTAACATGGTACCAAAACTGTAAAAAGAGCAAAATTTAAAATCCATAAAAACATGTAAGCAAATACAGGAGAAATTAAAATAATCTATGTCCAAGCTGATACATGCTTAAACCATATTTACACATTCAGAAATTTGACAAATGCCATGACAAGACGTTTATCAAAGCAATCAGTCATGCAGTGCCTAACTCAATTCAATGATTGTTTCAAGAATAACACGACCACACAATAAACAGTGTCATGCTCCATCTTCAATAATTAATCGCTCTTCACGCTAGTTTTATTTTAAGCATTTATTTTAAGCTGGTAATAACTCACCATAGCTGGATAGAAGAGTATAAAAATCACAGAACCGATGAAAGCAGTGGGACCAAGCAATGTGACATTGTAAATCATTCCCAGAATTGCTACAAGGGGTCCACCTGCCAACAAACTTCCAACTGCAACAGCTTCGAACAGTCGCTGTCCATCACTGGAGCAAATATTGACAAGCTGAGCAGGAACACAATTTATTTTTAAAAGATGGGTTTCAACAGTTCAAACAAAATAAATAGTATACTTAGCACATCCAATTTTATTTTGCTGCTAACCTTAAAACACACACTCAGTTAACTAATTGCACATTTCTGTTATCTTTGTTCATTTGATTCTTGACATAATAGACTAGGTCCTGCTGATAAACACATAGTTCTCAAAGTAAACTGCTACTAACAATAACTTGCTTCGGTGAAAGTAAGTCAGGAACATCACTGCCAGAATAACTGAGAAACTTAGAATATTGCATCTGTTAGCTGACTTCGCCACAGCCATGCTCCATCATGTTGACATACCCTAGCATTTATGCTTTTGCATGGAGGGTGATGCTCATTTTAAAAAAAGGCCTATGGTAATCTATGTGGGAGACTACTTGATTTTATTGGGGATAATATGACTGACAATATGAAGCCTAGGGCTAGTTATTTTTAGTGCAGGAAGGAACTGCAGATACTGGTTTAAACCCAAGATAGACACAAAATGCCGGAGTAACTCAGCGGGACAGGCAGCATCTCTGGAGAGAAGGAATGGGTGCATTTCAGGTCGAGACCCTTCTTCAGACTAGAGTCAGGGGAAAGGGAACCAAGAGATATAAGCGATGATGTAGAACAAATGAACGAAAAAAATGCAACGATAATAAAGGAAAGAAGCCATTATTAGCTGTTTGCTCGGAGAGAATGAGAAGCTAGTGTGACTTGGGTGGGGGAGAGTTACTTTTATTTTTACTTAGTTTAATGTTCTTAAATCATTCTGTATTTTGAACGTTATTTTGTTTAATTTTTTTAACTATTTAAATTACTCTCACAGGTTTTACTGTTGTGGATGGAGCTTTGCTTTCGAAGATAGTATTTCCTCAGTGCACCGTGAGGTCTTAATGTTACTGAGATCCTGCCACAGAGTTTGGGAAATGTCAGAACAGGAAGACCAAAACCTAATAAATACAAGTGTGAGGAAATCACAGGCTGCAGATTCCAGGTCAGAGTTAGTAATATGTCACCCGTTGCTTTAGTGGGAGGTTTATATTGACATTTAATTTTACTGCCTAAATTGTACCATGCAACATAATTGTCCCCAAAAGCCTTGTGGTTCAGTTGTTGAGTGTCACAGACCTATGTCAGTGCACAAATGACAAAAACTGATATTGGCTTGAAACAATCTAACTTTAGGTCACTTTCCAAGTCCACATTTTTTTTATTAGCGGACTACTGTATAATATTGCTTAACAGGACCTGTACTAGGAACATACCTCACCCAGAGATTTCTCCTTTATGTTCTTAAGTTTCAGAATTTTGTCAAATGCCATGGTAAGAGCAGCTCCTCTCAGCCTGGCAGCAGTACGGTAGTTCAGTGCCCAGGTCATTGCCAACGACCAGGAACGGACCACTTCGGTCAAAAACAGCCCAAGACTCAACAGCAAGCCATACTGCAGATTGGACTCATTCAACGCTGTATAATCCAGCAGACGTTTCACAAGAAAAGCCTAGTAAAGGAAAACACTTGTGTGAAAATGAAAATGTTTTCATCATTTGTTCTTCAAAAATTTGTAGAATATACATATTTTGAAATTTGCATTGCTTAATTTACCATATTCCATTGAGTCAATCAGAACAATGTACCTACAATTGACTGAAGAAGGAAGTGGCAGTGTTTGCAAAACACACCTGAAAGTAAACAGTGGGAGTTTAATCACACCAAACCAGGAGAAAAACAGAAGAGATGCTCACATTGGAATACTTTGTGGTAATCATTTCATGACATCCAAAATATTTAGTTCCAACACAATTTACAATGCTGATGTCAACATTCATTTTTTTTTAATCATGTTATGAATTCAACTCATTTTGAGGGGGACAAATTTATTGTATTTTCAAATCATCTCCAAAATGTCCAACTACAATAAAGCTACAATTATGCAAGAATGTAATGGATTTGAACAAATTACTTCATTAATATAAATTAAATTTTATCTGCTTTATCTACATCCCTATAACATTACGGCATAAACCTACCAAAAATCCACTGTGATAACAATTAATTCAATAAATTACATCACCATGGCAATGAGATTTTACAAAAAGTTATGTATTCTGTAGATAATTGGATGCCTCAGAACATCTATAATAATAATAATACATAATCAACATTGCCATTCCAGTGCATGTAATGTTTTCTTTGGAAAATAATAAAGAGATTGCTCACTGCTTGGTACAGATTCTCAGAAAGCAGAATATAATTCTCAAATTTTACTGTCAGAAGTAAGATGCTGTATGACTTAGGGTTATTTCCAATAAAAAACAAAAACCTATGAAAATGCAATTCCATCACAAGCAAGAATGTAACACACTGTTCATTTAATTTCTTAAGAGTTTTATTTGCACCAACCTAATCCTATTTGCATCAATTCCTTCCCATTGAGAGAGAGGGCTAATCCTCTTTAAAGAAAAAACAATGCATGTTCAAATTTTTATTCCAGGTAAGTGAAACAAAGGTGGGGGGGGGGGGGGGGGGGGAAGGGTAGATAAAAAAAGGTAATACATTATTTATTTGAAGTTTTTTAAACATGAATGCATTTTTGAATTTTGGAGCAAGAAGGAACCCATGTTCAATTTTGCTAATTATATTTTCCACGGGCATTCTTTAAAACATAAACGGAGATAAGTACAAATATTTCATAAGTTAGAAAAATGCTCAACTGCGCAATTTTACATCCTACAAGAACACAAGCACTTCAAGCTATTCGGACTTTGAGTAATAAAAGTTACAGCTTGTCACATTTTCAGCATGCATTTAATTTACTATGTCAGCTATGCGTAGTTGGAAATTATATTTGCCAATGGAATTGCTCTAAATTCATTTATAATCTATCTGACCACTTTAATCCTAATCGTGAAACATTAGGAATTATTTACGTGTCATACAAACAGTTCACTGTATATTGCTCATGATACTCGTTTGCTACCATTAATTTACATAATGATGTCAGTCATCATAAACATTTGAACTTGTGTTCTGCCTACTGTTTATGCAATATAATAGCATATTCTTTCCATATTTCTGTTGCAGCAGTGGCAAGATAAGTAATTATAGCCACAGTAAGATGGTGTACAGAAATCCTGAAACACCATTAACTAGCCTACTTGGCAAACTACAATAGGTATGCTTCTCCATCTATAATTCCAAACTTGCTTCAATACCTAATTTGTACAGACAAAGTAGGCCATCTTCTTCTGATATTTTTATATAGAGGTAAAACACAAGATCAAATTTGCATTTAAAAATCAAATATATATATATATATATATATATATATATGTGTGTGTGTAAATAAATATACACATCTTTTAAAATATGAGCAGTTCATCAATTAGTTCAATTTTTTCCAAAACAAGCCAAAGGGAGCAGTTAAACATTTGTATGTATCACACAAGTGTTCATTTAAAAAATATCCAGTGTACAGAAAGCCAGAAAATAAGCATTCACGCACCCAAATATCAAAACTTTAGGCAATGATGGAGGATAATTTAAGGCAAACTTTTTAGTAAAGATTTAGAAAGACATGAAACAGCTCTGGAGAAATGACAGAAACTGTTTGCGTCCATCAGTTCAATCATAGTCTCATTAATAGTGCCAATTTGCATGTTAAACTTAACAGCAGTCCCAGCATTTCTTTTTGATTGATTCACACAGGTGAATTGACCCTAGTTGGAAGTGCGCTGTGATGCTGAATCGCTCTTCTCATTTTCACTCTGTGGTGATTCCATCACGTTGCTCTTTTCAGCTTTGATTCACCATATGAAACCAACTGTCCATTTCAAACTCCACTGCATGAGTCACATGTGAAATAGCTGCTCTTGCCAAACCTCCAGTCAATGTTTTAGAGATCATATAAATACTTCTGTACGGATGTAAATTCCAGTGCAAGAATGAATTTGTAAGGATTCGGACCTTACACCTCAGCAGCTGTAAATAATGAATTAGTGAAGGTACAAGGCAAGAACAATTCACCTTTTATGAAGACCACAGTGGTGCTCAGACTGCACAAAGCATTCTAAAGACTGTAATAGAAGTGGCTAATGTTTTGGATCGAATCCCTGAGTTCTGATACAGTGTATCAATCTGAAACCTCAACCATTCCTCTGCCTTCACAGATGCTGCCTGACCCACTAAGTTCGTTCAGAAATTAATTTTTTGCTCCAGTTTACAGCATCTAGTCTCTTGTGCCTCCACGTAATAGGAATATCATAGATTATTCATCCTAAATTTCATCTGGAACTATGCTGGCTCAGCATCATCATGCAATTCCTGTCCAAAATTTAAAATACAACATTTGCCTTCTATAAAATGTCCACATTTTTCAACAATAAAAAGCAATAAAATTATTTTCCCACATCATGCATTGAATTATTTCCAAATCAAGCTCAGTAAAAACTTAATGGAGGACGTTGCTCTAAAAGTATTTAAGGAATGATGAAACTAAGATTGTGATCAATTAACTTGTAGTGAGAGGCAAGACAAATCCATTGTCTCTCTTCATCAGTATTATTTTGCACAGAAATATTCATTTCTAACCAATATTAAACCTAGGAATAACTGCTGGTATAATAAAACAAAATGAAAAAGCTTTAAATGGCAATGTTAACATTACTATTTGTAATCACTACCTTACCTTAAAGCATGATGACCATTTGCGAATGACTTCTTATCTCATTCCAATGCACCTTTACATGGCAATCCTATGAATGCTAAGAATAGCTTCTACTGTGCATTTCACAACAGAGAACTTTAGGTTGTAAATAAATTACACTGTTAATGTAGTGGGCATTTCTCCAAAGTAACTGATTGTCTCACCTCTTCCATCTTTTGTCCACCAACAAGAATCCTAAAGTATGACAATGAGATTCTTAGAATTGATTTTACTATCAGCAAGCCTCTAGTTCACGATCCTGGTTTTTAAAAACAATAATAACACCAAACAACCAAATATTCAGGTTTTCTTACTCCACTTCCATGGCCTAACGAAAAGGTTTCCACGGATCAGACACTTTTGAAAAATATAAAAGTGGATAAGTCTCCAGGTCCTGACAGGATATTCCCTAGGACATTGAGGGAAGTTAGTGAGAAATAGCAGGGGCTATGACAGAAATATTTCAAATGTCATTAGAAACGGGAATGGTGCCGGAGGATTGGCGTACTGCGCATGTTGTTCCATTGTTTAAAAAGGGTTATAAGAGTAAACCTAGCAATTATAGACCTGTTAGTTTGACGTCAGTGGTGGGCAAATTAATGGAAAGGATACTTAGAGATAATATATATAATCATCTGGATAAACAGGGTCTGATTAGGAACAGTCAACATGGATTTGTGCCTGGAAGGTCATGTTTGACTAATCTTCTTGAATTGTTTGAAGAGGTTACTAGGGAAATTGATGAGGGTAAAGTGGTGGATGTTGTCTATATGGACTTCAGTAAGGCCCTTGACAAGGTTCCACATGGAAGGTTGGTTAAGAAGGTTCAATTGTTGGGTATTAATAGTGGAGTAGCAAGATGGATTCAACAGTGGCTGAATGGGAGATACCAGAGAGTAATGGTGGATGGCTGTTTGTCAGGTTGGAGGCCCATGACTAGTGGGGTGCCTCAGGGATCTGTGTTGGGTCCACTGTTGTTTGTCATATACATCAATGATCTGGATGATGGTGTGGTAAATTGGATTAGTAAGTATGCAGATGATACTAAGATAGGTGGTGTTGTGGATAATGAAGTAGATTTTCAAAGTCTACAGAGAGATTTAGGCCATTTGGAAGAGTGGGCTGAAAGATGGCAGATGGAGTTTAATGCAGATAAGTATGAGGTGCTACATCTTGGCAGGACAAATCAAAATAGGACGCACATGGTAAATGGTAGCGAATGCAGTTGAACAGAGGGATCTAGGAATAACTGTGCATAGTTCCCTGAAGGTGGAATCTCATGTAGACAGGGTGATAAAGAAAGCTTATGGTGTGCTTGCCTTTATAAATCAGAGCATTGAGTATAGAAGTTGGGATGTAATGTTAAAATTGTACAAGGCATTGGTGAGGCCAATTCTGGAATATGGTGTACAATTTTGGTCGCAAAATTATAGGAAAGATGTCAACAAAATAGAGAGAGTACAGAGGAGATTTACTAGAATGTTGCCTGGGTTTCAGCACCTAAGTTACAGAGGAAGGTTGAACAAGTTAGGTCTTTATTCTTTGGAGCGCAGAAGATTAAGGGGGGACTTGATAGAGGTCTTTAAAATTATGAGAGGGATCGACAGAGTTGACGTGGATAAGCTTTTTCCATTGAGAGTAGGGAAGATTCAAACAAGAGGACATGATTTGAGAATTAAGGGACAGAAGTTTAGGGGTAACATGAGGGGGAACTTCTTTACTCAGAGAGTGGTAGCTGTGTGGAATGAGCTTCCAGTGGAAGTGGTGGAGGCAGGTTCGATTTTATCATTTAAAAATAAATTGGATAAGTATATGGACGGGAAAGGAATGGAGGGAGATGGTCTGAGTACAGGTAGACGGGACTAGGTGAGAGTAAGTGTTCGGCACGGACTAGAAGGGCCGAGATGGCCTGTTTCCTTGCTGTAATTGTTATATGGTTATATGGATGAGGGATTTCAGCATTGTTTAACTGCAGAAACGATGGTTGCTATCTTTGCAGTAAAGATTTAGATTTGATAGATGTGTACAGGATAATGATTGGTTTAGTTAGAGTAGATAGAGAGAGGCTGTTTCCATTTGTGGACAAGGACAAAGAGGCAGAAAATTCAAATATTGGCCAATGACCAGGAATTCACTGACAATGTGGACCATGGAACAGGAAACAATTTGAAAAGCACTTAGAATAATTGATTTGTTGGGGAAAGGAATCGGACTGATGTGGTTATTTACAGTGCCCTCCAGTATGCTTGTGACAAAGACCCATCATTTATTTATTTGGCTCTGTACTCCACAATTTGAGATTTGTAATAGAAAAAAAATCACATGTACTTAAAGCGTACATTGTCAGATTTTAATAAAGGCCATTTTCATTCATTTTGGTTGCACCATGTAGAAATTACAACAGTAATCCCCCATTTCAGGGCACCATAATGTTTGGGACACAGCAATGTCATGTAAATGAAAGTAGTCATGTTTAGTATTTTGTTACATTCCTTTGCATGCAATGACTGCCTGAAGTCTGCAATTCATGGACATCACCAGTTGCTGGGTGTCTTCTCTGGTGATGCTCTGCCAGGCCTGTATTGCAGCCATCTTTAGCTTATGCTTGTTTTGGGGGCTAGTCCCCTTCAGTTTTCTCTTCAGCATATAAAAGGCATGCTCAATTGGGTTCAGATCGGGTAATTGACTTGGTCACTCAAGAAGTAACCATTTTTTAGCTTTGAAAAACTCCTTTGTTGCTTCAGAAGTATGTTTGGGATCATTGCCTTGCTGTAGAATGAACCACCGGCCAATGAGTTTTGAGGCATTTGTTTGAACTTGAGTAGATAGGATGTTTCTATGCACCAGAATTTCTTTATGCTACTACCATCAGCAGTTGTATCATCAATGAAGATAAGTGAGCCAGTGCCTTCAGCAGCCATACATACCCAAGCCATAATACCCCTACCACCGTGTTTTACAGATGAGGTGGTATGCTTTGGATCTTGGTCAGTTCCTTCTCTCCTCCATACTTTGCTCTTGCCATCACTCTAAATTAATCTTCATCTCACTGGTCCATAAGACCTTTTTCCAGAACTGTGGTAGTTCTTTTAAGTACTTCTTGGCAAACTGTAACCTGGCAATCCTATTTTTGCGACTAACCAGTGGTTTGCATCTTGCAGTGTAGCCTCTATGTTTCTGTTCATGACGTCTTCTGTGGATGATGGTCATTGACAAATCCACACCTGACTCCTGAAGAGTGTTTCTGATCTGTCAGGCAGGTGTTTGGAGATTTTTCTTTATTATAGAGAGAATTCTTCTGTCATCAGCTGTGGAGGTCTTCCTTGGCCTTCCGGTCCCTTTGCGAGCTCACTGGTGCTCTTTCTTCTTAATGATGTTCCGAACAGTTGATTTATGTAAGCATAAGGTTTGGCTGATGTCTCTAACAGTTTTATTCTTGTTTCTCACTCATAATGGCTTCTTTGACTTTCATTGGCACAACTCTGGTCCTCATGTAGATAAACAGCAATAAATGTTTCCAAAGGTGATGGAAAGACTGGAGGAAAGACTAGGTGCTCAGAGCTCACTTATACCTGCATTAAGGAGGCAATTAAACACACCTGAGCAATTACAAACGCCTGTGAACCCATGTGTCCCAAACATTATGCTGCCCAGAAATGGGGGACTATGTATAAACACAGCTGTAATTTCTACATGGTGACAACAAAATGTATAAAAATTGCCTTTAATAAAATCTAACAATATGTGCTTTAACCACATGTGATGTTTTCTATTACAAATCTCAAATTGTGCAGTACAGAGGCAAATAATGATGGGTCTTTGTTCCAAACATTATGGAGGGCACTAACTGGAGCAGAAGATAGCTAAAACTTGATGGGCCAAGAAGCCTTCTTCTAAACCTCTACAATTTAATCTCTTACTTACATTTATCTGTCATCTGGAAATGTGAAATACTTTTATTTTAATAAATATTTCCAGAATATTTTCACTAGTTGTATTTAATTCTATCCTAAATGAAATTGTATATTCAACAAATCCAAACTACGGAACTTTTTAAAATGTTTATTAATTATGTTCAGCTATCATGCTGTTATAGAGGATTTAAATGGAGATCTTAGCATTGGTAGTTTAAAAGTTTACAAAATGGACAGGGTAAAACAATATTGCAATATTAGTTAATTCAAAGAAACAAAATCATAAGTATTTATCTCAACCACTGATTTATCGGTTTTCCGATGCCATTGCAAGTTTAATGGCTTAATGAACTCTGTAGTGAAATGCACAAAATTCTTCTTATATTTAGGAAAGAACTGCACACTGTTTCAATTTCAAGAAACGTTAGATAGTTGTTGGAGGAATCAAACTAACCAATATAAAATTACACAATTAATAAGCAGTCATTTTTTCTACATATGAAAATAATTCAAGTAATCTGCTTCTTCCCTATTTTTTCATTTTCAAATGCCAGTTAACAGCAAGCAATTTTCCAGAACCTTGAAACTGATCCAAGAGAATTCAACACCATTGTAAATAGAAAGGTCAGAATCACAATTAAATTAGTACTCTTCAGTGAACTGGAATGGATTATGCAGAACTATGCATTACAATAAAAAAACATTTTATAACATAAAATTTCCAAAGCTTGAAACTTAGCTGTACCCTTCATCATATCTTTTTTATAAGAATTCAACATGAGCAAACTATTAAGTTAGACTAAAATGCACCCTCCATTTCTACTGATGCCGATTTCCTTCGTCTGTACACCAATATCTAATTGAAAAAGGAGTGGTCTGGAGATTCTTCATATTTGCATCAACCCAGCTAGATCAACCCAAATGCACATGTGCAAACTAATTCACTTTCTTATAATAGAGCACTTTTTCTCAAGTCTTAGCATCAAGCTATGATTTAAATACAAGAAAAAGCAAATTCAGTAGAAATAAGTTGTTTTCGGTCTTCTGCTGTCAATAGAACCAATATAGTACAATAACTATTCTATTCAATGTGCCATTTACAAAGCTCATAAATGTCAGTGAGTTATAGTTCTCTTGAGCCTCACTGGAATTTAGAAATCAAATTTGACTTTAATGTTCTGGTCAAAACAAGTGCTACCTTTACCCATTGCTAATCAAAAAAACCTTTTCCCAACCAACAAATGAAAATGTATGCAAAGGGAAAACATTCTGAGGAGCCAAGAAAAAAAAGACTGAAGTGTACTGCTTTTGATTTACATAAAAGGCAAAGTCTTGAAATAGATCCAACTGCAAAAATGATGTGGCGGAGACATTTTCTAATTACGTTCAAATTTTTGACTCACTAATATAATCCAATGTGGCGGGGACTGGCAAGAGTCCAGCCAAAAACGAGTCGGTCACGTGTGTGCTCTATACGTGTTTATTCTTCTGCATACAGCTCCCTACTCCTCAGCTGACACGGGCGTTGCCCGACCTTAAATAATAACTCAGATAACGACCCCGTGACTCGCGCCTCCCCCACCAAGACGCCGCCCTCTAGAGCCGATGGTTCGTCATGACCTTGGGTTGCTATCAGGTGCCGCCACACCACTAAAGTTATTTTGTCAAACACAATCCAGTAAACTAAAATGAAGTAATTTCTTAAAATTTTCATTTCAGTAAGAAATCAGATTCACTTTCATCAAACCACAGAAACACCCATTCCAAATAAGAATATTGCTTAGTGTGCAGGTAATTAGGTTAAATTAAATGTTCAACATTTTCTTTGTTGCTCCCAACCTCAATTGGTTTTCTAATTTGGTTTGAAAGAAAATATTAAACCATTTCAAATAAACAACTGAAATCAAAGGTTATAGAATGTGCACTGCACAAATCATAATTGTATCCAAATTTGCATTCATATTTATAACAGCTTCATAGAGCAAGTCTTGCCATTTGCGAAAATGAGAATTTTGACTAAGGCCACTCCCAAAAACTAAATAATTTGCTCACTATCTCATGCAACAACCCCATATTATTTAAATATACACGGGAAATTAGTTAAAACTGGCCTTAAGTTCTTCACATCACTTACACTTAATTAACATCCCAACACCACCACCACCCCACCATGAAATAAAATTACCTTGAAACCTCTTCATCTTACTGTTCTTTTCCCATAACAAGTAGATATTTAATCCTTCTTCCAATTCTTAAGTTTTTATGCAAACCAGATAGATCACCCATTTTAGTTTTCCAAACCCTAAACTTCAGACATTTCCTGCCAAAATACTGCCGGGTCCTTCTTGTTTCATTTCCCAGCTTCCCCACCCCAGTAAAATTGATACATACTGTACTACATATTTCTGGAGAGAGCAGCTTTCTGCTGGAGGAGATTCCTTTTCCACAGAACTTTAAAGATGTCCTTCCAGAGCAAAAACAACATGGTTAGAAGATTCAGTTCAAGTGACTACACACATTCACACACACACGCACGCAATTAACACAAACATTCACAGCAAGTCATGGAAAATAAGCATTCTGATGTATACATTATGCCTCTCCTTAAATATTTCCAATCAAAATTCAATCAGACATAGCTCTATTATTTATTTCCTGCAGTAATCATTTATCATGCTCCAAGAAGGTATTCCATATATTGCATCAGAAAACAATCACACTTTAAAAGTCAAATGAACCTATACTTAAAAATGATGATTTTGTTTTTTTGTTTACTGGCACATCTGACTGATTCTAGAGAAAAGATTTACTCAGATACTCCAAAAGTAATGCTCCTGGATAGGGAAACAAGAAATGTTACAACTAATGAAAATGGATTAACATCACACTTCTACCAGTTTAACACAATGCAGAAACAGTTACCCGCCATCTAATATTCTGAAGTTTTTTTGTATAAACGTCAAGAAACATCTTTCAAATGATACCTTGTCATTGGCTTTAAAAACAGACACAAAGGAAAGCAGTACAACTTAAAAGATTGAATCAATTAATTAGTTGTTAATTTTCTTCCATGCTTTACCTTCATCCCAACAACTTATTTCTTGGACCCTTACTAATGTACCATTAATCACTTACTTCAGTGCAGAGACAATTATTCTGAAGCAAGGTCAATAAAGAATGAAAGAGGAGAGCTATAATCGTGATGCATACCAGTGTTAGGAAGTTTTTATCCTCTCTTCCCTACCAAAAAAAAGACCATGAAAGTTAATGGAAATTCATAAGTCATAGATAACTTACTGGTCCGCAGAAGCCAGCCACCATTGTAACCATCAAGCAGATCACAGAGATGACCAGCCTTGTCTGGCAAAACCTCCAAATCACTCTGTTTAGTGAGGCATTTTCCTGGCCACATTCTTTCAATTCTGTTTGCCACAGCCGTTCTAATCTGGAGAAAAGCAATATATATTGAATTTGAAGACACAAGCAAGAGCTCAATGAAAGAAATGTTTCCCAGTCACTCAAATTTCCATTATTAGGACTTTATTATTCCTGGTGCATCTCTATAGGACTTTGGTTAAGCCGCATTTTGAGTATTACTTGCAGTTCTGGTCTCACCGTTACAGGAAAGATATGGTGGCTTTGGAGAGGGTGTGGAAGAGGTTTACCAGAATGTTGCCTGGTTGGAGGGTTTCAGTTACAGGGAGAGGTTGGATAGACTTAGATTGTTTTCTCTGGAACATCGGAGCTTGAGGGCAGCCAATAGAAAATAAAATTATGAAAGGCATAGGTAGACGGTAAGAACCTTTTATTCCCTAGGGTTAGGTTAGGTAAGGGGGAGGTACAGCGAGACCTTGGTGTCCTTGTACACCGGTCACTGAAAGTTGGCATGCAGGTACAGCAGGCAGTGAAGAAAGCTAATGGAATGTTGGCCTTCATAACAAGAGGATTTCAGTATAGGAGTAAAGAGGTTCTTCTGCAGTTGTATAGGGCTCTGGTGAGACCACATCTGGAGTATTGTGTACAGTTTTGGTCTCCTAATTTGAGGAAGGACATCCTTGTGATTGAGGCAGTGCAGCGTAGGTTCACAAGATTGATCCCTGGGATGGCGGGACTGTCATATGAGGAAAGATTGAAAAGACTAGGCTTGTATTCACTGGAGTTTAGAAGGATGAGGGGGATCTTATAGAAACATATAAAATTATAAAAGGACTGGACAAGCTAGATGCAGGAAAAATGTTCCCAATGTTGGGCGAGTCCAGAACCAAGGGCCACAGTCTTAGAATAAAGGGGAGGTCATTTAAGACTGAGGTGAGAAAAAACTTTTTCACCCAGAGAGTTGTGAATTTATGGAATTCCCTGCCACAGAGGGCAGTGGAGGCCAAATCACTGGATGGATTTAAGAGAGAGTTAGATAGAGCTCTAGGGGCTAGTGGAGCCAAGGGATATGGGGAGAAGGCAGGCACGGGTTATTGATAGGGGACGATCAGCCATGATCACAATGAATGGCGGTGCTGGCTCGAAGGGCCAAATTGCCTCCTCCTGAACCTATCTTCTATGTTTCTATATTTCTATGTTTCCCCCAGGGTGGAAATGTCCAAAACTAGAGGGTATAGCTATAAGGTTCGAGGCAGAACGTTTAATGGAGATATGTGGGGCAAGGGCCTGGAACACACTGCCAGGCGTTTAAGAGGCTTTTGGATTGGTACATGGAAGCACAGCGGATAAAGGGATATGGATCACGTACAGGCAGATGAGATCAATTTTAACTTGGCATCATGATCGATGCAAACATTGTGGGCTGAAGGGCCCATTTCTGTGCTGTACCGTTTGTGTTCTACGACAACAAGAAATTAATTCAGCCAGCGAGAGGAAAATATTTCAGTTGCACAAAAGCAATAAGCACATTATAACACATGCAAGATTTCAGTTTTTGGTGAGGTTTGAACATTTCTCATAGCTTTTAACAGTGGTTTACCACCACTGAAAATGAGGGTAACAAAAGTTTTTTACTATTTATACAAATCAGATGATTTAGATAATTTAGACATCTTTGAGGAATTGGTAGCTAATTTCCTACAAATGCAGTCCAGTAGTCATAATTAATTATTATCAAGATTTAGTTCACTGTAGAAAGTATGCAACAAATTACTCCTTACGCACTGAAGGAGGTCATTCAGCCCATAACATTTACAGGTGACACCAAGATTCCTGGCGTCGTGGACTGCGAGGAAGGCTATCGAAGTACACAGCTAGATATATATCGGCTACAGAAATGGGAGAAATGGCAGATGGCGTTTAATCCATGCACATGCGAGATGTTGCACTTTGGGTAGTCGTAATGAAGGGGAAAATATACAATTATTGATATAACCTTTAACAGCATTGATTCACGGCGGGATCTTGGGGTCCTAGTCCATAACTTCCTGAAAGTTGCGACTCAAGTAGAGTGGTAAAAAATGCATATGATATGCTTGGTTTCATACGTCAGGCATTGAGTATAAGACTCAGGATGTCATGATATAACTTTATAGGACTTGAGTTAGGACGTATTTGGAGCATTGCGTGCAGTTCTGTCGCCCCATTATAGAAAGGATGTGGAGGCTTTGGAAAGGCTGCAGCGGAGGTTTGCCAGAATTATGCCTGTAGTAGCATATAAGGGAGAGGTTGGAAAGGTTGCAGGAGGTTTGAATGCTGGAGGTTGCAGGGAAACGTTATAGAAGTATATGAAAGTATGAGGGGCATAGATTCGGTAGACAGTCAGAACCTTTTTCAAATCGAATACTGGAGGACATAGCTTGAAGGTGAGAATAGCAAAGTTTGAAGGAGATGCGCGGGGTACGTTTTCTTTCTCCCCTAGAGGATGGGAAGTGCCTGGAATGTGCTGCCGAGGATGGTTGTTGAGGCAGATACAACAGTGGCATTTAAGAGACTTTTGGATAGGCCGGGAACGGAGGGATAATGGATCATGTGCAGGCATAAATGTATGAAATTTCTATTTGTTTCTTCATTGATTACTATGAAAATAATAAGGGAGTAATGTACTCTATCAAATTACTGTTGAGATAACAATGATGAAAATAATCCCTTAAATATGGATCAGTCGTTGTGAAATGTCAGCTGCTTCTGACTCCACTAAAGCAGTATGGATATTTATGCTTTTGATCCCCCTTTCTGAACAATTCAAAGGGTGAGACAGTTATGAAATTCCATTACTTCCTTGGTTATATGTCCTTCATTCAATTTACAACACAATATCAGCCTGGTCTTACAGGTGAGGTTGGTGTATGAATTAATAATTCACATTAAATTTGCTCGGAAAGCAGTTTATGTACAAAGAAAATTGAGGTACAGTAAGTTATATCTGCAAAAACAAGGCAATTTCTCCAGAGAATAAAAAAACAAAATAGTGGAGCATGGTAAAATCCATGAAGTTAATTTCAGTCATTTTGGAGGCACAGTGGCTCAACGGTAGAGTTGCTGCCTTACTGCGCCAGAGACTCGGGTTCGATCCTGACTATGTGTGCTGTCTGTACAGAGTTTAAACACTCTCTCTCTATCAGCGGGGGTTTTCTCTGGGTGCACCGATTTCCGCGCACATTCCAAAGACATGCAGGTTTGTAGGTTAATTGGCTTCTGTAAATTGTCCACAGTGTGTAGGATAGAATTAGTGTACGGGTGAACGCTGGTCGGCGCAGTCTCGGTAATTGAACGTGGCGAGGAAAAGCATTTCAAGATTTCTGAAGAAGGATCTCGACCCAAAACGTCACCCATTCCTTCTCTCCAGCGATGCTGCCTGATCCGCTGAGTTACTCCAGCATTTTGTGTCTACCTTCAAGATTTCATAATGTACTTTTTAAAATAGGTGTGCAATTAGGTCTGACAAATGACAAAGAAAATACTTGCTGTTTGTTGAGAAATTAAAGCTATTCTGAACAGTGGATGAACTTCAAAAAGGTGTGATATTTAAAAAATAAACATACCATTTGAACAGCGATATTCAAATTTATATCTCATCTGAAACTGTGGCACAGCCAGCGGAGTTGATGCCTCATAAAGGTTCAAAGGTCTTTTATTGTCACGTGTACCAATTAGGGTACAGTGATATTCGATAGCTCCAGCAACTCGGGTTTGATCCTAATCTCTAATGGGTCTATGTAGAGTTTGTATGTTCCCCATTATTGTGTGGATTGGTATACTCAATGGTAATTGTAAATTGTTCCTAGTTTGTACGCAAAAGAAGAATCTGGGGGAGGGTTGTGGACAGTTAGAGAAAGAGTTTATAGGGTTGAGAATACAAATGGGATTAGCATTGGATTAGTGCAAGTGAGTAGTTATAGGACAGTGTGGACTCGAAGAGCACGTTTCCATGCTGTGTCTCTCTAATTTTGCTGAAAGACAGCACCTTGATATTGCACTGCGCCATTATGTGCAGGCTAAAATATTTTCATATCCTGTATGATGTAAAATGGAGAATGACAAAGGAAATTATGCATGATGGAACTGTGGTAAATATCATATTTCAGAGGGAAACTACCCATCCTACGCAAGAATTTTGTCATATTTTGTTGGCTATACGTTATATGCGCATTATTTCAAGATAAAGCTTCAAGACATTATTAAATTAAGTTTGGAACACAAATAAATACATCTGCCCAACCCACTGTACAAGCATAGTGAAATGTGTTCAAACATGAATTCTCCAGTTTTATGGAGTAAAAAGGGGAACACAAACTTAAGTTTGCAATAAAAAGACTAAAGGATTGAAAAGTTGTGAATCGTGAAGCAGGAGGAGGGAATGTAGAGTGGTGATTCTCTGGAATTCTCTGCCACAGAAGGTAGTTGAGGCCAGTTCATTGGCTATATTTAAGAGGGAGTTAAATGTGGCCCTTGTGGCTAAAGGGATCAGGGGGTATGGAGAGAAGGCAGGTACGGGATACTGAGTTGGATGATCAGCCATGATCATATTGAATGGCGGTGCAGGCTCGAAGGGCCGAATGGCCTACTCCTGCACCTATTTTCTATGTATCTATGTATCTATGTAAGATAGCAATATTTCATATCTACAAAAAGCTCCACATGAACATAGGATAAAATCTACAATGGCACAAGAATTAGTCTAGGCAATTCCAAAACAATTGCTTTGAGATCATACTCATACCTTCTACTATTGAGTTCAGAAGATTCATATTTTGACAAAGGCCAAACATCTTCCAACAAAAGCTGCCCTTTTTTATAAGCCGTAAATGCCAAAGTTGTCATCCAACTGAATGTCATGAAGGAAAAGAAGCCCGCATTGTCCACAGGATGCTGTTGTCTACATATATAGGAAAAGACAAATAGTAATTATGGAACTAAACACAAGGATGTAACTATCAGATCCAAATCCCCTTTTGAAAATTACTTTCACATGCTCTTCAGGATCTTAAGTCTGCCTTCCTCGTTGGTTCATAGGCTTTAACATTTTTACCCTGAAAGCTGTGTCACAAGCAGACAGGGTGGCGAAGAATGATTTTCACATACTGGGCTTATCAGTCATCCAGTATTACATTGTAGTCATACAAGTTGTTCGTGAGACAACACTCGCGGTTATTATGATCAGTTTTGGTCACCCTGTTACAGGAAAAACACCATGAAGGTAGAAGGAGCGCAAGAAAGATTGACTGGGATTTTGCCGGGACTCAAGGTACTGAGTTATAGGGAGAGGTTGGAAATGCTAGGATTTTGTTCCTTGGAGCATCGGAGACTGGGTGATCTTATAGAAATGCATAAAATCATGAGAGGCATAGATAGGGTTGCAGAGTCTTTTTCCTCGAGCTGGGGAATGATGAACTAGAGGGCATAGGCTTAAGGAGAGAGGGGAAAGATTTAACAGGAATCCGAGGGGCATTTTCTTTTGTTGCATACGTGTGATGGTAAATATATGGAATGAGCTTCCAGAGGAAGTGAAGGCACAAGGAACTGCAGATGATGGTTTACAAAGTGCTGGAGTAACTCAGGAGGTCAGGTAGCATCTTTGGAGAAAGTGGCTAGATGATGTTTCGAGTTGGATTCCTTGTTCAGACTAACTGAAGGAGGGGGAGAAAGCTGGATAGAAGAGAATGAGACAAAGTCTGCCAAGTGATAGGTGGATACGTGGGGGGGGGGGAGGGGTTGATTGGCAGGTGGGTGGAAAGGCTAGAGCTAAAAAGGAGACAAAAGAGCGTAAGGGGAGAAGGGTTGGGAAATGTGAAGTCTGAGGAAGGGATATAGGTGGAGGGGGATGGGAGAGGGTAGGGAAAGGGGGTCTGGACAGTGGGAGTAAATAATGCACACTTGGGTGGGGTATGAGAAAGAGAGGGGGAAAACAAAAGGTGGGGGTTGTTACCTAAAGTTGGAAAATTCAATGTTCATACAATTGGGTAGTAAGCTACCCGAGCTGAATATGAGGTGCTGTTCCTTCACTCTGTATGTGGTAACATTGTGGAATGAGGGAGACCCGGAACAGAAAAGGTGATATGGGAATGGGAATGGGAATGGAACGGGACCTAGGCAGACAGAATGCAAGTGATCAGCGAAATGGTCACCTAGTCTACACTTGTTCTCACCAATATAAAGGGGGCCAACTGCAGGAGCACCAAATGCAGAAGAAGTGGTTAGAGAAGGTTCCCATGCCCCATTTAAATTTAACCAGAAATTATAATACCCAGTAATATTAATAGAAATATCCAAAATATGGAATATATGACAGTTTGATCATGAGCATGCCGAATTATGTTTTACATAATTAGTATAAATGGGAAATATTGAAAAAGAACAGAAGACATTCCATCGAACATACTTGCTGAGATTTGCTGGAGAGGAAATTACAATTCAACCAATTAAAACAAAAAGTGATGTAAAAGCATTGTTATAGATTTTCCCTTTAATTCTAGCTACAGTAAATATAAACTTTCACTCTGCTCTGAAATCTAATGGCCCTGTCTCACGGAGCGAGTCCACCCACGAGTGATCCCAAGTGAAAGAAAAAATCACACTCGTGGTTGTCTACGAGATTCCAAGTTTATGTTCACCAGTTTAAACGAGTTCCCACGTGTATGTCTAAGTTTGCCGTTTACTCCTCATTTCTGCGATGTACCAAGTTCCTCTCCCGAGTTAACAAGTTCCTCTCCCGAGTTACTCTTGAGCCAACAACGACTACCGACGTGTGGAAAAATCATCACATGGTAAAAATGATGTCATGCAGTTTTTTTTTCCACTATAAAAAGACCCAGCCTGAAGAACGATCTCGACCCGAAACATCACCTATTTCTTTTCTCCAGAGATGTTGCCTGACCAGCTGAGTTAGTCCATCATTTTGTGTCTATCTTTGGTTTATAGTATCTGCAATTCCTTCCTTCAAACTTTTAGAGCAGTTTATTTCAAGAAACAACCCTTCCAAAATTGCAATCAAAAGTCCATTTGAACTGCATTTGTTCAAGGTCTGGCATCAATCATTGAAAGGCATAGGCTGTTTTGTGTCGGGAGGAACTGCAGATGCTGGTTTACACCGAAGATAGACACAAAATGCTGGAGTAACTCAGCGGGACATGCAGCATTTCTGGAGAGAAGGAATGGGTGACATTTCTGGTCGAGTCCCTTCTTCAGACTGAAAAAAAGTTTCGACCCTTCTCTCCAGAGATGCTGCCGGCTTGGCTGAGTTACTCCAGCTTTTTGTCTCTAGTAAGATTGTTTTATTCCCTTAATTTATCTCTCATCAAAACATTGGTAAACTTCTAACAAAAAGATTAGGTAAATTGAACATTAACATTATTTTTCCCGACAGGAAGGTCCGTAGACCGCAGTGTGTGTCTCTCTACTCACCCAGTATGTCCGTCAGAGCAGCCATCCCACCGCCGCAACTTAAACTGTATAAAAAGCAGCGGCTCAAAACATTGCTGATTGGGCAGATCTGCCCAGAAGCCACCCCTTTCACACTCACCCCAGCCCTGGGAAACAAAGTTTTCAGAGCCCTACAGTCACCCCAGCCCGCCCGCGAACCTCTGAATGAAAGACAAAGTTTAGATGTTCTCTTCAGCAGTGGCGTCCCAGAGTTTCGCAGCACCTGGCCCAAGTCTCAATTTAAACTCGGGTAACCCGAGTTCTTATTAAAAACCCGAATACAATTGGCCCTTAATAGTAAATATGAGAATGATTTCCTATATTGTACGGTAGACTATCATCCGGTGTAGATACCATAATTTATTGGGAAAATATTAATACACGAACACACGGGTTAGTTAAAAATTGGAGTCATATCCCATCTACATCTCACACGCTCTTGCTGTGTTTCTAAGAAATGTCATTAAGGACTTATGTTATGTGTTTTTGCTGGACTGAAACCAACCCATTTACAATTTAAAGTTGTGGGTAACTTTTTAGGAGAATACTTGTGATGCAAAGAACCTGAAATTGCATAACACACAAAAATAACTCTGGTCTTAATTACCAATGCAGCTTGTGAACTTATTTGTGGGCGCGGCAGCATCTATGGAGCGAAGGAAATAGGCAACGTTTCGGCCCAAAAAGTTTCCTATTTCCTTCACTCCATAGATGCTGCCGCACCCGTTGAGTTTCTCCAGCACTTTTGTCTACCTTCGATTTTCCAGCATCTGCAGTTCCTTCTTGAACTTGTGAACTTATTTTGTGAACTTCCCCACTGAACACCTATCTTTGGCAAGCATATTGCACGGGTTAGTACAAATACACTTAAAACTCTGAATAGCAACACGCCACGAAGGAGCTTCCAACGATTCATTTATCAAGAGGCTAGAGTAACTCAGCAGGATAGACGGCATCTCTGGAGGGAAGGAATAGGTGACGTTTCGGGTCGAGACCCTTCGTCGGATTAAACCTGCATCTGCAGTTCCTTCCCATTTATAACATTTATAAAATTCCCATTTATAAAATTATAAAATAAAACGTCCCATTTACAACATTGTTTTGACCAATTGTTCTCTAACGCAGACAGACTGGATGGAAAGTGATGCCTGAGAAAATCCCCTGTATAAACGCATCAGCCTTCAATAACTGATGTTAATTTGTCGGATATAAATCCTGAGACGGGACACCTGTCCCATATATCTGCTTCTCCATAAAAAGTGCATTAACCTAACAAGGATTCATGGCACCGTTTCAATGTGAAAAGTTAAAGTTCTGAAGGGAACTAATTAACCTCTCACAATGCGGCTTTCCCCACACTGCATGGTTCATTCTTTTTGCCACTGTTTCTCAGATCCCCGGTGAGTGCTTTTTGCTCCTTAACAGTGAATTGTTAGATCAATGTAAAATTTTCCATTAAGATCTGACTAATCGTCAACATTTCACTTCTGGCACTCAGGCCCAACCCACGAGTTACTCACGAGTCACTACGGTAAACTCACGGGCTACTACGGTATTACAACGAATTTAAACGTTTCAAATTTTTCCTTCGTGGGTGGACTCGCACCGTGAGACAGGGGTTTAAGATTTAAAAAGATGGTCCAAAAAAGTTAAGAAATGTGGATGTGTTCAGTAAATAGCTGGAGGTGCTTTATTCTATTGCAAAAATATTTCTAAGCTGGCATTAAATAAACTACTCACTTGGCAGAGCTGCGAATGGGCTTTAACAGGTGTAAACATTGGTGATACTTTCCCTTATGTTTTTCTTCATCCAGGATCTGTACACAGGAATGCGTTGAAACATCCAATGACAGGCCTTCCACCCGGCCTGCAGTTTCCAAAGCATTTTCACACAACTCTCTCTTCTGTTATAATGAAATGGGTGAGGGTGGGGAAAAACAAAAGGGAAATATATCAACAAAGCAGTTAAATATTTGAAAACCCACAGTTACTATCTTTAGCCCTGATCTCAAATCTTGTTCCCTCTCCACAAATTTCTATTCTGTCTCTGGCCACTTTCTCAGACTGCTCAATGTTCCATTTCACTGTGAACTGTGCTTCAGGTCATATATTATTTCCATAACCAGATCACTTTTATACATGTGTAGGAACAGCACCTCATATTTTGCTTGGATAGCTTACACTCCAGCGGTATGAACATTGACTTCTCTGATTTCAAATAGTCCTTGCTTTCCCTCTCTCTCTCTCCACCTTCTCTCACCAGTCTTACTGTCTCCGACTACATTCTATCTCTGTCCCGCCCATATGCCTGACATCAGTCTGAAGGGTCTCGACCCGAAACATCACCCATTCCTTCCCTCCAGAGATGCTGCCTGCCCCACGGAGTTACTCTAGCATTTTGTGTCTACCTTCACTTTTATTGCTTGTCCCCAAGATAGCCTATGCAGCTACAACTAAAAGATTCAGTCGTCTACATTAACTCAACTACATTAACTTGTCATTTTTTTGCTCAGCTTCCCACCTTTGACACTCCCTAAATTTCAGCTTATCTAAAGATCTACTGCTCATAACTTGCACTGTCATTGTTATATAGCACTTAAGCTTGTTGATCAATGTAAGCAAGAGATCAGCAATACATTTTAAAATTGCTCTCCACTGTTCAGATCTATCCATGCCTTCTCTTGTTCATAAGTTATACGACCATCAAGCTTACTCTGTCATTGAATCGTGGCAGATTTATCTTTCCCTCTCAACTCCATTCCCCTGCCTTCTCCTCATAATCCCAGACACCTGTATTAATCAAGATTCTGTCAATCTGCATCTTAAAAATACCCGTTGTTCAAGAACACTTGGTAATTAGTTCCACAGATTCACCACCGTCTGACTAAAGAAATTCCTACTCGTTTCCTTTCTATAGGCAGGTCCTTTTATTCTGAGGCTATGGCCTTTGGTCCTAGACTCTCCCACTCGTAGAAAATCCTCCCCATATCCACTCTATCCAGGCCTTTCACTATTCGGTAAGTTTCAATGAGGTCCCCTCTCAACCTTCTAAACTCCAGCGAGTACAGGCCCAGTGCCATCAAACGCTCATCATATGTTAACCCAATCTTTCCTGGGATCATTTTCCTAAACCTCCTCTGGACCCTCTCCAATGCCAGCACATCCTTCCTCAGATATGGGGCCCAATACTGCTCGTAATACTCCAAATACGGTCTGACCAGTGACTTAAAGCCTCAGCATTACATCCCTGTTTTTATATTCTAGTCTTCTTGAAATAAATGCTAGCATTGCATTCAATCAATCAATCAATCAATCAATCAACCATTATTGTCATCTTGCAAGCAACAGTTGTACAGTGCAAAATGAAAAGACGTTTCCCAGGGAATACCGGAGCATCGCACATGAAATTTAAAACAATTCACACATAACACTAAAAACAATCCAGTCCCTGATGGAACAGTATAAATAGTTAAAAAGTAGGTAAAAC
Organism: Malacoraja senta; assembly: GCA_038087875.1. Lineage (NCBI taxonomy): Eukaryota > Metazoa > Chordata > Chondrichthyes > Rajiformes > Rajidae > Malacoraja > Malacoraja senta. The sequence continues at coordinate 5,358,266 of CM075984.1, read as the reverse complement.
AACAACGTTAAAATACAGTAAAACCAATCATAAACATGTCCGGGGCAGCTGATTTGAGTGGCCAGTGCCAGTTATTGAAGTGGCCAGTGCCAGTTATTAAAGTGTCCATGCCAAGCCGCAGAATCAGGTGACTGCGAGTACAGAGTGGCTGTTTAGCAGCCTCACAGCATATGGCAGGAAGCTGTTTAGCAGTCTTGTAGTCCGGGCTTTGATGCTGCGATATCTCTTGCCTGATGGCAGGAGATCCAGGTGTATGTGGAGGGGGTGCAGTTTGTCCTTAGCAATTCTCTGAGCTTTTTTCAGACAGCGGCTCTAGAACAGTTCTTGTACCGAGGGTAGGGAGACGCCAATGATCCTCTCTGCTCCCCTCACTACCCTCTGCAGAGCCTTCCTGTCCGAGCAGTTGCAGGTGGAGTACCACGTATTTATGCAGTACGTGCGTACAGACTCCACCGTACCCCTGTAGAAAGTCCTGAGGATGTTGGTGGGGAGTGAGGCCTGTTTTAGTTTCCTCAGGAAGTGCAGTCGCTGATGGGCCCGTTTGACGATCCCAGTGGTGTTCCTGGACCAGGTGAGGCTGTCTGTAATTTGCACACCGAGGAACTTTATGCTCTCCACTCTCTCCACTGTGGCGCCACTGATGTTGAGGGGTGTATGCTTTGGCTGCGCCCTACTGAAGTCGACAACCATCTCCTTTGTTTTGTCGACATTTAATTCTAGATTATTTTTGCCGCACCAGTCCACTAGTTGTTTTACTTCCTCCCTGTACATTGATTCATCATCTCCGCTGATGAGTCCCACCACTGTTGTGTCATCCGCGAATTTTATGATCTTATTGTCCCTGAATCTGGCAGCACAGTCATGTGTGAGCAATGTGAACAACAGCGGGCTGAGCACACAGCCTTGAGGGGAGCCGGTGCTCAGCGTGATCGAGCCTGACGTGTTCTTGCCAACACGGACTGACTGCGGTCTCTCTGTCAGAAAGTCCAAGATCCAGTGACACAGGGTGGTGTTGAGGCCCAGCAGGGTTAGTTTCTCCACAAGTCTCTGAGGGATGATGGCATTCACCTTTCTGGCTACCGATTTGACTTGCAAATTAACTTTTTGGGAATCCTGTACCAGCTCACCCAAGTCCCTTTGCACCTCCGATTTCTGACTTCTCTCCCCATTTAGAAAATAGTCTACGCCTTTATTCCAACTATCAAAATGCATAACTCCACACGTTGCTATGCTATATTCCATCTGCCGCTTTTTTGCCCAATCTCCCAATCTGTCCAAGTCCTTCTGCAGAGTCCCTGCTTTCTCTTCACCACCTGCCCCTCCACCATATCATCTGCAAACTTGGCCACAAAACCTTCAATTACCTCATCCAAATGATTGATATAGAAGGTGAAGATATACTAGCTGCCCCGGCACCGACCTCTGCGGAACACCACAAGTCGCTGGTAGCCAACCAGAAACAGCCTCCATTATTGCCACTCTTTGCCTTCTACCATCCAGCCAACCTGCTATCCATGCTAGTATCTTTCATGCTCTCTCATCTTCTTTGGCGGCCTCCCATGCGGTAACTTATCAAAGAGCTTCTGAAAATCCAGTTAAACAACATCCACTGAATCACCGTGTAAGAAAGAACTGCAGCTGCTAGTTTACATCGAAGGTAGACATAAAATGCTGGAATAACTCTGAAGAAAGATCTCGACCGAAAACCTCACCCATTCCATCTCTCCAGAGATGCTTCCTGTCCCGCTGAGTTACTCCAGCATTTTGTGTCTACCCTCCACTGACTCACCTTTGTCTATTTTGCTATTTACATCCTCAAAGCATAGGTTCGTCAGGCAAGATTTCCCTTTCACAAAACGTGCTGCATTCAGCCTATTTTGTCATGTGTTTCTAAGTACTCAGAAACCTTATCCTTTAAAATGACCTCCAAAATCTTCCCAATCAGTAAAGTTAGGGTAATCAGCCTAGAGTTTCCTCTCTTCTACTTCACTCCCTTCTCGAACAGCGTAGTAATATTTGCAATTTTCCAATCATCTGGAACCACTTCTGACTCGTGACTCTTGAAAGATCACTACTAATGCCTCCACAATCTCTAAAGCCACCTCTTTCAGAACCCTGGGATGCAGTCCATTTGGTCCAGGTGACTTACCCACCTTCAGACCTTTAACCTTCCCAAGCACCTGTGCTTTAGTAATAGACAATCTACTAACTCCCACCCACTGTCTCTTGAATTCCAGGCACATTGCTGGTGTGAAGTTAATTCAATTCATCTGCCATTTCTTTATTCCCCATTGTCACTTCTCCAGCATCATATTCCAGCAGTCCAATGTCATCTTTACTCCCCCTATTGCCTTTTTAGTTACCTTCCGTTGGGGTTTTTTAAAGCTTCCCAATCCTCTAGCTTCCCACTAATTTTTGTAATGTTATATGCCTTCTCTTTTAGTTTTATACTGCCTTTGACTACCCTTGTCAGCCAAGGTCGTCTCATTCTCCCCTCTTTAGAATGAAAAGATCCTGCGTCTTGCAAATTATTTCCATCAATTCCTTCCATTGCTGTTCCACCATCATTCCTGCTTGGGTTCCTCGCCAATCAACTTTAGCCAGCTTCTCCCTCATGCCTCTGTAGTCACCTCTGCTCAACAGTAATACCGACACATCTGATTTCATCTTCTCCTTCTCAAACTGCAGGATTGCCTTTTCCCTGGTAGTCTCAACTACAAGCTACTCTGAGAAACATCTCGGAGGCACAATACAAATCACCCTTGGTATTAAAAAAGTTGCCCACACATTTCCTTTAATTCTCCCCCTCTCACCTTAATGCTATGCCCTCTAGAATTCAAAATTTCTACCCTGGGAGAAAGGTTCTGACTGTCTATGCTATCTTTGCCTCTCATCATTTTATATACTTCTGTCAGGTCTACCCACAACCTCCGACTTTCCAGAGTAAACAATCCAAGTTTGTCTAACCTCTCCCTGTGGCTAATACCCACTAATCCAGGCATCAATTGGGTAAATCTCCTCAGCACCCTTTCCAAAACCATCACATCCTCCCCATAATGGGGCAACCTTAACTGCATACAGCACTGCAAATGTTCCCGAACCAAAGATCTATAAAGTTGCAGAAACAAGGAATTGCAGATGCTGGTTTACAAAAACAAAACACACAAAGAGCTGGAGTAACTCTGCGGGTCAGGCAACATATCTGGTGAACATGGATAGCATTTCAGGTTGGGACCCTTCTTCAGACTGTAGTAGCGGGGGAATCTGGAGGAGAGAGAGGGGCAGGACAAAGCCACAGAGTGAAGTTATACACAAACTGAGGAACAACATCTCATACTTCGCTTGTGGGAACATTTCCAATTTTAGGAAACTGCCAAAAACCCTCATCCATCTCCCCCACTTTACACCACCCCCCCCCCCTCCTCCTGTGCCCCACCTGGACTAGCACCTATATCTCCACCCCTCCTCACCTTCCACCTACGTTTCCTCCTCTAGCTTCACTATTAGTAACTATTCAATTCTTTTGTCTCATAGCTTCTGTCTTTTCATCTCTGGACTTTGTCCAACCATCTGCCTGTCACTGGTATCCACCTATCACTTGTGATAATAGACAATAGGTGCAGGAGTAGGCCATTTGGCCCTTCGAGCCAGCACCGCCATTCAATGTGATCATGGCTGATCATCCCTAATCAGTACCCCGTTCCTGCCTTCTCCCCATATCTCCTGACTCCGCTATCTTTAAGAGCCCTATCTAGCTCTCTCTTGAAAGTATCCAGAGAACCGGCCTCCACCGCCCTCTGAGGCAGAGAATTCCACACGACTCACAACTCTCTGTGAGAAAAAGTGTTTCCTCGTCTCCGTTCTAAATGGCTTACCCCTTATTCTTAAACTGAGGCCCCGGGTTCTAGACTCCCCCAACATCGGGAACATGTTTCCTGCCTCTAGCGTGTCCAAACCCTTAATAATCTTCTGTTTCAATACGATCCCCTCTCATCCTTCTAAACTCCAGAGTGTACAAGGAACTGCAGATGCTGGTTTAAGCCAAAGATGGACACAAAATGCTGGATTTGTCAGTGGATCAGGCAGTATCCCTGGAGAACTTGGATAGGCAACGTTTCAGGTCCGAACCCTTCTTTAGACTAATGTGGAGGTGGGCAGGGAAGAATGCTGGAAAAGAGGGGCAGGACAGAGCACGCTGGCAACAGGCGAACAAAGGCAATTTGATCGACTGACTAATGCACAACTGCCAGAGATGAGACAGGTGTGGGCCCAAGACGATAAAGACGTGAACTGTTAAGCTCAGGGATAGAAAATTTGTGTATTATGTATCCATTATAAACGGTACAAGTGGAGGGGGAGGGGGGGAAATCGGTGAGAGGACAGGCAGGTTTCCAGGGAGGTAAAAGGAGACAGTGGGGAGGGAAGGGTTCTTGGGAGAGAAAGTCTGCCACATCTTCAACCGTATCGTCCTCCAACCCCACACTGCCCGCTTCCACCTGCTTCCCAAAATACGCACAGAACTACCCTGGCAGACACATTGTTTCTGCCTGCTCCAGCCCCACTGAACTCCTCTCCACATACTTTGATTCTCTCCTATCCCCCATCATCCAATCCCTTCCAAACTACATCCATGGCACCCCACATGCCCTTCAACTCTTTAATATCTTTCAGTTTTTCGACCCCCAGTCACTCATCTTTACCATGGATGTACAGTTCCAGCTCCATGCCCCACCAGGAAGGTTTCTTCCTTGAACAGAGACCCAACCAATTTCCCACTACTAACACTCTCCTCTGCTTTACTGAACTTGACCTCACCCTCAACAACTTCTCTTTCGACTCCTCTCACTGTCTCGAAGTTCAAGGTGTAGCCATGGGCACTCACTTGGGCCCCAGCTATGTCTGCCTTTTTGTTGGTTCCGTCAAACAATAATTGTTCCAGGGATATATTGGCTCTGTCTCCCATTTTTCATTCCCCATCCACACCCCCCCCCCCTTCTCTTCAGTGTCCCAAATGGACTAGCACATATGCCTCCACCCCTCCTCGCCTTTCACCTACATTTCTTCCTCCAGCTTCACAATTTGCAACTCTTCAATTCTTTTGTCTCACATATTTTGTCTTTTCATCTCTGGCCCTTGTTCCAACCATCTGCCGATCAACCCCCTCCCCCCCTCCCCCCTCACCTATATCCACCTATTACTTGTGATAACAAGGAACTGCAGAACCTGGTTTAAACCAAAGATGGACACAAAATGCTGAATTTGTCAGTGGGCAGGCAGTATCCCTGGTGAACATGGATAGGTGACTTTTCGCACCCAAACCCTTCTTCAGATTAATGGTGGGTGGCGGGGGTGGGGGGTGGGGGGGAGAAGAATGCTGGAAAAGAGGTGCAGCACCAACTCTTTCTCCCCGACAGCAACAACTGCAATGGGGCTGCCTCCTGCACCTGTACAGAATTGATGGACTTCACCACCAACTTTCATGCTGCCCTCAATTTCACCTGGACTATCTCTGACACCTCCCTCCCTTTCTTTCTTGTTCCCTCTGCCTCCATCACAGGAGACAGACTATTGACATCTCTGATTGACATCTATTACAAACCTACCGACTCCCAGTTATCGTGACCTCACTTCTTGCCACCCTGCCTCTTCCAAAGATGCTATCCCCTACTCTCAATTCCTCCGTCTATGCCGCGTCTGCTCCCTAGATGAGGTTTTCCATTCTAAGACATCCAAGATATCCCCCCAAAATATGGATCCCTCATCCACATCTCTTCTGTGTCCCATAGTTCGGCTCTCGCTCCCTCTCCCCCTAGTCGCAACAAGGATAGAGCCCCCATAGTTCTCATCTTTCTCCCCACCAGCTTCGACATCCAACATATCTTCCTCCGCCATTTCCATCACATGCAACATGACCCCACCACTGGTCACAGCTTCCGATCGCCATCATTTTACGCCTTCCCCAGAGATGGCTCTGTCCACAACTCCTTGGTTCACTTACCCCATCCCATCCAAACCACCCCTTCCCCAGGTACTCTCCCCTGCCACCGCAGGAGGTGCAACACCTGCTCTTATACCTCCTCCCTCAACTCCATCCAGGGACCCCAACAGTCCTTCCAAGTGAGACAGAGGTTCACATGCACCTCCTCTAACCCCCTGAGTTATTCCAACTGTTTGTATCTATCCACCTATAACTTGCTGGGCTTTGCCTGTCCTTCCTCTCTTCTAGATTTCTTCACCCTCCTCAACCTCAATCAGTCTGAAGAAGGGTCTAAAACGTTACCTATACATGTTCTCCAGCTATCAATGTTCTACCTGAACCACATTGTGTGTACTGGACTACCCGTAACAAAGCAAAGGCCAAGAAACCACACCAACTCCTCTACTTTCTTAGATGGCTTAGGAAGTTCAGCATGTCCCCAACAGCTTTCACCAAGTTCTACAGTTGCTCTGTAAAAAGCATTTCTTTGGGATGCATCAAAGCGTGGTTTGGAAACAGCTCCATCCAAGACTGCATGAAATTGCAGGGAATTAGTTTAGTTTAGAGTTTAGAGATACAGTGCAGAAACAGGCCCTTCAGCCCGCCGATCAGCGATCTCTGCACACTAACACTATCCTACAAACACTTGGGACAATTTACAATTTTACCAAGACAATTAACTTACAAACCTGTACCTCTTTGGAGTGTGGGAGGAAACTAAAGAACCCGGTGAAAATGTAGGTCACAGAGAGAATGCACAAACTCAGAACAGACAAGCACCCGTAGTCAGGATGGAACCTGGGTCTCTGGTGCTGTAAGGCAGCAACTCTACCACTGCGCCACCGTGGACACAGCCCAGACCATCACACAAACCAAGTTCCCTTGCATTGAGTTTAAGAAGGAACTGCAGATGCTGGAAAATCGAAGGTGGACAAAAATGCTGGAGAAACTCAGCAGGTGAGGCAGCATCTATGGAGCGAAGGAAATAGGTAATGTTTCGGGTCGAAACCCTTCTTCAGACTGATGTGAGGGTGGGGGGGGCAGGAAGAAGAAAGGAAGAGGAGGAGCTAGTGGGCTGAGGGAGAGTTGAGAAGGGGAGGAGAAAGTAGGGACTATCTGAAATTAGAGAAGTCAATGTTCATACCGCTGGGGTGCAAACTGCCCAAGCGAAATATGAGGTACTGCTCCTCCAATTTACGGTGGTCCTCACTCTGGCCATGGAGGAGGCACAGGACAGAAAGGTCGGATTCGGAATGGGAGGGTGAGTTGAAGTGCTGAGCCACCGGGAGATCAGGTTGGTTATTGCTGAGGTGTTCGGCGAAGCGATCGCGAAGCCTACGCTTGGTCTCACCGATGTAGAGCAGCTAACATTTAGAGCAGCGGATGCAATAGATGAGGTTGGAGGAGGTGCAGGTGAACGTCTGCCGCACCTGGAAAGACTGCTTGGGTCCTTGAATGGAGTCAAGGGGGAAGCGACAAGTGTAGCATTTCTTGCGGTTGCAAGGGAAAGTGCCCAGAGAGGGGGTGGTTCGGGTGGGAAGGGACAAATTGACCAGGGAGTTACGGAGGGAGCGGTCTCTGCGTAAAGCAGACAGGGGAGGAGATGGGAAGATGTGGCAAGTGGTGGGATCACGTTGGAGGTGGCGAAAATGGCGGAGGATTATTTGTTGTATGTGACGGCTGGTGGGGTGGAAGGTGAGGATAAGGGGGACTCTGCCCTTGTTACGAGTGGGGGGGGATGGGGAGTGAGAGCAGAGTCACGGGGTATAGAAACCCTGGTGAGAGCCTCATCTATAGTAGAAGAGGGGAACCCCTGTTCCCTGACGAATGAGGACATCTCCGATGCCCTGGTGTGGAACACCTCATCCTGGGTGCAGATGCGGCGAAGACGGACGAATTGGGAGTAGAGGATGGAGTCCTTATAGGAAGCAGGGTGGGAAGAAGTGTAGTCCAGATAGCCATGGGTGTCAGTGCGTTTATAGTGGATGTCAGTCAGTAGTCACCTGCGATGGAGATAGTGAGGTCAAGAAATGGTAGGGAAATGTCGGAAATGGTCCAGGTGTATTTGAGTGCCGGATGGAAGTTAGTGGTGAAATGGATGTAGTCAGTGAGTTGTGTGTGGGTGCAGGAGGTAGCACCAATGCAGTCATCGATGTAGCGGAGGTAGAGTTCGGGGATAGGGCCACGGTACGCCTCGAACAAGGATTGTTCGACGTACCCTACAAACAGGCAGGCATAGCTGGGGCCCATGCGCGGGCCCATAGCTACGCCTTGTATTTGGAGGAAATGAGAGCAGTCAAACGAAAAGTTATTAAGGGTAAGGACCAGCACCGCTAGGTGGAGGAGAGTATGTAGATGGGGATTGGTTGTTTCTACGGTCAAGGAAGAAACGGAGGGCTTTGAGACCCTCCTGATGGGGGATGGAGGTGTAGAGTGACTGGACATCCATGGTGAAGATGAGGGGCCTAGAAAACGGAAGTCCTGGAGTCCTGGAGTCGACAAACAGCGTGTGAGGTGTCTTGAACATAGGTAGGGAGGGATTTAACCAGGGGGGGGATAGGATGGCGTTGAGGTATGTGGAAATAAGTTTGGTAGGCCACGAACAGGCAGAAACAATGGGTCTGCCAGAACAGTCAGGTTTGTGGATTTTCGGGAGAAGGTAAAATCGGTCTGTGCGTGGCTGGGGAACGATGAGGTTGGAGGCTTGGCAGGGCAGGGAGTCCCTTGCATTGACTCCATTTACACTTCATGCTGCCTCGGCCAAGCCACCAGCATAATCAAGGATGAGTCGCACCCTGGCCTCTCCCTCTTCTTCCCTCTCTCATTGGGAAACAAGTATAGAAGTGTGAAAAGGCACACATCCAGATTTAGATTTAGAACCATCCTATCAACAATTAGAGTGTGGTCCTGAGCCACTATCTATCTCATTGAGATCCTAGGATTATCATTAATTGGACTTTTTCTTGCACTAAACGTTATTCCATTTATCATTTATCTGTACACTGTGGATGGCTTGATTATAATCATGCATAGTCTTTCCGCTGACTGGGTTAGCACACAATAAAAGCTTTTCATGTACCTTGTACGCGTGACAATAAACTAAGCTATTTTCTGGAAAGCTGCATCATGACTTCCTGACTATTATATGCAATGCCCAGACCTATGAAAGTAAGTATACCATATACCTTATTTGCCATTATATTTACTTGTGTTGCCTCCTTCAGGGAGTTATGGACTTGGACCCCAAGATCCCTCGGTACATCAATGTTGTTAAGGGTCAAACCATTAACCTACACTCTCTCCTTGCATTTGGCATCCCAAAGTTCAACACCTCACACTTGCTCGGATTAAACTCCATCTGTCATTTCTCTGCCTATTTCCGTAGCTGATCGATATCCTTCCGTATAGCTTGACAGCTTTCCTCATAATTCACAATCCTAGCAATCTTGTGGTCATCTGCAAACTTACTAATCAAGCCAGTCTACTTTTACGAAGTCAATTATATATTCATATACATCTTCAGAAGGTAGACCAATGTGTACAAAAGGAGTTTGATCACCATTGTACACTATCGGTTGCAGTCCTAATCTAGCAGCCATGTCCTTCAGGATTACGGCAATTGGAACAACAGCTGACATTTCAAGCCATTCTTAATGACATCACATCCCAGAATTTAATTTGGCTTTGTTACTTGCAAAGCATTTGTTAACAGGAGTGAATATTGATTCAGCATGTGAGAGAGGGTGGAAAGAGATAGTGATTATGCACATTTGACGTTGTTGTGAAACTTGGTGGGGTCGAGTGAAAAATGAAGTAAATCCTTTCTTTCTATAAACCTCTGTGTGGTCAGTTACGGTGAGTGTATCCTGCTAACAGGCCAATAAATATTTAGGGATTGTAATGGAACAATCTGGCTATTGTTTGACATGTCTCGGGGACAGATTTCCTAATTTAAGCAAGGCTCGGTGCTGGGACCGCAGCTATTTACAATATATATCAATGATTTGGATGAAGGGATTCAAAGTAACATTAGCAAATTTGCAGATGACACAAAGCTGGGTGGCAGTGTGAACTGTGAGGAGGATGCTATGAGAATGCAGGATGACTTGGACAGGTTGGGGGAGTGGGCAGATGCATGGCAGGTGAAGTTTAATGCGGATAAATGTGAGGTTATCCACTTTGGTAGCAAAAACAGGAAGGCAGATTACTATCTAAATGGCATCAAGTTGGGAAAAGGGGAAGTACAACGGAATCTGGGGGTCCTTGTACATCAGTCTATGAAAGTAAGCATGCAGGTACAGCAGGTAGTGAAGAAAGCGAATTGGCCTTTATAACAAGAGGAATCGAATATAGGAGCAAAGAGGTCCTTCCGCAGTTGTACAGAGCCCTAGTGAGACCACACCTGGAGTATTGTGTGCAGTTTTGGTCCCCTAATTTGAGGAAGGACATTCTTCCTATTGAGGGAGTGCAGCGTAGGTTTACAAGGCTAATTCCCGGGATGGCGGGACTGTCATATGCTGAGAGAATGGAGCAGCTGGGCTTGTACACTCTGGAGTTTAAAAGGATGAGAGGCTATCTCATTGAAACATATAAGATTGTTAAAGGTTTGGACACGCTAGAGGCAGGAAAAATTTTCCCGATGTTGGGGGAGTCCAGAACCAGGGGCCACAGTTTAAGAATAAGGAGTAAGCCATTTAGAATGGAGACGAGGAAACACTTTTTCTCACAGAGAGTGGTGAGTCTGTGGAATTCTCTGCCTCAGAGGGTGGTGGAGGCAGGTTCTCTGGATGCTTTCAAGAGAGAGCTAGATAGGGCTCTTAAAAATAGCGGAGTCAGGGGATATAGGGAGAAGGCAGGAACGGGATACTGATTGGGGATGATCAGCCATGATCACATTGAATGGCGGTGCTGGCTTGGGCCGAATGGCCTACTCCTGCACCTATTGTCTATTGTCATTCCAAGATAAAAGAATGACTTTTATGGGGTAATTTGACTGGTGCAGCTGTGCCCTGATAATCTTCCTTGTTTTTCCTTATATATTGATGTAACCAAATGGCATGCAAGGTTAATTCAGAGGACAGTTAAGAGTTTACCACAATACTAACAAATCAGACCGCATAAGGAAACAGATTTCCTGCCCTAACTTTTACCCATTTCAGAAGGGTAAAAGTGTACATATACTGGCAGCCTTAATCTGGCATACACAATCTCTGCTCATAATTCTGTTACAAAGCTGCATGGTTGGAAGTGCTACCTTTAGAACAAGATGTTAACCCAGGCCTTATCCACTTCTGCTAAAGAGATATATTGAACCCTAAGGCCTTTTCCCCCAAAGCGCAGGAGGTTTTCATAACACAACCAACACATTACATTCTTCAACAGAGACTTCTAGAAACTTTAATTGCATAGAATTTTGCTGCATTCAGTTCAGCTGTCAAATTATGATACCAGTCCTGACTTAACAACACTTCTACCTCAGAATTTCAGTGCATATTCCAAAATGACAATCCAAAAGGGCTGGGAAGTGCTATATTATAAGGAGAGCTATGCCGTGTCTAACCCATTACACATATAAAATTGTTGTGTTTAAAAAAACTGCAGTGATTGCTGCCCTATTAATATGTCATCTGCAAAGTCATTACTTTTTTACATTCATGTGACTCACTGGAGAACAGTTAAGTAAGCAGTCTCCCAGTCCATTATTAAACTTTCTCCCCGTTTTATCAGTCACATTATAAACTCATAAGGCTTCTTAAATTAAAGCAACCTTTTTGGATACTACTTTATAATTATAGTTACCTGAAGAGCTGTGATTGAAAAAATAAATTTCCTAAGATATAATTTATTAAATCTAGATACAGTGTTCAAGTACAAATTGAAGAATGACATTTAGCATTGCACATTCGCTACAACCAATGTTTTTCTCAATACATGATACTTTAACTGTTATTGTATTAAACAAAATTGCAGTGTGAATAAGAATTTGGCTAAATGACAGAAAACAACAGTATTTTTAGAATGTTGTTTTTCCCCCAGAGATAACTATTATTTCCTCCCGAAAAATAATTTGTCTTTCTCGAAAAATAAAATGCATTATTAAAGGGATAAATGGTCCAAAAGAGAGAATAGCATATGCAGAGTTAATACTTTTGAGGTGCAAATTATTGGAAAGAAAGCAGTCAAAACATATAGGATACTACAATATCCAATAAAGTTGTGATGAGGTTAATGGCTAAAATTTAATGATTCTATAAAATGAACATTAGCTTTTACTTTTGCTCACTCGCGATTGTAATGAATGAAAAGTATAGAGCTTCAATTTTTTTAAACAAACTGGGGAGAATATGGAACTCTCTACCATGGATGAGATGCATTTAAGAAAGATCAAACAAGCAAAAGAGAGAGAAGAATCCCACTGAAACATGTGATACAGGTAGACAAGGTGGTGAAGAAGGTGCCAGGCATGCTTGCCTTCATTAGTTGTGATAATGAGCACAAGTTGTCATGTTATAGACGTATAAAAGGATGGTTGATCTGCAGTTGCCGTATTGTGTGCAGTTTGAGTTGCCAGGCTATAGGAAAGATGGGATTAAGGCAGAAAAGGTATAGAAAAGATAAAGGATGTTGCTGGGCTTGAGGTTTTGAGTTATAAGGTGACTAGATAGGCTAGAACTGTTTCCTGGAGCAAAAAAAAGTGGAGTGATGACAATAGATCTTCTGGAAGTTTATAAAATCATGTGGGCCAAGGATAAAATGGGCAGTCACAGCATTTCTTCTGAGGGCAGAGTCATTGAAGGTATGAGGAGAAAGATTGCAAAAGGATCTGAGGAGTGGGTTTTCCTACATAGATGATTGTGGGTACACTGAATACGCTGACAGAGGAAGTGGTAAAGGCTGAAACATTAACAACATTTAAAGGACAATTGGACAGGTGGCTGGATGGGAAATATTTAGAGGGATATGGGCCAAATAGGACCTACTCGGGTAGGCTCCTTGGTTGGCAAGGATGAGGTGAGCCAAAAGGCCCATTGTCTGTACTGTATAACTATATGAAATGTAAGGATTATGTCAATAGGAATTTAAATTAGTGGCACAAACATGTCCAGCCATTTGTGCTGTATTTGTTAAATAACAAATTTCATCCTTAAAAAGCAAACACAAACTACGGTATTAAAACCTTTTCATTAAATTAACACAAACAAGTCTAACCTGTGTTTCTCCTTGATTTTTGTGCGTTTCCAAACGTGGGGATTTTCTATTCACTGTTTTACATCCAGGCTCAGGAATTACATATTCTATTCTGACATCAATATCCTTCATGTTTGCATCTTTACGAAATCCAGCCAAGGTTTGTTGGTATGTTTTCTGCACTTTCAAAAATGAGAGAAAGACAAATAAAGTAAAGGTTCTACTCACAGACACTGATCAAACAAAAAATAGATTGCACATACACTTGAAAACAAAAAGCTAAAATACTTTCAAGGATTCAGCAAGTTGAGCAGCCCATGCTGCAATGTCAATAAACATTTCGGGTATTAAGATTATTCCAGGTATTTCCAAGCCCAAACATTTCTTACCTAAACCCTCACAGTGGCGCAGCTGCTAGAGCTGCTGCCTCACATGGCCAGAATCCTGGGTTCAATCATAACCTTGGGCTCTGTCTGTGAGGAGTTTGCACTTTTTCCATGTGTGGTTAATTGGCCTCTGTAAAATTGCCCCTAATTTGTATCGGGTGGATGAGAAAGTGGAATAACGAAGAACTAATGCGATTGGGTGATCAATGGGCAGCATGGACTCGGTGGGCTTAGGGTCTGTTTCCATGCTGTATCTCTAAACTGAACTCGCCCATCTATCCCTTCTTAGAAAGGAAGATGGCTTTAATGGAACAATATAATTTCCTTGCTATGATTAGTTCAACAAAATAATAGTAACAACAGGATAAAATAAGGGACAAAGAACGTTCTTCAACGAACTTAACAGCCCAATTTCCAGTACAGTTTTGCCATTCTTTCAATGCAATTTTAAGCATCGTAACCCAACCCATATTTTCAAACCTTAAATCAAATTTTGAAATTTGCATAAATTGCCAAGCTATACTTAAACCATCACCTATTTTTTTTTCTCTCTCTGATCTGTGCTTATTCAGTCTGCTACTTTTAATTCAAAACTATATTCTAAATGCTTCATGCAGCCTTGCACTAAATCAAAGCAAGGGAAGTGCACAAAATTTAAATACAGACACAATGCTATTTGTGTATGTGATGCCTCTGGGAAGTTAGAGATTACTCCAAAGCACAAAATATTACAAAAGACCACTAACAAACAGTGGCACGGTGGTGCAGTGGTAGAGCTGCTGCTTTACAGTGCCAGAGACCCGGGTTTGATCCTGACCACGGGTGCTGTCTGTACGGAGTTTACACGTTCCACTCATGACCACTCACCAAAACTGGGAAAAGATCAAAATTAAAGGTTTTAATAATAATAACAACTTTATTTGTATAGCACTTTTCATACAATTGAATGCAAACCAAAGTGCTTTCCACAAAAACACAGGTCTAAACAAAAACACAATTTAAAACAGTAAGGACATAGGCAGTTATTAGCATAAAAAGCACAGATTTATATAAAAATTTAAAATATAAAATTGAGTGTAAAAGAACAAAAAACAAAACCACAGGTCAAATACAGAAGAAATAAAGTCAGTTAAAAGCTTGATTGAAAAGATAAGTTTTCAGCTGCCATTTAAAGATGCCAACTGAGTGGGCGTCTCTTATAGCCCTGGGTAGGGTATTCCACAGCTTGGGGGCGTAATTGAAAAAGGCTGCTTGTCCAATGTTCTTATTGCTGCGGCATTGAGAGGCTAACAGGAAAAGAGTAACGGGCCAAGGCAGCTACCTTGTGCTACACCAAAGGGTATATCATGCAGTTGTCACACATGGTCCCCAAGGCTAACCAAGTACTTCTTTCTACTAAAATACAGGGCTCTCACTTAACTTTTTTTCGCTGCTGCCAGCCGGGCAACTTGGGCAGCTTTTTAGGTTGCCAAATGACAGTTTAGGTGGTCATTTAAGACGGCTTGCATGATGCGTGCGATAATGTGCTCGGACAAAGTGCATAGTTACCAGTCGGAATTATGCTCAATGAAGCATTCACATATTACTTCTGCTTCAAATAAAGTCACAAACTAAACATATTCACCAATCAAGACATGATATATACCACATTGACATGCAGCAAAATTATAATACAGTATCTCAACTCTTTTTACATGTTGCAATGAATGCAATTTCTATTATTTCTTTCCACTTCCAAACAAAAATGTGGTTGGATTATTCAGCGTATGCTCAACCTCGGTGAGACCAAGCGCACGCTTGGCGATCACTTCGCACAACACCTCCACTCAGTTCGCAATAACCAACCTGATCTCCCGGTGGCTCAGCACTTCAACTCCCCCTCCCATTCGAATCCGACCTTTCTGTCCTGGGCCTCCTCCATGGCCAGAGTGAGGCCCACCGTAAATTGGAGGAGCAGCAGCTCATATTTCGCTTGGGCAGTTTACACCCCAGCGGTATGAACATTGACTTCTCCAATTTCAGGTAGTCCCTGCTTTCTCCTCCCCTTCCCAGCTCTCCCTCAGCCCACTGTCTCCGCTTCTTCCTTTCTTCTTCCCACCCTCACATCAGTCTGAAGAAGGGTCTCGACCCGAAACGCCGCCTATTTCCGTCGCTCCATAGATGCTGCCTCACCCGCTGAGTATCTCCAGCATTTTTGTCTACCCATTCACACAAGTTCTGTTATCCCACTTTCCTCACCCACTCCCTACACATTCGGGGCAATTTTACAGATACAAGTTAACCTACAAAACCAATGCGTCTTTGGGATGTGGGAGGAAACCCACACGCTTGCAGGGAGAATGTGCAAATTCAACACAGACCGTGCCCGAGGACAAGAACGAACACAGATCTCTGGTGTGTGAGGCGGCAAGTCCACCAGCTGCGCCAATATATTTTGTTTCCCCACACACAAAAAATTATACGTTGATAACTTTGGTTACTAAAAAAAGGAAACTATCCATTTTCAGCCTTAAATCTCTAAGTTACGCTATGTCCCCCTTTACCGCTACTGTATGTTTTAATTCAGTTCAAGAGTATGGGGCAGTACATTGGCCATAAAGTTGCTGCCTAAAAGTGCCAGAGACCCGGAATTGATCCTGAATATGGGTGCTGTCTGTATGGAGTTTGCTCCTTTTCCCTTTGATCGCATGGGTTTTCTCCGGGTGCTCTTGTTTCCTTCCACATTCCAAAGGTGTGCAGGAACCTTTTTCAAACCCAACCCAAAATGTAATATTTTCCTTTTGTCCGTAGATTCTGTCTGACCTGTTGAGTTACTCCAGCTTTTTATCTTCAATTTAAACCAGCATCTGCAGTTCCGTTGTGCTGCTGCAAGTATGGATTTCATTGTTCTAACTGGGACGGGCGAGAATAAAATACTCTTGACACACGTCGCTAATGTGTGGGATAGAATTAGTGTACGGGTGATCGGTGGTCGGCGTGGACTCGGTGGGCCTAAGGGCCTGTTTCCACGCTGTATCTTTAAATTATACTAAAAACACTAAAACCAGAGGGAGTCTAAAGAAGGACCTCTACCCAAAACGTCACCCAATTTCTCTATCCAGAGATGCTGGCTGCTCCATGGAGTTCCCCCGCACAATTAAAGCATGGAATAGTCTTCACCCTACCATAGTTACCTAACCAGATGCAACTAAATTTAAAGATTAAAGTCAAGAGTCAAGAGAGTTTTATTGTCATGTGCCCCAGATAGGACAATGAAATTCTTGCTTGCTGCAGCACAACAGAATATGTAAACATAATACAGAACAGGAGATGAAAGTTCAGTGTGTCTATATACCATAGACCATATATATACACAATAAATAAACAGATAAAGTGCAATAGGCTGTTATTGTTCAGAGTTTGGAGTTTGGTGGTGAACCCTGCACCACCTCCAGTTTAAATTCCATTTGGAATATTTTTGGAGTATCTCTTGCTCCCTGAAGTTGGTTTTCAGTGGTCGCAGCGAAGCGGCGACCGGACAGCAATGGCGCCAGATCTCCCACAATGCAAAGGGAGGAAGAGCCCGGCGGCGACCAGTTGCCGTGGCAGTGCGCATGTGCAGGGCGGCCGATGTGCTGGCCGTGGTTGAGCGCATATGCAGGGGGACGATGTGCAGGCCGTGGCAGTGCGCATGTGCAAGGCGGCTGGCCGTGCTGGCGGATTAGGAGCGGGCGGAGGGCGGACAGCGGAGACCCGGCCAAAGATCATAGAGTCGAGCCCGGCGGCCCGGACACGGATGGCGGGCGGAGACGGAGAATGACAGAGAGAGATAGAGAGGGGGGCCCTCTCAGAGTTGAACGGCAGGTATCCTGGGTGCTTGCCAAGCCGGGCAAAATGGCACGGCTTTTAGGTTGCCCGGCGGAACGTTTGGTGGCCATTGGCACCCGGGCAACCATTAACTTCGAGCCCTGATATATGATGATTGGAAACAAATTAGTACCTGATCGACAGACCGACCCAGTTTTCTAGGCAAGCAATAAGAATATTGAAAAAGAATAAGAATAAGACTATGGTGTCATAAGCTGCTGTGAGGTCTAAGAGGAACAGCACTGAGACTTTGTCCTCGTCAATGCTAACTCTAAGATCACTTTAGGTATGTGAAGAGGAAAAAATTAGTTAAGACCAAAGTTGGACCCTTGAAGACCGAAAAAAGGTGAATTTATTATGGGGAACAAGGAAATGGCAGATGAGTTGAACAGGTACTTTGGATCCGTCTTCACTAAGGAGGACACAAACAATCTTCCTGATATAGTAGTGGCCAGAGAATCTGGGGTGACGGAGGAACTGAAGGTAATCCACATTAGGCAGGAAATGGTGTTGGGTAGACTGATGGGACTGAAGGCTGATAAATCCCCAGGGCCTGATGGTCTGCATCCCAGGGTACTTAAGGAAGTGGCTCGAGAAATCGTGGATGCATTGGTGATAATTTTCCAATGTTCTATAGACTCAGGATCAGTTCCTGTGGATTGGAGGGTAGCTAATGTTATCCCACTTTTTAAGAAAGGCGGGAGAGAGAAAACAGGGAATTATAGACCAGTTAGCCTGACATCGGTGGTGGGGAAGATGCTGGAGTCAATTATAAAAGATGAAAAAGCCGCACATTTGGATAGCAGTAACAGGATTGGTCCAAGTCAGCATGGTTTTACGAAGGAGAAATCATGTTTAACTAATCTTCTGGAATTTTTTGAGGATGTAACTAGGAAAATGGACAAGGGAAAGCCAGTGGAAGTTGTGTACCTGGACTTTCAGAAAGCATTTGATAAGGTCCCACATAGGAGATTAGTGGGCAAAATTAGGGCACATGGTATTGGGGGTAGGGTGCTGACATGAATAGAAAATTGGTCGGCAGACAGGAAACAAAGAGTAGGGATTAACGGGTCCCTTTCAGAATAACTAATGGGGTACCGCAAGGCTCAGTGCTGGGTCCGCAGCTATTTACAATATACACCAATGATTTGGATGAAGGGATTCAAAGTAACATTCGCAAATTTGCAGATGACACAAAGCTGGGTGGCAGTGTGAACTGTGGGGTGGATGCTATGAGAATGCAGGGTGACTTGGACAGGTTGGGGGAGTGGGCAGATGCATGGCAGATGAAGTTTAATGTGGATAAATGTGAGGTTATCCACTTTGGTATCAAAAACAGAAAGGCAGATTATTATCTAAATGGTGTCAAGTTGGGAAAAGGGGAAGTACAACGGGATCTGGGGGTCCTTGTTCATCAGTCTATGAAAGTAAGCAGGCAGGTAAAGCAGGCAGTGAAGAAAGTGAATGGCATTTTGGCCTTTATAACAAGAGGAGTTGAGTATAGGAGCAAAGAGGTCCTTCTGCAGTTGTACAGGGCCCTAGTGAGACCACACCTAGAGTATTGTGTGCAGTTTTGGTCCCCTAATTTGAGGAAGGACATTCTTCCTATTGAGGGAGTGCAGCGTAGGTTTACAAGGCTAATTCCCGGGATGGCGGGACTGTCATATGCTGAGAGAATGGAGCAGCTGGGCTTGTACACTCTGGAGTTTAAAAGGATGAGAGGGAATCTCATTGAAACATATAAGATTGTTAAAGGTTTGGACACGCTAGAGGCAGGAAAAATGTTCCCGATGTTGGGGGAGTCCAGAACCAGGGGCCACAGTTTAAGAATAAGGAGTAAGCCATTTAGAACGGAGACGAGGAAACACTTTTTCTCACAGAGAGTGGTGAGTCTGTGGAATTCTCTGCCTCAGAGGGTGGTGGAGGCCAGTTCTCTGGATACTTTCAAGATAGAGCTAGATAGGGCTCTTAAAGATAGCGGAGTCAGGGGATATGGGGAGAAGGCAGGAACGGGGTACTGATTGGGGATGATCGGCCATGATCACATTGAATGGTGGTGCTGGCTCGAAGGGCCGAATGGCCTACTCTTGCATTTGTATTTGGTTGAATACTACTTTCTCCAGTACCTTGCTGATAAAGGGTAGATTTAATATGGGTCTATAATTACTCAGCAGCCCACTGTCTAAATTTGGGTTCTTTAGCAGGGGCTTTACGACAGCATTTTATAAGAATCTGGGAAAGTTCCAGTCTCAAGGGAG
Organism: Malacoraja senta; assembly: GCA_038087875.1. Taxonomy (NCBI): domain Eukaryota; kingdom Metazoa; phylum Chordata; class Chondrichthyes; order Rajiformes; family Rajidae; genus Malacoraja; species Malacoraja senta. The sequence continues at coordinate 5,338,611 of CM075984.1, read as the reverse complement.
ATGTTTATAATTGTAAGCACAAAACTGGATAAACTGTTAAAAACATTCTTTAAAAACTTTGTAGGAGCTGTATCGAAATGACAGGTAGTGGATTTACTCTCAGCCACAATTTTACAAAGTTCTGAGGTAGAAATACTTATGAAACTGCTCATTTTTGCCTGCGCCTTACTAGGTCGGCAGCAGAGGACAGTAGAATCTAAAGGGATACCAGCTCTGATAGTCTGAACCTAATCTTTAAAATAATCGGCAAACAGCTCACATTTTTCAGCAGAAGCTTGGCTTAAAAAATCAGGGATTGAAGCAGAGTTTAGTAATCTGCCAATGGTGGAAAAAAAAATCTTACTATTTCCACCACTTTCTGCGATAATTTGAGAAAAAAGGGGTCCTCCTTGCAGATCTTACAGCATTAATATAAGTAGCAATAGTTTCTTTATAGATGCCAAGATGTACTTCTAGTCCTGTTTTTCTCCACTTTCTTTCGGCTACTCTACATGATTTTTTTTAACGCATGGACAGAGTTATTTAACTATGGAGATGTTTTAACCCTTACTTTGCTTTTAATCTTGAGAGGTGCAACTTTATCAAGTGTCGTAGCTAGGTTACTGTTAAAAGCTTTTATCATTTCATCAACAGAATCTCCCTGATTGAGAGGAACGGATGTACTTACAAGCTCAGAAAATGTAAGTTCTGCTGCTGGATCTAAAAAGTGCCTTTTACATGTAGACTCCAAAGGGCGCCCAAACAACTTTAAAAACACATCAAAAAACACACAGTAATGGTCAGAAACAGTAAAATCAGACACCAGGATGTTATCAATTTTTAACGCTCAGGATGTCACCAGGTTCAGTGTATTTCCATGTTTGTGAGTGGCCTCATTTACATGTCGAGTAAAGTCGAGCGTGTCAAGTAAGCTCAGAAACTCTGTCGCCTCGAGGTCTGTGCTGTTATTTACATGAATGTTAAAATTTCCATTTAAAATTACTGTCATATCAATCAAGATCAATTCAGAGAATTCTATATGGAATAACGATATCGGTCTGGCTCCTCTGCAAGTTTTAACTTGGAGAGCAGAGAGGACAATTTCAATCTCCAATTTCAAATACTCCTGTACCCCCTCTTTCCTATGTCCCACTCATCCTGGTGCACACCCATTTCTCCCACCATCACCCATTCCCCCCAGACACCCTGATCCTTCCCACTCCTTTGTACACCCATCGCCCAAGCCAGAGTTTCTAATTTCCCCATTATCCCCCTCTTTCCTATATCCCTCTCTCTGAAGTTACCATTTCATTTTGCTTCTCATCTCTTTACCCTTCAGTCTCCTTTTCACATCCAGCCTTCGTCACTTACTCTACCCATTTTTCAATCAAACCCCTTCTCAGCCTGTATTCACCAATCACTGATGAAGTTTTGTCCTGCGCCCACCTCTCTTTTCCAGCTTTCTACCCCCTTTCCCCCCACCGAATCCATTAGTCTGAAGAAAGGTCCCAACCTGAAACATCACCTGCCCATTCCCTCCACCGATTCTGCCTGACACGCTTTATGATTTTCTCAAGAGGAGTGAAATGTAAAACCAGAGGGAGGGATATGGGTGGAATGGAACAAGAGGATGGGAAAATGGGACTATAAACAGGAAATAGAGGGCTTGGGGGTGGGAGATATGGAAGAACAGAAAAGTTGGGTTGTAGTCTAGAGAATATCGTCATCGGGTGGTGCCGCGAGGGTGTGTCTGTCATTTGTCTGACTGACAGTGTGTCTATCATTTCAACATTTTTTTGTTTTTTTTAGTATGTCTAAATGTGTGTGTTAATGTTTCTCGGTATGTTTTTATGTGGAGGGTGGTGGTGGGGAATAGAGGGAAACCATTTCCAGTCACTTACCTTGGCGAAGATGCGATTTTCTCCTCGTTGCATTTTCGCCTCCCCCGCGGCCTAACAACTTGGATTGGTGCAGCCTTTCCCGGAGACGGCCCAGAGCTTCAGCAACAGGCGCGGAGCGGACTTCCATCGCAGAGCCAGAAGAATGGTTCCGACCGCCGGCCTGCTGATTTTAACATCGTGAAGCCGTGGTCTGCGGAGCTTCTAGCCACGGGCGTGGAGTGGACTTTACCATCCTGGAGCCAGGGATCCCTTGCCGGGGATCGCCAGAGAAGAGCTCCGACCGCTGTCCTGCCTGCGGCCTATAACATCGAGAAGCCGTGGTCTCCAGTAAGAAAGGCTGATTCAGGCACTTTCATCCATCCCGACATTGGAGCTTCGATCATCCCGACGAGAGGGCCTGTACATTGGGCCGTCCGTAGCGGCGACTACAGAGGGTCAAGGCCCCAAACACGGGTGAACAAAAGGAGGAAGACTGACTGAACTTTATTGCCTTCCATCACAGTGATCACTGTGGTGGATGTTTATGTTAAGTTCTATCGTTCTTTTAATTGTATTGCTGCAAGGCAACTCAAATATCACTGTACGTTAACTGTTGCATGTGATAATAAATGTGAACTTGTTGAGATTCTGTTGTTCCAGTTTTCATGTGGCCTCACTCTGATAATGGAGGAAGCCAAGGACAGAATGGTCTTTATGCAAATTGGAACGGGAGTTAAAATGGTTTGGCGAAAACGTTGCGTCGTCTTTGCTTGTTCTCTCACCTTTGGAAAGAAGCCACTTCAGGAGCACAGAATGCAATAGACAATGTTGGAAGAGGTTCACACGGATCTCTGTGTCACCCTGGAAGGCTTCTGGGGCCCATGGATGAATATGAGGGAATAGGTGCAGTGACAGGTGTTACATTGCATGCAGTTGCAGGGGAATATGCCTGGAGAAAGAGAGGGTTGAGTGAGAAGGGATGAGCAAACCAAGGAATTGTAGAGAGAAATTGTTCGTAACAAGGAGCTCTTGCAAGCCTTGGCAGACCAAGCACAAGTGTTTGATGAAAACGGAAGCAGAAATAGTTGGGAATGGACTGTGACTGATGATGGGATCATGTCATGGGTGGCAGAAATGTGGGAGAGTGTTGTGCTGAATGTGGAGGCTGGTGTGGTGAAAAGTCAGAGCTAGAGGAAATCTATCCTTGTCCATCTGGGGGAGGGGTTTGCAGACCTGGTAGAAACAGAGGAGACAACAGGCGAGGGGTCCATCCACAACTGATGGGGGACAAACCGCGTTTACTGAAGAAAGAGTACTTCTCGGATGTCCTTGAGCAGAAAGCCTCATATTCGGAGCAGATGTGACAGAGAAGGAGAAATCGAAAGTAAGGGATGGTGCCCTGCCACCACACTTCCCTTCCCCCCCCCCCCCAACAACATATCATTCCCCTCCACCTGCTCCTTTTCCCTCTTCCGTACACTCATCTCTCACCCCTCCTGAAATCATCAATTTCTCTTTTAATCTCCCACTTCCCCCTCCCGTCCCCTTTGAACCACTCCCCTCCGTTCCTCACATGCAGTTCCCCCACTTGTGTCACTCAGTTTCCCCGATCTCCACCTCACTCCAGATATTCTCCGTCTGCGCTCCCCATCCCTCCTTCGTCCTTGCAACTTGAGAGAGATTTTATTTTCCTGGCTCAGATAAACGACTATGGAGCTGAAACGTCAACTGTGTTTTTCTCTCTTTCTCTCTGACCCGAGCATTCTCGCTATTTTCTGAGATTATTTCCGATCTCCAACATCTGCAACGTTTCACTTGGCAAATTCAACGATTGTTATTACTGACAAACAGACGAAGCTCTCATTACCGGCAGCGACTGAATTAGCCCGGTTGCCTTTCGAGGTCAACGCGCCCTTCCGCAGTTTCAGGTCACTCCAAATTCACTCGCCACACAATTCCTTTGAAATTTGACGACTCCTGTTTTCAATTGGGGTTAAGGCCGCGTATTTCCAGGCAGCGAAATCCCAGCCCAGATGTTATTCTTATCGTGGAATCGTTGCGGGTTTTTTTTTAACCTGAGGTTTAGGCGTTCCTCGCTGAACGACAGGGGGCGGTTAAATGACTCCCTTTAATTTAAAAAAATAGTGCCGTTAATATTTGTGCGGGGGGAAATAGACGTTTCATCAAATCTCCTCCCTGTCTTTTGCCTCACGATTACGTCTATCCCTCTGGAAATAAATTCCGCAGCGGGCGGGGGATGTGTGTGCAAAATAAAATTGCTCCGCTCCGCCGCTGCGTCAATTCGCCGCTGTGCACGCCGGGGATTGTAGTTCCACTCGGATCACCCCGCTGTGTACGCCGGGGATTGTAGTTCCACTCGGATCACCCCGCTGTGCACGCTGGGGATTGTAGTTCCACACGGATCACCCCGCTGTGCACGCCGGGGATTGTAGTTCCCATCGGAACCCCCCGCAGTGCACGCCGGGGATTGTCGTTCCCCTCGGAACCCCCCGCTGTGCACGCCGGGGATTGTAGTTCTAATCGGAACCCCCCCGCAGTGCGGTGCTTCGACAAAGACTGCACCCCCCAGCATACACTGCGCCCGAGAGGCTGCCGACCCAAAACTCCAGCTTATTGTGTCAATCCATGGTTCATTGTTAGCTCTGGGGATGGTGACAAGAAGGCATACAATCAGCAAAATTAATCAGAAGGATGTGAAATTAGTTGGAGAACTAGAGTGGGGGAGGGACAGACAGAGTGGAAAAGCAAGGGTTACTTGAAGTTAGAGAAGTCAATATTAATACCGAAGATAGAGACAAAAAGCTGGAATAACTCAGCGGGACAGGCAGCATCTCTGGAGAGAAGGAATGGGTGACGAATACCACTGGGTTGGAAGCTGCCTAAGTGAAATATGAGGTGCTGTTCTTCCAATTTGCATTAGGCCACACTGTATCTTGAGTGAAATTATCGCAAGAAAAAATCAGGTGCCTGAGTTACAATTCTTTGCAAGAAAAATGCTGCAGGCGCGAGGAATGTGTGATTAAAAATCACAACATTTTGGAAAGCAGTGGGAAGATTATGCACCAACTGTTATTTCACTCTGACCTTGCATCAGAATTTCCTCAGAGCGGAAGGTTGTGACTCGGGATAAGTTCTGCTTCTCGGGCAGGCAGCTGATTAAAGAAAACCACAAATTTCCTCATGAAACCAAGCGGATTGACTCCAAAGATGCTCACGAAAAATCTCAAATTATCTTCAAAATAAGTTCATAATAAATCGAGTTGTGTATCTAAAAATAGATAGGTATAGATGCGCAGTCATCTTCATTAGAATTGAAACAGGAAAAGGACAAGCTAATCAGCTCCTCAAACTGGCTCAGTTTTTCAATTAGATCATTGCTGATCTGTACCCAACATAAAAACAAGGTTGAAGAGAATAGGAAAAGATCCCTATCATTGTACCAAAGAGTGAACCTAATCAATGTTCATTAAATACAAAAAAATATTGCTACTCATAGCGCAGCAATAAAAAGACTTTGGAATATGGACAGCATTAAGTAGAACCAAAGTTCATTAGAAATAGAAGAAAAATTAGACCACATAACCCCATGACTGCTTGGCATTTCATTATGAACATAACTAATTTGACATTGGACTCAGCTCCACTTTTCTGCCTGTTTCCAGAATCCTTGAGTCTCCCATAATTCACAAAATTGTCTTCCTCAACTTTGAGAAAGCCTTCACAGTCCTTGGTGGGAGTTAATGCCAAATACTAACCATCATCTAAGAACATAAGTTCCTCCTTATTACTGTCTAATACGGGACAAGGGCGGTCCTGTATGGGAGAAACCAATATAGCCCAATATACGGGATGTCCCGACTAATACGGGACAGTTGGCAACCATAGTGGGGGAGGGACAGACAGTGAGGAAAAGCAAGGGTTAGAGAAATCAATATTAATACCGAAGATAGACACAAAAAGCTGGAGTAACACAGTGGGACAGGCAGCATCTCTGGAGAGAAGGAATGGGTGATGAATACCGCTGGGTTGGAAGCTGCCCGTGAAATATGAGGTGCTGTTCTTCCAATTTGCGTTAGGCCACACTGTCTATCTTGAGTGAAAATATCGAGTAAATGATCAGGCACCTGAGTTACATTTCTTTACAAGAAAAATACTGCAGGCATGAGGAATGTGTGATTAAAAATTACAACATTTTGGAAAGCACTGGGAAGATTATGCACCAACTGTTATTTTACTCTATGACTTTACATCTGAATTCCCTCAGAGCTGAAGGTTGTGACTCAGGGGATAAGTTCTGCTTCTCGGGCAGGCAGCTGATTAAAGAAAACCACAATTTTCCTCACGAAATCAAGCGGATTGACTCCAAAAATGCTCACGAAAAATCTCAAATTATCATCAAAATAAGTTCCTAATAAAAGGAGTTATGTATCTAATGTATAGATGCGCAGTCATCTTCATTAGAATTGAAACAGGAAAAGGACAAGCTAATCAGCCCTCAAACTGGCTCAATTTTTCAACTAAATCGTTGCTCATCTGTACCCTGATTAAAAACAAGGTTGAGGAAAATAGGGAAAGACTCCTATCATAGTACCAAAGAGTGAACCTAATCAATGTTCATTAATTACAAAAAAATATTGCTACTCAAACATAGCGCAGCTATAAAAAGACTTGGGAATATGGACAGCATGAAGTAGAACGAAAGTTCATTGGAAATAGAAGAAAAATTAGACCACATAACCCCATGACTGCTTGGCATTTCATTATGAACACAACTAATTTGACGTTGGACTCAGCTCCACTTTTCTGCCTGTTTCCAGAATCCTTGAGTCTCCCATAATTCACAAAATTGTCTTTCTCAACCTTGAGAAAGCCTTCACAGTCCTCGGTGGGAGTTAATGCTAAACATTAACCATCATCTAATAACATAAGTTCCTCCTTATTTCTGTCTGTAATAAGTGATTTGTTAATTTGAAACTAGGCTGCCAGACTTCTAACACTTCTCCCCAATAAAATCACTTTTCATTCCAATGAATTTAGTGTAAATCACTTTACGTCTGTGGAATTCTCTGCCTCAGAGAGCGGTGGAAGCCAGTTCTCTGGATACTTTCAAGAGAGAGCTAGATAGGGCTCTTAAAGATAGCGGTGTCAGGGGATATGTGGAGAAGGCATGAATGGAGTACTCATCAGCCATGATCACATGGAATGGCGGTGCTGGCTCGAAGGGCCTATTGTCCATTGTCTATTGACCAATCCTTAATCCTAAAAATCAACCAAGTGAATCTTCTCTGAGCTGCTTCCAACGCGGACTCGGTGGGCTGAAGGGCCTGTGTCCACACTGTATCTCTAAATTAAACTAAACTAACAAAGTTGTAAATAAGCTTGTTATGAAGAGAGAAAAATAAGTTATAACGGCGTGAATAGAAAATACATTGTTTCTAAAAAAGAATAGTTGTGACAAGCTTTTTGTTCTTTACATTTTTATTTATTAGAAGTACATTACATTATAACCAATTACATTAGTGCTCATCGCGTATATCTTATTACAATTAATGTACTCCGTCATTTTTTACACTGATAAAAAGGAAAGGTTGAGATTAAGAAAAAAGAGAAAGTGAAGGAAAATAGTGCAGGTGTAAAAACGTGACAACAAGAAAGAACAGAGACCCTGTAGAAAAGAAATTAAAAAGAAAGGATTAAGAGATAGACCCTAAAGAAGAAGAAAAAGAGAAAGAGGAAAAAAGAGAAAAACAAATACTTTGTTATAAGCATCACGCAAATGGGATATACCAACTCTCCAGCTTTCATCCCCCTTTACCTGACCTCAGTTTTTTTTAAAGTACTTTTGCACCCTATACTTGTAATAATTCTATAAATGCAGACCACGTCAGGTGGAAGTGATCTGTTTTACCTGCCAGGAGGAGTCTTATCTCTTCTAGGTGTAATGTTTCAAACATATTTGAAATCCACATGTTTATAGTTGATATTGGAGCATTTTTCCAGAATTTTAGGATTAACTTTTTTCCAGTTATTAACCCGTAATCTATTAATTTCTTTTGAAACATATTTAGTTCAGGACTATCTTCCGTTGTTCCGAAGATAATCCATTCTGCTTTTGGTATCAGTTTTATTTTAAATAATTTTGTAAAGATTTCAAAAATTTAAATCCAAAATTTTTGAATTTTTGTACAAAAAACAAATGAGTGCGCTATAGTAGCTTCTTGAGATTGACATTTATCACAAATGGATGATACATTGGGGAAAATTTTATTAATTTTAGTTTTTGAATAATATAATCTATGTAAAATTTTAAATTGTATTAATGTGTGTCTTACATTAATCGAACATTTATGCACGTTTAATAAATGTTCATTCCACCTTTCCTTTGAGATTTTAATAGCTAATTCTTGTTCCCAGTCTCTTCTAATACCTTCCGTAGATGGTATTTCTACATTTAAGATAATATTATACAAATATGATATTAAGTTTGCTGATTCAGCTTTTAGCTGCATTGCTTCATCCAATACATATGCTGGGATATTATAATGATCTTTTGTATATTTTTTCAAATAGTCACATATTTGAAAATATTTAAAATATTGATTATTTCCCAGTTTATATTTTATTTGTAATAGTTGGAATGATAGTAATTTTCCAGTTTCATATAAGTCACCGAACATTTTAATTCCTAGTCTATCCCATTGTGTAAAAGATTTGTCTGTAATAGAGGGATTAAACGAAGGGTTATTAACTATTGGAGATAAAAGCGATAGATTTCTTAATTTTAAATTTTGTTTTATTTGTTTCCAAGTTCTGATTGTACTATGTATAATTGGGTTTTCGTTATAATTTATGTTATTCAGTTTCATTGGTGAGAGGAAGATCGCTCCAATATTACCAGAGGAGCAGTCCTCTCTCTCCATTACAATCCAGTCCACTTGCTGGGCAGAGTTGTCCATCAGTTGGATCATATTTTTTATATTTACTGACCAATAATAATATATGAAGTTAGGGAGTGCTAAGCCCCCTAATACTTTAGCTTTGTTCAAGTGTGTTCTTTGTATTCTATGGGATTTATAATCCCATATAAAATTAGTAATGTCTGAGTCCAATTAAAAAAAAAACTTCTTTGGTAGGTATATAGGAATCGATTGAAATAGGTATAAAATTTGTGGTAAGAAGATCATTTTTATTGCATTTATTCGGCCTATTAAAGACATCGGAAGCGTTTTCCAAAATTTAATTAATGTATTTAATTTATTAAGTAGAGGATCATAATTTGATTTGAACATGCCTTGATATGTTCTAGTGATTTCAACACCCAAGTATTTAAATTTTTCTGTAGCTATTTTAAAAGGGAATTTTAAAAGATGTGTTGAGTCTTTCGGTTTTATTGACATAATTTCACTTTTATTCCAATTTATTCTGTATCCAGAAAAGGATCCAAAGTCCTCAATTAGATTTAGTATGTTTGGTATAGTAATTTGAGGTTTTGTAATGTACAATAATATATCATCCGCGTATAAAGATATTTTATTATTTGAGTATTTAGTATTATACCATGGATATCTGGATGTGTTCTAATCTTTTCTGCTAAAGGTTCAATTATGAGAGCAAACAACTGTGGTGATAATGAGCATCCTTGTCTGTTTCCCCTTGATAGTTGAAATTTCGAGGATAATATGTTATTAGTTAGTATTCTAGCTGTAGGTTTATTATATAATAATTTAATCCATAAAATAAAATTCTCTCTCAGTTGGAATTTTTGTAATACTTTATCCATATAATTCCATTCTACTTGGTCAAATGCTTTTTCAGCGTCCAGCGAAATAATTGATAATTCTTGTTCTTCAATTTTGTGTGAGTGCATTATATTGAGTAGACGTCTTATATTATTAGATGAATATCTCTTAGGGATAAACCCCGTCTGATCTGGGTTTATTAATTTACTAATATATTTACTTAATCTTCTAGCTAATGTTTTCGTTAATACTTTTTAATCTGTATTTAACAATGCTATAGCTCTATATGAACCCGGTTCTTCTATATCTTTGTCTTTTTTAAGTATTAGCGTGATCGTTGATTCAGCTAATGTATCAGGTAATATTTGTTTTTTAAAAGCATATTGATACATTTTTTGTAACCGTGGTATAATTTTGTCATAAAAGCTTTTATAAAATTCATTAGTAAATCCATCAGGACCTGGAGTTTTTCCATTCTTTAATGAATTTATTGTGTCTTCTAATTCCTTGATTGAAATTTGTGCACCCAATTCCTCTTGTTCCTTCAACTCTACCTTTGGAAGATTACAATTATCCAAGAACTCTGTAATTTTATTGGAGTCCATTGTCGTTTTAGATGTGTACAAATTCTCATAAAATTGCGCAAATCTTTTATTAATATCCTTCGGTATGGTTAGTAATTCCCCTCTATCTGATTTAAGGCTCTGTCTTACCTGTTTGCGGTCATCGGTGGTGAAACGCGGCGTCGCCGGTAGCGGGGACTGCGCGGCAACAGCGAGAGCGGAGAGCCTATCCACCGGATCGCCGTACGGATGCTGCGCGGGGGCCGAGTTAATTCAAACACGGCGGGTCCCACGTGCTTGTGGTAAGTAAAAAAAAGGGCGGGCCGACTGCGATGACGTCGGCCCGCCGCACGTGACTCACAAGCGGCGGCTGTGGCGGCGGCCATCCTGATCGCGGCGCTGTAGCGGTGGCTGTGCCTGCGGCCGTGCAGCACACGTGCCTCACTGGCGGAGGCACGTGCCTCACTGGCGGAGGCTGTGGCAGTGGAGGTTTGACGCACGGCGCTCGAGCCACACTGGCGGCGGCCCGTGCGGGCGGCCGTGCCGCACTCGTGCATCACTGGTGGAGGTTGTGCGGTGAGTATATAGTTTTCGACATTGTCGATTTTATTTTAGCACCGTGCGGTGTTGGGAACACCGACGCACGGCCCCGGAATTGTACATTCTCACGAGTGCGCGGTCTATGGCGGCAGATTCTTCCCGTTTCGCCGCCAATGACCGCAGACTCGTGAGACAGGCCTTTTAATCTTTCGTATGTTCTTTTTCTCGTTTTTTTAGCTGACGAGCCAAAAGTTTATGCGGTTTATCCCCAAATTCAAAGTGTTCCTGTTTTGTAATTTGGAAAAATCTTATAAGTTTGGCTGATAATAGTTTATTTAATTTAAATTTCAAAATTATTATTTTATTATGTTTATCTATTGATGGATCTTTAGCATTATCTATATCCATTTGTCTAATAAGTTCTTCTAACTGTCTTTGTTCATTCTTATTCTTTTTATTTTGAAAAGCTTGGTATGAGATTATAACACCTCTAATAAATGCTTTAAAAGATTCCCATAGTAGTGTATGCGATATATCTGGAGTGTCATTTATTTCAAAAAAGACGTCCATTTGTTCTTTTAAATATATACTCGCTTGCGGATCTTTTAGGATTTGAGAATTGAATCTCCAAAACGATTTATTCTTAGACATTCCTTCCAGTTTTAAAAAGAAAGTTAGTGGTGAATGGTCTGAAATCGAATTTGTATGGTATGCTGGGTTCACAGTGTGAGGGATTAATTTTGTATCCACCAGGAAATAATCTATACGTGAGTATGTTTTGTGTACCATTGAATAAAACGAGTATTCCCTGCCAGTCGGATCAGCAATTCTCCAAACATCTGTTATATTGGTATTATTTATATAAGTATTTAAAAGTTCTCTAGTTTTAGATTTCGTATTCCCTCTCTGTTTTTGGCTTGATTTGTCTAAATACGGATCTAAAACACAGTTAAAGTCTCCTCCTATTATAACATTTTGATAATTAAACTCTGCGATTATGTTCAGAATTTTATTGAAAAAATTAGGATTGTCAAAGTTAGGCGCATATACATTTACCAAGGTAATTGGAGTATCATGAATTTCTCCGGTAACTATCAAATATCTCCCTTCAATGTCTGTTATGGTATTCTTTGCTTTGAATGGTATACCTTTTCTAATAATGATTGACGTACCTCTAGATTTCGAAGAATATGAAGAATGATATATTTGACCTATCCATTTCGCCCTCAACCTAGCTTGATCCTGGGATTTTAGATGAGTTTCTTGTAAGAAAATGATGTCAGAATTGTACAGTTTCAGCTGAGCTAATATCTTACCCCTTTTAATAGGTTCATTAATACCTCTTATATTCCAACTGCAGAATGAGACTCCTCCTAGGTTCATTTGTTTAACATCTTGCATTTTGAATAATTATAATACCTTTAAATCTTGCGGTGCATCCATGTCTCAGATGTTTGGGTATTGGGGGAACCTTTGCATTACTAACTTTTGTTGGCATATCCCTTTTACGCTTATCACTAAGCACAAAACACAAACATGTGACTTTATGTGGTAATAATAATAATTTAAAAAAAATTGAAAAAGTGAAAATACAGTGTCTAAAATGGTCGACACTGTAACAAGTGGCCCACCTGTAGGTGGGAGAAAACCTTGTTTCGACTTCCATTGTTGATGTTAAACAAATAACTCCGCACACTTGGTTAATCATAACATAATAGGACGGGGCCTCACAATCACATATATAATACAAATTTACCCTATATATTTCATTATAACATATCATATATATATCGCAATTTTATCTACTAATTATTAAACGAATGATTTTACCTTCAATAATAATCAACTGTTGGTTGAAGGGGTTAATGAAACGTGCTCCTGGACCTGAGCCAGGTGCTCGTTTCTCATCCCCTCCTCCCAGTTATAGATAAGGTTTAGATATAGTAAAAATTTATGTTAGTTATGTTAGTTCGTTATTCTTTTTATTTGCGTCCGTTACTATTCTAGTTTAATATTGATAACTTGTTAAATTGTTAAGTTGTTAATAGGATCAATTCTTACAATTGGATTTAATATCATAATCAATTAAAAAATGAATGCTTCTGGTATAGTCCATTCTCTTCGGTTCGGCTGTTTACTTCGTTTGGAACACAGAATGTCCTTGAGTTAAAATTCCCCAGATAACCAGTCTCGCCATCCTAAACAAAACACTACATGAAATGGTTCTGAGATGCCGATCCTCCATTAACTGTGGAATTCCAATAAAAAAGTTTGTTCATACCAGCTATGTCGCTACTTTTCAACGATGCTCTGGGCATATTTGTACGCATCCTCCGGGTTTACAAATGATCTTTCACGTCCATTATAAGAGATGCGCATTTTAGCTGGATGAAAGGCACCATATCTAACATCTTGCATCCCCTTAAAAGTTCTTTTGCCTTTCCGAATTGATTTCTCTTTTGCACAATTTCATACGGATAGTCCCTGAATATTTTGATAATGTCGTTATCAAGCCTCAGTTGCACTCCATATTTGATTTTACTCATCACCTCTTGCAGTCCATCTTTCACATCATCAATTTGTTTATTTATAGTGTCAAGTGAATCAATCACCTTCTGATTACCAGCATCAATAGCCTTCTGATTACCAGCATTCGAATCCACCATCATCTTTTCGATTTTTTCCATCATTTTTTCCATCAAAGTTTTATTTTCATCCAAAATTTCATCTTTCATATCTTTCACTGATTTCTTCAAATCCTCAAATTCTTTATCCTTAGCCAGCTCTGTCTTAGATCTTGTATCCATTTCTGCAGCCACTTCAGGAACTTCAGAGGTAACTTCTCCTTCAGGATTCTTCAGGCTTTTCAGCAGCTGTTTTTTAACTGTTCTCTGAGGGCTCTGAGCTGGAGACAGTCTTTTCATTTAAAAGTCCTTAAGCCACCGTTTAAAACATCGCGCTTACTGATGACGTCATCAGCACGGCGACCAGAAGCTCCGGTAAGATTTTTAAATCGGTCCCGACTTGTAGACCCGTTTTAACGCGAAAAATCGCGAATTTTTTCGGGAGCGGATCTAGGTGCACTTCTGTTAGTATAACATGGTGCCACCGGAAGTCTCGTGACAAGCTTTTTGGACTGCAGGAAATGTATAATGCAGTTCCACCCAGACAGAGGACCATGGCTTTCGTAACATAGATTCATCATTTCAATGCGGGTGTACAGGATATGATTTCCAAATCTGCAAAAGACACAAACATTAGAACTGTGAGGAGGATAATACTTAAGGGAAATGCAGGCAAATTGGTAGAATAGCTGATAGAGGAATCATGAAATTTAACGCTGAGAAATATGAGGGGTATGTTTTAGAAATATGAGAAAGGGCAATTGAGAGCACAAATGGCGAGCACAGAGAAATTTGAGTTGGATATGTTTATAGCTTGTTTAAAGTGGCAGGACAGGTTTTCATCTCCTATTTTTTCCAGTTCCACCTCATTTTCTTTTGGCATTGATTTGTTAGACATTTCTTTTCCTTAGTATCATTTTCTTTTCCACTGTCATCCCCAACTTCACTCACAATTTTCTCATGACTTTCTTAAATGTTAATTTACCATCTTCCTTCCCTTTCCATCATCACTGTCCATCCATCTTGCTGCCTTCTGCCTCTTTCCTCTCTTTACTTGTTTCTTTCCCACTTTCAGACTTACGCAGAACATACATAAAATATAGAACTGCACAGCATAGGAACAAGCCCTTTGACCCAAAATGTCCGTGCTGAACATGATGCCGTTAAACTAATCGCCTCTGCCTGCACATAATCAGTATCTCTCAATTCCCTGCAGGCCCCATAGCAGAAGTGTCCATGTGGCGGGGCTGGAAACTGGAAGTATCCTGAGCTAATTCTGCTACCACCATCATCTATTGCAACAAGTGATGGCTCCCACTGATTGTCGCCGGAAGCTTGCATCCTTTTCAGGATGGACCATGATAGTGATGTCAACATTTGAAACATGGATGATGGACACGATAGAAGAAGAATTCCCTGCATATCCATTCCCTGCTTCTCTAAAAGCCTAGTAAATGCAACTGGCTTCACCAGTGGTTCTGAAAGAGGTGGCTTTAGAGATTGTGGAGGCATTAGTAGTGATCTTTCAAGAGTCACTAGAGTCAGGAGTGGTTCCAGATGATTGGAAAATTGCAAATATTACTACGCTGTTCGAGAAGGGAGTGAAGTAGAAGAGAGGAAACTCTAGGCTGATTACCCTAACTTTACTGATGGGGAAGATTTTGGAGTCCATTAGAAAGGATGAGGTTTCTGAGTACTTAGAAATACATGACAAAATAGGCTGAATGCAGCACGTTTTGTGAAAGGGAAATCTTGCCTGACGAACCTATGCTTTGAGGATGTAAATAGCAAAATAGACAAAGGTGGGTCAGTGGAGGGTAGACACAAAATGCTGGAGTAACTCAGCGGGACAGGAAGCATCTCTGGAGAGATGGAATGAGTGAGGTTTTGGGTCGAGACCTTTCTTCAGAGTTACTCCAGCATTTTGTGTCTACCTTCGATGTAAACTAGCAGCTGCAGTTCTTTCTTACATGGTGAGTCAGTGGATGTTGTTTAACTGGATTTTCAGAAGCTCTTTGATAAGTTACCGCATGGGAGGCCGCCAAAGAAGATGAGAGAGCATGGAAGATACTAGCATGGATAGCAGGTTGGCTGGATGGTAGAAGGCAAAGAGTGGCAATAATGGAGGCTGTTTCTGGTTGGCTGCCAGCGACTTGTGGTGTTCCGCAGAGGTCGGTGCCGGGGCAGCTAGTATATCTTCACCTTGTATATCAATCATTTGGATGAGGTAATTGAAGGTTTCTTGGCCGTTTGCAGATGATATGGTGGAGGGGCAGGTGGTGAAGAGAAAGCAGGGACTCTGCAGAAGGACTTGGACAGATTGGGAGAGTGGGTAAAGAAGTGATAGATGGAATATAGCATAGCAACGTGTGGAGTTATGCATTTTGATAGTTGGAATAAAGGCGTAGACTATTTTCTAAATGGTGAGAGAAGTCGGAAATCGGAGGTGCAAAGGGACTTGGGTGTGCTGGTACAGGATTCCCAAAAAGTTAATTTGCAAGTTAAATCGGTAGCCAGAAAGATGAATGCAATGCTAGCATTTATTTCAAGAAGACTAGAATATAAAAACAGGGATGTAATGCTGAGGCTTTAAGGCACTGGTCAGACCGTATTTGGAGTATTACAATAGACAATAGACAATAGGTGCAGGTGTAGGCCATTCGGCCCTTCGAGCCAGCACCGCCATTTAATGTGATCATCCACAATCAGTACCCCGTTCCTGCCTTCTCCCCATATCCTGTAACTCCACTATATTTAAGAGCCCTATCTAGCTCTCTCTTGAAAGCATCCAGAGAACCTGCCTCCACTGCCCTCTGAGGCAGAGAATTCCACAGACTCACAACTCTCTGTGAGAAAAAGTGTTTCCTCGTCTCCGTTCTAAATGGCTTTCTCCTTATTCTTAAACTGTGGCCCCTGGTTCTGGACTCCCCCAACATCGGGAACATGTTTCCTGC
Source organism: Malacoraja senta (assembly GCA_038087875.1). Taxonomy (NCBI): domain Eukaryota; kingdom Metazoa; phylum Chordata; class Chondrichthyes; order Rajiformes; family Rajidae; genus Malacoraja; species Malacoraja senta. The sequence goes on along the minus strand of CM075984.1, from coordinate 5,322,311 downwards.
CTTTAGCGTGTCCAAACCCTTAACAATCTTATATGTTTCAATGAGATGCCCTCTCATCCTTCTAAACTCCAGAGTGTACAAGCCCAGCCGCTCCATTCTCTCAGCATATGACAGTCCCACCATCCAGGGAATTAACCTTATAAACCTACGCTGCACTCCCTCAATAGCAAGAATGTCCTTCCTCAAATTAGGGGACCAAAACTGCACACAATACTTTAGGTGTGGTCTCACTGGGGCTCGGTACAACTGCAGAAGGACCTCTTTGCTCCTATATTCGACTCCTCTTGTTATAAAGGCCAACATGCCATTCGCTTTCTTCACTGCCTGCTGTACCTGCATGCTTACTTTCATAGAATGATGAACAAGGACCCCCAGATCCTGTTGTAATTCCCCTTTTCCCAACTTGACGCCATTTAGATAGTAATCTGCCTTCCTGCTTTTGCTACCAAAGTGGATAACCTCACATTTATCCGCATTAAACTTCATCTGCCATGCATCTGCCCACTCCCCCAACCTGTCCAATTCACCCTGCATTCTCATAGCATTGCGGTACCCCACTAGTCATTGCCTGCCATTCTGAAAGGGGCCCGTTAATCTCTACTCTTTGTTTCCTGTCTTTTCTATCCATGTCAGCACTCTACCCCCAATACCATGTGCCCTAATTTTGCCCACTAATCTCCTATGTGGGACCTTATCAAATGCTTTCTGAAAGTCCAGGTGCACTACATCCACTGGCTCTCCCTTGTCCATTTTCCTAGTTACATCTTCAAAAAATTCCAGAAGATTAGTCAAGCATGATTTCCCCTTCGTAAATCCATGCTGACTCGGACCGTTACTGCTATCCAAATGTGCGGCTATTTCATCTTTTATAATTGACTCCAGCATCTTCCCCACCACCGATGTCAGGCTAACTGGTCTATAATTCTCTGTTTTCTCTCTCCCGCCTTTCTTAAAAAGTGGGATAACGTTAGCTACCCTCCAATCCACAGGAACTGATCCTGAATCTATAGTAAATTGGAAAATTATCACCAATGCATCCACGATTTCTCGAGCCACTTCCTTAAGTACCCTGGGATCTGGCACTCTGGTGTCAGGGCAACAGCCTCCTCTTGAACATCAAAAAAACTAAGGAGCTGATCATGGACTTTAGGAGGGCACATCATCTGAGGACGTACACACCATTGAGGATAAATGGGGATACTGTGGATAGGGTGAGCTGTTTTAAATACCTGGGAGTCCACATCTCTGAGGATATGACATGGACATCACACGCTGCAGCACTCGTGAGTAAGGCAAGGCAGCACCTTTACCACCTCAAGCAATTGAGGAAATTCAGAGTGTCTCCGAAGTTCCTCCAGTGCTATTACTCAGTGGCTGTGGAAAGCATCTTGTCTGGAAATATTACAATCTGGTTTGGGAATTGCTCTGCCCAGGACAAGAAGGCTCTGCAGAGAGTAGTGCATTCGGCCGAACGCACAATGGAAACTACACTCGCCCCTCTGCAGGAACTATACATCAGGAGGTGCAACTCCGGAGCCAATAAGATCATGGAAGACCCCTTCCACCCCTGCAACGGACTGTTCCAGCTGCTACGGTCAGGCAAATGCCTCTGTTGCCATGCTGTGAGAACAGAGAGGTTGAGAGGGAGTTTCTTCCCAGAGGCCATTAGGACTGTAAACTCCTATCTCACCAGGGACTAACTTTACTGTACCACTCTACTGTTTTTTAAAAATCGCTGTTTTTTTCCACTTTTTCCTTCCGCCCACAATATTTAATATGTAAAAGAATATGTGATTCTATTCTTCCATTCTGTTTGTAGTTTTTTTGTTGTTGTTGTTTTTTTGCACAAAGTCCGCGAGCATTGCCACTTTTCATTTCACTGCACATCTCGTATGTGTATGTGACAAATAAACTTGACTTGACTTGACTTGACTGGGATGCAGACCATCAGGCCTTGGGGATTTATCAGCCTTCAGTCCCATCAGTCTATCCAACACCATTTCCTGCCTAATGTGGATTTCCTTCAGTTCCTTCGTCACCCCAGATCCTCTGGCCACTACTATATCAGGAAGATTGTGTGTGTCCTCCTTAGTGAAGACGGATCCAAAGTACCTGTTTAACTCATCTGCCATTTCCTTGTTCCTCATAATATATTCACTTTTTCGGTCTTCAAGGGTCCAACTTTGGTCTTAACTATTTTTTTCCTCTTCACATACAGTGGCTTGCAAAAGTATTCATACCCCTTGAACTTTTCCACATTTTGTCACGTTACAACCACAAACGTAAATGTATTTTATTGGGATTTTATGTGATAGACCAACACAAAGTGGCGCATAATTGTGAAGTGGAAGGAAAATGATACATGGTTTTCAAATTTTTTTACAAATAAAAAACTGAAAGGTGTCGCGTGCAAAAGTATTCAGCCCCCTTTACTCTGATACCCCTAAATAAAATCCAATGCAACCAATTGCCTTCAGAAGTCACCTAATTAGTAAATAGAGTCCACTTGTGTGTAATCTAATCTCAGTATAAATACAGCTGTTCTGTGAAGGCCTCAGAGGTTTGTTAGAGAACATTAGTGAACAAACAGCATCATGAAGCCCAAGGAACACACCAGACAGGTCAGGGATAAAGTTGTGGAGAAGTTTAAAGCAGGGTTAGGTTATAAACAAATATCCCAAGCTTTGAACATCTCACGGAGCACTGTTCAATCCATCATCCGAAAATGGAAAGAGTATGGCACAACTGCAAACCTACCAAGACATGGCCGTCCACCTAAACTGACAGGCCGGGCAAGGAGAGCATTGATCAGAGAAGCAGCCAAGAGGCCCATGGTAACTCTGGAGGAGCTGCAGAGATCCACAGCTCAGGTGGGAGAATCTGTCCACAGGACAACTATTAGTCGTGCACTCCACATATCGGGCCTTTATGGAAGAGTGGCAAGAAGAAAGCCATTGTTGAAAAAAAGCCATAAGAAGTCCCGTTTGCAGTTTGCCACAAGCCATGTGGGGGACACAGCAAACATGTGGAGGAAGGTGCTCTGGTCAGATGAGACCAAAATTGAAGTTTTTGGCCTAAATGCAAAACGCTATGTGTGACAGAAACCTAACACTGCACATCACCCTGAACACACCATCCCCACTGTGAAACATGGTGGTGGCAGCATCATGCTGTGGGGATGCTTTTCTTCAGCAGGGACAGCGAAGCTGGTCAGAGTTGATGGGAAGATGGATAGAGCCAAATACAGGGCAATCTTGGAAGAAAACCTGTTAGAGTCTGCAAAAGACTTGAGACTGGGGTGGAGGTTCACCTTCCAACAGGACAACGACCCTAAACATACAGCCAGAGCTACAATGGAATGGTTTAGATCAAAGCATATTCATGTGTTAGAATGGCCCAGTCAAAGTCCAGACCTAAATCCAATTGAGAATCTCTGGCAAGACTTGAAAATTGCTGTTCAGACGCTCTCCATCCAATCTGACTGAGCTTGAGCTATTTTGCAAAGAAGAATGGGCAAAAATGTCAGTCTCTAGATGTGCAAAGCTGGTAGAGACATACCCCAAAAGACTTGCAGCTGTAATTGCAGCGAAAGGTGGTTCTACAAAGTATTGACTCAGGGGGGCTGAATACTTTTGCACGCGACATTTTTCAGTTTTTTATTTGTAAAAAAATTTGAAAACCATGTATCATTTTCCTTCCACTTCACAATTATGCACCACTTTGTGTTGGTCTATCACATAAAATCCCAATAAAATACATTTACATTTGTGGTTGTAACGTGACGAAATGTGGAAAAGTTCAAGGGGTATGAAAACATTTGCAAGCCACTGTACCTAAAGAAGCTTTTACTATCCTGCTTTATATTCTTGGCTAGCTTACCTTCGTACCTCATCTTTCTTCTGTATTGACTTTTTAGTTATCTTCTGTTGTTCTTTAAACATTACCCAATCCTCTTGCTGCCCGCTCATCTTTGCTACGTTGTACTTCTTCGCTTTAATTTTTATCCTGTCCCTGACGTCCCTTGTCAGCCATGTTCGCCACTTACTCCCCTTGGAATCTTTCTTCCTCCTAGGAATGAACTGATCCTGCACCTTCTGTATTATTCCTAGAAATACCTGCCATTTTTGTTCCACTGTCATCCCTGCTAGTTTATCTTTCCAGTCAACTTTGGCCAGCTCCTCCCTCATGTCCCCATAGTCCCCTTTATTCAACTGTAACACTGAGACCTCCGATCTACCCTTCTCCCTCTCCAATTGTAGATTAAACCTGATCATGTTATGGTCACTACCTCCTAATGGCTCATTAACCTCGAGGTCCTTTATCAAATCCGGTTCATTACATAACACTAAATCCAGAGTTGCCTTCTCCCATGTAGGCTCCAATACAAGCTGTTCTAAGAATCCATCATGAAGGCACTCTACAAAGTCCCTTTCTTGGGGTCCAGTACCAACCAGTCTACCTGCATGTTGTAATCACCCATAACAACCACAGCATTACTTTTGCTACATGCCAATTTTAACTCCTGATTCAACTTGCGCCCTATGTCCAGGCTGCTGTTTGGGGGCCTGTATATTAGTCCCATTAAGGTCTTTTTACCCTTAACATTCCTTAGTTCTATCCATACTGACTCCACATGTCCTGTTTCAATGTCACCCCTTGCAAGGGACTGAATTTAATTCCTCACCAACAGAGCAACCCCACCCCCTCTGCCCACCTGTCTGTCTTTTCAATGGGAGCTAAAGCCTTGAATATTCAGTTCCCAGCCCTGGCCCTCTTGCAGCCATGTCTCAGTAATTCCCACAACATCATTTGCTTTCCCTCTCTCCATCCTTCCCAGTTCTCCAACCAGTCTCCTTGATTAAATTCTCTCAGTTGTCACCTCCTCCTAGCTAACAATGAACGATTCTACATTTTCCTTTATCTCCATCCCTTTTGATGTATTGTTCTCACACCTTACACTTCCTCATCTGTCTCCCTCTCCCCTGACTCTCAGTTTGAAGAAGGGTCTCGACCCGAAATGTCACCCATTCCTTCTCTCTAGAGATGCCTTACTACAGTATTGTGTCTTACTCCAGCATTTTGTGTCTGTCTCCAGAGATGCTGCCTGACCCGCTGAATTACTCCAGCATTTTGTGTCTATCTCCAGAGATGCTGCCCAACCTGCTAAGTTACTCCAGCATTTTGTGTCTATCTCCAGAGATGCTGCCTACCCCTTTGGTCCCTCCAGCATTTAGTGTCTATCTCCAGAGATGCTGCCTGAGCTGCTGAGTTACTCCAGCATTTTGTGTCTATCTCCAGAGATGCTGCCTAACCCTTTGGTCACTCCAGCAGCTTGAAGGTTGCTGTGCGTGTGCGCATGCACAGTGGGCGCCGAGCGGCGGCGGCGGTTGCGCAGGCGCAGTGGGCGTTGCGAGCCGCTGGGCCTTGGCCGTCGTATTGGTGTCCGCAGCGTGGCAGCGCAGGGCAGCATGAGGCGCCCGCTGCTCAGTGCCAGTTAGATTGATGTTGAATATGAACAAGGATCTCATGCACCAGGCGGTGGGTTATCACGGGCCCACCTTGTTATCCCTTTTGAAAAGTGAGCAATATGAGAACCCAGACATTCAAAGCGTTTCGGCCGAGTTCTTGAAAACAGCGCTGCATCACAGGTAAACGGTATCCGTTTAGCTGGGCTTCAGCATCAACACGGCTTCTTTAACCAGCAACACCACAGCTCCGCGTCGTGGATAATTCAGTTGTTTAAAAAAAAAATGCCACCTATTAAATCACCGAACCCAAAGATTCCGGATAGGCCTATTGCTTGTTTACGTGCGTGTTTATTTCCTGTGAATTTAAATTGATGAAGTCACGGACACGCAGCTTTTTGGCCAGTTTTCGGAATTGTTTTGCACGTCAACATGTTGCTGTAAAATTAACGAAAGTCACTCTGAAGTACTTTATTATTTTTTTTAACTGCAGAATATATTAACGACTAGTAAGCCGCTTCACTAATTTTGCTGGTGTAGGCCAGAATGTATATACTGATGAATTGTATTCAATTCCTCAATGTTTAGCAGTCATATTATAGTGGTTTGTATCTGGAGATACAGTTCCAGAAAAAATGTAATGTCAAGGCAACACAGGTTAGAGGATGGTGAGCCAGCAAGCTTGATGGGTGACTGAATCCAAGTTAAATTGGTATTCATCATTAGGATTTACAGTAAGTGTTGTAATTTTGTTTTATGATCCATTAGAATATCCATCATCCATTATTCTCCATCTACTAAAAGAGTTATGTGACTAAAAATCTTTTTAAAAAAACTCTCTCTGTGCAATCCCACTTGCTTTTCCTCAAAAGTTCTTGTATAGACATATCTTACTGTAAGAAAGAACTGCAAATGCTGGTTTAAATCAAAGGTAGACACAAAATGCTGGAGTAAATGGTGGAGTAGGGTCTCGACCCAAAACGTCACCCATTTCTTCTCCTTAGATACTGCCTCACCCGCTGAGTTCCTCCAGCATTTTGTGCATATCTTACTGTAATTGTGATGCATTATTACTTGTCATCCTTCTCAATATGTCTACAGTTCTTGACATGTACATGATCTCCAATGTTGTGTCAACCTGCTTCCACTTCTAACTGTCCAGTTGTAGCCAGAAAATTTTCTGCAGTATTTTCTCTCTTTCATTTCTGGAGACTGCCAAACATGTATCCAAGGCCTCCTTTTATTTCACATATTTGCAACCTTGGCATTCACTTCCTACACTTGTCTCTGAATCATAAATAATTTATATGCCTGGGTCAACCCATCAGCATTTGGAATCCTGTTTCATATCCTTACACCTTCAGTCTTGATAATCTCAATGATATTGCAGCTGTCTACCAATTACCATAGACTCAAACTGATCTAAAACTCTGCTGTTAGCTTAGTTGTGCTTTGCTGGTTTTTATCTTCTCAGATTTGTTTTCTTTGTCCCTTTTATTGTTAGGTGTAGAAGTTGATTCCTGCCAGCAGAAGCTAGTTTTCATCCATTTGACCTGGTTTAAATTGACAATTGCGGTAAACTTTAATAACGGATTGATACATATTCAAATGTGATAAATATCTCAAACCATCAAAGAAGTGTAATAAAACACGAATGCAGAGACAAAAATAGAGTGGCTGGGAATGATGAATGAAATCATGATGTTTGAAGTTGGATCTTAAAAGTGGAGAAGTTAAAGAAAAAACAATTTGTGAGGTCGGCAACTGTTTGGACCAACTGTTTGGAAGGAATTTGGTTGATCAGAGGTCCAGAGTTTGGTACCTTTTCCAGGGATTAAGATGTTACAGTAGAGTGGAGGTGAAACCATAAAGAGCTTAAAATGTAAATGTAGCACTTTAACGTAGTTTTCAAACACAGCTCATACAATTTGTAAGACAACTCGGGTAGCTGTACTTTTTGGTGAATACATTTGTGAAAGATGAAGACAAATGGAAGAGTTTTTAATCAGTCATATCTGGAATTGATGGATGCGAAGGTGACGTTTGAGCAGGAGTTGAACCAAGATATGTGTAGTATCTTGTGGGCATAGGGGAAAACACAGATACATAGCTTGATTGAATTGGACTTGAGTTATTAATAATTTTGCTAAAGCTGCATTTGAAACTAGGGAGGATAATGGTTTGGATTTTGTCAGTTGATCACAGCTTGATAGCTTGAAAGCACAGCACCACAGTCATAGAGAATAATACAAGGTGTGCTTTCTGTTTTGACAGAAGCAGATAAGCAATTTGATAGCTTCAGGTGAAGTGATGCAAAATGAGAGAGTATTTGGTAAAAAAGTGAGGAGATTCTCTAAATGAAAACAGAAAATGCTGACATACTCAGCACATATGGCAACATCCGTGGAGACCGAAACAGAGTTTCAGGTTCATGTTTAGAAGAAAGGTCATGACCTGAAACATTAACTGTTTCTCTTTTCACAGATGCTGTTTGAACTAAGTATTTCAGTATTTTCTCTCTTTCAGAGTTCTAGCTCCCGTGTTTTTAATTTGCTTTTCAAGTTGTCTTAAGGAGTTGTTTTGAAAGTCATGAGGAACCTGCTGTTGGATAAGTGGTAGCAACAGTTTGGAATGGCAATTTCTGATGTGAGGTTAGCATGTACTGTGTCATTCAGTTGAGAGTTAAACAGTTTCTTGATTAACAGTTAAATAAGAATGGTCTTAATGGACCAGAACCAAGTCAGTCTGCCAAGAGCTTAATTTTTCAAATACTTCACAACTATTTTTTAAGTGCACAAGGTCGTTAAAGACCTTATGACTTTACCAATGATACATGTCAGGAATATACTGGCATAGTGTACATTTCTTCATCCTAACAGCCTATTGAAACTCCTTTCTGGCAAATATTATTTGGTTGCACATTATATTCAGTTGTTCCCTGTGGCTGGTGATACAATTTTATTGTGAAGCAGAGCAGTTTGAATTTAAGCAAGCGTAGAAAGAAGGAATTTGATGAGGTTAATTAAAAACTTACAACAGTCCGAGAGAAAAATGAAATCAATGGTAAATTTGTTTGCTACAATGCAGATTTTCTCGAATCATTTAGGTGTTATATTGACACAACTAGTGGAGCTGTTGTGTAGGAAGGAAATGCAGATGCTGGTTTACATCGAAGATACACACAAAATGCTGGAGTAACTCATCAGGACAGGCAGCATCTCTGGAGAGAGAGAGAATGGGTGACATTTCAGGCCGAGACCCTTCTTCAGACTGAGAATCAGGGGAGAGGGAGACATAGAGATATGGAAGGGTAAAGTGTGTAAACGACAGATCAAAGGGGACGATGATAAAGGAAAATGTAAAATGGTTTATTGTTAGCTATGGGGAAGATGACAACGAGGCATACAATCAGTAAAATTTAATCTGGATGACAATGAAACTAGTTGGAGAACTAGGATGGGGGAGGGATGGAGAGAGAGGGAAAGCTAGAGTTACTTGAAGTTAGTGAAATCAATATTCATGGGTTATAAGCTGTCCAAGCGAAATATGAGGTGCTGTTCTGCCGATTTGCATTGGGCCTCACTCTGAAATGGAGGAGGCCCAGGACAGAAAGGTCAGTGTGGGAATGGGAGGGGGAGTTAAAGTGTTTGGCAACCGGGAGATCACGTAGGACCAGGCGGACTGAGCAGAGGTGTTCAGCGAAATGATCGCCGAGCTTGCACTTTGTCTTGCCGATATATAGGAGTCCACACCTGGAACAGAGGAGGTGCAAGTGAACCTGCTGTTTCACAGCTCCAGTTACCTGGATTCAATTCTGACCTCAGATCCTCAGGGATAGACGGGGTGTTCATGGGAATGAGAGGAGAATAGATTACAGGAACAACTATGGTTCATTATGTCACAGATGCTGCTGTCCAGGCAAACATGAGTACATGACGAACTACAAATGAGAAAATAATCAGAATGCAGAAAAGAGTGTTACAGCTACAGAGAAAGTACAGAAAAGAGCAGGAGCTGCCACAAAGTCGAACAGAAGATCAGGAATTCACCACTGCCATATGAGCAGCAGGAAAGCAGCAGTTCTTGAAACTGTTAGGACGTGCTTTCAAGCTTTTGTATCTTCTGACAGGCAGGGCACTGGAGAAGGGAGAATGACTGGGGTGTCAGTGCTCCTACATTATGTTGGTTGCTTTCCTGAAGCAGTGTGAACTATAGATGGAGTTGATTGGGGGGGAAGAGAGGGTGGAGTCTGTGGAGAGGAGGCTGTTTTATGTGATAGACAGGACTGCGTAAACAACTCAAAGTCAGTAAGACATAGGAGCTGATTGTGGACTATGGAAGAGGAGGAACGAGGATCCACAAACCTGTCTTCATCGACGAGATGGTGGTGGATAGAGTCAAAAGCTTTAAATTGCTGGGTGTGCATATCTCTGAAGATGTGTCCTGGACTTAGCACATTGATCCAATCATAAAGAAAGCCCGTCAATGCCTCTACTTCCTTAGAAGATTGAGGAGATTCGGTATGTCAACGAATACTCTCTTCAACTTTTACAGGTGTGTGGTAGAGAGCATATTGCACTGGTTGCATCACGGCCTGATTCGGCAACTCGAACGCCCAGGAACGAAGAAGATTGCAAAAAGTAATGAACACAGCTCAGTCCATCACGGTTATAGACCTCCCCACCATCGAAGGGATCTACAAGATTCACTGCCTCCATAAGGCAGCTAGCATCATCAGAGACCCACACCATCTTGACCATGCTTTCACTTCACTCCTGACATCGGGAAGAAGGTATAGGAGCCTGATACTGTAATATCTAGGTCCAGGGGCAGTTTCTTCCTTATAACCATCAGGCTATTAAACTCTACAACTTCCAAATAGGCTCCAAACTATATAGACGTGGAGAGATTATTTTTGACTTTGCACTATTATTGTGTATTTATTTGTTTTTTTAACATGTACTGAACTTGTTTTTGTTATGGGATTTACAGAGTACTATGTTTGCTTATCTGTGGTGCTGTTGCAAGTAAGAATTTCATTGCAACAATAAAACACTCTTGACTTGCCCTGCAATGTCTTGCAGTCTTGAGCAGACGAATTGTAGAAATTGTTAAGTCATTGGAGACGTGCTGAATTTCTTTAGCCTTCTGTGGAAGTTGAAGCATTTGTGTGAATTCTTGGCTGTAGTGTCAATGTGGTTGGACCAGGACTAATTGTTAGTGATATTTGCTTCCAGGAATTTGAAGTGCTGAATTGTCTGTACCTTGGCATCATTGATACAGACTGGGGCATTTACTCCATCCCGCTTCCTGAAGTTGAGGACCATTTTGTTGACATTGAGGGAAAAGTTGTTGCCTTGAAACCATGCTACTAAGCTCTCTATCTCCTTCCTGTATTTCATCTCTACATTGAGAACCTGGTCACTATGGTAGAGTCATCTGTAAATGGAGTTAGAGCAGAATTTATCTGCACAGGAAGGAGCTGATAACTCAGCCTTGCTGGGCATCGACTTTGAGAATTATTGTGGGGAATATTTTGTTGTCCTTGCTGATTAAAGTCTATGGGTCAAGAAGTCAAGGATCCAGTTGCAGTGTGGTGTGTTCAGGAGTTTGGTTGGAATTATGGTATGGAAGACAGTTATAGTAAATAGTTTGACAGAGGTGTCATTATCATTCTGCTGTTCCAGGGATAATTGTTTTGTGAGCTAACGTGAACTCAATGGGCCATCACGGCCTATATTGTCAGGAAATACAGAAAATATGATGTCATACCAAAACTGACAATCTCTTGACCGTATTTAATTTTCACAAGCGGCTGTTTTTTAAAATCTTTGTTGCCAGGCCATATTTATGAAAAGGAATCTGGCCTTGAGATATATTTGAAATATTTTGGATTATACATCACTTTATTTGTGATGTATGCGAATAGAAATATACTATATGCATTGAATGATGTCGACATTGTCCTTCTGCAGTTAGAACAGGATGTCTTTGGGATTTTGTTAATATTTAAAAAAAGATATATAATGAAAATGTCATTCTTCCAGAATCTTGCTCCAATTTATATTCTTGTGAAAAGTACTGCTTTCATCTTCATTTCTATACTTGAAGGAAATGGTGAATTTTTGCAATATCTTTAACATGATCAAAATCCGAGTGAATTTGAGTAAAAGTAGTGCATTCCATTTTGCCTAAAACTATTTTATAGCCTGAAGATACAAAATACTCCACATGTTAAGTGATCACTATTTCATCAATGTAGGGCAGCATATTTAATGCCTTTTATTGCTTTTATTTTTTTCATGTACAAATTCATAAACTTTGGGATGAAATAAGTTAATCTGCTCAATGTCATGATATGCACATTTTAAATTATGCTTGTATGGGCAGCATCAAAAAACACATAATTAATCGTGAAATAAAACACTCTTGTTTTGCAGAAAGGATAGAAGAATTGATAATACTGGTATACAGCAACTCATCGCAAGAAAAGCAGACCTTCTGTTTGCTCCATTGTGGAAATCAACTCCGAGCACTGAACTGAATGACGAAGAGACAGAAGGTGATTTGTATACAAGCGTTGTCTGAGCTTTGTTTCTTTTTGGCATTTCCACACATTAGGAAAAAGGGGAAAACAAATATATATAATAGTCTATATCATATTATTTAAATAAACACAAAATATTTATCCCCTCAACCCTATTTTGACAGATTGATGCTTCTTTCCTTCTCATAGACCCTGCAAAATTTCCTGATAAAACTGTTGGAATAAGAGCTAGTCCTCTACCTCTGCCTTAAATATCTTGAAGTAAATTAGTGACTATCCAAGAGCATTCTGAAATCATTTTGGTGTCAGGTGATTCTAGTGGGTCCAGATACAATTTCAGAGGTGTGAATACATAAACAGGATGTGTATTTGTTTGGAGTACTGATGGAATGATGCACTCTTCGGTGTGTCCATTTTCAGACAAAACCCACTGCTACTTAGTTCGATGCAAACTACATATTTGCAGAACGTATTCAATCTTTATTCCTGAGCCAGCAACAAAGGCAGATCATCTGACCGTTTATTGTTGCGGAAAAATTAATTAATGCATTTCCTGCATGGACAATGCTGACAACACTTCCAAAGTTACTTTATTTGCTGTTAAGTATGTATAGAAAGGCAAGCTATTTGTTCATTGAATTTCTCCAGAACTACAAAAATTCAAATGCTTTAGTAATTAGTTTTTATTAATTATGCTTTGTCAGATTGAAAATCAGTAATAATTCAGAAAATAATTTAGCTAACTCATTAGAAGTTTTATTCAAATTAAGTGACTTTTTAGAATAGATATTATGCTCCTTATTTCACTTAGAATTTGCTTTGGGATAAAAGTATAATTAATTGGTTTGTAATATAGAAATAAATATTCCTAAATATTTCAATTTGTTTTCCTTTTTTTTCCAGATTATTATGCAATTATGCCTCCTTTGGAACAGTTGATGGAGGTTCCAAATGAGGACAAAAGACAGTACTTCTTCCGTGATATTGAGCGTGGGGATATTGTGATTGGACGAGTTGCATCTATTCGCGAATTTGGGTTCTTTGTAACATTAATCTGTCTTGGTGGGGACCTTGTGCGGGACATTGAATCCTTGGAAATAACTGTAAGGTTATGATTCATATACCTTGTATTATCAACCATAGTATTGCAATAACGATGTATTGAAGAATAAATGGATCAGTGTATATTTGACAGGGATGAGAAAATACTTACCAATATACCCACATATAGGATCCATTTCCTCTATTTTTTTAAAATCTTATACATAGCTTGGGATATAAAGGAATCCCAAAGGAATCACAGGCTGTGATAAAATTTGTGTACTTTACATTTATTTCATTTGATGAGTTGAACATTAAGGTATAATACCCACACAGATGACTCCAGTCATCCAAAGGCTTCTAATTGCATGGACACCACATAATGATTTTTATTAAATTAGGTTTTATCTGGCTTGTAAGTATTTAAGGAAAATGGCAATTGCCTGATTTTTCTTCAGATAGATGTAAAAATTTGAAGACTCAGCCCAGATATTTAAGTACACAGTTATTTTAATCAAACTTTCCTAACTTGCCCAGCTTTTACTTTAGAAGTCTGCCTTTACACAAAAGGAAATTGAACAACGTATTGATTAAGTGCTTAAAATGTTGTTACAGGCACTTTGTCCTGTGAGAGATGTACCATCACTTGGAAAACACGAAGACCCTTTGTCTTACTTTCAAGTAGGAGATCTTGTAAGAGGTATCGACTTTTGATATGAATACTTATTGAAAAATTATTGTTGCTGAAATGTTGATCTCAACTTTCACCTGTGTATTTGTTTTTAAATGATTTGTTTTACAGTTGTTGTAAAAGATGTTGATCGATACCATGAAAGACTTGCAGTAACGTTGCGCCCTTCAGTTCTTCCGTCTCGCCTCATCCATTGGAAATTGGGTGTTATTAGTAATGATGATCTTCCTACATACTACAGGTACTAAAAAAATCCTACAGTGAGAATCTTTATTTAATCTTCCCCTCTGTCAAACTGAATAATAGAAAATTTATATTGTTGGCTTCTCCATACGGTTGTATGTGTTTAAACTGTTTCTATGTGTTTAAACTGTCATCTTAGACCTGCACCCTTGTGATTACAATCTGTAGACGAGATGCAGGTCTAAAATAGAAACCAGTTAATAATCCATGGTAACTTCAATGTCAGACTTAGAACTGACACAATCTTCAGGAATGCCGATTTGCAATGAAGGATTAGAAAAACCTAACTCCATTGGCATGCTCTTCCCAGTGAAATGTTTGGAGTATGGCCTTGTATCAACACCTTGTTTCATCAGAGAAGGTGGTAAGAGATCTGCAAACTGGATATTGCAACCTGTTAGATTAAGTCATTGAGCAATGACCAGAAGGACATCCAATCACTTGCCCGGTGACATGTAAAGGCGACCTTCGCGTTGGGGCCATTTGGGTTATGGAATTTAGTTCTTGCAGAATTCGTAAATCACTACCCCAAAATTTAAGATGTAGAATCAAATTCACACTCTCTGAATTTGTGTTTATAGAAAAAAAGTAAATAATTCAATGCGAAGTGTCTCCTTTTCTAACTCCTGTCTCTGGGATCGTGTAATGATAACACTGCTTTGCTTTCTGGTAAATTGCAATTATGGGCCATTTTTTTGGAATGTAATTCCACCCATCCTGTGAAACAGGTTGCCTCAATCAAGACACCTGTCTTTGATTCCTCCGAGAGTGAACTGTCTGTGACAGTCAGCAATTCCCCAATTGAGCAACGGGATGAAAAGGCAGTTGAAATACAAGGAGATATCTGGAGCAGGCAAAATTTCTGCCAAACACTTTAACATGGCAAATGAATGTTTGTGGTGTGAACTGCAGAGATATCACCCTGTTGTCTGCTACAGGGAGGATAGTTGGAAAGATCTTCCTCCGCTCCCACTTCTCAGACTCTCAATGCAAATTCCATCAAGCAAGAACAAAAATGGAAATGGTTTTCATTCTGCGATAAGTGCACAAAAAGCACAAGGAGCATCACCAATAAGTGGACATTTTTTGGCCTGAAAATGTATGACTATCAATCGAGGGATTCTGTAGTATCTTTTTCAAATTTGGCAATGCCTACAAATGTATTACTATGCTTTGGATACCATCTAGTGTTATGCAGATTGTGACCCTGTCCAACATGACCATCAAAAAACAATCCCAGTGGAGGCTGGGGGCAATCAAAGCTGTGTCATAGCACCAAACTTCTCACCTGCCGATCTGCAGTACTGCATCGTACCTCTCATTTCCCTGTTGGACTGGAGCTAATTTGCAGAACAAATGGAAAACTATTCAGTTTAACTCATCCCCTCTCCATAACCAAGATTGCTGTAACCACTAACATTGAATTACAATACTCAGACAATGCTTGAAAACGTTTAATGTTCAGACACTAAGCTCCAAGTCATTGTTGAAGTTTGAAGCTAAGAAATTGAAGCAGGAGTAGGCTATTTGACCTCTCATGTCTGCATTGTCATTTACCTCTCACTTTCCTGCCGGGGCAACCTCCACCATCCTCGACTCCAATGAACTAGCGAAGATGAAAACAGTTTAGTTTGGAGATACAGCGCGGAAACAGGCCCTTCAGCCCACCGAGTCCGCACCGACCAGTGATCCCCACACACTAACACTATCCTACACCTACTAGGGACAATTTACATTCATAGCAAGCCAATTAACCTATGAACCTGTACGTCTTTGGAGTGTGGGAGGAAACCAAAGTTCTCTTGTAATGATACAAGATGCAGGTTGGTCAAGGTTGTCCTGAAATTGTTAATAAATAACAATTAGTTAACAATATTTTTAAATGTTAATTTAACTTTCAGAGACGGATTTTATGAAATATTAACTCCTATTTTTATTTTGCCAGAAAATAAATAACTTTCCTTCTGTTGCGGCTTTGCTTTCACATTCCTTTTCTGCAGATTGTATACGATTTACTGCTATCAGATTATATAGCATATTGCTACTTTACACCTTTCACTGTCTCGATAATAATAGCCCAATGTGATCCATCCTGGCTGACTCAAATTCTTCTGCCTTGTGTTATGTGGATGGTTTTATGTTCATTTCAGAACATATTTCACATAGTACCTTTTACCTAAAGCACTTCAAAAAATATGAAATAGTTCTGAAACGTAGGTACTTTCATGCGGTTCAATAAAGTTAAGTTTAAATCCGCCCACCCATGAGGATATTTATGATAGAAACAACTCTTCAAAAAGACAACATATCTGACAGAGAGACACTCCTTTATTATCTATGTCCCATATAGACAATAGGTGCAGGAGTAGGCCTTTCGGCCCTTCGAGCCAGCACCGCCATTCAATGTGATCATGGCTGATCATCCCCAATCAGTACCCCTTTCCTACCTTCTCCCCATATTCCCTGACTCCGCTATTTTTAAGAGCCCTATCTAGCGCTCTCTTGAAAGCATCCAGAGAACCTGTTTCCACCACCCTCTGAGGCAGAGAATTCCACAGATGTGTCATTTACTTCTCATTTCATCAAATAGGAGAAGATGATGACGTTGAGATTGTTTCTGGTCTGGTATCATGTTCCTGGCCTAAAGAGTACAATGGAATGGAATACTTTATTGTCACCTGTGACAAGGCACAGTGAAATTATTTGCTTGTCCACCCAATGTATACAAATAGCGGCCACGTACGGCTCTGACCAAAGTTACAAAGCACGTCGGCTCCTCCTTTTGTTCAATGGCACTGTCAGGCAACATTTGTAATGATTCCTGCTCTGACATTTAACATTTTATAATAACTTGTTTTCTTGACTACAGGCTGAATTCAACACTGGATAGTCATATTATGGAAACATATGACAACGTTTTGCACCAAACGCTTGGATTTGCTAATCCATCAACAGTTGAATATTTATTGGGAAAACTTGGAATTAGTGAAATTGAATCATCGTCTCTGATGAGAGGATTACAGAGGTGATATGTTCAGAATTAATATTTAGAGGCTGAGTTTCAGAAGATTAATTGTCTGATGTAACAATCCAGATTGCAAAAAAAAAAATCATTTCCAATTAATTGACAACATTTTTGTCTTTGTCTCCAGCATAACCAAATATTTAGTTTTTCTCCTTCACAAACAGGTCAAATTTGCCTATATAACCCCTTTAAAGATGGGTATTGAGGAGGGATATATTAGGATGCATTGCCAGATTGATGGAAGAGAGATTTAACAGAGGTTTAGAGAAGTGCTTGATAGAGCAAGATCATGCTGCTCTTGCCATTGGTCCAGTGAAAATCATGCAAATAGAAAACAAAATTTGGAATTAAAAGGATTGTCAAGATTGTTCAACCAGAATTGAGGAAGGATGTGGAGAGATTTACGAGCAAAAATTTAAAATATGTAGTTTGTGAAGATCAGGCAATGTGGCAGAATGCTAGTGATATACTTCAAATTGTTGAAAATTTCGAGGATGGAATGAGGCCATGTTAGAGGTAGGTAGACACAAAATGCTGGAGTAACGCAGCGGGTCAGGCAGCATCTCTGGAGAGAAGGACTGGGTGACGTTTCTGGTCGAGACCCTTCTTCAGACCTCTCTCCAGAGATGCCTGACCTGCTGAGTTACTCCAGCATTTTGTGTCTACGTTCGATTTAAACCAGCATCTGCTGTTCTTTCCTACCCATGTTAGAGGCATGCAGATTTGAAGATGGCAGAGGCGTGTGATGGAATATGAACAGCTGAAGAATTAAAGTAGGGGAAAATAAATAATATTTTTAGAAATGTTTGTATTTATTGTTTCAAAACATGAAATTTCTGGATTAATTAATAATTCAAATCTGGACTCTTAAATTATTTTTTGCCAATATCTGGGAAAAATAACACATGCCCTTTTTCTAATCTTTTTCCAGCTGTCATAATATTCCTGCTTGATTTGCTCCTCTCCACCTTCAATGTCTTTTTTCCCTCTGAAGGCCATTACTATTGTCCATTATGCTACTCTGGTTCTACTCTCATCTCCACCATTACAACACAGGAACACAAGAAAATAGGGGCAGGATTAATTCAATGATTGTAGACCAGAATAGATCAAGCCATTCACCAACTGGTCTGGTGGATAACTTTATTAATTTTAGGTCTTGTCTGATGAAAGCTTCATTTTTCAAAGGTCAACTTGACTGGGTGAAATCTGCATCAACATACCAACAATGACCAGCCAAGCATATATTGTTGGAAAAAAAATTGAACTTTTTAAAAACGCGAGTTATTCAATATTGCTGATATGAAAGTGCTTTAGATCGGTGGCACAAAGTTATAGTATCAGCATCACATAACACTCAAGCCAAATGAAAGTAAACAGATACCATTTAAATAATGTGTTGTTGATGGGTTTAACTTTGGAAAAAAGCCAACTTGTGACAAGAATGACCCAGTGGGTTTTTAGAGGCTTTTTGAACTTGAAATTTATAACATTTTGCTTTTCATTAACATAACTGCAACTTGTTTGTTGCTTTCGGTCATTAATGACTTCATTTGTGTTGTGGCCTTGGATGCAAAAGTGAAATCATACATCATTGTCGCGTATCCATGATACTATCCCTGCAACAAAATATAAATGCTAGAAATCTGAAATAATACAAAAAAATGCAGGAAATATTCGGTAGATCATGGAGTTTCTAATGCTAAATGATAGTTGATAAATTTGTGACTGATCATAATTCTTCACTGTTGAATGACTACTTACTGATGACAAATAAATATTAATCTTCTTGATATATGCTTCAGTTATTTAAAGTCTACTCAAACTGGTGAACAAGTCTTACAAATGCTGCTGGAATTCCAAAATGGTATAACCATAATTTTATGAAGTTTGATGAATCTTTTCTTCCTTCAACAGCAAACATTTTAACGGAGATGATTATGCTCCAGCCTTAAGGAAGAAACAATCGGCATCTTGGGCATTAAAGTGGTACGTGATGACAATTTGGTTAACTATTAGGCCAGAAAATGAATTGTAGTAATTTAACCAAGTTTCTCTAAAATATGTATAACTGCTCTGTGGACAAACCAAGGGACCAAGTGCTGGAGTGACTCAGCAGGTCAAGCAGCATCTCTGGAGAACATGGATAAGTGATGTTTCAGCTCGGCACCCTTCTTCAGACTGATTGTGGTGGGGAGGGCGTGGAAGAAAGCTAGAAGAGACGAGGACAAAGCCTGGCAATAGATGAATATAGGGGGGGGGGAGTTTGATAGGCAGGTTTAGTTTAGATATACAGCACTTTGTCTCACCAGCGCACTAGTTCCATGATATCCCACTTTCTCATCCCACACACTAGGGGGAATTTACAGAAGTCAATTAACCTACAAACCTGCACAAAACCTTTGGAATGTGGAGAAAACCCATGTGGTCACATGTGGAACTCTAAGCGGTTCTGTCTGAGGGAGGGGCAGTGAGAGCAGAACTAGGGGATACAGGTTAATTGGCTTCTGTAAATTACCCCTATTGTGTAGCAGTGATAATGTGTACGGATGATCGATGGTCGGCATGGACTCCATGAACAGAAGGGCCCGTTTTCACACTGTATCTAAACTAACCAGATGTGGCGGAGACAGAAATTAAGAGCAGGGGATAGCGTCTTTACAATTGCTGCTCAGCTAGTTAACTTTCCAACCCTATTCAGACTCATGGGTCTTGATCCAGTAACTTCCCGTGCCATTTGAAAGATTTGTGCATTGTTAAAACTGATTCTGTAACACCAGATTGCTGAATACAAGAGTATGATAGTTGCTGGTATGTAAAATAATTGCTTCCACTAGTATTAGTAAGGAGATGCTAAAAGATAAATTCTAGAATTGTTGATGGTGTGTGAAGAATGCTAGAATAAGCCTTAAAGAAGAGTGAAGGTGACATTGAGATGTGTTAAAACCAGTAAGAGATTAATTTTGGACGTTAGTCTCTCAAATCTACACTTTCATCTTTTGTGTCCCCAGTACACCAAAAGCATTTGACAGTGAACCAAACTCAAGGTGCATTCTAGAGAATATGCAATCCAATTTGTGCAAAACAGCTGCAAGGTGAACATGGTTGGCCTATTTAATACGAAGCATTGATTAAGGGATTGATATTGACCAGGAGATGTGGGATACTTCAGAACAATTTCAGATTCTCTTGCATTCATTTGTGTGGGTAAACAGGGCCTTGGTTTAACATTTGATCCAAGATAAGGCGTTTCTGGAAGTCCAGAATGCCTTGGCACTACACTGTATTGTCATCCTAGATATTTCTGCTTGGTTGGTCAGAGTGTATTACCCCATAATCTCGGAGTCATTGTGAGTGAGGATGCACTGAGATAGAGTTCAATTCCTAATATATGAATTGGAATGTTTCCATTATTATTCTCAATATTAATATTTAGCCAAGTGTAGATACATTATTTTTTAGCAATATAAATATGGAAAGTAAGCAACATTGTGTTTTCTTTCCCTCGAGATGAAGTGTAGATAGAGTCGACTCGGGAGTTTATGTGAATGGGTTGCATCTGCAACTTCCAGTCTTGGGCAGAGCAGTTGCCAAACCAAGTAGTGGTGCATCCCGATAG
Source organism: Malacoraja senta (assembly GCA_038087875.1). NCBI lineage: Eukaryota > Metazoa > Chordata > Chondrichthyes > Rajiformes > Rajidae > Malacoraja > Malacoraja senta. The sequence goes on along the minus strand of CM075984.1, from coordinate 5,301,680 downwards.
GATGCTTCCTCAGGTACATCTATATAAGTGTCATTGGAGACATGCCGAATTCCCGTAGTCTTGTGAGGAAGTAGAGGCATTGGTTTGCATTCTTGGCATCAATATGGTTTGACCAGGACAAATTATCGGTGAAATTTATACCCAAGAACTTGAAGCTCTCTGCCATCTCCACTTCATCACCATTGATGCTGTTTGGGGTGTGCTCATCACTTCATTTCTTGAAGTCAGTGACTAGCTCCATCGTCTTGTTGACACTGGGGGAGAGGTCATTGTTTTTACACCATGTTGTGTAGTTCTCTATCTCATCCCTGTACTATGTCTTGCCATATTTCAAATTTTGGTCCACCACATCTGGTTCACTACAGTGACATCAATACGAACTAGTCAATGCAGTTAGAGTAAAATTTGGCCGCACAGTCTTGAGTGTACAGGAAGTATAGTAAAAGAAAACGCATCCTTGCAGAGCAATGGTGTTGAAAATTATCGTGGAGGATGCTTTGTTGCCTATCCTTGCTGATTACATTCTATAGGTGAGGATATCAAGGATACAGTTTCTGAGGGGGAGCTGAATCCTAGTTCCAGTTCTTTCTAACAGAGAGTAGGCTAAGACAAGTTTCAATAACCTGTTGAAATAGCACATCCTAAAAATGAATTCAAATTCTCAATAAAGTCATTTTAAAATAATAATTAGATGCCTTTGCCATGATGATTTATTTATATAGAATCTTGTGTGCTAGAACACAGTGCCCTCCATAATGTTTGGGACAAAGACCCATCATTTATTTATTTGTCTCTGTAATCCACAATTTGAGATTTGTAATAAAAAAAATCACATGTGGTTAAAGTGCACACTGTCAGATTTTATTAAAGGGTATTTTTTATACATTTTGGTTTACCATGTAGAAATCACAGCAGTGTTTATACATAGTCCCCCCATTTCCGAACACCATCATGTTTGGGACACATGGCTTCACAGGCTTTTGTAAGGGCTCAGGTGTGTTTAATTGCCTCCTTGATGAAGGTATAAGAGAGCTCTCAGCACCCAGTCTTTCCTCCAGTCTTTCCATCGCCTTTCGAAACTTTTATTGCTGTTTATCAACATGAGGACCAAAGTTGTGCCAATGAAGGTCAAAGAAGCCATTATGAGACTGAGAAACAAGAATAAAACTGTTAGAGACATCAGCCAAACCTTAAGCTTACTGAAATCAACTGTTTGGAACATCATTAAGAAGAAGGACCACTGGTGAGCGTCCTAATCGCAAAGGGACTGGCAGGCCAAGGAAGACCTCCACAGCTGATGACTGTTATATTCTCTCTATAATAAAGAAAAAAAACCAAACACCTGTCCGACAGATCAGAAACACTCTTCAGGAGTAAGGTGTGGATTTGTCAATGACCACTGTCCGCAGAAGACTTCATGAACAGAAATATAGAGGCTGCACAGCAAGATGCAAACCACTGGTTAGGCGCAAAAATAAGATGGCCGGGTTACAGTTTGCCAAGAAGTACTTAAAAGAGCAACCACAGTTCTGGAAAAAGGTCTTGTGGACAGATGAGATGTTGATTAACGTATCAGAGTGATGGCAAGAGCAAAGTATGAAGGAGAGAAGGAACTCCCCAAGATCCAAAGCATACCACCTCATCTGTGAAACACGGTGGTGGGGTTGTTATGGCCTGGGCATGTATGGCTGCTGAAGGTACTGGCTCACTTATCTTCATTGATGATACAACTGCTGAAGGGAGTAGCATAATGAATTCTGAAGTGTATAGACACACCCTATCTGCTCAAGTTCAAAAAAATACCTCAAAACTCATTGGCCGGCAGTTCATTCTACAGCAACACAATGATCCCAAACGTACTGCTAAAGCAACAAAGGAGTTTCTCAAATCTAAAAAATGGTCAATTCTTCAGTGGCCAAGTCAACCACCCGATCTGAACTCAATTGAGCAGACCTTTTATATGCTGAAGAGAAAACTGAAGGGGACTAGCTCCCAAAACAAGCATAAGCTAAAAATAGACAATGGGTGCAGTAGGCCATTCGGCCCTTTGAACCAGCATCGCCATTCACTGTGATCATGGCTGATCATCCACAATCAGTACCCCGTTCCTGCCTTCTCCCCAAATCCCTTCACTCTGCTATTTTTAAGAGCTCTATCTAATTCTCTGTTGAAAGCATCCAGAGAATTGGCCTCCACTGCCTAGAGGCAGAGAATTCCACAGATTCACATCTCTGTGGGAAAAAGTTTTTCCTCTTCTCCGTTCTAAATGGCTTACCCCTTATTCTTAAACTGTGGCCCCTGGTTCAGGACACCCCCAACATCGGAAACGTGTTTCCTGCTTCTGACGTGTCCAAACCCTTCATAATCATGTTTTAATAAGATCCCCTCTCATCCTTCTAAATTCCAGAGTATACACGCTCAGCCGCTCCAGTCTATCAACATATGACAGTCCCGCCATCCCGGGAATAAAACCTTGTGAACCTACGATGCACTCCCTCAAGAATGTCCTTCCTCAAATTTGGAGACCAAAACTGCATACAATACTCCAGGTGTGCTCTCACTAGGGCCCTGTACAACTGAAGGACCTCTTTGCTCCTATACTCATCTCTTGTTATGAAGGCCAACACTCCATTTGCTTTCTTCACTGCCTGTTGTACCTGCAAGCTTACTTTCAGTGACTGATGAACAAGGACCCCCAGATCTTGTTGTACTTCCCCTTTTCCAAACCTGACACCATTCAGATAATAATCTGCCTTCTTGTTTTTGCCACCAAAGTGGATAACCTCACATTTATCCACATTAAACTGCATCTGCCATGCATCTGACCACTCACCCAACCTGTCCAAGTCACCCTGCATCCTCATAGCATCCTCCTCACAGTTCACACTGCGACCCAGCTTTGTGTCATCTGCAAATTTGCTAATGTTACTTTGAATCCCTACATCTAAATCATTAATGTATATTGTAAATAGCTGCGCTCACAGCACCAAGCCTTGCGGTACCCCACTAGTCACAGCCTGCCATTCTGAAAGGGACCCGTTAATCCCTACTCTTTGTTTCCTGTCTGCCAATCAATTTTCTATCCATGTCAGTACCCTACCCCCAATATCATGCGCTCTAATTTTGCCCACTAAATTTTGTTTAGTGTTGTTTATTTCGTTTTGGTTAGTCTAGTTTTTGGTTTTTAGTTTGTGTTTTGGGGGGGTGGGAGGTTGTAACGGGGTTTGCAGTCTCTCCCTGCGGGGGAATGCGATTTTTTGTCGTATTCCCCTTCACTGCCTCCGTCTGCGCTGAGGCCTAATGGAGGTGGCGACCTCGAGGCTCCGGAGGCAGAGCCCGTCAGGACTCGCCCTAAGCTCGCTCCCGTGAGGGTGGTCCGGCTCAGGGCTGGAACAGTGCTCCCGTGAGCGCCCAAGTCGGGGCGGCCCGGCCCGAGGGAGAAGCGACGCCCGAGTCGGGGCAGCCCGGCCCGAGGGAGGTTCGGCGCCCAAGTCGGGGCGGCCCGGCCCGGGGAAGAAGCGACGCCCATGTCGGGGCAGCCCGGCCAGAGGGAGAAGCGATGCCCGAGTCGGGGCGGCCCGGCCCGGGGAAGAAGCGACACCCAAGTCGGGGCAGCCCGGCCCGGGGGAGGTTCGGCGCCCATGTCGGGGCGGCCCAGCCCGAGGCTGAAGATGGCACGGTACTCATGTGAGGGTGGCTAGGACGGTGTTCTGGCGGTGGTGGCCTGAGTCCGGGGTTCGGCCGCGGGCCAGCGGCTGCGTCTGCAGGACTGGTGGGCGGCAGCTTCGACCACCCCTGGCCGCGGTGTTTGAGCCGCGGGAAACATCGCCCGGGGGGTATCGCCTCAGCGCAGAGGGAGAAGAGGAGGGAAGAGACTGCAGACCTAAGACTTTTGCCTCCATCACAGTGAGGAGATGTTGGGTGGACTCACTGTGGTGGATGTTAATATGTGTTTATTGTTGTTTTATGTATGACTGTTGCAATTTCGTTCAGACTTCGGTCTGAATGACAATAAAGGGCTATCTAATCTAATCTAATCTCCTATGTAGGACCTTATCAAATGCTTTCTGAAAATCCAGGTACACTATATCCACTGACACTCCCTTGTCCATTTTCCTAGTTACATCCTCAAAAAATTCCAGAAGATTAGTCAAGCACGATTTCCCCATTGTAAATCCATGCTGACTCAGACCGATTCTGCTCCTGCTATCCAAATGTGTCGTTATTTCATCTTTTATAATTGACTCCAGCATCTTCCCCGCCATCAATGTCAGGCTAACTGGTCTATAATTCCATTTTCTCTCCCACATTTTTTAAAAAGTGGGATAACATTAACTACCCTCCAATCCACAGGAACTGATCCTGAATCTATAGAACATTGGAAAATGATCACCAATGTGTCCACGATTTCTGGAGCCACTTCCTTAAGTACCCTGGGATGCAGGCCATCAGGCCCTGGGGATTTATCAGCCTTCAGTCCCATCAGTCTTCCCAACACCATTTCCTGCCTAATGTGTTTTTCTTTGAGTACCTCCATCACCCTAGATCCTCTGGCCACTTGTACATCAGGGAGATTGTTTGTGTCTTCCTTCGTGAAGACGGATCTAAAGTATCTGTTCAACTCGTCTGCCATTTCCTTGTTCCCCATAATAAATTCACCTGTTTCAGTCTTCAAGGGTCCTACTTTGGTCTTAACTTGTTTTTCCTCTTCACATACCTAAAGAAACTTTTACTATCCTCCTTTATATTCTTGGCTAGCTTATCTTCGTACCTCATCTTTTCTCCCCTTATTGCCTTTTTAGTTATCTTCTGTTACTCTTTAAAAGTCTTCCAATCCTCTGGCTTCCTGCTCATCTTTGCTATGTTATACTGCCTCTTACTTCCCTTGTCAGCCGCGGTCGTTCCTTACTCCCCTTGGAATCTTTCTTCTTGTTTGGAATGAACTGATCCTGCACCTTCTGTATTATTCCCAGAAATATCTGCTGTTGTTCCACTGTCATCCCTGCTGGGGTATCTTTCCAGTCAACTTTGGCCAGCTCCTCCCTCATTGCTCCATAGTCCCCTTTGTTCAACTGTAATAATGACACTTCTGATTTTCCCTTCTCCATCTCAAATTGTAGATTAATACATCATATTATGGTCACTACCTCCTAATGGCTCCTTTACCTCGAGTTCCCTTATCAAATCCGGTTCATTACACAACACTAAATCCAGAATTGCATTCTCCCTGGTAGGCTCCAGTACAAGCTGCTCTAAGAATCCATCACGGATGCACTCCACAAACTCCCTTTCTTGGTGTCCAGTACTGACCTGATGTTCCCAGTCTACCTGCATGTTGAAATCTCCCATAACAACCGTAGCAATACATTTATGACATGCCAATTTTAACTCTTGATTCAGCTTGCACCCTATATCCAGGCTACTGTTTGGGGGCTGTAGATAACTCCCATTAGGATCTTTTTACCCTTACAGGCTGCAATACAGGCCTGGCAGAGCATCACCAGAGAAGACACCCAGCTGGTGATGTCCATGAATCACAGACTTCAAGCAGTCATTGCATGCAAAGAATATGCAACAAAATACTAAACGTGACTACTTTCATTTACATGACATTGCTGTGTCCCAATCATTATGGTGCTCTGAAATGGGGGGGGGGGGGACTATGTATACACACAGCTGTAATTTCTACACGGTGAAACCAAAATGTATAAAAATGGCCTTTATTAAAATCTGACAATGTGCACTTTAACCACATGTGATTTTTTTCAATTACAAATCTCAAATTGTGGAGTACAGAGGCAAATAAATGAATGGTCTTTGTCCCAAACATTATGGCAATGTATTAAACAAAATGCTGTTGATTAAATATATCTGCATACATTTATGCATGGGAAGAAATATGTTGACAAATACCTGATCCTGCATTGAATTGAATTTCTGCTTATTTCCCACAGTGTCAAAGCTGGGGTGGACCATTTTAAAGCAGGACGTCATGTAGATGCCATGAATGAGTACAACAAAGCTCTGGAAATAGACAGCAATAATGTTGAAGCACTTGTGGCTCGTGGTGCCCTGTAAGTATATGCAAGATTGCAGATCATTTTAGAAGTATTTAAATGGACATTTAGAAAGAAACAGAGATAATAGGTGCAGGAGTAAGCCATTCGGCCCTTCGATCCAGCACCACCATTCAATCTGATCATGGCAGATTATGCAAAATCAGTACCCCGTTCCTGCTTTTTCCCTATCCCTTGATTCCCTTAGCCCTAAGAGCTAAATCTAACTCTCTCTTGAAAACATCCAGTGAATTGGCCTCCACTGCCTTCTGTGGCAGAGAATTCCACAGAATCACAACTCTGGGTGAAAAAGTTTTTCCTCGTCTCAGTCCAAAATAGCCTACCCGTTATTAAACTGAACCGTGGTTCTGGATGTGTGCGGACGTGGCGTCGAAGGACGAGATGCTGAAGAGAAGAAGTGGAAGCCAAATAACCGAACAGAAACGATGCCGAAAAGCCAAATAACCGAAAGGGCATAATGCCGAAAAGCCAAATAACCAAACGGACGTAACGCCGAAAAGCCAAATAACCGAAAGGGCGGGATGCCTAAAAGCCAAATAACTGAAAGGGCACAATGCCGAAAAGCCAACTAACGAAACGGACGCAACGCAGAAAAGCCAAATAACGGACATGATGTCGCCGGGGGGCAGGACTTGTCAGCGATTGGTCCAGACCCTCTCGTCCATCACATCCCTGGCCGGGGGAGACGGGAGGGTAGGGGTCATTTTCCCACACAAGACCGCCCGGGGCTGAAGGGTGACTGGGCACTCTGATCCCGAGCACCAAGGTGTAAGCGGCCGAAGGAACGCATCCCTCGGGACAGCCCCTACTCTCCGCTCGGTGTCACCGCTGTCCGGCCATGGCCGCCCTCCGCCTCATCTCCCCTGTACGGCCGCACTGTGACGGGCTGTGGGTCGGCAGCGCACGCACACACGGGGCCGGGTGGAGCGGGGCCGTGGCTCTGGGCAGCGGACACACAGGGACGAAAACCCGGCAACACCCCGTCAGCTGCAGCAGAGTTGGTGACAGTCTGGCCCCTCTGCCTACCCAGAGTCACTGACCGGGACATCGCCACCGGCACCCGACCCCCACACCAGGGTGATTCACACCCCTAGGCCCCGACCCACACACGGGGTGATTCACCCCCACCACCCTGACCCACACACGGGGAGATTCACCCCCCGACACCCACACCGGGTGATTCACACACACACTCCCCCCCCCGGCCGCGGGGACAGATGGCCTGGGGCACTGGCAGCCATAGTAAATCGCTTTTAAAACATGGGGGGCACACAAATTCCCTGGCGGGCCGATGACAAGTGTGCATGATAATGAACAATTTTATCTCCTCCCACTCCCCCCGCCACTCCCCTCCCTTGACAAGAAGCACATTATATTTATTGTTTTAACACAGTAATACTGTCTGGTTGCCTGCGTAACGCACACAACAAGCTCACACGCACAAAACACCAGATAATCTGTATTTTTCCGTTTATTTGCAGTTCCTTTGTTTTTTTGAACTGTGCATTTAACAGTGCCATTTTAGCAGCGGTGTCGAGCAAGTCGTACTTTTTTTCCCCCCGCAGACGATACATTACTATCAAATCACGTACCTTACCTCTATTTCCCCTCTACATAAAAACAAAGTGTCAATGCCTCTTCAAGGTCTACTAATCCACCCATAGCTTCAGTTGCAGGTACAGCTGAAGGGATTTGGCGCTCGGAACAATGACCGCATTAGAAGATCATCTGAACATCTTGAAATCAATCTCATGAGCACGAGTGAAAGATAGCCGAGCGACGCGGTATCGATCAGCCCACATCGCACATAGTGGAAAAGAATGAAATGGAAATTGCAAATGATTCAACTGTGACTTACCCCCTTCCCCAACACAAAGGCAGCAATAACATATTTGCCACATGTTTAATCTTTTTCCCGAATATGCATAAAAGAGGCAGATATAACAAATATATATATATATATATATATATATATATATATATATATATATATATAACCTCCCCTTTCTTCTGACCATGCCTTATGTAGGTATGTTACAAAACTTACCTTCAGTCGCGCTGTAATTCTGCCACTGGCCGTGTGCGCGATTTTGGCGCCGTTAAGGGGGGGGGCGGGGTTAAAACGCGGGTTTCTCCTCCCTTGTCCTGGAAATATTTTGTTGGAGTACAAACCTTGGCTGACAAAATCGTTCCTACCGGCGTTTTGTGAATTTTTTATTTTTATTAAATCGTCAATGTCAGCGCTACAGTCATTTTAAAAGCAGCTCCTGAAGCGTCAACGCCGATAATGGGGACGGATTTCACACAATGGACAGGTAAACGAAAGTGCTTTCTTTAAATGTATAAAAGTGCTTCTTAAGAAGCCTTTAATTCACATTTTGTCATGCGACACGGTGATTTTATTCCCCGAATTAACGGCAGTATTTTTCATGCCAATACGGGGTTAAATTCACCGCAAATCAACGTTCCAAAAGATCGCGTTCCAGTAACCTCACTCGCAAGATGAATTAAATCCCCATTAATTTACAGGTATTAAACATTCAATTCCTTCCATTTGGCCTGTAAATTCATGAAAATTAGATTTAAAAATTATGTTATATTGTGAATTATTGTGTGAATGTTATTTGGACACTTAGGCTATTTAAAAATGTTAATCAATTCTTAAGAAATTGATAGATGTTTAGATCTAGTAATTGAATTTTGTAATTAGCTACAATTAGGTAACTAACTAATTATATGCTTTACTTTCATGCCTTCGAAGTAAGATTGTTTCATATTTGTTTCAGAATGCTTCAATCTATAATACCTGAAAATTTCTTTCAGTTACCATAATTTTTAAGAACGTTATGGGCTTTTAACTGTCCTCGATCACAGCTTTTGTGTTAAGTCAATGGAAAAGCAATAGGGAACTAGATGCTAATTTCTGAGTATGATAATGGCCATAACTTTTTTAATACTGAAGATATGAAAGTGAATTAAGTGTCAAATTAAACTTCTTTTTATGCTTTATCTGATGGGATAAATTGCAGACTTTATTTTTAAAATCTCAAAATTTTGTAACATTGCTACCTTATGCAATATTCAGCAAGCCAACCTGGACAACTACATTGGAGTGACAGTTGTCACACTTTATTGTTTAAACACAGTAATACCGTCTGTCCCACTTTTCAAGAAAGGAGCGAGAGAGAAAACGGGGAATTACAGACCAGTTAGCCTGACTTCGGTGGTGGGAAAGATGCTGGAGTCAATTATTAAAGAGGTAATAATGGGGCATTTGGATAGCAGTAAAAGGATTAGTCCAAGTCAACATGGATTTATGAAAGGGAAATCATGCTTGACTAATCTTCTGGAATTTTTTGAGGATGTGACAAGTAAAATGGATGAAGGTGTGCCAGTGGATGTAGTGTATCTAGACTTTCAGAAAGCCTTTGATAAGGTCCCGCACGGGAGACTGGTGACTAAAATTAGAGCACATGGTATTGGGTGTAGGGTGTTGACATGGATAGAAAATTGGTTGGCAGACTGGAAGCAAAGAGTAGGAGTGAACGGGTCCTTGTCAGAATGGCAGGCAGTGGCGAGTGGAGTGCCGCAAGGCTCGGTGTTGGGGCCGCAGCTGTTTATCATATATATTAATGATTTGGAAGAGGAAATTAGGAGCAACACGAGCAAGTTTGCGGATGACACAAAGCTGGGTGGCAGTGTTAACTGTGAAGAGGATGTTAGGAGGTTGCAGGGTGACCTGGACAGGTTGAGTGAGTGGGCAGATGCGTGGCAGATGCAGTATAATATAGATAAATGTGAGGTTATCCACTTTGGCGGCAAAAACAAGGGGGCAGATTATTATCTCAATGGGGTTAGGTTAGGTAAGGGGGAGGTGCAGCGAGACCTGGGCGTCCTTGTACACCGGTCACTGAAAGTTGGCTTACAGGTACAGCAGGCAGTGAAGAAAGCTAATGGAATGTTGGCCTTCATAACAAGAGGATTTCAGTATAGGAGTAAAGAGGTTTTTCTTCAGTTGTATTGGGCTCTGGTGAGACCACATCTGGAGTATTGTGTACAGTTTTGGGTTCCTAATTTGAAGAAGGACATCCTTGTGATTGAGGCAGTGCAGCGTAGGTTCACGAGATTGATCCATGGGATGGCGGGACAGTCATACGAGGAAAGATTGAAAAGACTAGGCTTGTATTCACTGGAGTTTAGAAGGATGAGGGGGATCTTATAGAAACATATAAAATTATAAAAGGACTAGACAAGCTAGATGCAGGAAAAATGTTCCCAATGTTGGGCGAGTTAAGAACCAGGGGCCACAGTCTTAGAATAAAGGGGAGGTCATTTAAGACTGAGGTGAGAAAAAACTTTTTCACCCAGAGAGTTGTGAATTTATGGAATTCCCTGCCACAGAGGGCAGTGGAGGCCAAGTCACTGGATGGATTTAAGAGAGAGTTAGATAGAGCTCTAGGGGCTAGTGGAGTCAAGGGATATGGGGAGAAGGCAGGCACGGGTTATTGATAGGGGAAGATCAGCCATGATTACAATGAATGGTGGTGCTGACTTGAAGGGCCGAATGGCCTCCTCCTGCACCTATTTTCTATGTTGAGTTGGAAGGAACTACAGATGCTGGTTTTGACCGAAGATGGACACAAAAAGCTGGAGTAACTCAGCGGAACAGGCAGCATCTCTGGAGAGAAGGATGGGTGACATTTGGGGTCAAGACCATTTTTCAGACCTGAAGACTGAGTCTGAATGGTCTCGACCCAAAATGTCACCCATTCCTTTGCAATTTCCATTTCATTCTTTTCCACTCTGCGATGTGGGCTGATCGATACCGCGTCGCTCAGCTATCTTTCACTCGTGCTCATGAGATTGATTTCAAGATGCTCAGATGATCTTCTAATGTGGTAATTGTTCCGAACGCCAAATCCCTTCAGCTGTACCTGCAACTGAAGCTATGGGTGGATTAGTAGACCTTGAAGAGGCATTGACACTTTGTTTTTATGTAGTGGAGTAATATGTGATTTGAGAGTAATGTATCGTCTGCGGGGGGGAAAAAGGTACGACTTACTCGACACCGCTGCTGAAATGGCACTCTTAAATGCGCAAAGGTCAAAAAAACAAATGAACTGCAAATAAACTGAAAAGATTCAGATTATCTGGAGTTTTTTGCGTGGGATCTTGTTATGTGCATTACGCAGGCAACCAGATGGTATTACTGTGTTTAAACAATAAATAAAATGTGCTTCTTGTTGTCAAGGGGATGGGCGGGTGGAGTGGGAGGAGATAAAGTTGTTCGTTCTCATGCACACTTGTCATCAGCCCGCCTGGGAATTTGTGTACCCAATTGTTTTAAAAGCGATTTACTATGGCTGCCAGTGCCCGGTGTGGGTGTCGGGGGGTGAATCTCCCCGTGTGTGGGGGTCGGGTGCCGGTGGCAGTTCATCGCAGTCAGAGACTCTGGGTGGGCGGAGGGACCAGACTGTCACCAAGTCTGCTGCAGCTGATGGGGACATTGCCCGTGTGTCCGCTACCCGGAGCCATGGCCCCGCTCCACCAGGCCCCGTGTGTGTGTGCTGCCGACCCACAGCCCGTCACAGTGCGGCCGCACGGGGGAGACGAGGTCGAGGGCGGCCGTGGCCGGACGGGGCTGTCCCAGGCATTGCGCTCCTTCGGCCGCTTACACCTTGGTGCTCGTGTTCAGAGTGCCCATTCACCCTCCAGCCCTGGGCGGTCTTGTGTGGGAAAATGACCCCCACCCTCCCGTCGTCCCCGGCCGGTGATGTGATGGACGTGGGGGTATCGACCAATCGCTGACAAGTCCCCCCCCCGGCGACAACATGTCCGTTATTTGGCTTTTCAGAATTGCGCCCTTTCCGTTATTTGGCTTTTCGGCGTTGCGCCCTTTCGGTTATTTGGCTTTTCGGCGTCGCATACATTCGGTTAGTTGGCTTTTCGGCGTTGCACCCTTTCGGTTATTTGCCCTTTCGCCGTCATTTCCGTTCGGTTATTTGGCTTCCACTTCTTTGCTTCAGCTTCTCATCCTTCGATGCCACCTCCTGGTACCGGTTCTGGACTCCCCCAACATGGAGAACAATTTTCCCTGCATCTAGCCTGTCCAATCCTTTAAGAATTTAATATGTTTCTTTCAGATCACCTCTCATCCTTCTAAATTCTAGTGAATGTAAGCCTAGACGACCCATTCTTTCATCATATGTCATTCCCGCCATCCCGGGAATTAACCTGATGAATTCGCTCAATAGTAAGAATGTCCTTCCTCAAATTAGGAGATCAAAACTGCACACAATACTCCAGGCGCGGTCTCACCAGGGCCCTGCACAACAGCAGTAGGACCTGCTTGCTCCTATCTCTCAAATCCTCTCGCTTTGAAGGCCAACATGCCATTAGCTTTCCTCACTGCATGCTGTACCTGCATGCTTACTTTCAGTGACAGATGTACAAGGGCACCCAGGTCTCGTTGCACCTCCCTTTTTCCTAATCTGACACCATTCAGATAATAATCTGCCTCCTTGTTCTTGCCACCAAAGGGGATAACCTCGCATTTATCCACATTGTACTGCATCTGCCATGCATCTGCCCACGCACCCAACCTATCCAAGTCACGCTGCAGCCTCAGCATCCTCCTCACAGCTCACACTGCCTCCCAGCTTTGTGTCATCCGCAAACTTGGAGTCTGAACACACTTAAATATTTTTATGTTACGGCGTAGGTCTCTTCAGGATCTATAGGATAAACATATTAAATGATATTGCGTGAGTCCTGAATGTGAATGACACTGCGAGTTTAATATTTGGCTTTAGTGTTGCTCTGTTAGAAAGACTAAAATTTTAATTGTCCCTTTATTACTTCTGTTTACCCATGTACATGGGTGGTATGTGATATTGGATTCTGCTGTAGCGATCATAGATACATAGAAAATAGGTGCAGGAGTAGACCATTCGGCCCTTCGAGCCTGCACTGCCATTCAATATGATCATGGCTGATCATCCAACTCAGTATCCCGTACCTGCCTTCTCTCCATACCCCCTGATCCCTTTAGCCACAAGGGCCACATCTAACTCCCTCTTAAATATAGCCAATGAACTGGCCTCAACTACCCTCTGGCAGAGAGTTCCAGAGATTCACCACTCTCTGTGTGAAAAAGTTTTTTCTCATCTTAAAGGATTTCCCCCTTATCCTTAAGCTGTGACCCCTTGTCCAGGACTTTCCCAACATCGGGAACAATCTTCCTGCATCTAGCCTGTCCAACCCCATAAGAATTTTGTACATTTCTATAAGATCCCCTCTCAATCTCCTAAATTCTAGCGAGTATAAGCCAAGTCTATCCAGTCTTTCTTCATATGAAAGTCCTGACATCCCAGGAATCAGTCTGGTGAACCTTCTCTGCACTCCCTCTATGGCTATAATGTCCTTCCTCAGATTTGGAGACCAAAACTGTACGCAATACTCCAGGTGTGGTCTCACCAAGACCCTGTACAACTGCAGTAGAACCTCCCTGCTCCTATACTCAAATCCTTTTGCTATGAAAGCTAACATACCATTCGCTTTCTTCACTGCCTGCTGCACCTGCATGCCTACTTTCAATGACTGGTGTACCATGACACCCAGGTCTCGCTGCATCTCCCCTTTTCCTAATCGGCCACCATTTAGATAATAGTCTGCTTTCCTGTTTTTGCCACCAAAGTGGATAACCTCACATTTATCCACATTATACTGCATCTGCCAAACATTTGCCCACTCACCCAGCCTATCCAAGTCACCTTGCAGTCTCCTAGCATCCTCCTCACAGCTAACACTGCCCCCCAGCTTAGTGTCATCCGCAAACTTGGAGATGTTGCCTTCAATTCCTTCATCCAGATCATTAATATAAATTGTAAATAGCTGGGGTCCCAGCACTGAGCCTTGCGGTACCCCACTAGTCACTGCCTGCCATTGTGAAAAGGACCCGTTTACTCCTACTCTTTGCTTCCTGTTTGCCAGCCAGTTCTCTATCCACATCAATACTGAACCCCCAATACCGTGTGCTTTAAGTTTGTATACTAATCACTTATGTGGGACCTTGTCGAAAGGCTTCTGAAAGTCCAGATACAACACATCCACTGGTTCTCCCCTATCCACTCTACTAGTTACATCCTCGAAAAATTCTATAAGATTCGTCAGACATGATTTACCTTTCGTAAATCCATGCTGACTTTGTCCAATGATTTCACCACTTTCCAAATGTGCTGCTATCCCATCTTTAATAACTGACTCTAGCAGTTTCCCCACTACCGATGTTAGACTAACTGGTCTGTAATTCCCCGTTTTCTCTCTCCCTCCCTTCTTAAAAAGTGGGGTTACGTTTGCTACCCTCCAATCCTCAGGAACTACTCCAGAATCTAAAGAGTTTTGAAAAATCACTAATGCATCCACTATTTCTGGAGCTACTTCCTTAAGTACTCTGGGATGCAGCCTATCTGGCCCTGGTGATTTATCGGCCTTTAATCCATTCAATTTCCCAAACACCACTTCCCGACTAACCTGGATTTCACTCAGTTCCTCCATCTCCTTTGACCCGCGGTCCCCTGCTATTTTCGGCAGATTATTTATGTCTTCCTTAGTGAAGACGGAACCAAAGTAGTTATTCAATTGGTCCGCCATATCCTTGTTCCCCATGATCAATTCACCTGTTTCTGACTGCAAGGGACCTACATTTGTTTTAACTAATCTCTTTCTCTTCACATATCTATAACAACTTTTGCAGTCAGTTTTTATGTTCCCTGCCAGTTTTCTTTCATAATCTATTTTCCCTTTCCTAATTAAGCCCTTTGTCCTCCTCTGCTGGTCTTTGAATTTCTCCCAGTCCTCTGGTATGCTGCTTTTTCTGGCTAATTTGTACGCATCATCTTTTGCTTTGATACTATCCCTGATTTCCCTTGTTATCCACGGATGCACTACCTTCCCTGATTTATTCTTTTGCCAAACTGGGATGAACAATTTTTGTAGTTCATCCATGCAGTCTTTAAATGCCTTCCATTGCATATCCACCGTCAACCCTTTTAGAATTAATTGCCAGTCAATCTTGGCCAATTCACGTCTCATACCCTCAAAGTTACCTTTCTTTAAGTTCAGAACCGTTGTTTCTGAATTAACAATGTCACTCTCCATCCTAATGAAGAACTCAACCATATTATGGTCACTCTTGCCCAAGGGGGCACGCACAACAAGACTGCTAACTAACCCTTCCTCATTACTCAATACCCAGTCTAGAATAGCCTGCTCTCTCGTTGGTTCCTCCACATGTTGGTTTAGATAACTATCCCGCATACATTCCAAGAAATCCTCTTCCTCAGCACCCCTGCCAATTTGATTCACCCAATCTATATGTAGATTGAAGTCGCCCATTATAACTGTTTTGCCTTTGTTGCACGCATTTCTAATTTCCTGTTTGATGCCATCCCCAACTTCAATACTACTGCTAGGTGGCCTGTACACAACACCCACCGGTGTTTTCTGCCCCTTAGTGTTTCGCAGCTCTACCCATACCGATTCCACATCCTCCAAGCTAATGTCCTTCCTTTCCACTGCGTTAATCTCCTCTCTAACCAGCAACGCTACCCCACCTCCTTTTCCTTTATCTCTATCCCTCCTGAAGGATCATACGGTTCAGAAGTCCATGTTCTAGCTTTGACTTGAATGACTGACTTGTGGTGCATGGAAAGTGAGGATCATCTTTCTGCTGAGGACGGGTAATGGTGAAAAGCAGGAAAGAAAATGAAATCACTTTGGCTCCACTGCTGAGGATCCACAATAAAAACCAAAAATACTTCAAGCAGTAGGTCAAGCAATATCTGTGGCCCTTCATCAGAACAGGGAAAGAGAGAAAGCATGTTGGTTTTAATGCAGAAAGCGTAGAGGGGGAATGGTTAGGACATGAGGAATATCCAGTAGATCGACACAAAGTGCTGAAGTTACTCAGCAGGCCAGGCAGTATCTGGAGAAAATGGATGGGTGACGTTTTCGGTCAGAACCCTTCTTCAGACTAAAAGGGGGGAGGGGGGGGGGTGGACTGGAAGTGGAATAGGCCAGAACCAATGATCAAGGACGGGTGGAGCCCATAATGGACCATTGTTGGCTGGGGAAAAGGTGATAACGAAGGGATACAGGGTTGCGATCAGTGGAACTAATACAGGCGTTACTTGCAATTAGAGAAATCAATATTCATATCACTGGGTTGTAAGCTGCCCAAGCAAAAGATGTGGTGCTGTTCCTCTAAATTTGAGTGTGACTTCATCTGACAATGGAGGAGGTCCAGGACAGAAAGATCAGAAAGGGAAGGGGAGTTAAAATGCTTGGCAAGTGAGAGATCGCGTAGGCCAAGGCGTACTGAGCGGATTACCTCGGAGAACTTTGGGTGCTCAATCATTGTGTATATTCAATGCGAGATAGAATTTTAGACTAGGAACATGCAGGAATCTGGAGATCAGGTCACAGAGTAGCTATAGTTGGAGTGGATTTCATTAATATTTGTCTTTTACTTCAGCTATGCAACAAGAGGAAGTCTAAGCAAAGCTATTTCTGACTTTGACATGGCTCCGGAAACCTGTCCAACACAGAGGAATATCTCTCCCCTGATTCAGTCTGAAGAAGAGTCTCGACCCGAAACGTCACCCATTCCTTCTATCCAGAGATGCTGCCTGTCTCACTGAGTTACTCCAGCATTTTGTGTCTGTCTATGGAATATCCAGTGCCGGATTAGAAAGTGAGCTATGAGGAGGATGTAGTTAGTCCATAAAGAGAGATAATCAGGTTAAGCAGGAAAATATAACGTTACTCATTTTGAATAGATAAACATTTTTAAGTAGAAATGTAAACAAATGTAAAGTAAACACATAGGTACCAAAAGTAATTTAAACATAGAACACAGAAAAATACAGCACCAGAACAGACCCTTCGGCACTCAATGTCTGTGTTAAATGTGATACAAAGTTAATTTCCTCTGCCTGCATGCGATCAATTTACCGCCATTCCCTGAATATCCATATGCTTAACGATCAGATTGATCCGAGATTGATCCCTGGGATGGCGGGACTGTCATATGAGGAAAGATTGAAAAGACTAGGCTTGTATTCACTGGAGTTTAGAAGGATGAGGGGGAATCTTATAGAAACATATAAAATTATAAAAGGACTAGACAAGCTAGATGCAGGAAAAATGTTCCCAATGTTGGGCGAGTCCAGAACCAGGGGCCACAGTCTTAGAATAAAGGGGAGGTCATTTAAGACAGGTGAGAAAAAACTTTTTCACCCAGAGAGTTGTGAATTTATGGAATTCCCTGCCACAGAGGGCAGTGGAGGCCAAATCACTGGATGGATTTAAGAGAGAGTTAGATAGAGCTCTAGGGGCTAGTGGAGTCAAGGGATATGGGGAGAAGGCAGGCACGGGTTATTGATAGGGGACGATCAGCCATGATCACAATGAATGGCGGTGCTGGCTCGAAGGGCTGAATGGCCTCCTCCTGCACCTATTTTCTATGTTAAATGACAATTTTATACTCCACCACCCACTGCTCTGTGGAATAAAAAGACTTGCTCCGCTGACTTCAATGCTGTGCCCTCTAGTCTTTTCCACTCGGGTGGGGGGGGTGGGGTGGGCGGAGGTTCTGATTGTCTACCTTATCTACGTCTCTCATCATTTTATATACTTCTGTCCGCGACCTCTGACATTCTGAAGAATGTCCCGTACTGGAGCGACCTGAACTGCGCACAGATTGCACAGAAGGGAAAAGAAATGTTGAAATTATGGGAAGGGCGTTGAAATATGCAAGTGAGCACATCCCGCTGAGCTTGTTCTGAATGAGATAATAGCCTTGCATAAATTAGTCCTGTATAAATTAACGAGTTATTTTCTAGTATGAGGGAATTGGCTGTGAAGAGCGATTAAGATTTCGTTTATATTGACTGGAATTTCTAACATCCGGAGGTGATCTCATTGAAATGTAGAATATTACTGATTTGCCAAGAGTCTTTCCCCTAGCTCTTAATATGCTGGAAAGCCGAGAGGTTGGCACCCTAGACTCTGATTAAGAGGTTGGCTATTGTGTTTTAAAAAAAAAAATCAGTTTTTCTATTCCGACAAAATGAGGAACCTAATTTACTGCCTAACCTGCCCATATCACTTGTGGGCTCATTGTGTCTTCCTCACCACTCATTTTTCAACCCAGCACTTAATATTCTTTTTTTTTCAGATAGTTGTAAATTTTCTGTAATTCTCTACCTTTGAGAGTTCTGGGTGCTCAAGCATTGAGTATATTCAACGTGGGGTAAAATTCTGGATTAAGAATGGAAGAATCTGGGTATCAGACCACAGAGTAGCTGTACTTAGAGTGGATCTCATTAATATTTGTTTCCCTTTTTATTTCAGCTATGCAACAAAAGGAAGTCTAACCAAAGCAATTTCTGACTTTGACTTGGCTCTGGAAACTTGTCCAACACATAGGAATGCAAAGAAATATTTCTGTCAAACTTTAGTGGAAAGAGGAGGCCAGTGAGTGTGAAATTATTGTATTTGATTTTGAATGTTATAGATAATGGCGTCATACAGCACAAAAACAGGCCCATTGACTCAACTTGTCTATACCGACCAAGATGGCTCATCTACACTTGCCTCACCTGCCCATATTTGGCCCATATCCCTCTAAACCTTTCCTATCTATGTACCTGTCCAAATGTCTTTTAAATGTTGTTACAGTACCTGCATCCACTACCTACTCTGGCAAATTATTGTTGATAAGTTACATGTGCCAAGGAGTACTGTTTTATTACATTCAATAAAAGTTAAAACCATGCATACCTTTCAGGTGAGAAATGGGTTTGAGAACAGAATAATTTCACTGCAACACGGGCATCTAATTAATCTCCATTTTTAAGCGCGTCCTGCCGGTGGTAGCGGTCTAATGCAAGGAGTGTCCCCAGGGGCTACAACGTGAGCCACAATAACAACCGCGCTAACAGGATCATACAATGAGTGAAGAAGGGCTCGCTGGTGCACCTTGCGAGTCGGGGATGGTGTGGGAAGCCGAGGCTGGGGAGGCCATGTAAGCCAGGATGGTGTCAGGCAAGTCCGTTCGCTGTAACCACAATCCATTGTAAAGGGGCCCGTTAAAACAAGGGTTTACTGTATAGTGAGCAGGATTTCCGGTAATTGGCAGAGATGGGCAATAAATGTTGGTCCATCCTGTGATTGAATACAAGAAAACTTCATCTTTGGATTTGCTCAGTGTATTGATATTGTGACATTTAGTTTGCTATGGTGTCTTTGGTGATGCTGAATTTAAAGGATAAAATGTCACTCTTAAATCAGTTGATATTTCGTGACATTCGGTGTTCAGGAAAGAAATGTGATTACTTAAAATATTTTAACAGGTTAGAAGAAGAAGAAAAGTTGGCGAATGCTGAGAACTGCTATAAAAAAGCCCTGAATCTAGATGAAACCTTCAGTGAGGCTGAGGAAGCTTTACAGAAGCTAAGAAAACACATGCAGGTGATTTACTTAGTTCAGTACAACACTTATCGCAAACAGTTACCATTGTTCTTTTGCCAGATTGACTCAGAACTACGATTAGATACATTACTTTATCAAATAAAGCAAATGGCATGTTCGTGTAAGATGTATGTTGTTACTTTTCAACATGGAATGGTAAGATATTGCCCTTCAATTACTACATGAGCTGCCAACCTGTTGGCCATTCATTGCGAAGAGTTTACCAGATAGGAGGGAACATAATTGCCACATTGATCAGATTTTCTTTTGATCAAGGCTGGAGGGCGGATGATGCATAATTCTGTGTGGTATTATTTTTGCCACATGTTAAAATATGCATTTAACTTTTTTCCATTGGGATTACAAAAGAAAATAGCTCTTGAAAAAGGTGATTTTTCTTATTGATGTTGGAGATTAATATTGTGTTCTTGCTAAGTTTATATTGAGAAAACTAACAACATTGTTTCCCTCTATAACATGCAGCTACACTAAGGACATACTTTCCCAATTACATATCCTCTGTACAATTAAACTAAGGGATTGTTGCTCAGCACATGCAGGAATTAAGTTTTAGGACATTTTTGAAAATGTATTCAACTTAATATTAAGCTGAAGAATTAAAATATTGAAGGTCCAGAGGTACTCTCCAGCTTTGAATTTTTGTCGTGCTCCCAAATTAAAATGTTCCTGGCAGATCCATTGTTTCTCCCTGCACCAACCCCACAGAACACGTATCCATATACCTCGATTCCATCTTGTCTCCCCTTTGTCCAGTCCTTGCTGACCTACATCTGAGACACCACATACATTTTTCAACACTTCAATAATTTCAATTCCTAGGCATATATTTCCTCATGTTTAGCATGGACATCCAATTCCTTTATATCTCTATTCCCATCTGGAAGGTCTGAGGGCCCTCCAGTTATTCCTTGAACAGAGATCCAATCAGTTCCCCTCTACTAACTGTCTCCTATACCTGGTGGAACCTGTCCTCGCCCTCGCCTTGACTCCTTTCAATTTCTAGTGTCTGTCAGCAGAGGAAATATAATCAAACGTAATCAATATTACCATTACATCCATATAATCCATAGATCTATTAAAACTATTTGTAATATATTTGATTAAAAGCAAAATCGTGCTTCTGGTCATATATACATATTAAATACCTATAGTGCTGTTGCAGATAGATTCCCTCAAACCAATATTACATATGTATGATTGCACATTTGCTTTAGTCAAGAATACTCGGTTTCCAATAGGTTCACAGATATGAAAATAAAAGTGCTCACTCTTGCATTAAATTTAAGACTTGTTTGTAATTTAATCACCAGGAGATTCTGAAGATCTTTTGAAGAGTGTCTACTGTAATATAAGAAAGGCAGCACAGCCAATGTCTGATGAAGCAAAGTGTTGAGAACTAGATAGTTTTATGTAATGATTATGTTTGAGGGATGTGGGCAAGGATCACATGCACCTTTCTAGGTTGTTCAGAATTTCATTCTGAGACTAATGTTCCCCCACTCCCCATGTGCTGAAAAGCTCCTCCATTCCAACTCACATTTCTCTTTCCCATTCCTTCCCAGACAATATGATAATCTTAAATTTGATGATTCCATTTTTTCAGTCATTGATAAGACATAAAAGGTTCACATTTTGTACTTTTGCTAAGATTATTAATGGGAGAACTTCCTTTGTGCATTAGCAGAGTTTTTAATATTTTATACGTTGCTTTTAGTTTGATAGTTGATGTACAATTTTCTTGCATTGCTGATTTTTTTTTCCTTGTTCTGTTTCCTTGTGTGCATTTCCTGCCCGGGGCAACGGCTGCTGAAATTTGTTACACACCACACCTGATTTGAACTGGATTCTGCTGCACAAATTTGGTTTGTACTTTGGTCATTGGGGAACAACTGGTAATATACGGTGATTTTGGTTTGTTTTCTGAAACGCATTTGATAAATTCTACAAATACTTTGCTTGCAATGATTACAATTAAATTTGTGATGTTCTGTGACACCCTTGCTTTGTTGATTGCTTGGTTTACTTTTCTGTTATTTGAACCTTGTGCTTTCATTTTCCATGGGTTCACAAACTGATCATCCTTTTATTTTAAAAAAAAACTCAATACAAAATGTTTTAACTTGTTTCACATACCTCTTTTACATATTCTACCTTCTTCCCTTTTTTGTTGCTCATCTGTTATTGAAATTCATTTTTAAATGTGTATCGATGCTTTCATTGAACATGATGTGTTATTTCTTGTGCTCTCTTGATTAACTATATACAATTATACAATTCGTACAATTTTTATTACAATTTATATTTGGTTATTATTGTGAATATGGTTTTCTGAACGCAATTTTACCAATGGTGTTGCCGACTGAAAACTGAATGCAATTTTGCCGCAATTTCATGATGACTGGGTATAAAAGATTTCACTTGAAAAAAAATCTAAAGAAAGTAGAGAAGAGGAGAAAAGAATCGAGGTGTCAAGTGCAGAGAAATTGCGTAAGCTGTTAAAAGAAGAAAAAAGGTAACTTTCTCAATGGAGTATAGGTGTTTTGCAGGTGTTTGACATCCATTGCGAAGCTGATGCTTCTCGTGAAAGGTAGGATATCATATCAGTGAAAATTTTACATTTTACTGGCATGCACTTGATCACTGGTCACAAAGTTAAGCTGTCTTTTATGGATTTAATTATTAAAAAATAGCAGATACAATATTGTTTAATATTGTATTGTATATCTAAGGGGTAGTATCATCCCTTTACCCCTTAGAAGCGTTTGAAGTGAAAATACATGATTTGTTTTATAATCGATGAATCCAGAAAGATTACATTTGCTGCTTGGTTACTTTGTATTAAAAAGGGTTCTCACAATAAACTATTTAGATGCCAACTGCAAAGGCTTGGATATATAGTTTATTTTTTTAGATGGAGAGCAACTACACATCATCTGTCTTTGTGTGTGTCTTTGATCTTGTATAAAACCTAATAGCACAGAAAATACTTTACCTACCAACAGCTTTGGGTATGTAATTCATTTTATTTTGTTTTTCCACAAAATTGAGGTTTAGATACTTACATGTTATTAAGATGCTCAATTAATTGAAATGATTATATGATTGAAAGCTTGATAACCATGGAGATAACATTTAACACTTCAAACCTTATTGTCGAATAATATTTAATTATGGCATGGTTTGTCATTGACATATTGCACATTTATTCAAAAGTACAGAAAGTTGAGTTAAAGTCTTATTCTTTAAGTAGCAGCTTTTCTCTGACTCAAAAATGAATAGCTTGGATTCTGAGTTAGCAAATTTGAGCTTTCAAAATAACATGTTCTTTGGAAAAAAAAATTCTGGCACTTGATTGTATATCGTAGCAATTTTATGATCTGTACCTTTCCATTTAGAATGAAGAGAAAGAGAAAAAGGTCAACATCATCATCTTCATCTGATTCGCATGAATCATCAATGTCTAGTTCTTCATCCTCATCTGAATCTTCCAGGAAACACAAATCATCTAAGAAGCGACAGAGAAAACGTTCAAGTTCCTCACGTAGTCAGAAGAGGCGTTTAAGTAAAGGTTCATGTGATGAGAAGATTGATCATATGCATTCTGATGAAAAGGAATGGTATACTCCTCCAGCTGATACTTCGGCTTCCTTTCTGAATCAGAAACAGGAAGTAGCAAAGTTGCTGGAGAAAAATGAAAGTTCAGTGGACCAATGGTCAGAGATCATGGAGAAAAGAAGGTACCGTTCAATTTCTTCGTCATCAGTTGAAATCTTAGATCCTCTTGAAGGTAGGTCTGAAGATAACAGAAGCTCTTTATATAGTTCAAGAACACATGATAGTTATCGTCAGCATGACAAAAAGCACAAAGCAGATAAAGGCACGGAACTGTGTGACAAAAAATCAAATGATGAAGGCAAGGTTTGGAAATGGAATCAAGAATGTGAATTTGTTCATGAAAACATCAGTAAAACATGTGAAAAAAGTAATAAGAGCTACTCCGAGTCTTCATGGTCAGAATATTCACATTTGTCAGATGACAAATACCAACGTGAGAGGAAAGTTTCTGGGTTAATTAATTCTAACAGCAAAGATGACAGATGTGATTTTGGAAAGACTGGAGATGATAGAGAGGAGCGTGTACATGAAAGTAGATCCAAGGATTGGAAAGAAGAAAATGTGCTTCGACATTGCAGGGATGGTAAAAGGGAGAATTCTAATGAAAACCCTCAAAATCATAACTCTGTAGCAGGGAAGGCTGTGAAAGGTGTGCCCCAAAACCTGCTGGAAATATTCAGTCAGATTGCAGAGTTTGAGAAAGGGAAAGACTCTGGAGCGGAATGTAAGCAGAAAAATAAATAGGTGGGCACTGTGACATTTGTTTCCACACAATTTCCAAAAATGCATATCCTTGTGAAAAGAGATTGAACACGTTAATGATAAAAACGCCAAGTTGGAATGGTGAATTCATTTTGTTATTATGCTCTTACATTAAATATGCATTACCTGATTTATTTGGATTACATAGGTGAGTTAACTTATTTACTGAAAGTTTGCTTAGGCCGTTGTTTCCATAGTTGTTTAATTATTTCTTTGTTTACTTTGACAACCAATGCCGTGATCACTAAGAAGAGGTTAGTATTTGTCTACGTATTTTCCTTTAAATTGGTTTCAAATATGCATTGTTAGTGTTGGATTGAATGTTAGGGTATTATGTAGAACAGAAACTGAGAATGTGGAAGCACTGAGAGGATCAAACTGTTTTTGTGGGGAGGCAAGGGCAGAAGAAATGTTAGGTCAGTGGCCCTTCTTCATAGCTGAACAAATGGTAAACAAGCATGTTAAATTGCAAAGAGGAGGAGGGCAATACCCATCTCTGTGATAGACCAAATTTGTCAGGGTTACAATGACTAAAAAGTTGGAGACAGAAGAGAAAAAGGAAAGAAGCAAATTAAAAAAAAAAAGATAAAAAATGGTGGCTCTTTGAAATTGTTATGTTGTGTCTGATAGTGACAGATTTCAGTTTTGCAAAGGGAAAGATGAAGGCAGGCATTATATAGGCATAGTTTTAGACGTCACCACCTTCAACTTCTGTATAGTGTGCATCTGCCCCCACCCACTTTGGATTCTTTGTTATTATTCTCGCATTGGGGAGGAAGATAGGTAGCACATTAGGGAAGTCAGTTATAAGGTGTATTAGGTGGTACATTTATCGTTGGTATAGTAAATCGGCAAATTTTGTGGTGGGGGTTTTGTTCAGGGACATATGACTTAACCCTAATGCAAAAAAGACTATTACCATTAAGAAAAATAATTACCATTAAGAAATTTGATTTACTGCAATCAGCCACAATGGATTTTAGACTATTTATTTATGTCCACTATATAAAGCACAAGAAAGATTTACTTAGCCCTTGCTGAGTGAAATGGGAGGAATGAAGAGGGAAAGGGAAAAGAGTTAAAAGGAAATGTTCTTTCTACGCAGGTCAGTGTCTTAAAAACATTTATATTTCATTAATGTGCCTCTAATTTTGGTTCTTATATTACACCTGTAACAGGCCCTGCATACTGTACTGCTGCATTCAGTTAAGCAAGTAATTTGAAATTGTCCTTTTCTCAGAGCATGCGTATTTCAAAGTACATCAGTCCTATTTGATCCTTAATTAATAACAAGTGCATTATCATTAATTAATAGTGTCACACTTGGCTAAGGATGGATGAACATTGTATTAAAATATTCCTGCATAATGCAGACTATATTGTGCCATGCTAAAAGTTTACTTTCATACATGGACTGTTAAATAAAATATGCACTGTGTGCTAATGATGACG
Source organism: Malacoraja senta (assembly GCA_038087875.1). Classification (NCBI taxonomy): domain Eukaryota; kingdom Metazoa; phylum Chordata; class Chondrichthyes; order Rajiformes; family Rajidae; genus Malacoraja; species Malacoraja senta. Next base: position 5,276,220 of record CM075984.1, on the reverse strand, counting down.
GTCATATAAAAGAGATTGTGTTTTTATTTTCCATTTTGTGATAGTTAATACGATTTCCTGTTTTAAATCATAACATAATCATTTTAGTGTCATGGAATTTCTATATGCAATGAAGACTCCATACTCTATATTGCAATGAATGTAATTATTCCATAGAATATTGTCCTTTCTGAATATATCTCTCAAGTAGAAAGTAATTCTAAAAGTAATTACCTTTTATTTTTTCAGTTTTAATGTTGATAATAATATTGATAGGTCTGCAAATATTTTATGATAACCATATAAGCCAAAACAAAGCTGGTGTATACAATATCACAGATCATTTAAGATCAAGACTATTCCCTTACATTCTAAGTGAACTAGGTACTACTCTTCACCTAAACCCATTGATGTGTCCTTTTCTTTCTTCATTATTTGCTTACCTAAGACTAATGAAAAATGTTGGTTTCTGTCAAAGGTGTGTGTCCTTTAAACTATTCATTTTTTAATGTAAGATATTAGAAAACTACAAAACTACAAAACATAAAATTCATTTAAAAAACCCAAAACATCATTAAACCAAATAATCAAGAGAAGATATGCTATCCCCATTCTCCAGGCCCATAAATCCTTTTGAAATTAATGGTGACTCCAATTCCATGTCAGGTTTGACTTGACTTTCCGCAATAGCCAACTCAGCACTTCAACTCCCCCTCCCATTCCGTATCTGACCTCTCTGTCCTGGGTCTCCTCCATGGCAACAGCGAGCAACACCGTAAATTGGAGGAAATGCACCTCATATTCCGCTTGGGCAGTCTACATCCTGGGGGCTTGAACATTGAATTCTCCCAATTCTGCTAGCCCTTGCTGTCCCCTCCCCTTCATCAGCCCTCTGGTTGTCTCCTCCCCTCCCCCAGCCCTCGGGCTCCTCCTCCGCCTTTTTCCTTTTTTCCTTTCTTCTCCCCACCCCCTATCAGTCTGAAGAAGGGTTTCGGCCCGAAACGTTGCCTATTTCCTTCGCTCCATAGATGCTGCTGCACCCGCTGAGTTTCTCCAGCATTTTTGTGTACCTTTAACTTGACAAGAGATTGGAGCGGTAATCCCCTTGTGGAGTCCAGTGACCAAGCATCTATAGTCCCCTCCACAATGTTTGGGACAAAGACCCATCATTTATTTATTTGCCTCTGTACTCCACAATTTGAGATTTGCAATAGAAAAAAATCACATGTGGTTAAAGTGCACATTGTCAGATTTTATTAAAGGCCATTTTTATACATTTTGGTGTCACCATGTAGAAATTACAGCTGTGTTTATACATAGTCCCCCTATTTCAGGGCACCATAATGTTTGGGACACATGGCTTCACAGGCGTTTGTAATTGTTCAGGTGTGTTTAATTGCCTCCTTAATCTAGGTACAAGAGAGCTCTCAGCATCTAGTCTTTTATTGTTAGTGTTGGATTGAATGTTAGGGTATTATGTAGAACAGAAACTTTTATTGCTGTTTATCAACATGAGGACCAAAGTTGTGCCACTGAAAGTCAAAGAAGCCATTATGAGACTGAACCAAGAATAAAACTTAGAGACATCAGCCAAACCTTCGGTTTACCAAAATCAACTGTTTGGGCCATCATTACGAAGAAAGAGAGCACTGATGAGCTTACTAATCACAAAGGGACTGGCAGGCCAACTGATGACTGAAGAATTCTCGCTATAATATAGAAAAATCTCCAAACACCTGTCTGCCAGATCTGAAACACTCTAGGAGTCAGGTGTGGATTTGTCAATGACCGCCATCCACAGAAGACTTGATGAACAGAAATACAGAGGCTACACTGCAAGATGCAAACCACTGGTTATCTGCAAAAATAGGATGGCCAGGTTACAGTTTACCAAGAAGTACTTAAAAGAGCAACCGCAGTTCTGGAAAAGAGGTCTTGTGGACAGATGAGACGAAGATTAACTTGTGGTGGTGGGGGTGTTATGGCCTGGGCATGTATGGCTGCTGAAGGTACTGGCTCACTTATCTTCATTGATGATACAACTGCTGATGGTAGTAGCATAATGAATTCTGAAGTGTATAGACACATCCTATCTGCTCAAGTTCAAACAAATACCTCAAAACATTGGCTGAAGGTTCATTCTACTGCAAGACAATGATCCCAAACATACTGCTAAAGCAACAAAGGAGTTTTTCAACGCTAAAAAATTGTCAATTTTTGAGTGGCCAAGTCAATCACCTGATCTGAACCCAATTGAGCATGCCTTTTATATGCTGAAGAGAAAACTGAAGGGGACTAGCCCCCAAAACAAGCATAAGTTAAAGATAGCTGTAATACAGGCCTGGCAGAGCATCACCAGAGAAGACACTCAGCAACTGGTGATGTCCATGAATCGCAGACTTCAAGCAGTCATTGCATGCAAAGGATATGCAACAAAATACTGAACATGACTATTCATTTACATGACATTGCTGTGTCCCAAACATGATGCCCTGAAATGGGGGGACTATGTATAAACACTGCTGTAATTTCTACATGGTGAAACCGAAATGCATAAAAATGGCCTTTATTAAAATCTGACAATGTGCACTTTAACCACATGTGATTTTTTTCTATTACAAATCTCAAATTGTGGAATACAGAGGCAAATAAATAAATGATGGGGCTTTGTCCCAAACATTATGGAGGGCACTGTATTACCAATGTGCACTGTACCTGTAGCAGCTCTGCACCAGTGGGCGTTATGGGTGCACAACAGCTAACACAGCTCTTGGATCTCAAAGTCAAGAATGTTGATGCTGAATTTGTATTCTGTCTCCGTAGAATCAATACATTCCCAGGGCTCTCACTTAACTTATTTTCCCTGTTGCCAGCCGGGCAACCTAGGCAGCTTTTTAGGTTGCCAAATGACATTTAAGGGGGGGGGGGGAAGAGAGAGAGGGGAGGAGGTGGGGAGGAAGGAAGGTCAGCGCTCCTCAGACAACACCGGCATCATCGCCCCGCTGCCTTGACCATCCCTGTCCACTGCCAAGTGCCGCCACCTCGGCGTGCGGGAGGGTTTGTTTTGAAAGCGTTTATCACTGTTGGCGGAGTGGCACACCGGCCGCTATCAGGGCGGGCGGGGGAGCTGGAGCCGCTGCCGCTGTGCGGGGCCCGTCAGTCGCTCCGACCCTCCGTCACCCAGCACCTAGTATCTTTGCCCCGCACTACAGTCGCCGTCGACACAAAACGTCACGTTCCTTTTCTCCAGAGATGCCTGACCCGCTGAGTTACTCCAGTTTTTTTTATCTATCTTCAGTATAAACCGGTATCTGCAGTGCCAAGCCGGGTAAAATGACTCGGCATTTATGTTGCCCAACGGAATTTTAGGTGGCCATTGGCACCCGGGCAACTGCTAATTTTAGGTGGCCATTGGCACCCGGGCAACCGCTAATTTCGAGCCCTGATTCCCCTTTTAACCAAGCATTTCTTTTTGATGCTGTAGACCTGGGCAACTGCTAATTTTAGGTGGCCATTGGCACCCGGGCAACCGCTAATTTCGAGCCCTGATTCCCCTTTTAACCAAGCATTTCTTTTTGATGCTGTAGACAATAGACAATAGGTGCAGGAGTAGGCCAGCCAGTTTTCTCTTGTGTCTTAGATACATTATTAGATTAATTGGAGACTGTGTAAATTACTTAAAATCAAGATTTTTTCTGCTTTTCAATTCTTTTCTTTTATAAATGATGCTTAGTTGTTTTACATGGTCTATTTCAGATTCTTCTATTTCTTTCCACTATTTAGGTATGTAATTTTAAGCATACCTTTCTATTCCCAGCAGTATAAATTATTTTGAACAACTATATTGAAATCTGTTTGTAAAGTGCATATTGTGAGGATTTCTGTTATCTAGTTATATGGTTATAGTGAACCATGTGAACAATTTAGCATATGAGAAATCCATGCAGGTATGGGTTTGTAGTGCAGAGACTAATGTTAAATGCTTTGGTTTAGCAGTCCTGCTAAGTGATGTTTATATAGCTAATCCCACAGAGATAATCTAACATATATATGTGACAAATTTGCCCCTCGGGTTCCTATTAAATCTTTCCTATCTCATCTTAAGGCCCTCTAGTTATTGATTCCCCAAATGTGGGAAAAAAAAGACTGCATCCACCCCATCTTTGCCCCTCTTGATTTGTACTTGAGGTCTCTGGACTGGAACTTGAACCTAGAACCGTTTAACCTGGAAGTGATGTGCTACCACTGATAAACAGCTAAAACATTACTTACGTAATATCAAGCCTTCCCATATGTACACTTGTGCTTTATGCAATGCACAACTGATAAAAATCAACATTTTTCTCAGCATACTTTCAATTTCACTACAAAGCAATCTAAACTAGTTACTGTCATTTATTTGCCTCCTTAACCACAGTCAAGTTCTCCATGGTAATGCATGAAAACAGACTACATTCATAACTTGTTCTCATTGTTCAATTATTCAAATAGCTTTTTTATTTTGATCATACATGTTAGATCTTTTATTAAAAAAGCAGCATTGATTTGATTTGGGTCCCCTCGATGGAATTTACAATATAATGTGATTATTTTCATGGTGGTGGTTATGATGCACAGAACTCTTTCAAAATCTAGGATTTAAATTAAGCGAGTATCTTTCTGATCTTTACACATGTATTCTCTTCATGTTAGTAAAGATGAAATAGTTTTCCCAGAACCTTTTGCTACTTTGTTCCAGAGGCCAGATGTGAGCCAATGTTGTAAATCAGGAAATATTATTCCACCACCAGCTATATCACAGTTGACCATTTCCATCCTAACCTGATGTCCACGCAAAAGGGTAGTTGTTCACGAAAGGAAACCTGTCATTTTATACCTACCCTCCCTAAATGCCATCGAGCATACGTTAAGCAGCCATGACAGTACACTGGCCCTTGCAATGGTGTACCTAGGAAAAGATCTGTCATTCATTTTCAGGTGCCTGGCATTTAATAAATATTCCTTTATTTGGAAAAGCATTTATGATTTTAAACAAATACCCCAAATTTGATAACTTTGTATTATGGTGTATCTCTACTTGTCTCCAATTAAGTCCAGCGCGTAAAACAACAGAGGGGCACAGTTGTATTTTAAAACAATCCTAAATAAGCTGGTTGTACAATTCATTTGTGGTTTCCAATATTCAGGAACTTTAGAACAAGATAATTGGTCCCTTGACATAAAAACTGTACAAGTTTGAGTAATCGCAAATATAAATGAAATGCAGCTTGAAGTTGCATGAATTTATTTTCAATTTCATGAAAATAACAACATACATTGTTGCTTACCACAAATCTCTACAATGTAAAAGCTTGTAGTGGAATACTGAAATGTACTTTAACAATTTTTGATCTATTTTTTCTTTAAAAAAGTTTAAAGTATCAATCTCTTGGTATTCCACAACTTCTTGCTTTGAGAATATTACAGGCTTTGCTGGCTTCCCCGTGACGAAGCTTGTGGTGATGGTGCTGTTAGATCCAGAGCTAGATTCATGGGAGTCACAGCAGTCAGTCCACTCCTACTGCTGCTTCGAGATGAGGCAACAGTTCTGCAAAAGGTAAAAATGCAATTGGCCACTGGTTACTTATGTGTTCCTATTAATTCAATTCAATTAAATTCCTTTATTGTCATCTTGCAAGCAACAGTTGTACAGTGCAAAACGAAAAGACGTTTCCCAGGGAATACCGGAGCATCGCACATGAAGTTTAAAACATTTCACACATAATAACACAAAAAACAAAAACAATCCAGTCCCTGATGGAACAGTATAAAGTTAAAATAGATAAAAATAACGTTAAAATACAATAAGACCAATCATAAACATGTCCGGGGTGGCTGATTTGAGTGGCCAGTGCCAGTTATTGAATATTAATTTTGTGCCCAGGTTTTTCAAAATCACTCTAAAAGACGAAATACCTCAAAAGCTTTCATGTTCAAATCAGTTAATGATTGAAATTGATTTTTTAATATGAAAACTTTCCAACATATTCACCAATCTAATCTGATTGTTTTATAATTATAATATTGTGCAACGAGTCAATAAAATAATGTCATATGAGACGGCAGTAATTTCCTGCTTCATGTTCCTGGCTGTGCATATCTCTAAAAATCGCCCAGAAACCTTTAAAGGTCTCGACCCGAAACATCACCCATTCCTTTTCTCCAGAGGTGCTGCCTGACCCGCTAAGTTGCTCCAGAATTTTGCGTCTACCTTTGGTTTGGAAACAGTTCTGCCCAAGACTGCAAGAAATTGCAGCGAGTAGTAGATATGGTTGAGTCCATCACACAAACCAGACATCCCACTGTTGACTCAATCTATAGTTCACACTACCTTGGAAAAGCAGCCAACATAATCAACGACTTGTTCCAACCCAGGCATTCCTTTTTCTCCCAGTACCTGTTCGGCAGAAGTTACAGAAGCACCAGACTCAGGCACAGCTTCTACCCCTCCGTTATCAGGCATCTGAATGGTCCTTCCAAAAGCTGGGGAACTGTCCAATTCACATCCACCCCATTGTGGACATTGGACTTTGGCTTTGGAACTGATGTGCTACAATGCTGAAAATTATATTCTGAAAACTATACCTTCCTCTTTGCTCTATCTATTGTACTTGATGCATAGTATCTGATCTGATTGGATATCATGCAAAGCAAACCTTTTCACTGTACCTTGGTACATGTGACAATAATAAACCTAAACCTAGAGGTTTATAAATTAAATCATTTTTAGCCACAGGTGAGTAACTAGAGGACTGAAGGGTGGCTAATGTTTTCTTTTTTTTTAAGAAAGGTTGCAAGGACAAGCCAGGAAACTACATCAATGTGGTGAATTTACTGGAGGGAACTCTGAGGAACAAGATTTACCAGCAATGGGAAAGGCAAGGAGTGATGATAGTCAGCATGGATTTGTGCGTAGAAAATAGTGTATTACTACTTTGAGTTTTTTGAAGAGGTGACATAGAGGAATAACAAGAGCAGGGTGGTAGACTTTGCCCACATGATTAGCAAGGCATTTAAGGTCTCGCATGTTTGGCTAGTCAAAGTAAAGTAAAAGTAAAGTATCCTTTATTGTCATTCAGACATTTCAGTCTGAACGAAATTGTATACCTTGCAGTCATAGCATAGAATAAAATAACAAAACACACACAGTTTAACATCCACCACAGTGAGTCTACCAGGCACCTCCTCACTGTGATGGAAGGCAAAAATCTTATAGTCCTTGTCTCTTCCCTCCTCGTCTCCCTCTGCTTTGAGGCGATCCAGCTTTCGATGTAGGGACCCCGCCGGGTGATGGTAAGTCCAGCGGCCGCATCCGAGCTCTGCAAACGGGCTGGTTGAAACTCCGCAGCCCGGGGAGGTCGAACCTGGCGAAGCTGCCACCCTCCAGTCCAGCGGACGAAGCTGTCGATGCGGGAGCGCCAGAAAACCGGTCACCAACCTGGGACCTGTGAGCTCCCGACGTTGTCGTTCACTGGGCCCGCGGCCGAGGCTCCGAAGTCGAAGTTGGTAAGTCCTGGCTCCGATTTATCTCGGAGCCTCGAGGTCGGTCCCAGTTGGAGGCCGCCAGCTCCGCGATAGGCCTCCTCAGCACAGACGGAGACGGGGGATACGACAAGAAAAGGTCGCATCCCCCCCGAAGGAAGAGACTAACGCCAAAACAGTACACAATAGCGCAAACATTTTTTGCAGAATCTTATTCAGCTTTTTCCCCTGGTCATTTGTATCAACTTTCTTCACATTTGATGTTATATTTCACAAGGTATTGATATTTTAAGTTTTTAAAAAGCCAACTTAGAAAATAATGACTGACTGTGAGAGTGAGACTTTTCTAGCAGCTTCCAGTGATGTCACAATGGCATCTCACACTCCAATTATAATGCAATCTCATTTACACAAGCTGCCGTCAACATTCCGTTAACCAAAAATGACATCACAATGGGATCTCAGCCACGCGCTGCCGTGAACATTTCGACAACCGAAAATGACATCACAATGTGATCTCTGCTGCCAATACACAAGCTATGAGAGTTGGTGGAGTGGGGAATGGGAGGAGAAAAAATGTTATTTAAACATTGTCTTTATTGGGGGAGTGTGCGAAAGGGGAGAGGTGAGGGATGTAGTGACTGAGTGTAGGGAAATGGGGAGGGAGGTGACAGAGAGACAATGGGATCAGCAGCTTCAAGGGGAGTAAGGAGAGAGAATTTTGCCCCCCCCCCAATTAGGCAGTTATGACATCACGATGTCCTACCGGCTACAATGTTCCAGCCCAGAACACTGAATCCTTCACAGGAAATGTCCTTCAGGGAAATAATCTGCCAGCCTAACCCAGCACAGCATAGTTTAATGATTAGATTTGGATAACAAAAGATGGCTTTGTCGGTGGCACCTACATCACATTAAATCTTAGTGCAATTGTATTTTTTTAAAGTTTAAAATGCGGGAGGGTAAAAAAATGACCTGACCTGCACAGTTGGGGGCTATGGGTGAGGGTGGAATATTGCGTTGGGGGAACGGGTGAGTGGTGGGAACTGGTTGCGTTGGGGGAACGGGTGAGTGGTGGATTATTGCGTTGGGCGACTGTGTCCAACGGGTCCCATTTTGTCTATCTCTATTACTAAAACTCTTCTGTTTGTGTGTGTGTCATCTGGGCACAATCTGGTTTCGGGGAGGGAGGGGCACTCCAGCGCTCATGGTCCGATCCGATGCCCTAGTAACGTCACAATGCACTCGCAAGGCAGGACGGGACACTCCAGAAGGGAGGGGCACTCCAGCACTCGCGGTGAACGAAGAGTGGCGGCGGCCGTGGGCACAATCTGAAGAAGGGTTTCGGCCCAAAACGTTGCCTATTTCCTTTGCTCCATAGATGCTGAGTTTCTCCAGCACTTTTGTCTACCTTCGATTTTTCAGCATCTGCTGTTCCTTCTTAAACAATCTGGTTAATTCCTATTTTCTTCCAAACGCAAGGTAACAGCCTTCACACATATGACACATTTTTCCCCTGGAGGCGATAAACATCCTTCCGTCGCATTTCCACCTATATTTATGAACTTTTGGATCCTTAATTTTAAAAACAATCCAAACTCACCCATTTTGAGAAAAAAAATCCGACTGATGTCACAATGCACTCACAAGACAGGACGGGACACTCTGGGAGGGAGGGGCACTCCAGCGCTCGTGGTCCGACGCCCTAGTTACGTGGCAATGCACTTGCAAGGCAGGATGGGACACTGGGAGGGAGGGGCACTCCAGCACTCACGGTAAATAAGGAGTGAGAGCAGCCTCCTGGTGCCCGGTGGCCGCCGCCCAGTCTCTGGTGGGGAGGCTACTGCCGCGGCCCGGCGACTGGGCCTGGGCTAGAGCCAAACCTGGAGCTGGAGTGAGGGCCAATCCTGGGGCTTGGGATGGGGCCGTGATCAGGGCCGAGAAAGAAGCCGCCGGTGGAACCAAGGACGAGCCTAGGGTTAGGGACGGTGAAGTCGGAACCTGCACTGGAGCCCAGGTGGCAGCCGAGTTGGAGGCTGCCGCTGGAACCAAGGACGAGCCTGGGCCTGAACTGCAGCCCAGACGGCGGCCGAGCTGACGGCTGGACGGCTGCCGCTGGAACCAAGGACGAGCCTTGGTCTACAGCTAGGGCCGGGTCGAGTACAAGAACTAGGCCGAGTTCCAGGCCCTGCTCTTCGACCTCGGTAGGTCCTGGGGCAGGAAATGGGAGTGAGGGGAGGATGAGGGAAATGAGGAGGGAGATGGGGGTAGGGTCTCTACCCCCTCTCTACTCCCCTCCCCCCTATCTACCCCTTCCCACTCCCTCTCCCTCTCTACCCCCTCCCTCTCTGCTGCACATCCCTCTTTACCCCCCTCCACCTCCCTCTACCCCCTTCCCTCTCTACCCCCCTCCCTCTCTAGGGAGTGGTGATTATTGGGACCTATGGGTGAGTGGTGAAATATTGCGCTCGGGAACCAGCCCTCACCTGTGATGCCACCCCCCTCCCCGCGTTGGGGGATGGGACCCAACGGGTCCTACTTGGTCTAGAATAATATTAAAAGTCTCGTCTTGTTTCTGTGGGTGTGTGTGTCTGTGTGATCGTATCTACGCCAAAACAGTACACGGCAGCGCTATTTTTTTTGCAGAACCTTACTCAGCTTTGTCGTCGCCCTTGTCAAGTTTCCTTCAGATTTGATGTTATATTTCACAAGTTATTGATATTTAAAGGTTTAAAAGAGCCAATTTTAAAAATATTTTTTCTGTTAAATCCTTGCAGCCCCAGCTTAACAAACTGCCATACAAAGTTGCAATCCAGGAACACTCTGTGCTTCCAAGTTTTCACCTGAATGGAATCTCACAGTCCCCTGACATTTCCAACAATGTTGCCATCATAGAACACTTACTGCTGCTCCTGCTAGCACAGGAGGGGGAGGAGCCATGGAAATTGGAATTGGAACTGCTGGGGAGGCAGGGGAAGTGCAATTGGATTTTTTTTTAAAGTCCAGTGCTGGGGGAGGCAGGGGAGTGGTGGAATCTTACGTTGGGGAATGGGTTGCGTTGGGGGACTAGGTCTCCAGTGGGGGCTATGGGTGAGTGGTGGAATATTGCGTTGGGGAACGGGTTGCGTTGGGGGACCAGGCTTCCTGTCTGACAGGAACCCAACGGGTCCCACTTGGTCTAGTATCCCTCTAAACCTTTCCTATTCGTGTATTTAAGGTGAGAGTTGAAAGATTTAAAAGGGACCCGAATGGTAATTTTTTTCACACGTAGGCACACAGATATGGAATGAGCTGCCAGAGGAAGAGATGTGTACAATTATATCATTTAAAAGACAGTTGGGCAGGTACGTTGACAGAAGGTATAGGGATATGGGCCAAATGCAGATAAATAGGCATCTTGGTCAGCAAGTATGAGTTGGGCCAAAGGGCTGGCCTCTGCCATACAACCATATCTTTATTAAGGTAATGCATATTGATAGATGAGTTGTGAAACATTATTTCAAAATAAAGCACTGATTCATTACTTGAATGGATAGAAATAAACATAGCATTTCAAATATTATGAACAGTGTATAAGAAGATTCCCAAGTCGTCCATAAACCCGCTAAGATTCAGGTAAGACTGAGCAGACTGGGACCCCTTTCTCTGGGAAAGGAGAAAGCTGAGGTGACCTGATGAAGGAACTGCAATATTTACATAGTAATGTGTAGGAAGGAACTGCAGCTGCTGGTTTACACTGAAGATGGACACGAAATGCTGGAGTAACTCAGCAAGACAGATATCAGATGTCCTGGTATCTGAGATGTTCTTATTCTTGAGGGAATGGGGGTTCCCCTCTTCCATTATATATGAAGCCCTCAAAAGGGTCTCCTCGATATCCTGCAGCTCTGCTCTATCTCCCCCTCTCCCCAGTCGCAACAGGGACGGTCCTTAGTCTTCATCTTTCACCCCATCAGCTGTTGCATACAGCACATAATCATCCAACCTTTTCGCCACCTCAAACATGATCCCAGCACTAGCCACATCTTCCTATCTCCATCCCTTTCCGCCAAGATCGTTCCCTCCCTAACTCCTTGATTAACTCGTCCTTTCCCACCCAAACCACCCCCTCCCCAGGATAGGTGTAGTAGGGAAGAGGGGTGGGGGAGGAGAAAGTGGGGGGTGTGGGGAAATGGGGGGGCTTGCACTCTGCTCACCCCGCACCTTCAGCTTTCGGCCTCAGGCAGCAAATCCCAGTCCGGCATCATTCAGAGGCTTCCGGTTAAACTCAGCAGCTGGTAGTGCTGGTCTCCACAGAAGCACTGCTCACTCCCCGCGGGCTGCTCAACACACTCCGCCCCTTCAGCTTTTTATTCTCCTCGCTGCGTTGACAGCGGGTTCCGGAAGGGGCTGTTTTTACGATTTTTAATCTTCATAACTTTTGCACTATTTCACCAATCGGAACAAAACTTATTTGACTTGCAGCAGAGGCGAATGGTGAGTAAGGTGGCGAAAAATCGTAGCACTCTGGGGGATCGTTTTTGTGCAAATTTAATTACAACGCAGACTCCGGAAGTGGTCAAGATGAGAGTTTTAGTAATAGATAGATAGATAGATATTTATTTGTTGTCATTTGAACCTAAGCAAACGAAATTCTGTTTCTGCAGTCATACAAACAAGTAAAAAGAACCAAGACACAACACAATTTACACAAACATCCATCACAGTGAATCTCCTCACTGTGATGGAAGGCAAAGTCTTATCTCTCCCCTGCACTCCACATTCTCCTCCCGATGTCAAAGTCAAAGCCCCCGGCGGGCGATTGTAGATATGTCCCGCGGCCATTAAAGCCGCGCCAGGCGATGCAAGTCCACGCTCCGGGTCTTGATGTTGTAGCCCCCGGTAGCGCCAGCAGGTCCCACGGCCACCAATGCCGCGCCGGGCGATGTCAGACCCCACTCCAGGTCATCCTCAACCCCGCAACTCGGGCGGGAGTAGCTGCCGTTGCGGGAGCCCTGAAAAGCGGTCTCCCACCATGGACCCGCGAGCTCCCGATGTCACCATCCACCAGACCTGCGGCTGAAGCCTCCGAATCTCCGGGGTCGGGTAGCAGCAGCGCGCCACCATAGCTCCCGCTCCGAACTCGGCCAGCTCCACGATGGTGAGTAGTCCGCAGGCTCCGCGACTGGAGCCCCAGGTTGTTCCGGTTGGAGGCCGCTCCACGGTGTTAGGCCCCAACAACAACGGAGACCCGACAGAGAAAGGTCGGGTCTCCCGTGCAGGGAAAAGATTTTAAAAGTTTCCCCACCCCACCCCCCGCCCCCCCACACATACGCAGTTTAAAAAAAAAAAAAAAAACACTACAAAACTCAAATGAAACAAAAAAAATAAAAAAGACAGACGGACTGCAGAGGCCGCTGCAACGTGAGTCGCGCCGCCAACCAATAGTATAGATAGATAGATAGATAAGAAAGAAATGCAATTTATATGTGATTTGTTTTTGTCTGTTTGAGTCTGTGCTTGTGATGATGCTGCAAGCAAGATTTATCAATGTCTGTACCTGTACTTCACTGTACTCGTGCTTATGACAATAAGCACGATCAGGGAGGTAGTTAATGCACATCATATAAAAAAGTTGTGCTGTGGATCCAACGTAACAACAAATAAGACAACCCCTTACAATTGCTCAATTTATCCTGCTGGTAATAAAATAATTGTGTATGTAAGCAATTATGACATTAATTAAGAGCTCTTATTTTGTCAAGATATGTACCATAGATGATTCATACAAGCTTATTTGTGAGATACTCACCTCTGAGATGAAACAGAGCTGTGAACTGATGATGATCCAGAACTATGATGACTATGTGGTGGTGTTGGGGCAGTTGGTAATGGCAAGCCAGCCTAAATCAAAATATCTGCAGTTAGGTTTATCCAACTATGATGCATCTTGATGTAGCACTTCTTTGCCCTCTACATGAGCTGCGCCCCAGGTTCGTAAACTTTAATTCCCTTATAGGTGTTAGTTAACCCTTAATTTAAATATTTATGCACTCTTAATTTGGACAATAGGGCACCTTTAATTTCAATATTAAATGGTATACCTTACTGTAGAAACAGTTAAAATAAATCAACTGACAACTATGTTCCAATGAATTACCTTTACATTTATTCTATTAATTAAAATAAATGATATGTTGGTCAGGGAAATACAAAATAAAATATCAATAACCAAAAATATGGTGTTTTACTGGTGTTTCTCACACAGATATTCAAAAAAAAAACAACACTCAATAAAACAATCTTTTATAGTACCTTTAAGTACTAATTACTATGTGGGCCCACACACTCACTCACACAAGCCGGCAACATTAAAAACAAAACAAGAATAACCCCACGTTGCAGGCCTGGTCGAAGCTGGAGAGCGTCGCAGCCAAATACAGTGGAAACCGATAAGTGCAGTGCAGAAGCTCACAAGATGGCGGGGAGTTGGCTGACCAGAGAGGACCCCATGTGGCAGAAATCTTCCTTCTCCCTCGTCTCCAGGGCTCAGCTGATCGCTGCTCTCACTCTCCTCGTAATCACAAAGTCCAAACAGCGACAGTCTTTAATCCACCCCTCCGAGCTGAAGGGGTAGCAGTTAGCCTTGGCTTCTTCTGTCTTCTTCTGGACTTCTCTCTCTCCTGGACTTCGATTACCCACCATCCCAGCTCCCTCCCCCAAACCAATCACCACACAGGAAAAATGATCTAACTCATTAACAACAAATCAAAATGCAGAACACATATTCACAGCAAAACTTATATAAATTTCTTAATAAGAAAAACTAATATGAAGTTACACAGGGCTACATTGATATTAAATCGGTATTTTGTTTAACAGATTTTCCATTGCATTCTATGGATCATAATTTTTTCATAAATATAGATAGAATTATTTAGTGACTAATACCAAACCCATTTATCTATATGGTTATCATAACTCATGTATTACATTACAATTTATATTTACCAACTGGAAATGAGCAAAAACAAGTTTTAATTATGGGATTATATTTGTTAGTTTAACAACTAACTGCATCTGATGATAACTCATTTCATCAGTTCCATTTTTTACCCACTTAATAGTAAATTTTGGCTCAATCTGTAAACAAAGATTTTAACAAAGACTTCCTCTAAAAAACAAAATCAACATTTAAAGTAGTTTCTCCCCCATAAATTAGTTTTACCTGGTCAAAGTAAAGTTGAAGATCTGCAGCCAAACTTGGACAATCACTCATCGCTTCTGCTAATAACCTGTTTAATGACCTGTTAAAGTCTCGTAGTTCGCGAAGATCAATGTCTTGCTCCTCTGGGGTTTCTCCAGTACTTCGCTTTTTGGAACGTATATCTTTAACCACTTTGGAGCACTGTTTATTTTGAAAATTGATACAAGTAACAGAATTTTTTGAAGGTACAATTATCAGAGATGATAATTTGGGTAAATAGAAAGAAAGCATGGAAATCTGAGTAATATAAAGTATTTGTGAAATCACTTCCCCAGTGTAAATTTGGTTTATTTTTTTTATTCAGTTAAAAATTATGGGAACATAATTACTAACAAATGAGAGTATGCCTTTGTATGGGTGAGAGTTAATGCAGCCATTGACTTGCAATACAAGAAAGTACTGAATGAAGTGAATATGGACAATTGCAGGTCGGGCACATCTTGGATGATATGAACTCAAAACTGCCAGTTTTTTTTCTTTACAGATGTTGTTTGATCTGCTCTGTAATTTACAGCATATGTCAAATGTCAGGATTGGCAGGTTTTTTTGCATGTGAAATTTAATAAAGCTATTTGGACCCTGCTTGTTCTTTAATTTGGTAACCAACATTTTCTACCATTGTCCGAGTAGTCACAGCCTCTCTTTATTCTGTGGAGCTACAATTTTAACAGATTACAAATATTACAAATCTTGTTCCACCCTTGCTTGCCATTTAACAACGAGGCAATTATAAACTTTTGGGAATCTGCCATTGTCAAACTTGAAAGACTGCATGGCAACATCACCTAGTGTTTTGCAATTTGGGCAGTAGGAACAAAACAAAATTTGGCTGTAAAACTTGTCAAAAATTCAAAATATCACAGACACACAGATGGATTAAAAAAATATTTGTAATTGAGGAAAATAGAAGCTTGAACATTGATTAAAATGTTAACTAAAAATGTAAAAAAAAATGTAAATCATTTAAAAGAGCTGTTTATATTCAGTCACCATTCATCAGTAATTCCAAATAGAACATCTGGTATTACCACAGATGTAAAATGTGGCTACATGATCAAGGAATACTAATTTGTGTGGTAACAATCTGACAATTCTATAACAGTAATAACATTTATATGTACATACGTGTTTGGTCACCCTTTCCAGTTTGATGCCCTGATCATCCAGTTCCTTTATGAGATGTACAGTTTTATCATTTTTTTCCTGAGCAATTATCTGCAATGTTGATTCTTCCTTCAGCAGGTTCTCTAAGGTGTTTGTCATGCACTGAGGAAAAAAACACAATGTTTTGTTTCATTATGCAGTATATATGGAGGATAATTGAAAATAATTTCTGCTCAATTAGTCAAAATGCCTTTCCTGATCTTTAATTTAAATTTTTATTTGAAAATATTATTTATTCATAAAAGCTATGAAGTATATAATACGGAATATCAAAATCAACATTTTCATAACAATTCAGTTATTCCCATAAATGAAAAAACTGCAGGTGCTAAAAATCTGAAATAAATACTGAAGTGAAAGTGGTATAATTGAAAAAGTTATTGTTTCAAGTGAGATATCTTTTTATCAGAACTAAGAAAAACTCTGATATTTGCCCAAGTGGTGAGGTATGAATTTTGATATACTCCAACTGCTATTTTACAGTCTGGAGGTGATGTTTTTGGAAGAAGAGCTGTTTCATTGACATTGTTTCCCCATGACCTATTAAAAATCTCACTCACCTATCACAATATCACTTTTTTCAAAGAATCGTTCCGATGAGATTCCTGATTAATCCCAAAACAATGGGGCAATTTGAAAACTTGATTACATTTTTCAAGTAGGAATTTAAAAGGGCAGGAACCTGCTCTCAGACACTGCCTCGTATCTATCCCTAGACCATGACACCACAAACACCAAGCCATCATCTCCCAGTCTGTATTTGATTTTATCACCTGTGGTGATCTACCCTCCACAGCCTCCAACCTTATCTTTCCCCACTCATGCACTACTCCTTTCTACTTCCTCCCCAAATTCCACAAACAGAACTGCCCTGGCAGACACATTGTTTCTGCAAATTACTAACCTACCGACTCCCACCGTTATCTTGACTACACTTCCTCCCACCTATTTCTTGCAAAGATGCCATCCCCTACTCTCAATTACTCCGTCTCTGCTGCATCTACTCCCAAGATGAGATTCTCCATACGAGGACTCCAAAATGTTTTCATTGTTTAGTGAGAATGGTTTCCAACTGGTTGTCATTGATGGCTCCCTCATCTGTGTCCCAGAATTCTACTCTTACCCTCTTCCCCCCCATTGGAACAAGGACAGAGTTCCCCTGGTCTCATTTGTCCTGCTTTTTTTCGCTTCCAGTTTTCTTCCCCACTCTGCCTACTACAAGCAGTTTGAAGAAGCGTCCTGACCTGAAATATCACCTATCCATTTTTTCACTGTTGCTGCCTGACCCACTGAGTTGCTCCATCATTTTATGTCTATCTTCGGTAAAACACAGCATCTGCAGTTCCTCTTTATTACATTATGATATATTAGGACTTGTTTTCAGTCACTGTTAAGACAACACATGGCAATATTAGGACAGAGTAAGTCAGCAGTGAAATATGAGAAGTTATGGAGTTAATCCATCTGAATTTAATCCATTTTCAATATTTTATTCAACACCTATATTAGAACATAACTATTTTCATTGATTACCAGAATGTCTTCCTGGAGCTCCCGAACCTGCCTCCGTTTATATCTATATTTTTCTCCAATGGCCTGTTTCTGTTCTTCCAACTTTAATTTATCCTCGTATTCTTCACCTAGTGATGTTATGAATTAAGTTTTAAAAGTGTTTAATGAATCGTGTTTTATACAATACAGGATCAATACACAACAAATAGTAGTACAAAGAAAAACACAACCCTTTTGTCACCAGTTTAGATTATGTTCTATATCTTTTAACTCAATTGTCTATCCAAATTGATAATAATGTGAATGGGACAGTAGTGTGAAATCAACTGTGTATCTTCTAGAGCAGCGTAATTTTAGGATTTAGTATTAAATTAAAGACAAATAACATTAATACAGTAATTTGTGATGATGTATTAGATATTTTGGTATGCATACAGGAATACTCTTAATCCTGCAGGTTTGGTATTTTAGGATATTGGATGTTATTTCTATTAATACTCCAATGTGATTTTAGATTTTTTTTTTAAATGGCACACCCTAAGATAATAAATATTCCAGTGAACTGGGGCACAGAAGGGAGTACGGGAACCAGGGCACCAAAACATGAAAAGGAATATGTGAACTGAGGCACTGGTGAGTTGCAAGTGAATTTGGGTCTCAGTGCTTGACAGGGAGAATAGAAACCATGGGCGAGGTGTGCAGAGGAATTAACATGCTGTGACCCATTTGCCAAACCACTTGGATTTGTAAATAGTCCAATAGAGGATTATTAGAGCATTGCTATATGTATTTTCATTTTTTCTTTCAACTAGGTGAAGAAATATCTCCTGTGATTTAAACTCGGAGCTCAAAAGCATATGAAACAAACCTAATATTCTTAGTTTATTTATTTGATACAATATACAAACTTGAATTCACATTCTGCCAACAGTTATTGATCAACTAAACAAATCGTAATAAGACAGGAATGATTGCAGATTGAGGGAAAACTGGTTAGGACACAGAACATAAAACAGTACAGCAAAAGAACAGGCCGTTCGCTCAAAATGTCTGCAAAAATGATGCAAAGACATTCAGTTATCTGCCGGCATGTAATCCATATCCCTCCATTCCGTGCATATCCATATGCCCATCTGAATTCTCTTAAATGCCACTATCACATATGCGTTAACCACCACCCCCGGCAGCGCAGACCAGGTACTCACCGCCCTGTATAAAAAAAACTTGCCCTGCACATCTCTTGAACTTTGCCCCTTACAGCTGGTTATAAACTATATTCATGTTTAAAACGCCCACATGGGATGGCTGAAATTTGAATTTGTAGACATCTGTTGATTTTCTAGTGAACTATAATGGCAATTTATACATTGCCAGCATCACACTTTGGGTCAGTAGCTTTGGCCCTTGGACAATCCAATAGATTGCAGGCTAGTAGCAATCTATTAGACTAACATGGAAAATGGAAGGAGCAATATGCTGGCAATACTGCATATTTGATTATTGCTTTTTTTCCTTGTCCTAAATTGGATAAAACAGGGTTGATTTTTTGCATCCTTCAGTAATTCACCAAGTAGGTGCCCTTATTAATTAGAAATGGAAATGTTGCATTGATACCATCTTGAACAATTTGAACTTTTTTTTAGAAATGGAAACAATTATGATATGACGGGAAGGGGCATACTTGTTTCTGTGACCTTGCTGAAAGATTTTCGGTATGTCGAATTTTGATTGTGGAGGAGCTGGAGTGTATTCTCAAGGGCTCTTAATTCTTTTTCTCCTTTAGAAATTTTAGCATCAAGCTCATCCCCCTGCCTCTGAAGCTCCTCTTTATCTTGAGCAGCCTAAATGCAATAAGGTATAAAAAAGAAAAACAAAACAGTATTAATGTTATACATAATAATGCATCAGAAATTATCCAAATGTTACCAAATGAACAAAAAAAACATTTTCTCTGAAAGGATCCACAAGCAGTAACAAAGTATAACCATTTATTTGGTTTGGTATTTATTATGGAAGAATGTTGATAAAAAAAGTTAGTATTTTTTATTCTTAAAGTAGAAAACTGTCATAACCATTGGAAAAGCTGAATGTGAAGTTAGTTTACTGTTTTATTTGCAGGATGACATTTCTGATACAGAACTCCCAGAATTGCATCAATTGGATACTGCTAGATTTTGTCTCGAAAGCCACACATATCTACTAGCAATGTTACAAAATTTTGAGATTTTAAAAATAAAGTCTGCAATTTATCCCATCAGATAAAGCATAAAAAGAAGTTTAATTTGACACCTAATTCACTTTCATATCTTCAGTATTAAAGAAGTTATGGCCATTTTCATACTCGGAAATTAGCATCTTGTTCCCTATTGCTTTTCCATTGACTTAACACAAAAGCTGTGATCGAGGACAGTTAAAAGCCCATAACTTTCTTAAAAATTAAGATAACTGAAATAAATTTTCAGTTATTATAGATTGAAGCATTCTGAAACAAATATGAAACAATCTTACTTAGACATGAAAGTAAAGCATATAATTAGTTAGTTACCTAATTGTAGCTAATTACAAAATTCAATTACTAGATCTAAACATCTATCAATTTCTTAAGAATAGATTAACATTTTTAAATAGCCTAAAGGCTCTGTCTTACCTGTTTGCGGTCATCGGCGGTGAAGCGCGGCGTCGCCGGTAGCGGGGACCGCACGGCAACAGCGAGAGCGCCGAGCCTATCCACTGGAGCACCGCACGGATGCTGCGCGGGGTCCGAGTAATTCAAATACTGCTGGTCCCACGTGCTTGCGGTAAGTAAAAAAAAAGGGCGGGCCGACTACGATGACGTCGGCCCGCCGCACGTGACACAAGCGGCGGCTGTGGCAGCGGCCGTCCTGATCGCGGCGCTGTAGCGGTGGCTGTGCCTGCGGCCGTGCCGCACACGTGCCTCACTGGCGGAGGCACGTGCCTCACTGGCGGAGGCTGTGGCAATGGAGGTTTGCCGCACGACGCTCGAGTCACACTGGCGGCGGCCCGTGCGGGCGGCCGTGCCGCACTCGTGCATCACTGGTGGAGGTTGTGTGGTAAGAATATAGTTTTAAACAGTGTAGGTTTTATTTTAGCACTGTGCGGTGTTGGGAACACCGCCGCACGGCCCCGGAATTGTGCGTTCTCACGAGTGCGCGGTCTATGGCGGCAGATTCTTCCCGTTTCGCCGCCAATGACCGCAGACTCGTGAGACAGGCCTTTAAGTGTCCAAATAACATTCACACAATAATTCAAAATATAACAATTTTTAAATCTCATTTTCATGAATTTACAGACCAAATGGAAGGAATTGAATGTTTAATACCTGTAAATTAATGGGCATTTAAATCATCTTGTGAGTGAGGATTTCTGGAACGCGATCTTTTGGAATGTTCATTTGCGGTGAATTTAACCCCGTATTGGCATGAAAAATACTGCCGTTAATTCGGGGAATAAAATCACCGTGTCGCATGAAAAAATGTGAATTAAAGGCTTCTTAAGAAGCACTTTTATACATTTAAAGAAACCACTTTCGTTTACCTGTCCCGTGTGTGAAATCCGTCCCCGTTATCGGCATTGACGCTTCAGGAGCTGATTTTAGAATTACTCCAGCGCTGACATTGATGATTTAATAAAAATAAAAAATACACAAAACGCCACTAGGAACGATTCTTCAGCCAAAGGTTGTACTCCAACAAAATATTAACCAGGACAAGGGAGGAGAAACCCGCGTTTTAACCCCGCCCCCCCTTAAAGGCGCCAAAATCGCGCACACGGCCAGTGGCAGAATTACAGCGCGACTGAAGGTAAGTTTTGTAACACTACAAGAGCAAAAGAGAGCAAGTTCAAGATTAATCTCCTCTTTTACTTACCAATTGCACTCTTGCATCAGCCAGTTTGGACCTCTCAATGTAGGATAGGGCTAATTAGTATCGGTAACATGGCTGCCAAGAGACCCGACAGTCAATTATTAATTAACCATGCATGCCAATGCTGAACTCTCCAATTTCACACACCCCTAACCAGTACCAAAACTAGCAAGCAATCTCATACGATCATGTGATCGAAGCAGAATTAGGCCATTTGGTCCATCAAGTCTACTCCGCCATTCAATCATTGCTGATCTATCTCTCCTTCCTGACCCCATTCTCCTGCCTTCTCCCGATAACCTGACACCTGTACTAATCAAGAATCTATCTATCTCTGCCTTAAATATATCCACTGACGGCCTCCACAGCCTTCTCTGGCAAAGAATCCCACAGATTCACCACCCTCAGACTAAAGAAATTCCTCCATCCTCTTTCTAAAAGAATGTCCTTTAATTCTGAGGCTATGACCTCTAGTCCTAGACTCTCCCTCTAGTGGAAACATCCTCTCTACGTCCACTCTGTCCATGCCTTTCACTTTTCTGTATGTTTCAATGAGGTCCCCCCTCATTCTTCTAAATCCCAGCGAGTACTGGCCCAGCAAGCCATCATCATATGTTTCTACTCATTCCTGGGATAATTCTTGTAAACTTCTGGACCCTCTCCAGAGCCAGCACATCCTTCAGATATGGTGCCCAAAATTGCTCACAATATTCCAAATGCGGCCCGACCAGTGCTTTATAGAGGGTCAGCATTACATGCCATTTTTTGTATACAAGCCCTCTCAAAATAAATGCTAGCATTGTGTTTACTTTCTTTACTACCGATTCGACTTGCAGATTAACCTTTTAGGAATCTTGCACCAAGAGTCCCTTTGCACCTCCGATTTCTGGATTCTATCCACATTTAGAAAATATTCAACGCCTTTATTCCTACTGCCAAAATGGATGACTCCACACTTTGCTACACTATATTCCATCTGCCACTTCTCTGCCCACTTTCTCAACTTCTCTGAATCTACTCACTGCTAAATGGGAGGTGGTGGCTTGTCTTTAAATATTTCTGACACTTTTCTGAATTTTGCAAATCGGGAAATAAAAAAAATAAAAAAATTCATCCAATATTTACTGTTGACCTGAAAGATACTCTATTTGATTCTAAAAATCTAAAATAAATCATTTGAAACTGCTTTTGGTAAAATTAGACTCTCCATCTTGTTACAAAAGCATTCCCTACATTACTTAGAATAGACACTATTTTCTGTCACAAGGATCGAGATTTCCAAAGGCAGTGTTGACTGCCTGGTACCTGGGTTCGGGACATGTTTTCTGACCTGCAGAGGTACTGGGAGTGGGAGGGGAAAGATCCAATTGTCGTGCTCGTTGTGGGTTCCAATGACATAGATAGAATAAGGAAAGAGGTTCTGCTAAGGGAATTTAAGCATCTAGGTACTAAATTGAAGGGAGAACCAAAAACGAACTCTGGATTGCTACCTGAGCCACATGCGGGTTGAGAAGATTACAAAGTTGAATTTGTGGCTCAAAGATTGGTGTGGAAAAAGTGGACTTGAATTTGTGGTTCATTGGCACCCGTATCGGGGAAGGAGGGAGCTGTAATGACGGGACAGACTCCACTTGAACCCGCCTGGAACCAGGGTCCTGGCAAACCAACAATCAAGGCTGTACATATGGCTTTAAACTAATTAGTGGAAGGAGGGGAGGCAGTCAACAAATTGGAAGTGTATGGATGAAGTTAAAGGGAAGGAGAGTGCAGGAGAGATTACGGAAGTCTCCAGAAGTAAGAGGATGGAAGGTTTAAGAAAGGATAAGAGTAAGTTCAGGTACAATTGGGACCAATGTGAGAAGAGGGGTGGTGAATATTAAACTAAAAGTGTTATTTTTGAATGCATGTTGTGGAAGAAAATATTAATATGCTTTCTTACTTAATTTTGATTGGAATTGAATATGTTTATTTATTTATTTTTATTTATTTTTTTATTTATTAGAAGTACATTACATTACAACAAATTACATTAGTACTCATCACGTATATCTTAATGTACTCCGTCATTTTTTAAACTAATAAAAAGGAAAGGTTGAAATTAAGAAAAAAGAGAAAGTGAAGGAAAATAGTGAAGGTGTAAAAACATGACAACAGGAAAGAACAGAGACCTTGTAGAAAAGAAATTAAAAAGAAACGATTAAGAGATAGACCCTAAAGAAGAAAAAAAGAGAAAGAAGAGAAAAGAGAAAAACAAGTACTTTATTATGAGCATCACGCAAATGGGATAAACCAACTCTCCAGCTTTTATCCCCCTTTACCTGACCTCGGTATTTTTTAAAGTACTTTTGCACCTTATACTTGTAATAGTTCTATAAATGCAGACCATGTCAGGTGGAAGTGATCTGATTTACCTGCCAGGAGGAGTCTTATCTCTTCTAGGTGTAATGTTTCAAACATATTTGAAATCCACATGTTTATAGTTGGTATTGGAGCTTTTTCCAACATTTTAGGATAAGCTTTTTTCCAGTTATTAACACGTAATCAATTAATTTCTTTTGAAACACATGTAGTTCAGGGCTATCTTCCGTTGTTCCGAAGATAATCCATTCTGCTTTTGGTGTCAGTTTTATTTTAAATAATTTTGTAAAGATTTCAAAAATTCCAATCCAAAATTTTTGAATTTTTGTACAAAAAACAAATGAGTGCGCTATAGTAGCTTCTTGAGATTGATATTTATCGCAAATAGATGATACATTGGGGAAAATTTTATTAATTTTAGTTTTTGAATAATATAATCTGTGTAAAATTTTAAATTGTATTAAAGTGTGTCTTACATTGATCGAGCATTTATGCACGTTTAATAAATGTTCATTCCACCTTTCCTTTCAAATTTTAATAGCTAATTCTTGTTCCCAGTCTCTTCTAATACCTTCCGTAGATGGTATTTCTACATTTAAGATAATATTATACAAATATGATATTAAGTTTGCCGATTCAGCTTTTATCTGCATTGTTTCGTCCAGTACATCTGCTGGGATATTATAATGATCTTTTGTATATTTTTTCAAATAGTCACACATTTGAAAATATTTAAAATATTGATTATTTCCCAGTTTATATTTTATTTGTAATTGTTGGAATGATAGTAATTTTCCAGTTTCATACAAGTCTCTGAACGTTTTAATTCCTAGTCTATCCCATTGTATAAAAGATTTGTCTGTAATAGAGGGATTAAACGAAGGGTTATTAACTATTGGAGATAAAAGCGATAGATTTCATAATTTTAAATTTTGTTTTATTTGATCCAAGTTCTGATTGTACTATGTATAATTGGGTTTTTGTTATAATTTATGTTATTCAGTTTCATTGGTGAGAGGAGGATCGCTTCAATATTACCAGAGGAGCAGTCCTCTCTCCATTACAATCCAGTCCACTTGCTGGGCAGAGTTGTCCATCAGTTGGATCATATTTTTAATATTTACTGACCAGTAATAATACATAAAGTTAGGGAGTGCTAAGCCCCCTAATACTTTAGCTTTGTTCAAGTGTGTTCTTTGTATTCTATGGGATTTATAATCCCATATAAAATTAGTAATGTCTGAGTCCAATTAAAAAAAAAACTTCTTTGGTAGATATATAGGAATCGATTGAAATAAGTATAAAATTTGTGGTAAAAAGATCATTTTTATTGCATTTATTTGACCTATTAAAGACATCGGAAGCGTTTTCCAAAATGTAATTAATGTATTTAATTTATTAAGTAAAGGATCATAATTTGCTTTGAACATGCCTTGGTATGTTCTGGTAATTTCAATACCCAAGTATTTAAATTTTTCTGTAGCTATTTTAAAAGGGAATTTTAAAAGATGTGTTGAGTCTTTTGGTTTTATTGACATAATTTCACTTTTATTCCAATTTATTCTGTATCCAGAAAAGGATCCAAAGTCCTCAATTAGATTTAGTATGTTTGATATAGTAATTTGAGGTTTGTGATGTACAATAATATATCATCCGCGTATAAAGATATTTTATTATTTGAGTATTTAGTGTTATACCCATGGATATCTGGATGTGTTCTAATTTTTTCTGCTAAAGGTTCAATTATGAGAGCAAATAACTGCGGTGATAATGAGCATCCTTGTCTGTTACCCCTTGATAGTTGAAATTTCGAAGATAATATGTTATTAGTTAATATTCTAGCTGTAGGCTTATTATATAATAATTTAATCCATAAAATAAAATTCTCTCCCAATTGGAATTTTTGGAATACTTTATCCATATAATTCCATTCTACTTGATCAAATGCTTTTTCAGCATCCAACGAAATAATTGATAATTCTTGTTCTTCAATTTTATGTGAGTGCATTATATTGAGTAGTCGTCTCATATTATTAGATGAATATCTCTTGGGGATAAACCCCGTCTGATCTGGGTTTATTAATTTACTAATATATTTACTTAATCTTCTAGTTAATGTTTTCGCCAATATTTTTTGATCTGTATTTAACAATGCTATAGCTCTATATGAACCCGGTTCTTCTATATCTTTGTCTTTTTTGAGTATTAGTGTGATCGTTGATTCAGCTAATGTATCAGGTAATATTTGTTCTGTAAAAGCATATTGATACATTTTTTGTAACCGTGGTATAATTTTGTCATAAAAGCTTTTGTAAAATTCATTAGTAAATCCGTCAGGACCTGGAGTTTTTCCGTTCTTTAATGAATTTATTGTGTCTTCTAATTCCTTGATTGAATTTGTGCACCCAATTCCTCTTGTTCCTTCAACTCTAACTTTGGAAGATTACAATTATCCAAGAACTCTGTAATTTTATTGGTCTCCATTGTCGTTTTAGATGTGTACAAATTCTCATAAAATTGCGCAAATCTTTTATTAATATCATTCGGTAAGGTTAGTAATTCCCCTCTATCTGATTTAATCTTTTGGATCGTATGTTCTTTTTCTCGTTTATTTAGCTGACGAGCCAAAAGTTTATGTGGTTTATCCCCAAATTCAAAGTGTTCCTGTTTTGTAATTTGGAAAAGTCTTATAAGTTTGGCTGATAATAGTTTATTTAATTTAAATTTCAAAATTATTATTTTATTATGTTTATCCATAGATGGATCTTTAGCATTATCTGTATCCATTTGTCTAATTTTTTTTTCTAACTGTCTTTGTTCATTCTTATTCTTTTTATTTTGAAAAGCTTGGTATGAGATTATAACACCTCTAATAAATGTGTTAAAAGATTCCCATAATAAAGTAGGCGATATATCTGGAGTGTCATTTATTTCAAAAAAGACGTCCATTTGTTTTTTGTAATATATACTCGCTTGCGGATCTTTTAGGATTTGAGAATTGAATCTCCAAAACGATTTATTCTTAGACATTCCTTCCAGTTTTAAAAAGAAAGTTAGTGGTGAATGGTCTGAAATCGAATTTGTATGGTATGCTGGGTTCACAGTGTGAGGGATTAATTTTTTATCCACCAGGAAATAATCTATACGTGAGTATGTTTTGTGTACCATTGAATAAAACGAGTATTCCCTGCCAGTCGGATTAGCAATTCTCCAAACATCTGTTATATTGGTATTATTTATATGTATTTAAAAGTTCACTAGTTTTAGATTTCGTATTCCCTCTCTGTTTTTGGCTTGATTTGTCTAAATACGGATCTAAAACACAGTTAAAGTCTCCTCCTATTATAACATTTTGATAATTAAATTCTCCGATTATGTTCAGAATTTTATTGAAAAAATGAGGACTGTCAAAGTTAGGCGCGTATATATTTACCAAGGTAATTGGAGTATCATGAATTTCTCCGGTAACTATCAAATATCTCCCTTCAATGTCTGTTATGGTATTCTTTGCTTTGAATGGTATACCTTTTCTAATAATGATTGACGCACCTCTAGATTTCGAAGTATATGAAGAATGATATGTTTGACCTATCCATTTCGCCCTCAACCTAGCTTGATCCGGGGATTTTAGATGGGTTTCTTGTAAAAAAATGATGTCAGAATTGTACAATTTCAGCTGAGCTAATATCTTACCCCTTTTAATAGGTTCATTAATACCTCTTATATTCCAACTGCAGAATGAGACTCCTCCTAGGTTCTTTTGTTTAACATCTTGCATTTTGAATAGTTATAATACCTTTAAATCTTACGGTGCATCCATATCTCAGGTCTTTGGGTATTGGGGGAACCTTTGCATTACTAAGTTGTGTTGGCATATCCCTTTTACGCTTATCACAAAACAAAAAACACAAACAGGTGACTTGGTGTGGTAATAATAATTTAAAAAAAATTTAAAAAGTGAAAATGCAGTGTCTAAAATGGTCGACACTGTAACAAGTGGCCCACCTATAGGTGGGAGAAAACCTTGTTTCGACTTCCATTGTTGATGTTAAACAAATAACTTCGCACCATTGGTTAATCATAACATAATAGGACAGGGCCTCACAATCAGATATATAATACAGATTTACCCTATATATTTCATGATATATCATATATATATCACAATTTTATCTACTAATTATTAAACGAATGATTTTACCTTCAATAATAATCAACTGTTGGTTGAAGGGGTTAATGAAACGTGCTCCTGGATCTAAGCCAGGTGCTCGTTTCTCCTCCCCCCCTACCAGTTATAGATAAGGTTTAGATTTAGTAAAAATTTGTGTTAGTTATGTTATTTCATTGTTTTTTCTTGTTAGCGTCCGTTACTATTCTAGTTTAATATTGTTAACTTGTTAAATTGTTAATAGGATTAATTCTTGCAATTGGATTTAGTATTATAATCTATTAAACAATTAATGCTTCTGGTATAGTCCACTCTCTTCAGTTCGGCTGGAATTGAATATGTTTATTGGCCAAGTATTCACATACAAGCAATTTGCCTTGGTGCTCCACCCGCAAGTGACAACATGACATACAGTGACAGTTAGGAATGACATAAAACATTAAACAATAATAACACATTATTGATTAAACATGTGAATTAAATAAAATTCCAGAGCCACAAGGAGGCTACAGATTTTTGGTTATTGAGTAGAGCTACTACTCGTGGAAAAAAAGCTGTTTTTATGCCTGGCTGTGGCAGCTTTGACAGTCTGGAGTCGCCTTCTAGCGGGAAGTGATTCAAAGAGTTTGTGCCCAGGGTGAGAGGGGTCAGAGATGATCTTACCCGCTAGCTTCCTGGCCCTTGCAGTGTACAGTTCATCAATAAAGGGAAAGTTGCAGCCAATAACCTTCTCAGCTGATCGGACGATTTGCTGCAGACTTCGGATGTCGTGCTTGGTGGCTGAGCCAAACCAGACCATGATGGAGAAGGTGAGGACAGACTCTACGATGGCCGTATAGAATTGGACCATCATTGCCTGTGGCAGATTGTGTTTCTTCAGCTGCTGCAGAAAATACATCCTCTGCTAGATAGGGCTCTTAAAGATAGCAGAGTCGGGATATGGGGAGAAGGCAGGAACTGGGTACTGATTGGGGATGATCAGCCATGATTTACAATATACATTAATGATTTAGATGAAGGGATTCAAAGGAACAATAGCAAATTTGCAGATGACACAAAGCTGGGTGGCAGTGTGAACTGTGAGGAGGATGCTATGAGAATGCAGGGTGACTTGGACAGGTTGGGTGAACGGGCAGATGCATGGCAGATGCAGTTTAATGTGGATAAATTAGAAGTTATCCACTTTGGTAGCAAAAACAGGAAGGCAGATTATTATCTAAATGGTGTCAAGTTGGGAAAAGGGAAAGTACAACAGAATCTGGGGGTCCTTGTTCATCAGTCAATGAAAGTAAGCATGCAGGTACAGCAGGCAGTGAAGAAAGCGAATGGCATGTTGGCCTTCATAACGAGAGGAGTTGGGCATAGGAGCAAGGAGACTCTTCTGCAGTTGTATGGGGCCCTAGTGAGACCACACCTGGAGTATTGCGTGCAGTTTTGGTCCCCTAATTTGAGGATGGATATTCTTGCTATTGAGGGAGTGCAGCGTCGGTTTACAAGATTAATTCCCGGGATGGCGGGACTGTCATATGCTGAGAGAATGGAGCGGCTGGGATTGTATACTCTGGAGTTTAGAAGGACAAGTGGGAATCTTGTTGAAACGTATAAGATTATTAAGGGTTTGGACGCGCTAGAGGCAGGAAACATGTTCCCGATGTTGGGGGAGTCCAGAACAGAGGCCACAGTTTAAGAATAAGGGGTAAGCCATTGGGAACGGAGACGCGGAAACACTTTTTCACACAGAGAGTTGCGAGTCTGGAATTCTCTGCATCAGAGGGTGGTGGAGGCCGGTTCGCTGGATACTTTCAAGAGAGAGCTAGATAGGGCTCTTAAAGATAGCGGAGTCAGGGGATGTGGGGAGATGGCAGGATCGGGGTACTGATTGGGGATGATCAGCCATGATCACATTGAATGTTGATGCTGGCTCAAAGGGTCGAATGGCCTACTCCTCACCTATTGTCTATTGTTGTGCCTTTTTGACTGTGGAGTCGATGGTAGCCCCCCATTTAGGGTCCTTGGAGATGATGGTTCCCAGGAACTTAAAGGACTCCACAGATGTGACTGTGGTGTTGTTGATGGTGAGTTGGGTGAGGAGGGGGAGCACTCCTAAAGTCTACTATCAATTCCACTGTCTTAAGAGCATTGAGCTCCAGGTTGTTGCGATGGCACCAGGACGCCAACTGTGTCACTTCCTGTAGGTAGGCAGATTCCTCCCGATCCTGGATCAGTCCAATCAGGGTTGTGTCGCCGCAAACTTGAGAAGCTTGACAGAGGAGTCAGTGGAGGTGCAGTCATTGATGTAGAGAGAGTAGAGGAGAGGGGACAGTACACAGCCTTGCGGTGCTCCTATGCTATGGGTTTGCGGGTCCGAGATATGCTTTCCCAGCCTCACATACTGCTTCCTGCCTGTCAGGAAGCTGGTGATCCACTGACGGGATCAGGCACAGTCAACTCGGAAAGTTTGGAGTGCAGTAGCTCTGGCACAATGGTGTTGAATGCAGAGCTAAAATCAACAAACAAAATCTTCCCATAGGTCCCCTGGCGGTCTAGGTGCTGGAGGATGAAGTGCAGGCCCAGGTTGACTGCGTCATCCACAGATCTATTGGCCCGATATGCAAACTGCAGAGTGTCCAGCAGGGGGTTCGTGATATTTTTCAGCTTGGCCAGCACAAGCCTTTCAAGGGTCTTCAGGAGGGGGGGAGGGGTGTGTGGGTTGGGGGTGGTTGTGGGGGCAGGGGGGTTGTGGCGGGGGAGGGGTGAGTGGGCAGGGGGAAGGGTGTGTGGGTGGTAGGGGGGAGTCGTGGGTGGCTTGTGGGGGCAGAGCAGCGAGCGTTGTGGAGCCAGAGAGGGGGGAAGAGGGTGTGTGGGCGGGTGGGGGGGATTGTGTGTGTGGGGGGAGGGGTGCGTGGGCGGGGGGGAGAGAGGTCGGAGAAAAGACAGGGCAGAGGGAGTATCACGGGGAGGGGGGCAGGAGCCAGCAAAGGGGACCAGAGGGGAAGGGGCTGTAGCTGACGGTGCGCTGAGGACTTACAGCGGGCGCTTGTCGCTGGACGTTCTCTGCTTGGATCAGAGTCTCCGTTTTCCGTCTAGCGACATCGGCGACATCTCCGACTCTGAGCTGTTGGCTGGGCTGGGTTGGGCGGGCCGCTTCCAGTCCCTCAGGATGGAGACCAGGCCGTCTAGAGCCAGCCAACCCGGAGCCTCCTTCAGCTCCACTAGAGATTCAGTTTTCCATTTGGCGACATCTCTGCGCCAGGCTGGGTTGAGCGGGGCCGCTTCTGGTCCCTCTGAAACTTGTGTCTGGTTCGAGACCTCCGTCGACCATCCAGCGCATCCCTCAGCTCCAGTAAAGACACAATGGAAGCCTCCGCTGGCCATCCGGAGCGTCCCTCAGCTCCTGTAAAGACGCGATGGCGCAGGAAGGGGCGGACTGTTCCGTGGAGTGACGGGAGAAAAGACCAATCCACGCGGCGCCGACTGGCAGGAGAGGAGATCGATCTGCGCACGCGCGATTTTTAAGCCTCGATAACTTTTACATTAGACCCATATCGGAACGAAACTTGGTGCACTCGCAGCAGAGAACGGTGAGCACACTGGCAAAAATCGTAGCGCTATCGCGTACCGTATTTGGAAAGACCGCGCAAACCGGAAGATAGCAAGATCAGAGTTTTAGTTATGGATAGAAGATAGAAGATAGATAGATGATGAAGAAGTGATATTGTGCAGCACGGAGGAGGTGGGTAATTGGGTGTGAAGTGGTGATTGGAGAGGGGTGGGTGGGAAAGGGTCCAGTCTTTTCAGACTGGTGTCATGCTTTAAGGAAGTGTGAAGTGGTGATTGGGGAGGAGTGGGTATAGAAGGGTCCAATCTTTGCAGACTGGGGTATGGCTGTGTTGGTTGGGGCGGGGGTACCAGGGTTACATTTCTGCTTGTCAAACCTGCAGTAGAACTCATTCAGGTCATTGGTCAGCTGACGATTGTTCAAAGAACGGGGTGGCTTTCCTCTTGTAGCTGGTGAACAAGATGATAATTGGCCTCTCGTTGACCAGGTGTAGAAGAGGGAATCGGCAAAATAAAATGAGACGTATTACCTCTTGTCTGGAATGTGTTGAAGGATGGATGGTAAATGTAAACATGAAACAGTAGACGGAAGTTTGTTTCTCTCAGCAGTGTTACAGTAGACCACCCGCGCCCCTACCGCTAGTAGTGTAGATATGTTACAGTAAATACGGTCTGGATTGGCTCAGAGAGGGGATGGTGGTGTGGGCCGCATAAAAGGTGAGATCGAATAATGTCAAGATGCCCTTGTATTGTGTTTGACATATTAACCATCTGTTGTTGAATAAGATTGACATAAACAAAAAGTATGTTATGACTAATTAAATAATTGGTACCCTTGCAGCAGATAGTATATTTTCGTATAGTTGTTTCTAACAAAAAGCTAAAGTTGTTTACTGCACAATATAACTGTCAGCTAATTCTGTGGTGAAGTCAGAGAACTGTTGAGCAGTTAACTGCCGCCATCTCTCCATGATATCATCCAATAAAGTCTCTTGAAGCAAACCTGCAAAGTCTCCGCTTTTCATTTTCCTTTAATTTCCCTCCAAATTAATTTCTCCCACAGAATTTGGCGTACTCGGCTGGATCCCAATTATAATGGAATTCAAACGAATACAAGTGGGAAATAAAAGGGAATGATAAAATAGTCCTAACTGAAAGGGGGACAGGAGGGCTTCCCAGAGAGCAACCATGTTTATCTATAAATAAAGTTATTATTATTATCCGGCTGGTGACTCACTTTGAGCCAAGAGGCCTGTTGGGTGAGACAAAATTGCGGAGAAGATAAATTTACTCATGCTGAGCGTAGAAGATAAATTGAAGCAGGTGCCGTATAGTACATTCTTGAAATTGAAAGGTGACTTTGAGGTTTGCGAACGGAGTAAAACCGGTGCGCGCAAACTGTGAATCGTATATTATAAGAAATTGTCCGCAGAAACCTAACTTTTGTTTTACAGAATTGTTAAAAGAACATGGCAGACAACTGTAGTCGATCGGAGAAATCTGATCCTACTAATAGAGAGAGACCTAAGGAAAAGAAACAGGTGGTCCAGGAGGGAAAGATGCAGATAAGAGAGAAGATTGCCAAGGTCATAAAAAAAGACCATAAGACACCGGGAAAAGGTAGGAGATCCCATTGTTCCACCGGGATCGCCAGCAAATGTGGTAAATTTTTGTGGTAATCTAGCTGATCGATCAAACGGAGATAGGCCGGATGGGGGAAGTTATAAGCTATCTCTGTCCTACTTATCTCTAAAAAGGAAATGGTTTGGCGAGATGAGAGCACAATTAATATTTGAAGTGGTGGTGTTATTAGTTATAGTTGGAGTGCTGTGTATAACTTTAAAATTGATAGAAACACCAAGGAAATGGGCGGGGATGATGAAAAGACACCAGCCCCTGGATGAGGAGAAAGCAGGTGTTGAGCAAAATGAGGGACCTGTGCCTATAATACCAAAGCAAGTGGCAGCAATATATCCCCGACTCCCTGTAGAAAAGGCACCCCCAGTAGAGGATGAATTTGATGATCTGTTGATGGCGGCTGCATTACGCCAGCGACAACCTCCATATAATCCGGTGTATATAGAAGAAGGAGAACCGGCCGCGGCCCCGTCAGAAGCAACAGGTGTCCTAAATTTTCTGAGGCGCAACTTTCATCATTGTTCAACTTCTGTCAAGGAGAAGCTATACTTCACCCTCGTTAGACCTCATTTGGACTACGCAGTTGCAGCATGGGACCCATACACAAATTAAAACATTTTTTCCATCGAACGTGTCCAAAGACAGGCAGCTCGATTTGTTACTAACACCTATGAGAGAGAAGCGAGTGTTACCAAACTTCTGAATTCTCTGGGGTGGAACCCTCTCCAAGACAGACGTGAAGCTCACCGTTTGACCTGTTTTTACAAAATGTTAAATGGTCAGCTCAACGTAGATTACAAGACCTACACCAAACCCAAACCAATTAGGAGCAGACGAGGACATTCGATCCAATTTGAGATTCCAGCTACCAAGACAGATGTGTACAGCAATTCATTCTTCCCCCGCACAATTAAAGCATGGAATAATCTTCACCCTACCATAGTTACCCAACCAGATGCAACTAAATTTAAGGCAGCTCTTTCTTCCCAAAAACCCTTTCTGGCTTAAGTCCTCCCTCCACCACCTCCAGTTTAAATTCCATTTGGAATATTTTGGAGGACCAAGAAACCAAGAACCAAGAACCAAGGTGCGGAGGCTCTGTTTCTACCTCTGGCGTCTCGGGTGGATCAATCCACTGGTAAAGGAGCCACAGCTCCTCCCGTAAGTCTAGCAGAAGCAGATAGTACCACTGAGAGGGGACCTGATACATGATTAAAAATATATATCAAGAAGAAGGATGAGCAAACAAAGCTGCAGATGATAAATTTTGAGGAAGAGTCTAAGCCCGAGCAACTGATACAGTCTTATGATAGAAGTCCCGGTGTTGAAACCCTGGAGCCCAGCTGATGCTAGAGCTATGGTTGCCGAAGCTCCAATGCATTTCTTAATTGGTTAATCTAGAATGGCAAAATAAGCCGTGGGAAAATGTGATACGGAGGGAGAGAGTGTTTGCGTAAGCGAAAGAGCTGAACCCCAAAACAA
The DNA here is from genome assembly GCA_038087875.1 of Malacoraja senta. Lineage (NCBI taxonomy): Eukaryota > Metazoa > Chordata > Chondrichthyes > Rajiformes > Rajidae > Malacoraja > Malacoraja senta. The sequence continues at coordinate 5,241,710 of CM075984.1, read as the reverse complement.
TGGGACAGTATGACACAGGGAGAGGGAGCTGGGGATGAGGAAGAAGTTGTGGAGGTGGGGACAGAGGAAGGGGACAATGGCAAATAAAAGATACAACACGAGGTACATGCTGGAGATGTGGTAAGAAAGGGCATTGGGGTTGAGATTGCAGATGTTCCCCACAGCTACAGCAAGGGAACGCCCAATAGGGAGGGTGTCCAGCCCCTTACCTGATACTTTTATAATCTCTAGAACAGCCCCATTCCTGTTACTGGGAAGACAAGCTCTGTGAAAACTGGGAGCGGTCTTACACATGCACCGTAGACGGCATGTTTATGGAACTCCCTCAAATGCAGACCCATCAATTGCTAAATTTAATTAAGGAGGAAGAACAAGGGCAAAAGATGGCCATCCTATATTGTTGGCAATTGAATAGCAATTCGTACAGTTAATTAATTAATCAAATCCATCGTGCTCTCCGGATTCAAAAGGCCAGTATTTACAGTATCTTGTCGAAACCAGCCAAGAACATAAACGAACGTGTTGCACGGCATTATATACGCGCCTCCCTGATCCCAGATACCAGGAAAAAGTCTTCCCCTGGCTGAATAAACTCGAACAATTAACAGTGACCCCTTATTTGTTTTTTGGGGTCCCGGGATTAGGAATAATGGTCCACCTTTCTCAAAACCAAAGGGATCGATTTGAGATGGGAGACACCTCTGAGTCACACCTGACCATAGCTCCTAGACCTCCAGCAACAGCGAAGGAAATAGGAGAAATGATAAAAAGGCTGAAGGACAAGCAGTCAATTCATGTTTTAAAGTTGCCAATGGCAAAAGGAGAGGTCCAGATTGACCTCTTTACTGACCCGGAGGAAAGATCGCATGGGTCAGAGAGAAATGAGACACTATTTTTGAAAAGCCGCCTACTGATGATCCGCCAAGGTTACCAATGGCTCTGGTCCAAGTACCCTCTGAACTACGGGCAAAGCATAAGAATCATGTGGGGCGAGTGCATTCAGCTCCTGAGCATAAAGTGACTTTAAAAAAGGGTGCTGCCTTGCCATGTTTAAAACAATATCGACTGACCCTGGAGACTGAAGAAGGGATAGCTAGTATAGTCATCATATCTTAATTACAACAAGGAGTATTAGTGAAAACGTAAAGTCCATGTAATACTCCTATTATGCCGATCCCGAAAGTGGGATGGCGTAATCAATGGCATTTTGTCCAGGACCTGAGAGCTATTAACAAAATAGTGATCCTATCGCCCCCTTAGTATCAAAGGGGTTTGCAACCTGGGTCCTGGCTTAAGAACATGGAGGGGAAAATGACTGGTAGCCTATTATTCCGTGGCTTTACCAGCTGTAGTAAATGGCACGCCAGCCTGCTTGCGAGCTGTAGCGGCAACAGCTACGATGATAGAAAAATCAATCCCCATTGTTCTTGATCAATGCCGCAATGTTATTATTGAACTCTACAGCCACACAGCATTTCACAGCCGCTAGAAGAACGGGATATGAAGTCATCCTTTTATCACTTCCTACTGTAACTATAGTTATCAGCAATTGCCTGCTGTAAACCCAGCTACCTTTGTACCACTGCCAGAAGAAGGATGTGACCATGATTGTCTATTGCTTGTTGAAGCCGCTGCCACTCCCCGGCTGGACTTAGAGTCATCCGATTGATAATCCTGACCTGGTCCTATTTACACACCGACCTAGCGATGACAGATTATTAGCAGGATATGTGGTGGTCACGCCACACCAAGTGTTGGAGGCATATGCTTTACCATCCAGGCAGCTGAGCTGTATGCCCTGACTCGTGCCTGCATATTGGCAAACGATAAAAGTGCTAATATCTACACCGATTTTCGCTATGCATTTGGGGTTGTACATGACTTTGGGCATTTAAGGGAAAAATAGAGGATTCATCAAATCAACATTAAAGATTATTAAACATGATAAACTGGTCTTAAAGTTACAGGATGCTATCCAATTGTCACGGCAAATCGCAGTTATTAAATGCGAGGCTCATACATCATCGGATGATGATGTATCAAAGGGAAACAGATCAGCTCATTATGGAGCCAAACAGATTGCCCGCAGGCAAACCCCGCAATTATTACAAGCAGCTAAAATTAAGTCTGCAGCACAAAGAAAGCTCCCGGTTAGGATTCCCAGAGTCTAGCATCACTCGAGGAAAATAATTCCTGGACTGGAGCAAAGCAGGGTGTTATTAAGACCCCATTGTCTGGGTCCACCCTGATGGTCAGGTAGTTTGTCCCAGGAGCCTATTTTTGTCCCTATCTCACCTAGACCATGGACAGGCTCACATGGGGAGGGGGGGGGGGGGAATGGCACACGCATTGTCCCAGCAATGGTATGCACTGGGATAACAGTCATAATTGATAAAGTTGCAAGAACATGTCTGTTGTGTCAACAAAATAATAGAGGTTAACGCCTGCAAAATGTGATCACCTACCACAACCTGAAATGCCTTTTACGAATTTGCAAATGGATTTTGTACATATGCTCGCAGCAAAGGGTTTAAAGTACATTCTGGTCATAGTTGATATGTTCTCCAGATGGGTGGAAGCACACCCACGAGGAGGGATGATGCAAAGACGGTCAATATTTTAATGAAAGAAATAATACCTAGATTCGGGATAACCATGGGAATAAACAGTGACAGAGGAATTCATTTCACCAGTAAATTAGTTCAGAACTTGTCGAAGGCTCTTGGGTTCCAGTGGAAATTGCACATACCATATCAACCACAGTTCTCAGGGATGGTAGAAAGAGTAAATGGAGAAATAAAAGCTACTTTGGCCAAAGTGTGCCAGCAAAATAGGTTGTTGTGGCCAGACGCCATGCCCGTAGTATGCACTGAGAAATAATAAAAATAGAAACACAGTCCTAACACCTAACGGGATATTGATGGGGTGACCTATGACAACAGGAACCCGACCCCCGATGACTCCTGAGAAGGTAGCTCTGATATGGAATGATAAAAAATCCTTAAGATATGCTCAAGCCATGTGTGAGACATTTGGTAAAATCAATGAGAAAGTTAAGCAGGCACAGGTCCCTCCTGCAAAAGGAAATTTAAACCAGGAGATCAGGTTTATGTGCGAGCAATGAACAAAGATTCTTTCTCTTCTAGGTGGAAAGGACCATATTTGGTGCTGCTAACAACACGGACAACAGTAAAAGTAAAAGAAAAACCCGATTGGATACATGCCACCAGATGTAAACTGCATCACTCAGACGGAACCCTCGAGGAGCAGGAAACGCAAGAGCCGTAAATTTTTGTAGTGATAAGACGATGATGTCAATATGTAGACATATTCTTATCTATCTTGGTAGTATTAAATACTTATGAATATATTATTATATGGGATCATAGTCGGACATGAGAATGAAGAGAGGCATCTAGATCGTTACGAGAAACAGGATGAAGGTAGAAGTTAGAGTATGAAATTCAACTAACAACTTTCACACAGAACACCGTGAACTCGCAGCTGAAAGAAAAACAGGTTTCCTTATCTGATTAGAATGTTGGGTTTGTGCCCATATCCCTACGCATGCTGAAGAAGGTATCCCTTTGCGAGCCCAAATTACAATTGGACAAGTATGCCTCAATTTTTGCAACTGATTAATGAGAGAAAATATTAAAATCCTTTCTTATTATAATATGTGTTGATCATAAAGATCAACAAGGAGGGAACTGTGGAAAAAAATATTAATATACTTTCTTCATTTTGATTGGAATTAAACAAGGTAACGAAAGGGTGTTTGGATGTGACAATTGGCATCTCTCGTTGACCAGGTGTAGAAGAGATTCGTGAGAATTGGCAAAATATGATTAGACATATTACCTCTTGTCTAGGAATGTGTTGAAGGGTGGATGGTAAATGTAAACATGAAATAGTAGACGGAGATGAGGAAGTTTGTTTCTCTCAGCAGTGTGTTACAGTAGACCACACGTACCGCTAGTAGCGTAGATACGTTGGAGTAAATAGGAGCTTATGAGTGGCTCGGAGAGGGGATGGTGGCGCGGGCCGCCTAAAAGGTGAGGTAGAATAATGTCAAGATGCCCTTGTATTGTGTTTGACTTGTATTAACCATCTGTTGTTGAATAAGATTGACATAAACAAAAGTATGTTATGACTAATGAAATAATTGGTACCCATGTAGTAGATAGTATATTTTCGTATAGTTGTTTCTAACAAAAATCAAAAGTTGTTTACTGCACAGTATAACTGTCAGATAATTTTGCTGTGAAGTCAGAGAACTGGTGAGCAGTTAATTGCCGCCATCTCTCCATGATATCTTGCAATAAAGTCTCTTGAAGCAAACCTGCAAAGTCTCCGCTTTTCATTTTCCTTTAATTTCTCTCTAAATTCATTTCTTCCACACACGTAGTATAAGAAACAAAATGGATGAGCTGTCGCACAGTTAGAAATTGGTAGGTACTACGCTGTGGCCATTACAGAGACGTGGCTGAAAGAGGATCGGAGCTGGTATCTAAATATCCAAGGTTACACGTTCAATCGATAAGGCAGACACGTGGGCAGAGGGGGTGGGGGTGGCATAGGATCAGAAGATGTAGAATCCTTGTTGGTAGAGCTAAGAAACTGCAAGGGTAAAAAGCCTGTACTCGCTGGAGATGAGAAGGATGAGGGGATACCTCATTGAAACTTACCGAATCATGAAAGGCCTGGATGGAGTGGATGTGGAGAGGATGGTTCCACTAATGGGAGACTCTAGGACCAGATGCCATAGCCTCAGAATAAAAGGATGCACCTTTAGAAAGAAGATGAGGAGGAATTTCATTTGTCGGAGGGAAGGTGGATCTGCAGAATTCATTGCCACACTAGGCTGTGGAGGCCAAGTCAATGGATATTTTTAAGGCAGAGATTGATAGATTCTTGATTAGTATGGGTGTCAGGGGTTATGGGAAGGAGGCAGGAGAATGGGGTTGAGAGGGAAAGATAGATCAGCTATTTTTGAATGGTGGAGTAGACTTGATGGGCCAAATGGCTTAATGAAAACTTATGAACTTATTGCAATAGTGACTATATCTCAAAGATATTTAATTAGCTGTGAAGCACTTTGAGATATTCTGAAAGCAATGTGAAAGCACAATATAAATGCAAGCTGGTATGCTGCTTCAACATCAGGATCTACTGTATGATGAATATGGATTGCCATAATTATTTAACAACCTCACTACTGTATTAGCAGCACCAGGAAGGAGAAAGGTTGAAACAGCTATATAGGGTTTTTCGTCATTTTAGAATTTTGTGTGTTACCTATTTTATAGCCCTAAATAACCTTTATTTTTTGTGGTTTAAATTTTTTAATCAAATAAATGTGTTCTCATCTTGGGGAAAAAATAATAATCCATGGGTTCTTTATATAATTCTAATATTTATTTTTTATTGTTTGTAAATCCTTCACTTTGTTATGAATTAGATGCTAGATGGGCTAAACTAGATGGTGAATGCTAAGAAATATGTATAAATCTCATCTTAAAAAGGCTGTCATTCACATGTAATCAGAAAAATAATGGGTTGGTTCACTTTGACATTTCAACACATATCAATCAATGTTTGTTAAAGACAATCTTCCCTGCAACTGATCAAATGTTCAATGACATGATACTGCTTATAGAAAATGTTTGATCTCCAATTTGTAGAGGTAGGTTACCAGCAACGATTGGTAACAGGGCCATTCCTATTGGACCTAATGTCCATTGGTTAGGGAGGCTCAGATTGGTATTCTTGCAGAGAATGATTTTGCATTTTCAGGATGTGATTATGGTCCATGGCAAGGAATGTATATCATCAGAACACCAAATTGACAACAACCTGTACGATTGCAGAAAACAAGATAAATATGGTATTTCAATTAACATCACTGGTAAAATAATTCAATTTATGTTGAAATCTTTCAGTTTGCATCCGTATTCAAATAGCTACTGAAATGGTTAAATTGTCGGGATCCATTCACAAGAAAAATATTTAATTGTTTTATTGCAATAAATAAACAGATCAATCTTTAATTTCCTTGTCCTATATTTGTAATTTAAGTATTTTGTTTACCTTAATTACATAATAAGCCTGAGATCGTTCCTCTTCACCCTCAGGAGGTTCCATTGTAAACATGATAAGTTCATACCTCTTCTTCAGTTTGTCAATTTTTGAAAACCTTTCATGTAGTTCAGCACTGATTTAAGAAAGAAAAAACATAAAATAATATAACAAAATGCAGGGTAAACAATGTATATTTGAACCTGCTGGTTGATCCCCTAAGTGGCACTGTAGCTTCACAATACCGACTGTATTGACCTCACTTCCCCCAAATGTGAGAAGAGTAACATTGGTGGGTTTTAATTGCTCTGCGTTCCTCAGATGATTGAACTGTTCCAGAGACAGAACATTGCATTTCGCTCCAGTGTTGATTTTCATCTCGATTACTTTATTGTTCACTGTTACGGTGGCCATTGCTAATCTGCACATTTTGTGTGCTAATAGAATGTGCCTGCAGAACGATTTCATCGACCTTTGGCCTCTCGTCCATGCTGCTATCAGACAAATCTGATAGGGGCTCAGCCTGCAGCAAATTTATTGGCTGCTTTGTCTGCTCTCTGTTAGGTCAGGATCTGCAACATCTCCAGAAATGGTTTCGCATTTTACACCCATGGCAAACTTGACCAAAGGCGGGGCACATCTCTCTCTTAGCCAAATGCCCCCCACCACAGTTGTTACATTCTTGAATAAAACGCGCTGCAGGATAATTAAGCTGTCTCTGCCTTGTTAATTCTTGCCCGGGTTGACTGGGAGATAAGAAGTGAGTGTTCCAGCTGTCCTTCGAGTGCCATCTGCTGCTGCCTTCATTGCCTTGGAAACGGAGCTAGAACGCTATCAACTCCGACCATGTTGTGTTTTAGTCTTAACTTACGATTCGGAGCCTACAGGACTCATCTCAATAGGCTCCGAATCGTAAGTTAAGACTAAAACACAACATGGCTGCCCGCATGCACGAGGTGGCGGTAGTGTGGGAAACCTGACATGGGTTATGGATCAGGTCATCAGCAGCAAAACCAGACATGTGTCAAATCAGCAATACTGTTTGATCTACAGTTTGTCCCACTTAATTTGCCAGAAGATCCGAAAACGTGTGCTGACTGACAATGAATTAAACAGATTTTGCAGTAATAAATTATTTCACATTCATATGTATTATTACCACAAAACAAGTTGTGGATACAAAAACAAAAAATGCTTGAAAACTTAGCAATAACAGGCAATAACTGTGGAAAGAGAAACTGCCAATATTTTGGTTCTGTGACCCCAGTTAGACATAGAGCACAGATATGGGTCATTGGATCCACCGTGTCCGTGCACTAATCCCACATGCCCACATGCCCACATTAGGTCTGTATCCTTCTAAGCCTTGTCTTTTTAAGTATTTTTTTTCAAAAATGCCTCCTAAACGTGGCAATGGCATTTGAATCCATCACCCTCATTTGGCAGGGAGTTCCAAAAAATATCAATCACTCTCTATGTAAATATATTTTCCCCTCAAATCTCCCTTAAAACCCTTTCCTCTCATCATAACCTATCACATTTTTTGATACCCCTACTTTGGGAAAAAGATTTTCACAAGTTATAGGAGTAGAATTAGGCCATTCGGCCCATCGAGTCTACTCTGCCATTCAATCATGGCTGCCTCCTAATCCAATTTTCCTGCTTTCTTCCCAAAACCCCTGACACCCGTCCCAATCAGTTTGCCTATGCCTCTCATACACATCTATCAGGTCACGTCCAATCTCCTTTTGCTCCAGGGCAAACAAACAGAACCTATCCAATCTCTCCCCTTGACTAAATAATGTGGGCAGCAGAACTGCAAACAATACTCCGTGCAGTTTCTTAAAGTTGCAACATAACCTGCCAATTTTTACATTCTATTTCCCACCTATGAAGGCAAGCATTCAATATTCCTTTTTCACCACCTTATCTACCTTTGTTGACACTTTCAAGGACCTATTTAATCTGCCAATGCTATGCTCAACTCTCCATCTTATATATATCCTGCTGCACAACATTCCTATCCATCCATATTACCCCCATTTTTTATCACCTGCAAACTTACTAACCATTTCTCCTATATTCATATGCGAGTTGTTAATATACAACAAAACAAGAATGATCTGTGGTACACCTCTGGTCACAGACTTCAGAAAGCTTCCCCCAACATTAGGCTTCTATCAGCTAGCCAAAGTTGAATATAATTAGCTAACTCACCTCAGATCTCACACCTTAAACCTCTGGACCAACCTATTATGCAGGACTGTGTTAAAGTCCACATAGACATTGTCTACCACCCAGACTTCACCAATCTTCTCATTTACCTCCTCAAAAAACTCTATCAAATTAGTGAAGCAGATTTCCCCTGCACAAATCCATATTATCCCTGATCAGGCTCTTCCAAAATGTGCATAAATCATATCACTCAATATTTTCTCAAATAAACTCCCTCTCACCAACCTGGAATTACCTGCATTATCGCTGCTACCCTTTTCAAATAATAGAACAACACTACCATGTGTAGGAAGGAACTGCAGATGTGGTTTGCACCAACGATAGACACAAAATGCTGGAGTAAAACTGTAAAACCTTGTAAAACTGATCACCACCATGAAACCTACTACCTGCCCCTTCGACACTGTCCCCTCTGCCCTCCTAAAGGACGTCATTACAACAGCCGGTCCCAGCATCCTCGCCATCTTCAACAGCTCTCTGGCCACTGGCACTGTACCTACCTGCTTCAAGCATGCGGTGGTCCAACCACTCCTGAAAAAACCTAACTTCGACCCCACCTTGCCAAGCAACTACAGACCCATTTCTAAACTGCCGTTCCTCTCAAAAGCCCTTGAAAAGGTAATTTTAAGTCAACTTATGCCTTACCTTCACCAGAACACTATCTTGGAAACTTTCCAATCAGGTTTCAGGGCTCACCACAGCACAGAGTCTGCCTTGTTGAAGGTACATAATGACCTACTGTTCACTGTTGACTCCGGCCGACTGTGCAATTCTGCTCCTTCTTGACCTCAGCGCAGCATTTGATACTGTCGACCACACCATCCTAATTGACCGTCTCCGGTACGGGGTTGGTATTGATGGCACTGCCCTGAGCTGGTTCATCTCCTACCTCAAAGGTAGGAGTTTCTCGACTAACATAGGCAGCTCTTTCTCCTCCCCAGCTAATCTCTGCTGTGGGGTTCCACAAGGTTCCATCCTTGGCCCCATTCTCTTCTCCCTGTATATGCTCCCCTTAGGCCAAGTCATTGAAAGGCACGGCATTTCCTTCCATTGCTACGCAGACGATACACAACTCTATCTCCCCCTGAAGCCCAAAAACCAATCAAATCTGCTTAACCTTACCCACTGCCTCGAGGATATAAAGTGTTGGATGGCCCAGAACTTCCTCCAACTAAACGAGAGTAAGTCTGAGGTCATCCTTCTCGGCCCCTCGGACTCAATCAAAATGATAGCAGGCAGTCTTGGAACCCCCGACCCCACTACTCAAACCTCACGTCAAAAACCTTGGCGTGATATTTGACTCAGCACTGAAATTTGACAAACAAGTCAATGCCGTGGTAAAAGCTAGCTTCTTTCAGCTTCGGACGATAGCTAAAATAAAACAATTCCTCCACTTTGATGACCTCGAAAAGATCATCCACACATTTATCTCCTCCCGCCTAGATTACTGCAACTCCCTTTACACTGGCATCAGCCAATCTTCCCTGTCCCGCCTGCAACTGGTCCAAAACACCGCAGCGAGACTCCTGATGGGCACCCGAAAAAGGGACCACATCACCCCGATCCTGGCCTCTCTCCACTGGCTCCCTGTGCGGTTCCGTATACAATGGGCTTTCCCCCACCTACATTAAAAGTCTACTTACCCACCACTCCACCTCCAGGTCCCTCAGATTGTCCGATTTGAGGTTGCTGAATATCCCGCGGTCTTGGCATAAGCTCAGGGGCGACCGCGCTTTTGCGGTTGCAGCTCCTAGACTGTGGAACAGCATCCCCCTTCCCATCAGAACTGCCCCCTCCATCGACTCCTTTAAGTCAAGACTAAAAACGTATCTATACTCCCAAGCCTTTCTTGACGTCCTCTGAGCGAGGGCTATATGTATATATGTATGTAGTTTGTTTGTTTATACTATTCTGATAACAAATGTAAAGCACTTTGGCCAACGAGAGTTGTTTTTTAAATGTGCTATATAAATAAATGTGACTTGACTTGACTTGACTTGGAGTAACTCAGGACAGGCAGCATCTCTGGAGAAATGTAAGAGATGTGGTTTCTGCGGAAACCCTTCTTCAGGCTGAGAGTCGGGGGGAGGAAACTAGGGGTATGAAAAGGTTCAGAACAAATCAACCGGCACCAACCAAGCAAAGGAGGAGCCCACAATGGTCCATTGTTGGCTGTGGGAGATGTGTTAACGAAGGGATATATGGATATGAACAGTGGAACTGGCAGGACGACTAGAGTGGGGGAGGGGCCAAGAGAGGGAATGCATTGGTTACTTGAAATTAGAGAAGTCAGTATTCATACCGCTGGGGTGTAAGCTGTCCAAGCAAAATATGTGGCGTTGTTCCTCCAATATGCGTGTGGTCTCACTCTGACAGTGGAGGAGGCCCAGGACAAAACGGTCAGAATGGGAAAGGGAGTTTAAATGTTTAGCAACTGGGAGATCGCTTAGGCCAAGACGGACTGAGCACAGAAGTTTAGCGAAATGATCAGCCAGTCTGCGCTTGGTCTTGCCGATATATGGGAATCCACACCGAGATCAACGGATGCAGTAGATGGGGTTGGAGGAGGTGCAAGTGAACCTCTGCCTCACCTGAAAGGACTATTGGGGGTCCCTGGATGTAGTAGAGGGAGGAGGTCATAGGGACATGTCAGCCTTTTGCTCCTATAGAATGCTCAGATATTCCCAGCCTATCCTCTTTCTCCTGATTGGGCGGTATGGTGGTGCAATGCTAGAGTTGCTGCCTTACAGCGCCAGAGACCCGGGTTCAATCCTGACAATCCTAGGGGGTGCTGTCTGTACGGAGTTTGTACGTTCTCCTTGTGACCTGCATGAGTTTTCTCCGAGATCTTTGGTTTCCTCCAACACTCAAAAGATGTACAGATTTGTAGGTTAATTGGCTTGGTATAAATGTAAATTGTCCCTAGTGTGTGTGGGTTAGTGTTAATGTGCACGGATCACTGGTCAGTGCGGACTCGGTGGGCCAAAGTCCTTGTTTCCGCGCTGTATCTCTAAACTAAACTAACTAAATATACTTATGTGTAGGAAAGAACTGCAGATGCTGGTTTAAATCGAAGGTAGACACAAAATGCTGGAGTAACTCAGCGGGCCATGCAGCATCTCTGGAGAGAAGGAATGGGTGACGTTTCGGGTCGAGACACTTCTTCAGTCTGAATATACTTATGGTTTGGCTCTCTTGCCAAGTTTTTCCAGAATCTTCTACAATTGTATCCAGCATTTGCAGTTGTTTTTTTGATAGTCACGTTATTGATAAAATTATTTCCAAAATTAATAAACATGCATCTCCCATTTACCTGTATTTCACACTTTTTCCAGCTGTCTTAAAAATATCAACAAAAATGTAACAGGATTGTTTAATCACTTTATATTTAAGCAGAGTTAATGAAGCATTGTTTAAAAAAAAAAAATTATTGGTGAGACATACTTTGAGGAAAATGAAGATTTTAGTCAAAACCATGGATGAGTTTTAAGATACATCAGTTTCCCACTTTGCACATTTCCAGCATCATTGGCATGCGACACATGCACTACAATGCAACTCAATTAGCTGGACAATTAAATCATATGAACATATGAATTGTGTTAGGTGAATTAAGCAGTCTATTCACCCCCTCAAGCCTGTCCTGCCATTTAATACGATTATGGCTTGTCTTTCAGTAACTTTGACTTCATATTCCTGTCCAGCCCCATGCTATTCAACCTTTACCTCAGCCTATGTCACAAAGCATTTCCACTTACCATTCACAAAAAAAATTGAAAGCATGTCAGTCACTTTAAGAATTGACGTACCTAATACCTTGGTGTTCCTGCTCTATGTGCTTGATCTGCATTTGTAGTATATCCATATGAATTTTGATTTCTTCAGTTCTTTCTTTCATTGCTGTCTCAAGCTGCAACTTTCTTTTCTCTAAAGACAACACATCGTCAGCTTTGCCGTGGAGCATGTCCCGTAGGCGCTTAACTTCTAATTTTAGGAGGTTATCTTCAATCATGAAATCCTAAAAGACGAGCACATAGGTCACCACTAACGTAAATCCTTCACAATTAATTAATTAATAATCATGCACAAATCCATCAATGAATACCAAAACAATGATTCAGTATAACTCAATGTATTTGTTCTCCCTCAGTATGAAATGCAACTATTAGCAATTATCTAATTTTCACCAATTACACAAAACCAATAATTTACACAAGATGACATCAAAGCATATGATTTAGGTTGAATGGTTGGGTAAATAAGGAAGAAGCTGCAGGTAAGTAGTCTATTATAAACAATGTACAACTCTCAACATGACATTAATATGGTAATAGGTGAAACTGGGTGGGAAATTGGTTGGGGAAGGAGATGACGAAAGGCAGTACAAATATACTAACTGCATTATCATCCTTTGCTAGCTTATGAAATGTTTGCTCAATTATTTGGATAGTTTTAATTAAACATATTTGTGGTATGGATGATCAAAAAGCATTATGGTGTGTATGGGAAAGTTTATTTGCCTGTTGCCATCTTAAATTATTCTAGCATTCATCTATTTATCTATTCATCTGTGGGTGAAGAGAATTCCAGGACTTTTTTATTATCTTATGAAGTAATGTTTCCTGATTTGCATCCTTAATGCCCCAGTTCTGATTTAAAGATTGTATGTACTCTTTCCTGAACTTTCACACCAGCAGCAATAGTTATTTGATCTATAATATTTAATCCCTTTTAACATTTAAATAATTTCTCCATCACTTTTTTCTATATTCAAAAGAATACAACTCCATTTTAAGCAATGTCATAATTTTAACCATATTACAAGTAGGAGCAATTCTGGTGAATTTGCATTAGACTGCTTCATGGCCAATATATTCTTCTTAAGGTATGATGCTTTAGCTTATACACCGTGCTGTAAACAATGGTTTTATGCAACTGAAGCACAATGTCATGTATTTTTCTGCCGAGGGGACCAGTTTACAATCAATTTTTAAACTACCAGTTTAAAATCTACTAATTTAGTTACCGTCTATATTGCCATCGATTCAGAAATGCAAAATAGTTGTAGCCAGAAAAATGAATTTCTAGATTGCATTTGGGGTAATCTTCTGAAATAATTTGGTATAAATATCTGTTACTGGATCTCACAATGCAAAATTTGACATCCAACTCTACACGAATTAAGACCAATCCAACCCGGACAATTTACTGTCAAATTAGTATATTCTCGGTCATCAGCAAAGTAATGGAAGGAATAATCAATGGTATTATCAAGTGGCACTTGCTTAGCATTAACCTACTCACAGAAGCTTAGTTTGAGTTCAGCCAAAATCATTCAGTTCCTGATCCGAGTTCCTCCAGCACTTTGTGCTTTCCTCAAAACCTCGATAATATCCAGGCCTGCACTGGTGTGTGGCAAATAACATTGTGCCACACAAGTGCCAGACAATGACAATATCCTTCAAACAAGAGAAAGTCCAGCTATCATCTCCTGATATTCAATGCCATTTGAATCCTCCACTATCAATATCCTAGGCGGGTTACCATTGACCAAAAACTGAACAGGAGTAAACATGTACACAACCTGGCTTTAAGAGCAAGTCAGAGGACAAGAAACCTGGGGCGAGTAACTCAACTCCTAACTTCTGAAAGCCTGTCCACCATCTACATAGCTCAAGTCAGTAGTGCGATTAAATAATTACCTTCGAATGGGTGCAGCTTCAACAACGTTCAAACAGCTTGACGCAACACATGCCCTCTTGATATGCACCGCATCCACAACCATTCATTCACTCCACCACCAACACACCGTAGCAGAAATTCGTACTATCCATAGGGTGTACTTCAGCAACTCACCATGACTCCTTAAAGAGCAGCTTCCAAACCCATGGCTCACAGAAGGACAAGGGCAGCAAAAGCATGAAACAGCACCATTTGGAGGTTCTCTTCTGACTTGGATTCTGGAATTTCTCCCCTAACAGCAATGTCGATAACATTTATACCATTGGGTTTAAGTGCTACCTAAGTGAAATATGAGGGGCTGTACCTCCAGTTTGCAGGTGGCATTACACCATGGCCACGGAGGAGGCCAAAGACAAAAAGATCATTGTGGCCATGCAAAGAATGTTTAGCAACTGGAAAATCCATTAGGTCTTGATGGACTGATCGCCGTCTAAGTTTGATCTTGTCGATGTACTGGAGACCATATTGGGAACACTGTATGCAGTAGATGAGGTTAGAGGTGGTGCATGTGAACCAATTGCCTTCTTTACCACACTGTCCACTCGACCTTTCACTTTTAGGGAAACCATGCACCTCTGCTCCCAGCTCTCTCTGTTCTACAACTCTCCAGGTCTTTACTACTTAAGGGGCTGTCCCACTGCGGCGACCTAATCTGTGAGTTTAGAAGAGTTTGCCCTCGACTCAAACTTGCAGCATGGTCGACATGTGGTCCTAGGAGGTCCTATGAGGTCACTGGAACTCTCCTTCATGCTTGAGGGAAGTTCCCACATACTCGCGGCCTCAGCTAGGTCGCGGAACAATGTTCAGCATGTTGAAAAATTTTCCGCAAGTAAAATTTGGTGGGCATGGTTCTTTTTAACTCGTAGTGCAGTGGAGTGGGGTCGCTATTTAGTTACAGGCAGTCGAGGGCAGCCGTAGGCAATCTCGTTCGCTGACCGGGCATTTTAATTGGCTCATTGGAGTTTTCAGGACCCAGGAAAACCGACCGGTAGGTTAAATGCCTGCTAAACTTTATTATACATTGTCTGACTTCTTAAAAGTGTTTGCACTCCTTCTCCCCCCTTCTCCCCCCTTCTCTCTCCTTCTCTCCCCCGCCCCCCTCCGCGCTCTCTAAAGGACTTACCGTACACTGTGCAGCCATCTTTTACCTTCCTCTTCATTGCGGGTGAAAATTTCCTTGCTCATTATTATAAGCAAGGAAATAAAATGTAGTTAAATAGCGTGCAATCTATTATAGCATATAGTATGTATATTGATTTGTAAATGGAAATGAAGGTGATTCGCTACTAGTCCAGATGTTTGCCTCCAATCTTTTGGAAGAGAAGAATTTTGACGGTAAAGAGGAAGATCAAACGTCTAATTCCCATAACAAGGACGTTGACTGGAGCTTCACTTCACCAACGTTAATTTGCATCTAGATATCTAGTTGATATCCTGGGATGTAAATTTATTTACAAGGTGCACTGAAGATGCTATCTCAAAGGAATATTTGAGATACAACTGCACACTGTCAGTTGTCCTTTCTGATAATTTGCTTGGTAATTCATTACATTTTTCAGTCTCCTAATAACAATTCTTTTGTGTATTTTTTGCAACCACAACTTCCTTTCATGCATAGATGTGGTAACTTCAAAATTGCATATTATTAGTAAATTTATATTCAAGAGCAG
The DNA here is from genome assembly GCA_038087875.1 of Malacoraja senta. Lineage (NCBI taxonomy): Eukaryota > Metazoa > Chordata > Chondrichthyes > Rajiformes > Rajidae > Malacoraja > Malacoraja senta. The sequence goes on along the minus strand of CM075984.1, from coordinate 5,225,985 downwards.
TGAAGGGAATGTTGGTGCCACTAGTTCACAATGCTTATTTTGTATTTTCTTTGCATGATGGTGGCTATACTCGCCCATAAAACTTGTGTCACTCTTCCATTGTAGTGCTGTGTAGATGTTTCCTCATATTGCTGTATATATCAACATATGTTGTCAAAACAACCTTTTTCTTGGCATTTAGGCATTTTCTCCAATAGATGCACAGCATCACCATCATTTTGGACAGTTTTAATGGTTAAGTGGCTCTTCAGGTGCTTGACAGGAGTCAAGAACCATTATTACAGGTGCATTGTGTTTGGCTTCAAATTATTTTGCATAAATGAAAGCTGCATATTTCCACAATTTAACCAAAGTTTCAATGATTTGGGCTAAATATATGCTACTCAGATGCAAAACATGTCAGGATTGGGTTTCTTTTTACTTTATTCTCAATGCCTGTAAATTTGAGTCAGATTGGCCTTAGGCAAATATAAGTTCTCTCAAATAGGGCGAGACCATGGAAGCAGAGGGAAAAAGTCATATATGTTTTCCCAACAAGTAATGGTGTGTCAGTCGAGAGAAAATGATTAACTTTGAGTCGAGGGCATTTAGATAATAAGATTGCAAAACAACGGAATTTAAAAAACAGCAAAACACATAGCTGTAGGACAAGTCCAGTAGGTCAGGCTCCGCTGATGAGAAGTTAAAGCCCTGTCTCACGGTGCGAGCTGACCCATGAGGTACCCCGAGTGAAAGACTCGTGGAAGTGTACGAGATTCCAAGTGTATGATCAAGAGTTTAACCGAGTTCCCACGGGTATGACTAAGTTTGCCGTTTACTTGTCATTTCTGCGATGTTCCAAGTTCGTCTCCCGAGTTACCAAGTTCCTCTCCCGAGTTACTCTTGAGCCAACCGTGAATGAAGTCTGTTTTAATAAGCAACAGTGTTAAAGAAGACATCTCCATCCTGCGGCTTTATAGATAGAATTCAGCGCGGCCGCAACTATTGATATGACCTACAAAGGGAAAATGCGCACCGTCCAGTGCCAGAGCAGTTATACTTATGATTTGTTTGAAACAATAGCAGTGAGGAAGAAGCATTCTCACGTCTACACCAGTGATAAACCGTACAACTGTAAAGTAAGAGGCTGCGACAAGTCATACACTCACCCTAGTTCTCTTCGCAAACACATGAAAGTTCACTGCAAATCTCCTCCCCCTCCCGCTAGCTCAGGCTATGAGCTTTCAAACACATCCCTGGGGATGGTGTCCCCAGCCGCAGAGACAGTCAGGGGCCGCACTGCCAGCGTGTCCTCGCAAGTAACTAACCTCAACGAATGGTACGTCTGTCAGGGAAGCGGGGCGGCCAACAGCCTGCATGCACCTTCCAACAATGGCACCTCGTCCGACACCGAGGATGAGGAAGTTTACACGAACTCTGATCCCAGAACTATGCTCTGACATAGGTGCGTTGGAGAAGTGTGCAAGTGGGCAAGAGTCAACGCAGGGTTAGTGGCAATGGAGCCCATCAACTAAAGGCAGCTAGGATGTCCAATGATGACCATCTTACACCAGCTAGATTCAAACCTCGTCGGAAAGGAATTTAAGGGCTAAGTATCGGTTCTTAGGCAACTTTTTGGCCTCCGTGTCAGTCAGAATTATTGTGTGTACTTCGAGGTAAAAGAGAATCGCTATCTCATTTACTTTCAGACTATAGATATTGATTTTCTGAAATCAGACGTGACTTAAATAGATAAAACATATCATCAGACCCATTTCGGACTGGCAATAGAATCTTCGACCCACGAGAAACACCTCGCTTCTTGGAAGTGATACATACATAGCCGATCTTTGCTTACTCCCAAATTAGAGACCATTGTCCGAAAGAAGGGAAATTCTACAATTCTGTGAAATCTTCATGACTACAATCCCTGGAGGCAATCAAAACGGCCATAGCCTTGTGTTCAGTGAAATGACACAGTGCCACCACGTTCGGCAACGAAGCACAAGCGACATTCTATTTACACATCCCTAACATACAAATCTGAATTCGGACTTTCCTACTATATGTGAAAAGAGTCTTCTATCAGTAAGAGTGAAACTCACAAGTACTCTATTTGACCCTGAAATCAGAATCGACAATATCTCAACCCTTAAATCCAAGAGCTCTAGGATTCTTTTGTGTGATCTTCCATCCGTCATGGTAAAGTAAAAAATCTCATATTTTACACATAATTATTCAGGCCTTCAGACAAACAAACTAAAGAGCACTAATATGTCCTTAGAGGCCAGAAGATGCAAAAATGACAGGCCTGTCCCTGTAGGATTTGTACATCATTGTTGTGGGCAGCAAGTCGTTGATGTAATCGTTAGCTATCTTAAGATTTCGTCCAGAAATGCTCTTTTATTTGTAAACTATAATTTATTTGCTGATGTGTCATATCTTTCTGCGATAGTACAGACACACCAAAGAATTATATTATTACGTTTGGTGCGGTATTGTGGTGTTTATGAATCTGTGGTTTCGTCAGACAATTTAATTTTTGATTAATTGAATGAAATGTAAAATGTGAAAAGTAAAATATGTGATTGTTTATTTCTACTCAGTGGTGGTTAATCGTTGTAACTACAGTATTGATCCATGTTATGATCATGATGCATGTTGCAGTCATCTTGTATTTCCCTTGCATTGACAAACGCCACCCAGAACTCCTGATTGAAAAAAAATGCAACAAAGACAGTTCTTTTATTGAAATGAATGGTCCACGTGTACTTTGTGTTCCAGTGAAAGAGGTTAAACCGTGTGACAGTGTATTTTCCAATTGTGAATAAAGAGATATTGTTTTTCCTCTGTTTTAATAATCGTATTCCATATTAAATGTCTAAATCCTAACAAAATGTCAAAACGTGATTTTTTTGCGTGGTATGTGGATGTAGCAACACTCAACTCGATCTTCGATAGTGAAGAATCGAGTAATCTCAGCCAACGATGGAAAGCCAGATGATTTCAGGCCCCGGGAGTGAGTTTTATGTTTATATGTTTATTGTTGTACAAGGACCTCTGCCTCTGTGCAAATATTTACCTGTTCAATGGCAGAATGGGAGACATGTAAGAGGCAGGTTGAAGAAGCTACATGGATACAATTGGCAGCCGGATGTACAACAGTTCACAATATTATCTGTAATCGTTATTTGAAAACGACGTAAAAACGGCAAGCAAAAAAGTCACATTTGTTTTCGGAAATCAAAATGTTCTGGAGTCCAAAATTGCAGGGAAACTGGGAGATATATTGGTTGAGGCGAAATCAAGATTTAACGAAGATTCCCGTTTTACAAATCCGGTCGCAGTACACGAATATACCGAACTGTTTTAATATCTCCACAGTTCAGTTGTAACCTCGCCCCACAAATGTTATACTTGATGATTTACATTTTATTGCACGGTCGCCCCCAGCAGCGCACAAAACCAAAATGCAGCATCAAAAACAATGCGGCAAAATACATCGTTTCCGCAATTCAATTTCTGATTGTCACAGTTCTAGATATGATGAAGTTTTTCAAAATTCATCATCTGTCTCAGAGGAACTGAATTTGTCTCTAGGATCATAATGGATATTTAAATTATTATCGTCGACTTTATGTACGTTATGGATGGTATATCCCGTGTACCGCTGATCGCGCTTCAGGGTCACCTTGTGAAGGTGGATATCATACCACCTAAAAGCGCTGGAGTTACACAAAGACACAGCAGAAATTTGGAAATGTCATCCCATCACACATTCCTTCTCTCCAGAGATGCTGCCTGCCCGCTGAGTTAAAGAGTTCCCACGGTAGACTCACGAGTCACTAAGGTAAACGCACGGGCCACTACGTTCTTACAATGTGTTTAAATGTTTCAAATTTTAACCTCAAGAGTACATTTTACTCGTGGAAAAGTTTGAATTTTTCCAAGAGTTAACAAGTGTCACGGGTACCTGCCGTTAGCGCCAAGAGTCGCTAAGTTGCGTCCATGAGTTCCGATGTTCCCGCTACGTTAATCGTACGTGATTACCATGAGTTAAATTTGTTTTAAGCTCGGGGTACCTCGTGGGTCAGCTCGCACCGTGAGACAGGGGTTTTAAACAAAAAAGAGCTTGATGGATATTACATTGGATATTTGCAGCAGAAATGGCTAATCCTGAAACTGTAAACAAGGCAGCATTTCTCAAGCTTATGTATGGGCTTTGTATCAATACTGATGGAGCCCTCAGTCAGATAGATCAGAGCAGATGGCAAATTAAAGTGCATCTAAGAGAGAGCTCCGAGTCATTCCTTCGATCTGATTGCTAGGTGACCACAAGGTAAACAAACTGCTATTTTTAACTGGAAGGACTGTCATGGTCCTTCATAACCTCAATGCCTTGTGCTCCATCTACAAATGAATAATACATTTGAATTCAGTTACAAAAAAGTTGATTGTGTTATTCATCTGAGCCAGTAACAATAGTTAATATTTTTTAGTTATTCTCCTCTTACTTGTTCAGAAAGTCTGTTCTTTTTTAATTCTTTTTCTCCATTATCAATGTGAAGATGGATTTCTTCTATTTTACAGGTCAGATCACCTTTCTCCTCTCTGCACTTGTCCAGATGTCTCCTCAAATGTTGAATATCATTCTGCAGTAAGGGACACAAATGGTACATTGTTCAATGAACTGTTTCCCACATAATCAACACAGTGTGAAACATTATTTGTACAAAGTACATCATTTTAATTTTCAGTGCACAAAATGAAATCAATATGTATTATACTGCATGAAATGTTAATATTATTTAAAAAATGGAGAGTAATAAGTTTGGAAATAACCTGTTGATAATTAAAGACAAAGCCATCACTTCAATTTGCGTCTGTAAATCTACTATTTATATTGCCAGACAAATCAACCTCGAAGAAAGCGGCGATTCAATTTTTATTGATATAATTACATCTGAATGAGACCCATTGAGGGATTCTGTTATGCAGAGGAGGGAACGTAAGTCATTTAGCATGACTAAAATTGTGAAAATATTGTTTTTTAAAGATGAAAAGGCTATTGAGATTGTGCCTTACATTACTGTCTCTAGGGATCGACTAATGGTGCATCCAGCTGTATGTCACCAGAGCTGATATTTTTCATTATTTTCTCCTCTCTTGTTTTTAATTCAGAAGGGAAATTTATCAGAGACTGGTCTACCACATTCTATATCAGTAAGTGAAAAGTAGTCTATTTTCATGATAATGGACTGTAACCCTTCCTTGGTGTGATTTGTTAATGGTTTATTAGGAGTCTTATCCTAATCTATCCTTTAAAAAAAATCTGGAATGTAGACAAAGCTGGCCTTATTACTCATCTTTTGTTCCTCTGAGAGGTGGTGTTGAAGCTTCTTTTAGAACTCTCACAATCCAAATGTTATTTTTTGTAATGGTTTAATACACCATCAAAGTGATTTGCAGTGCCACGTTAAATGATTATTACAGAAATAAACTATTTAGGAGCAGACCATTCTACCCTCAGACCATCCTACCATAAGCCTGCTCCGGCATTCAATGTTTATGACTGATCTGTGTTGGAAGGAACTGCAGATGCTGGTTTCAACCGAAGATAGACACAAAAAACTGAAGTAACTCAGAGGGACAGGCAGCATCTCTGGGGAGAAGGAATGGTTGACGTTTTGAGTCGAGAACTTTCTTCAGACTAGTTAGGGATAAGGGAAACAAGAGATATAGACGATGATGTAGAGAGATAAAGAACAATGAATGAAAGATATGCAAAGAAGTAACGATGATAAAGGAAACAGGCCATTTTTAGCTGTTTGTTGGGTGAAAGCGAGAAGCTGGTGCGACCTGGGTGGGGGAGGGATAGAGCGAGAGGGAATGAATGAATGAATGAATGAATACTTTATTATCATTATAACATGTAAACATGTACAACGAAATTAGAAATGCCAACCAGTCAGTGCACCATTCACACATTTTCTTAGAGCAAAAGTCTAAGATAAACAACTAAAATAAATAACATGAAAAAAAAACACATTCTTCTGTCTATTTCACAGTCCCTTTGGTGTGTAGCACACCTGTACTTGAAGTTAGAGGAATCAATATTCAAACCACTGGGCTGTAAGCTGCCCAAGCGAAATATGAGGTGCTGTTCCTCCAATTTATGTTCAGCCTCACTCTGACAATGGAGAAGACCTAGGATAGAAAAGTCTGTGTGGGAATAAGAGGAATTAAAGCATTAAGCAAGCAACCAGGAGATCAGTTAGATTAAGGCACACTGAGCGAAGGTGTTCAGCGAAACGTTTGCCTAGTCAACGTTTGGTCTCGCCGATGTACAAGAGACCACATCTTGAACAACAGATACATTAGATGAGGTTAGAAGAAATGCAAGTGAACCTCTGCCTAACCTGAAAGGACTGTCGGGGTCCCTGGACAGACTCGAGGGTGAAGGCACAGAGACAGATGTTGCATCTTCAGCGATTGCTGGGGAAGGTACCTGGGGAGGGGGTGGCTTGGGTGGGAATGGATGAGTTAACCAGGGAGTTGTGGAGAGCACGGTCTGTGCGGAAGGCGGAAAGGGGTGGAGATGGGAAGATGTGACTAGTGTTGGGATCCCGTTGGAGGTGGCGAAAATGTTGGCGGATTATGTGTTGTATGATGGGGTGAAAGGTGAGGACTAGGGGGACTCTGTGTCTGTTGGGACTAGGAGGTGAGGGAGCAAGGGAGGAGCTGCAGTGCACCGAGGAGACACTAGTGAGGGCTTCATCTATGATGGGAGAGGGGAACCCCTGTTCCCTAAAGAATTAGGACATCTCGGATGTCCTGGTAGGGAACACCTCATCTTGGGCGCAGATGCGGCGTAGACGGAGGAATTGGGAGTAGGGGATAGAATATTTGCAGGATAGACACAAAATGTTGGAGTACAGTGCCCTCCATAATGTTTGGGACAAAGACCCATCATTTATTTATTTGCCTCTGTACTCCACAATTTGAGATTTGTAATAGTAAAAATCACATGTGGTTAAAGTGCACATTGTCAGATTTTAATAAAGGCCATTTTTACACATTTTGGTTTCACCATGTAGAAATTACAGCAGTGTTTATACATAGTACTCTTATTTCAGGGCACCATAATGTTTGGGACACAGCAATGTCATGTAAATGAAAGTAGTCATGTTTAGTATTTTGTTGCATGTCCTTTGCATGCAATGACTGCTTGAAGTCTGCGATTCATGGACATCACTGGTTGCTGGGTGCCTTCTCTGGTGATGCTATGCCAGGCCTGTATTGCAGCCATCTTTAGCTTATGCTTGTTTTGGGGGCTAGTCCCCTTCAGTTTTCCCTTCAGCATATAAAAGGCATGCTCAGTTGGGTTCAGATCGGGTGATTGACTTGGCCGCTCAAGAATTAACCATTTTTTAGCTTTGAAAAACTCCTTTGTTGCTTTAGCAGTATGTTTAGGATCATTGTCTTGCTGTAGAATGAACTGCCGGCCAATGAGTTTAGAGGCATTTGTTTGAAATTGAGCAGATAGGATGTGTCTATACACTTCGTACAAATCCACACCTGACTCATGAAGAGTGTTTCTGATCTGTCAGACAGGTGTTTGGGGATTTTTCTTTATTATAGAGAGAATTCTTCTGTCATCATCTGTGGAGTCTTCCTTGGCCTGCCAGTCCCTTTGCGACTAGTAAGCTCACTAATGCTCTCTTTCTTCCTAACAATATTCCAAACAGTTGATTTTGGTAAGCCTAAGGTTGGCTGATGTCTCTAACAGTTTCATTCTTGTTTCTCAGTCTCATAATGGTTTCTTTGACTTTCATTGGCACAACTTTGGTCCTCATGTTGATAAACAGCAATAAAAGTTTCCAAAGGTGATGGAAAGTCTGGAGGAAAGACTAGGTGCTGAGAGCTCTCTTATACCTGCATTAAGGAGGCAATTAAACACACCTGAGGAATTACAAACGCCTGTGAAGCCATGTGTCCCAAACATTATGGTGCCCTGAAATGGGGGGACTATGTATAAACACAGCTATAATTTCTACATGGTGAAACCAAAATGTATAAAAATGGCCTTTAATAAAATCTGACAATGTGCACTTTAATCACATGTGACTTTTTCTATTTCAAATCGCAAATTGTGGAGTACAGAGGCAAATTAATAAATGATAGATCTTTGTCCAGCATTATGGAGGGCACTGTAACTCAGCGGGACAGGCAGCACCTCTGGAGAGAAGGAATGGGTGACGTTTCCTGTCGAGATCTTTGCAGGAAGCACGATGGGAAGAAGTGTAGTCGAGATAGTTGTGGGAGTCAGTGGGTTTGTAATAGACGTCAGACAATAGTCTAATTCCTGTGATGGAGACTATGAGATCGAGAAAGGGGAACGAGGCGTCGGAAGTGGTCCAAGTAAATTTGAGTGCAGGATGGAAATTGGTGGTGAAGTTGATGAAGTCCATGAGTTCTGCATGGGTGCAGGAGGTAGTACTGATGCAGTAACAGAGATAGAGTTGGGGGATAGGTCCAGTGTATGCCTGGCACAGGGATTGTTCAACGTACCCTACAAAGAGGCTGGCATAGCTGGGGCCCCTTGTCTGCGCCCATACGTCTTGGACTTGGAGGAAGTGGGAGGAGTTGAAAGAGACGTTGTTAAGGGTGAAGACCAGCTCCGCTAGGCGGAGTACAGTATTAGTAGAGGGAAATTGGATAATTCCGCCGTCGAGAAAGAAACAAGGGCTTTAAGGCCTTCCTGATGGGGGATGGAGGTGTAGAGTGACTGAACGTCCATAGTAAAGATGATGGAGTGGGGGCTCGGAAACTGGAAGTCATTGAAGAGATGAAGGGCATGTGAGGTATCTTGAATATAGCCAGACAGAGAATGGCCAAAGCTTGAGCTGGGATTTGAAATCTCTGCTAATGATCCGGAAATTAAATCAAACCTAACGGTGAATTTTATTGCTAAAATCTTGATATTCGTGTGAAGGATTTTCACACTTCAACATTGCTGTTACAACACATCCATGAGTTGATCGGACATGGAGGAAGACCTTTCATGCTATCAAAGCTTTGGACTGTTATGTTTTGGACTATATACTGGGTATCATGCCTGATTTTAAGGGTTTGGTGCGCACGGTACGACTTTAAACTAAAACCAGTGTTTTAATAAGTTTAATAATCAAGTTATGCTTGCTTCTAAAAGGCGAAAGTGAAGATGGAAGAGTCGATGAAGAATTCTGATTGCGGATATATAGTGCATGCTATTTTTTGTTTCTCATTAGGTCACTAGGGAGACTGGGGTTCAATTCCATGACTTTTTGTTTTTGATATATGTTAAGCCTTCATGGCTACTTTTTTGATGTTTATTAATAATTGCCTCGTTATATACTCTGAACAATTAGGGACCGGTATGTTGTGGCCATTTGACTTGTTTTGTGTGTCATTGATGATGGCATGTGTCTTTAAATTTTAGACTGCCCGTTATATTGTGGGTGGGATTTATGATGTATTTTAGGGTGTGTTGGGAGCTAAGTTTCTTGCGTAGAAGCTTCGTTTTCAGTTTAGTTTTGGACGAGCATGGGGAAGGTTCACCCTTTGACCATGCGAAGTGTAACGGAGACACAATGAGTTTGCTAATGTTTAATGCGATAAGCTGAAGTTCGATGAAGATTATAGTGTACGAGTCGGAAGAAGTTTGGATGTGCCTTATTGTTTTTCATCAACAATAAAGAATTTATTAATCAAAGGATTGTGTTTTGAAGATTTATCTGTGAAGAAGCTCTGAAGGTCTCAGACGGAGAGCTCGCATGCGTAGAAAGATATTCCCCTTAACCATGTAGTCCATTTAGCGGCTAGAGGGAGTAATCTCTTGAACGATATAAAAATCTGCCACTACAGGGTAGAAGACCGTTTGCGAGAGTCCAAGAGGGGGGGGACCGGTGGAGACTGGAGAAGGGGGTCATCACTGGGTGGTGAGGACTCCTTCCCATAGAAAAAGACATGGAGGTGGAGGCAAATAATCTGATTGTATCCTCAACCCTGCATTCTAGCCTATCCCATAACATTTCAGCCCTTAGCTGAAAAATATTCTGTCTTAAAAATATTCAAAGATTAAAAATACCCACCATCCTTTCAAGGAAGAGAGTTCCAAAGATGTGACCCTTGAAAGAATTTTGCCTCATCTCCCTTAAATGGGCTCTTCAGGGCAGCACAGTAGAATTGCTGCCTACAACACCAGAGACCTGGGTTCGATCCTGACTATGGGTGCTGTCTGTACCCTGTGGGGTTTCTCACACTCTAAAGACGTACAACTCTGTAGATTAATTAGCTTCTGTAAATTGTAAATTGTCCCTAGTGTGTAGGATAATGCTAGTGTACATGGTGATCTCTGGTCTGCACATACTCGGTGGGCTGAAGGGCCTGCTTCCACGTTGTATCTCTCAAGTCTAAAATATGACAGTTATTAGTCATATTGTAAACTAGAGTCACGTTTAAGTCACAATCTTTCTTTTTGGGAAGAAAAACTACGAAGGCATCGTATTATTTTCAGATTTAATGAATCTACATCAATGCCCATCAATCAGACCTATGGTTAATTTGGGAAAATGTAATGAAAACTCAACCCATTTGTCTTCTATCTGTCTGTAAAAATGTCAGCCATGGTTCAGCAAGTTCCAGTCTGGAGAATTGAGAACAAAAAAAACATTAGTAATCTTGTGCTGTGCTGTTGAAAATTCTGTGTCTAGAAGAGGAATAAATACTGGCCGAAGCACATAGGACTACTCTTCTTCAAATGATTGCCATAAAAATGTTGGCATCCATCTAAAAGAGTAAATGAGGTCTTGATAGTACTGCCAATGATACTGGAACTCCTCAACACGCAGAATCAGCCTAGACTTCAGTGTTCAAGTTTGTGGAATGAGACTTGAAGCTGGAACATTCAGAGGCAAGAGCTTTATAAGCTTTGTGGTTAATTGAGCCACAACTAACTGGTTTAAATATTATCAATTTATTGCCTTTATGGAGTAAATGTTCTATGTGTTTGTTCTTGGTGCTAGTCGCTGTAATTTACACCATCTCCATCATAGCTTTACACAATAGAAGAAATATGTCTGCCAGTGAACTGAATGAACCCCCACACCAGTTCATCCAGTGAACTGAAAGAACCCCCACATAAATACACCACATCAGCGCTACTCACAATATGATGCATCAACCATACTCCAAGATGTCTCATAATCTGCTATCTGACTGTACCATTGATTTAATTATCGTGTAGTTGGACTAGACTGATAGACACGCTGCTAGAAAACAGTTGTTTCCTGTTCTTGTACTTCGTTATTAGATCAAACAAGATGTTATCCGTGGAATTTATATGCCTGGGTTCAGAATTATGCAATTTGTAGTTGTTTTAACTAATTCTTTGCTATTGAGCATTTAGTGATAAGATATTCAGCTTGTTTGTAAATCGGTACTTTATTTCACGGTGCTGCTTAACTATTTTTGGGAAATCACTTAACACTCTGATGAAACAAACAATTGTCAATTGATTTATAATAGCACAATGTAACTAACATCATGAAAAGAGGAACACGTTCAAAATACTCAGTTATTGAAACATTAAAGGAAATGAGTCAAGAATGGTAAAATGAGTTATACTGTACATGCAGATTAGTTACCTGGAGTTTCTTAAGTTGTGTGTTTAACAGGTTCACTGTGCTCTTTTTCTCTTCTAAGGTCTTTGAGAGTTCTTCCACCTTATCTCCCAATATCTCTTTTTCATTATTGCTCATATTTCCTTCTAACTTGGCCAACTTTCGGTCTAGCTGCTGGATCTGAAAATCCTATCAACAGAAAATATATATTTCATCAACCCAGTCAAGCTTCATGTATTTTTATTCTACCACAGGAAAGAAAATTGTTTACAATTGCAGGGCCTGAATGTGTGCATAGTATTAACTGCCAACTGTACCTCCATCCGAACAATGTATTGGGAAATTAGAGTGGATGAAAATTTCTGCACATAAATTTTCTGATGTTATGAATTAATATTCTGAGAATTTGTGCACAGCCTTGAATTAATTGTAAAATTATCTATTTTGCATTGTGATATTCAATTAATCAGTGTTATCAGCCTTTTAACTGGTGATAGAAATAAATGCATTCTTTTACACAAAGTTGTGCACAATATGATGAAGTTGAAAATCCCACTGAGAAACATTTTAAAATGTTTTAGTATCAGCAAATAAGGTATTGATTACAAGCAAGATAAACTGATATTATAGGAGAGTATACATTCACAAAATCTATGTCTGGATTTTAACCTTGAGCCCAGAGAGAAAAGACAAATTTCTAAATCATTGTTTCCTTTATCCATACATTACCTCTCAAACTAACATTAAAATTATATTCTAGATTTGTTAGTTTTGAACAGCTTTAGCTCAAAACTGTAGTAAAAAATAAAGCAAAGGTAGGACAAAAAGTAAACATTTTATCCTGGTTCTCTTAATATCCACCCATATAATTCACTTAGTATTTTCTGGAGTTAAAAAATAGCTGCATTAAAAATCCAGTCATCAGCTTGAATCACTGTTAATGTAAAGTTCCAATTGCACTATTTTTAAATATAAAATTTCAAGAATTTGGTGATGCATTTCTGGTTGCACTTAAAGCATTCATTTCCTATACCATGGCTATATCGCCTATAAAATGCACAATATTTGCTTATGCCACTCCAACAAAAGCTTCTAACTCTGTACCTTGTCTATATGGATCAAGAGTAGCAAGCGCAAGAGAATACTGCCATCTACGTTATCCTGACTGGGAAATATATAACGTCCTTCATTGTGCCAGGAATAAATCCTGGAACTTCCTGCTCAGGAGGTATGGTGCAGGTACCTTTACAAGAAGCACTACAGTGATTCAAGATGGTGTCTCACCACTAACCATCAGAGACAGTTAGTGAAGACCAATAAATGTGACCTCACCCACATGCCAAAAAAGGAAATAAAAAAGAAAATGGGTTCTGTTCCAATGATTCTTAACAGATTCTTAACAGATTCTGCTAAACAGTGATCAATGCTTTTGCAAAACCCCTTTGGCAGCTAACAAAACCATTTCCCTCAGCAATACTGCCTGTCCAGTGCCTCTTATATTGTCCCAGCAACTCAGAAACATTTATAAACTATTAAAACAATATAAATAATTTAAAAGCTTTAAAGCATCATACTCCTTGATGTAGATAGGAAATAAAACAAAATCAATTAAAACCATTAAATAAAGTATACAATTTATGCTCTTCTATGTCATCATTAATGCAGCTGATAGAGCTGCTGCCTCACAGGGGTTCGTTCCCAACCTGGGATGGTGTCTGTGTGGAGTTTGCACGTTCTCTCTGTGACCATGTAGGTTTCCTCCAGGGTGCTCCGATTTTCTCCCCGCATCCCAAAGACATATGGGTTTTGTAGTGTCAATTAGCCTCTGTAAATTGCCCCTAGTATGTAGGGAGTGTATGCGAACGTGGGATAATATAGAACTCGTGTGAACAGGTGATCGATGATAGGTGTGGAGTCACTGAGCCGAAGGGCCTGTTTCTATACTGTATATTTCAATCAATCAATAAGTTCTCCTGAATCTCTGCAAGATCCAGCCTTGCTATTGAACCCTTTGAGAAATATCAGCAGAGCCAGCAAATGCCAGCAGGTCCATGACTTGCATGTTCGTGCAGGAGTCCCAAAATTTACCTCCAATTATTCTGAGAAATGCTGGTAGAAACTGCCGATATTTACCAGAGAAATCTGTGCCAAAGTCTACTATAAATGTAATGGAATACATCATTGCTGCTTATTCATCTCAACACCTACTGTTTAATAAGGTTTATTTTGGAGGTTCAAGTCCGTTCACATTTATTGTCACATACACCAATTAAGGTACAGTGATATTTGAGTTACCATGCAGCCATACAAGTAAAAAGAATACAATACACAATAGAATTTAACATAAACATCCACCACAGGGGAATCAGCATTCTTCACTGTGATGGAAGGCAATAAAGTTCAGTCATCTTCTTCCTTTGTTCACCCGTGGTCGGGGACTTGAACCCTCCGCAGCCGCCGCTATAGATGTTCAGGCCCTCTCGTCGAGATGATCGAAACTCTCAGGCACCGTGATGTTAAGTCCGCGCCGCGCCGCGGCTAGAACCTCCACAGACCGCTGTTCCATGATGTAAAAGTCAACAGGCACCTGGCAACAGGCTCCAGCACTGGCGATCCTCGGCAAAGGATGCCATCGCCCGCTCCGCGATGGTAAGTCAGTGCCGCGCCTGCTGCTTGAAGCTCTGGGCCAGTCTCCGGTCTGGAGAGGCCGCACCAATCCAGTTGTTAGGCCGCGAGGGGGGTGAAGATGCGACAAGGAAAAAAGTCGCATCTTTGTCGAGGTAAGTGACTGGAAACGGTTTTCCCCTATTCCCCCCCCCCCCCATATCAAAACATACCGAGAAACATTAAAACATACATTTAGACACACTAAAAATAACAAAAAAGTCGAAAAAACACACGAGTTGCTGGCGAGGCTGCCGCTCGTGCCGCCACCCAGTGGAAGCAATAAGGTCTGAACTTAGATGTTGTAAATATATCAAATTACTCTGTGTAATTGCAATAAACAAATGTCAGAAAATGAATCATAATATTGGACATGTTATTAAAATCTACGTAAATATGATGGCCAATAAAAAAATTCTGAAGGTATGGAGAGGCAAACATGCATACACAAGTGCAACTAAGTTAAAATAGCCATGGTAAAGATAGCAAAAATAAATGCTGAAGAATGTGAATGCTGAATGTAGAAACAAGGAAGTGTAGATGCTGGTTTACAAAAAAAAGGCTCAAAGTGTTGGAGCAACTCAGCAGGTCAAGCAGCATCTTTGGAGAACATGGATAGATTCTGAAGAAATGTTTGGTACAGTGCCTGATTACAGAGGCCTTTAACTGTTGAAGTCTGTGTTTCATTCAGGCCAGAGCATGAAAAAGATCTCTCTGTCTTCTACGAAGGCATGATATAAAATGAGTTTGGGGGCGATGATTGCATATGGGTACAGGAGCAGAAAATAAAACTGTCAGCAATTTGTCTTCATTGGTGAATTGGTCAGCATGCCTTAGATTTGCCACAAAATGGGAAATGGGAGAGAATATCACAACTTTCTTGCATGCTCAATTTGAGTAGAGGAAATGCTTCTCTGCAATTATCCATGCGATAGATAAATCACCATTTATTGTACATGCAAGAATGATGGATGATCCAACAGACATCTTTTTCTTTGATTTCGAACAATTATATCATTATATGCACAAGCTTAACCAAGCAATAGTACCAATGGAGCTGATAAAATACAAGTAGATCATGTGTAATATTTTGAGACTCCCCTTTTACTGCCAGAGCTCTGCATTTTCAAACATTCTGTATGAACAATAATGGAAGATTATTTCTAAATTGTAACATTATAATTCCACCCATTGTTAATTGGAGATAAAATTATCATGAAGCATAACAACTAATGTATCATTTGCATAAAATTATTCCATTGATCCACCGGCTCTTTACAATTGTTTCTGCATGTCATGTGTACTGTAAATTGTTTTTAATATTGCAAAAAATATTTAAATATCTCTACCATTACACAACAATATCTGTAACGGGAAAAAATGTTTACTGTAACACTATACAGCGAAGCGTTATGAATAATAAAATACCTATGATTACCTGGCTGTAAATGACTTCCTGCTGTTTGATACTTTCAGTGTCAAGTTTGTCAATACGGCTATTGAGATTGCGGAGTGTTGCCTTATTTCCTGACATTTGGTTTTTAGTTGTTTTGACCTCCTCATTAATGGCGTGAAGATCTTTAGCTTTCCTAAACTTCTTGTCCTTCAGATACTTCATCTGCTCATCAAGTTCCTATTGATTAAAGATTTATGAGTGAAAAAACATATTTTGACATTGTGAAATGACAATGTCTGTAATATATATATATTATGGTGTCACGTCAATAAAGATGAACACATGATTCTGATTTCTACCCTTAGTTAGATAACACACATCTCCAGTCATTGTGTTTTACATCTATATGGCTGGTTTTCAAACTCTTCAGTCTGAAGGTCTCGACCCGAAACATCACCCATTCTTTCTCTCCAGAGATGCTGCCTGTTCCGCTGAGTTATTCAAGCTTTTTGTGTCTATCTTTAGCTAAAACCAGCACCTGCAGTTCCTTGCTACAATCTTTGTTAAGCGAAACAGGTCCTATTCTCATAACATTATTCACCTCAACTAAGTATTTTCTTCACCTCCGTTGAAGTGAATACAATCCAAGTTACCAAATCTTTCTTCAAAGTGAAAAAAAAATTCCAGCTCTGCCAACATCTTCATAAATCGCCCCTGGATCCTCTCCAGAGCAATTACACCCTTTCTACAATGTGTCATATTCTTACAGCATGGAAACAGGCCCTTCATCCCAACTTGTCCATGCAGATCAAGATGCCCAATCTAAATTAGTCCGATTTATCCGCATTTGGCCCATATCCCTTTAAACCTTGTGTGTGCCAGTGTGTGTGTTTTAGGTTGTGTGTGAGAGTGTGTGTCAGTGAAGCGGCGACAACACCCGGAGTGAGCGGACATTCGGAGACTTGGCGATGTCTGGGGAGCGTTTCACTTTCCCTCCCTGCTCCCCCCCCCCGGGAATGCGGGCCCGCCCAGGTGCTCAGCTGGGGTCCGGGGGAAGGCGAGGGTCAGTGACCCGGGGGTCGGGCATCGGAGCAGGGCCTTAGCCAGAGGCTCCGGAGGCAGCACCGATGCCCCCACTCACCCGGTCCGCTCCTGGCTCCAGGCCGGGGTTAAAACTCCATGCGGTGTGGACAGAGCGGCCGACGGACACAAAGCCGCCGGAGGTGAGGGTGGGAGGTGTGACCTCAGGGGTCGGTGCTGGGACCACCATCGTGTCTCACCTTTAGACTCTAAACTAAGCTCCTTTTTTCCCAAATCATCCCATGGGCCGGATTGGGCCCCATTTGCGGGCCGGTAGTCTGACACCCCTGCTTTAAACCAATGCCCTCTAGTTCTTGAATCACATATCCCGGGGAAAAGACAATGCATTCACCTTATATATTCCCCTCATGGTTTTTACTCATCTCTAAAACAATTTTTGCTTTATTTTGAATTTCCAGCACCTGCAGATTTTGGTTCCATGAATGTCAAATGGAATCATTAGTACTGCAGAATTTGCCATTTTAAATAGTGTGCGATGGGGGGGGAGGGGGGGGGAAACTGGTGTCCATTATTGCCGATTGACCACTATAACCTCCAAAGACATACAGGTATGTAGGTTAATTGGCATGGTGTATGCGTAAATTGTCCCTAGTAGTAGGATAGTGTCAATGTGAGGGATCGCTGGTCAGTACACACCCGGTGGGCCGAAGGGATTGTTTCCGCACTGGATCTCTAAACTAAACTAAACTAAACTAAAACTAAACCTAGTAAAGTATTATCATTATGTCGGTGAAATAAAGAGCTGAGATGATGGTTAATACACAAAAGGACAAAGTGCTGGAGTAACTTAGCGGGTCAGGCAGCATCTCTGGATCCCTGAAGAACAAGGATAGGTGACGTCGGGACCCTCAAACTGATTCAGTCTCCTGAACTACTTCAGCACTATGTCGTTTCACCTTAAAACTAGGCACCAATGCCGCTGATCTGCACCAGTAAGCCCTTCCTCACTAGTTGACGCGGCTGTTGTTGCGGCTCATGTTGTAGCCCCTGACAAGAAGTGCTTTCTTCAGGCTACCGCTACCGACAGGACGCACTCGGTCCCGAGCTGGAGTATGTTGGCCCCTCCGGAGGAGGTGTCGGCGGTGGAAGGAGAGGGGGAAGAGGCAGAGCAGACAGAGCAATGGGAGAAGATGGAGGAGCGAGCGGGGAGTGGACAAAGGGACGTCAGGAGGAGACGGTAGCAGCGTGGGGAGAAAGAGGCCGAGTGGGCAAAGTGATGGGAGAAGGAGGGGGAAAGGCCAAGTGGACAAAGCGATGGCCAGCAGAAAGAAGCGGTTGCTGGTGAGAAGGCAGGGAGCCCCACGGTGACCGAGCACGTTGTGTCAGTGGCAGCCACCTGAAGAAAGAGCTGTCCCCCGGGGCTGCAGCACCAACCGCGTCAACAGACTGTGCAATGGGTGAAGAAGGGCTCGCTGGCGCACCTTGCCAGCTTTGGCGGCGCCAGTAGGTCTGTCCGCTATAACCAAAATCCATCATTAAGGGGTCCATTAAAACGAGGGTTTACTGTATTTCTAAATGCAAATGGCATGCAACTGGGATGGGAATGTGGGGTGAAGATTCCAAGAGAATGTTCTGCTCATCTCATTGATGATAGAGACTGCAAGGAAGGAAGCTGGTGTCAAAATCACTATGTTGCACTGGATCCTGTGAATAACTGGTACAAAAACAACTTTTCAGTAGTGAAGGAGATAATACTGAAAATAGCGATTTGTGTACTGAAATGTTGCAATTACACCCATTCAGGCAAGTTTTATTTCATCATATATTTGATAAGACCTTTAGAGGGTAACTTCTCTGGGGAAGGGGTAAGGAGGGGGAAGGGAGATGGCCAGGAGGATTGTTACTCATTGCATGCCACACAGAAGCTGTCTTGTCCTGAGAGTTGGTCGACATGATTTCCCACACCCAAAGCTGTGCTGACTATTCCTAACCAGTCCTTGCATAACTAAATGTTGGTGGATTCTGTCCTTCTTAATCCCCTCCAGTTACTGGTGTCAGGTTCACCAGCCAGTATTTTCACAGCTTGCCCAAGCAATCCAATAAATGCCCAATAAATGCACATTAATCACCCTCCAATCTTTCCCGTGGCTGTAGATGATGCAAATATTTCTACCAGGGTCCCAACAATTTCTTTTTTAAGTTTCCACAATGTCTGAGGATACTCTTGGTCAGGTCTCAAAGATTTATCCATCTTAATACTCTTTAAGCTTATGCTTGGAATTTATGCTTGGTTAGAGGATGTAGGTACATTCACCAAGAAGGGGTTGGCGGAGAACAGTGAGATCTGTATGGGGAATACCAATTTACTAGGACAGTTTAAGATGTAGTTTATATCTTGTGTCGAGGTTTCGGAGGATTAAAGTGTAGCCAATGTTGTTCCTTTAAGAATGGAAGTAGAGGTAATGCAGAAAATTACAAAGTTGATTGTTGAGGGTAGGGAAGCAGACGTTGTACATGGATTTTAGTCAGTCAATTGATAAAATCCATCTGATCCGGAAAATTAAGATGTATGGGAACCATGGTGACTTGGCTGTTTGGTTTCAGACTGGCTTACTCATAGAAGACAGAGGATTGTGTTGGAAGGACAATATTAAGGCCGAAGATCTGTGAACAGTGGAGTTCCACAGGGTTCCACGCTCCCGGGAGGCTGCGGCCCTTGAGAAGCCGGACGGCGGGCCGCCGCGGCCGGACTCAGGGTTGGAGATTGCGGCTTCAGGAGGAGCCTGTCAAGCCGTTCCCGCGGCCGAAATCAATGTCAAAGATTGTGGCTTTGGGGGAAGGTCGCCGAGCTAGTCCCGTGGCAGCTCAAGGTCCGCGGCTTCAAGGCAAGCCCGCATAGCTGGTTCCCGTGATCGCACTGAAGGTCCAGGTCCAGACGGCGGGCCCCCGGCGGCCAAACAGAAGGCTCAATGGATCGCGGTGTGCAGGAGGAAGTCAGTGAGCCGGCTTCATGTTTGTCGGACCCAGTGGACAGCCAGCCTGGAAGGGGAAGCTGCTGTGCCAGCCCCTGTTCGTCCACAGGAGACCAGGAGGATGGTGCCAGTGACATCCAGGCAAGTAGCGAGGCCGGTAGGAGTGGACAGAGAACCAGGGTATGGCCTACCGCACCCTCGTGGTACCCCCAGGGAACGTAGGATGGGTGAGGAGAGGGACGTGATGTCCAAAGAAGGAGACAGCTGGAGGCCAGCAACAGTCTCGGACTTGCCTGGTACAGGAACCGCTCATAAGAACTAGAGCATGAAATTAGTGCCAAAACATGGCGCCTCCTGCATGTGGCTCAGTAGATTATTCTTGTACATCAGTTATTGGGGGTACGGTGATACTTTACTGGATTGTTTGTAAGGAAAATAATTTCACTTGTTACCAATTAACATATGTGATAATAAAAGCACTATTGACTATTGGTTCTGTGCCGGGACATCTGTTGTTTGTGATATATACAAACAAATTGGTCATAAATGTAGATGGTTGGTTAGCAAGCTTGTAGACAACACCAAAATTGATGAGTTGCGGACAGGGAGGGAGACTGTCAAAGTATGCAGCATGATATAGATCAGCTATTGATATGGGCGGATAAATGGCAGAGTTAAATCCAAGCTTGTTGCAGTGAGGTGTTGCACTAGGGAGATTGAATGCAAGGGGAAAGTATACAGTTAATGGCAAGACCCTTAACAATATTGATGTACAGGGGGATTTTAGGGTCCAAGTCCATAGTTCCTTGAAAATGGCTATACAAGTAGACAGAATGCATGGTATGCTCACCAACATTGCCAAGAGCATAGAGTACAAGAGTCAGGAAGTCATGATGCTGCTTTATATGACTTTGGTTAGGCAACATTTAGAGTATTGCATGCAGTTTTGGTCACCTCATTTCAGGAAGGATGTGGGTGCTTTGAAAAGGGTGCACAAGAGGTTTACGAGAATGCTGCGTGGATTAGTGCCTATTAGCTACAAGGTTGGACAAATTTGGATTATTTTCTCTGGAATGCCAAAGGTTGCGGGAAGACCTGACAGAAGTCTCTAAAGTTATGGGAGACATCGATAGAGGAAAAAGTCTATAGATGTATCTTTTATCCTAGATGGAAATGTCAAAGACTAGAGGGCATAGCATTTTGGTGAGATGGGCAAAGTTTAAAGGAGATGTGCAGGGCAAGTATTTTTCCCCCACAGAGGGCAGTGCGTACCTGGAAACATGCAGCCCGGGAGTGGGGGGAGATAGTCGCATTTAATAAGCTTTTAGATAGGCACATGGATATGTAGTTTATCTTGGCATCATGTTCGGCGCAGGCATTGTGGCCAAAGGGCCTGCTCCTGTGCTGTACCTTTCTATGTTCTATGTTCAAATTGTTCCATCTGATTTGCTGATAGCTTTATACAATGTAGCCCCTTTGGGATGTGATAGACAATTTCAATTTTTTTAATTTAAATCAATAGTTACACAAGCAAAATGTTACTGTTACATTTTGTGTAAAAACACACGTTGAAAGGTCACACTTACAAGTCATGATTTTCCTTAAAAGTATTAGTGATTTACTAACCTTCACTATTTTTTCTTCATTCCTCAGTGCCTTCTCGATTCTAGCCACTTGTTCCTCAGTACACACCACCGAGTCTGTCACGGCTTTGAGTCTGCCCTCAAGAGCTTTGGTTTCCTCTTTAGCATTCCTGAGTCTGCAAGTTAAATTACAATGTGATTTATATATTCGTTGTCTAATCCTCTCCTGATTTTGTTTCAGTCAAACGAGGGTTTTGTTTTCTGACTTCTGACTTAAGGAAAGCAATATATCATCTGTAAAATTCATGGCTTTCTAAATTCCACTGAGAAACTATAATCTTTAGCGGGTGTCAGTTTTATCACACAGGCAATACACAAATTTATAGAATTCATGGCTTTCTTCACTCCGCTGAGAAATAGCAATCCTTCGCAAGTATCAATTTTAACATACAATGATAAAACCAATTTCACTGACTCAAAATATTTCCCTTCATACAATTTTCTTTTCTCAAATTTTTGGAAGATATTTCTGGTAAAAATCCAATGTTTTATGAAACTCTTGTCACCATACAAAAAAATATTTGGAAAGACTGTTCAAGGCGTACACTGGCCCTATCCCCAAACTCTATCTCCATTACATTGCCGACTGCATCGGTGCTACCTCTTGCACCCATGCAGAACTCATGGACCTCATCAACTTCACCACCAATTTCCATCCAGCACTCAAATTTATTTGGATCATCTCCGACACCTCCCTCCCCTTTCTTGATCTCAGTCTCCATCACAGGAAATAGACTATCGACTGACGTCTATTACAAACCCACTGACTCCCACAACTATCTCGGCTACACTTCTTCCCACCCTACTTCCTGCAAAGACTCTATCCCCTACTCCCAATTCCTCCGCCGCATCTGCGTCCAAGATGAAGTGTTCCATACCAGGACATCTGAGATGTCCTCATCCCCTATCCCATCATAGATGAGGCCCTCACTTGTGTTTCCTCGGTACCCCGCAGCTCCTCCCTTGCTCCCCCTCCCACTAGTTGCAAAAGAGACAGAGTCCCCCTAGTCCATACTTTTCACCCCATCAGCCGTCGCGTACAACACATAATCCTCCGAAATTCTCGCCGCCACCAACGGGATCCCAACACTAGTCATATCTTCCCATCTTCACCCCTTTCCGCCTGCCGCAGAGACTGTTCCCTCCGCATCTCCCTGGTTAGCTTATCGTTTCCCATCCAAACCACCCCGTCCCCAGGTACCTACCCCTGCAACCGCTGAAGATGCAACACCTGTCCCTATACCTCCTCCCTTGACTCTGTCCAGGGACCCCGACAGTCCTTTCAGGTTAGGCAGAGATTCACTTGCACCTCCTCCAACCTCATCTACTGTATCCATTGTTCAAGATGTGGACTCTTATACATTGGCGAGACCAAACGTTGACTGGATGATTGTTTCGCTGAACATCTTCACTCAGTCCGCCTGAACATACCTGTCTCTCCCAGTTGCTAAACACTTTAATTCTTCCCATTCCCACACTAACCTTTCTGTCCTAGGTCTCCTCCATTGTCAGAGTGAATCTAAATGCAAATTGGAGGAAAAGCATCTCATATGTCGCTTGGGCAGCTTACTGCCCAGTGGTATGACATTTTGATTTCTCTAACTTCAAGTAACCCCGGCATTTCCTCTTTCTCTATCCCTCCCCCACCCAAGTCGCACTAGCTTCTCATTTTCAACCAACAAACAGCTAACAATGGCCCGTTTCCTTTATCATCGTTACCTTTTTGCATATCTTTCATTCATTGTTCTTTATCTCTCTACATCATCGTCTATATCTCTTGTTTTGCTTATCCCTAACTAGTCTGAAGAAGGGTCTCGACCCAAAACGTCACGCATTCCTTCTCTCCAGAGATCCTGCCTGGCCCACTGAGTTACTCCAGCTTTTTGTGTCTATCTTCTTTTATTTGGAAGGATCTTGTTTCTAACCCTTAGGTTTCACTACAATTATCAGGGTACTGGGTAGATTTTTAGATAGGACAGCATAACGATCTAATTAATGGAGTGGCCTTTGATGCTAGTGTATAGATGTAAAAAAGTATGAAATGATGTCAATATTGTCGTTACTGTTGGCACTTGAGTACCTCCTCTTGATTACATCCTCAAAATTTAATGTCTTAGCAATACGTATTGAGATAAGAGAATGGTAGCATTCTACCTTAGTTGTAGAATTTATTTGATATCATTTTCAAAGTAGAAGGAAAATAGAGCAGTGGTTAATTTCAGTACATAACACTCCCCTAATCATATGGTACCAACCTACTTTGAAGGGGATTATAAATTTGTTATTTATTTTTCTCCTTTAATAAACATTTATAACTATTTTTTCTGCTCAGTTTATAATAACTACGTGCATACATTTAAATAGCTATTAATACCTACATATTTACATAATGTGTTAATAGACAATAGACAATAGGTGCAGGAGTAGGCCATTTGGCCCTTCGAGCCAGCACCGCCATTCAATGTGATCATGGCTGATCATCCCCAATCAGTACCCCGTTCCTGCCTTCTCCCCATATCCCCTGACTCCGCTATTTTTAAGAGCCCTATCTAGCTCTCTCTTGAAAGCATCCAGAGAACCTGCCTCCACCGCCCTCTGAGGCAGAGAATTCCACAGACTCACCACTCTCTGTGAGAAAAGGTTTTCCTCGTCTCCGTTCTAAATGGCTTACTCCTTATTCTTAAACTGTGGCCCCTGCTTCTGGACTCCCCCAACATCGGAAACATGTTTCCAAGCCCTTAACAATCTTATATGTTTCAATGAGATCTCCTCTCATCCTTCTAAACTCCAGAGTGTACAAGCCCAGCTGCTCCATTCTCTCAGCATATGACAGTCCCGCCATCCCGGGAATTAACCTTGTAAACCTACGCTGCACTCCCTCAATAGCAAGAATGTCCTTCCCCAAATTAGGGGAGCAGAACTGCACACAATACTCCAGGTGTGGTCTCACTAGGGCTCTGTACAACTGCAGAAGGACCTCTTTGCTCCTATATTCGTTTTCTCTTGTTATAAAGGCCAAAATTCCATTCGCTTTCTTCACTGCCTGCTGTACCTGCATGCTTACTTTCATAGACTGATGTACAAGGACCCCCAGATCCCGTTGTACTTCTCCTTTTCCCAACTTGACGCCATTTAGATAGTAATCTGCCTTCCTGTTTTTGCTACCAAAGTGGATAACCTCACATTTATCCGCATTAAACTGCCATGCATCTGCCCACTCCCCCAACCTGTCCAAGTCACCCTGCATTCTCATAGCATCCTCCTCACAGTTCACACTGCCACCCAGCTTTGTGTCATCTGCAAATTTGCTAATGTTACTTTGAATCCCTTCATCCAAATCATTGATGTATATTGTAAATAGCTGCGATCCCAGCACCGAGTGTTTAGTGCAAAAGTTTGAGGTGCGAAATAATATAAAATGTACATGATCATTAGATGAGGAAAAAAATTGAAACCACACGCAGAAATGGATCAAAATATTTTTGAAAATACAAACAGATAGAGGTGAAGAGGTTTGACAAAAAAGCTCTAGAGAAGGGTATAGAAAATGCCCAAAGATTATCACTTACGATGGAACAAAATTTAGATTAAGAACAATAGATGGTTTAAGAGAGAATATAACATCTGAGACGATTGGATAGGTTTGACGAATCATGACGAGGAAGAAATTTATATGGAGCTGGAACAATGTGTAGGGAATGGTGAACTAAAGTAATCAGTAACTTCATGTGGAAAGGTTTTTATATTGGAAAGAATACTATCAGTTTTGGATCACACAAATGCAGATGAGGAATGCTCCAAAACAATCATTCTGTTAACCTGGAAACCTACACCTCTGTTTTGGGCAAAGTTGACTACACAGGTTTTATATAAAGATAGAAAACATTTTATTGTAACCAACTCCATCCCATTAGTCAAACTTTTTTGAAACAACCAAAATATGTTAATCAAGGAAGTAAAAACAACAGGTTTTAATGACAAAAAAAAAAATCATAGCAATGAGTAGAACTCTTACTTGGTGTTTTTTTCTATGTTTTCCCGCTTCAAATTTGTTATTTGACTTCTCACAGTTTCTAGATCAGTTGCAGTTCTATCCACTTTGCTTTTTAAGGTATCAAGCTGTACATATTACAGAGAAATTTTAGATGGCACTTGAAAACATCATTTTATCATCCATTAAAGTTCTAATATAGGGAAAAAAGTAAACTGCAGAGAACATTTATATATTCATACACCTTTCATAATATGCTTTAGCCAGAAAATTAAAGCAAGAGAATATAAGAAATCCAAAAAAATGACATTTAATAATAACAAATCTTGGGTTTTCGCAAGGCAGATGTTCTATTTATGTTTAAGGTATTTCCCATACCCATTCCTAATGGTCAATGAACAAAATAGATTGATAGGCCAATGTTAATGATCAAATAGATTGCTATGCGTCTGGCATCATATAAAAGACAAGTAAAGCGAGGATAATAGATTTCTTTCTCTGTAGCACGCTTTTAATAATAAATCAGTAAGCTTATGGCTATCAGTGCTGATAGTAGCCTTATTTTGTAACTTTTTTGAGTTTTAATTTCAGAATTATGTCTGCAAATCCTCAGACCAGGCTTCTGGCTACATGTCAATCACCATCCACTGATACTCAATCACTATTGTACCATAACCTCCTCAATAGTGGAAAAGCTTTGGAAAGTCAGAAGGTCAGTATACTTGTAACCACCATATTAATGGAGACAATCAAGTTAACTTTTTTGTTCAATTGGGACTCCTAGAGTATTTATGATGGAGGTTTGACAACATCAAGATGGATAGACTTTCCTTCGTCTCAGAGGGTCAATGCTTGGCATTTGTGAGGTGCAAATATATTTGCCAATTATCATTCCAGGTCTTCTGGCTTGCAAGCATCATTATCTGAGAAGATCCAAATAAAACTGAATAATGTGAAATCATCATATATCCTCACTGCTGCTCTCTTGTTGGGAGATTATTAATGAAAACTAAAGATGACCAGGCCCTTAAGACTGGTTGGAAATATATTCTGGGCCTCCAATAGCTACATCCACCTGCATTTGTATCAGTGGAGAGTTTTCTCCTCAATTCCTATTTATGTCATTTTGCTTTCCAACTTCTATTTATTAAGTCCACATTATATGCTGACCTGCTAACTATCCATTGCTTCACATTCCTCTCTTCTCAGTTTCAGTGAATTCTAATTGCCCTGAGATAGATTGCATTAGATGTATTTTGCTGGCAAGTAGTGAAATGTCACTAGTAAGTGTTCAGCTGAAGCTGGGGTTAGTGTGGCTTGGGAACATCAAGGGTAAAGAAAATGGATATGTTTTGTATAAGACATATATGCAACCCTCATAATGTTATCCTTTCCTATAACATATTGAGCAATGGCATAAACATTCAAGCAGTCCTTATGACTTTGCAAAATGCGTGGGTAAAAAAATAGTGTGCCCCAAATTTCATCTAATCATTCTTATCGATTACCCTCCCAAATAGGTTTTGCAAAAGTTCCCAGACCTGAAACTTTAACTATTTCTCTTTCCACAGATGCCACATAATCCCCTGAGTGTTTCTACCATCTTTCGTTTTTCAGTTTTGTGAATCTCGTTTGCTGCAGCCCTGTCATGTTCTGCCCAAGTTAAGTGAAAAAGTAAATTGAAATTATTGCCATAAAAACTACTCCGTTTTGTTTAACGCCAGTGATTTCAATCAACCTTTACAGATAAATATTCAATTAAGCAATAAGGAGCAGTCTAATTTGTGTCATGTATCTGGTGTCCCTTGTCTGTCTGGATAAATCTGCTTGTATTGCAACATGTGCATTGTTGCTTTGAGTAACCAGTTAAGGTTTTTTGGCAGATACAATTTTTAAGAAATATTAACAAAAATGTAAACATATTAGCTATATAAATGGGCTAATAATGATCATGTTGTTTGTGTGAAAATTACTAACTACCAAAATTATTCATGATGTATAAGTTTATCCAGCTAAAATTACTACAGGTCATTTAAAAAAACACAGTAATTTGTTTGCACCTTTGCTTCTAAATCTGCAGCCGAACAACCCATTTGCAATCAATGGGATCTTGCATCCTATACAGTTGAATGCAGGATCTGGGAAGCAATTCTCTTATTTGGAACTGCTAGCATTTAGCCAGTGAAATCCAACCACCTTACCTATTAGTTTAAGATTTTCTACTTACAGCCATGAAAGACAAAGAGTTTTGTTAATTACCTCATTTTGTAGTTGAATACGGTTTGTTTCATGTGCTTGATACTCTAAACGAAGTTTAGCTCCTTGACGTTCATTTATGGAAATCTTTCTTACAAATTCTTCATTGTTTTCAGTCTCATTCTTAAGAAACTGTACTTTCTCATTAATTAATGCTTCTTTTTCTCGTATTTCCTGCTTTATTTCTGCTAGTATCTATTAAAGAGATATTTTTGTGTGTTACGTATTATCTAATATGCAAAACACAGATTTAAATTATTCAGGGAATTAAGTTTGTTATATTTTTGGTACACCTTTAAATCAGTATCAAACCTATTAAATAATATTAGATAAAGGATTTGTTCTCCACGTGCTTCCATCTTACTCTATCCTCCTGGCTGCAATGAAGCTTTACCTTAGAATGAAGAAAAATTCTTCAACAGGACATTTACAGTGAAGATTTAAAAATTAAATGTATCCAGTTGCCGGTAAAATCAGAAAGTCATTTTGGCTCATGGATAAAGGCTGTAAAAGATTCCAGATAAACAATGCAATATGGTAAATGTAATTTAAAAATAGATATATTGGACAAAGAGTGTCCGAAAACACTTCTGATGAGAATAACACATTGGGAGGGGGGTTACAACATTTAAAGCAGATAATTTTAGCCTTGACATCGGCTTTCATCTACTTTTTGTGATTAAATGCCATGCAATTAGCACCCGTGAAAAATCAGCCTCCCTCAAAAAATAAGGTAGTAATTTGAAACAGCATTAGGGTAGTTTATATGTAGAAAATAAATGCACAATACCATAACCTGTAAGGTTCTTAACAGGACAAGGCTCACTCAAACACAACTGGCAACAGAAGAAGATAGAAAGAGATGGAGGCACACAGCAGATCAGGCAGCATCTCTGGAGCACAAGGATAGGCGATCTTTCAGGTCGAGACTCTTCTTCAGACTACTTGCAGAAGGGGGGGAAAGCTGGAAGTAAGATGGGGGCAGGACAAAACCTGGCAAATGAGCTTGGCGCCAGCCCGGAGCATGCGCCCTTTTTAGGGCGGGCACCTACGGATGTCGAACCGGATGGCATCACCCTGCTGCAGACTTCTGCTGCCTCAACACAAGAAGAAGAAGATAGGTGGATACAAGTGAGAGGAGGTTTGATTGGCAGATGTTTGAATAAAGGCCAGAGCTGCAAAGACAAAAGAAGTAAGGGTAGAAGAGTCATGAAATGTGAAGCCAGAGGAAGGAATATTGGTGTAAGGGGGTGGGAAGGAAGGAAAGGGGATGGGGAAAGAGTGGCAATCCAGAGGGGTGGGGGGGGGGGAGGAGCATGTGGGAGGTGTTGTAAGTTATTTACCTAAAATTGGAGAATTCAATGTCCACACTATTGGTCTGTAAGCTACCCAAGTGCAATACGAGATGCTGCGCCTCCAGTTTGCATGTGGCCTTAGTCTGACAATGGGTGCGGCTCAGGACAGGTCAATATAGGAATCGGAAGGAGTTAAAATGGTGAGCAACTGGGGTGTTGCAGTTGTATAAGACATTGGTGAGTATTGTGTTCAGTTTTCATCACCCTATTTGAAAAGATCAAAGAATTGAGGAGCTGTTGGAAATGACACAGATGAGGAGTTGAGGCATGCATAGTTTAGCCATGATCCTATTGAATGGCAAATTCCTTGCAGTTTCTTCCCATGAAGACGGGAATGGTCTTCTCCAGCTTGACAGTAATTAGCCACGGTCAACATGATCCTATTGAATTGCAGGACAAGTTTGTGGAGATTGGTAGCCTATTCCTGCTCATATTTCCTTGTGCGCTCTTACATATAAAACACAAAGATAATATTGATCACGCTCCTGCGATTTCCTTGGCAATAAACTAGCACAACACAGTTAGTTTTACTGAGATTATTCAATGATAGTTTTTAGATCCACTTTGGGTGCACTTAGAAATAGTCATCGAATAATCAATGCCATTAGATGTTCCCATGATTTTAGTAAAATGTCAGGTCCACTTACATGGATTGGAATTGGAAGTGCTCAGTCCAAATTTGCAATTGTAATGTTGTGAACCTGGAGATGATCATAAAGCTGACCTACTCTGTGAAAATCTATTTTTCACATTTAGCTCATAAAAAGTGTAACATGATTGTTTTTAGTAAATTTTTAATTTGAACTCTGCTGCATTTATTTTGCAAGATAACACAATATATAAATAGGAAAAAATGCAACAAGCAATATGCCTGATTTATGATGACTGCAATACTATGGTTTTATGTACTATGACAGAGATTACACGTGTTGAGCAAACACGTCTATTATTCTCATTAAGTATAGTTGCTTCAAAATTAATCTACGATTGGTAGCATTAAATATGCCATACAAGATGAAAATTGAGATGAAAACAAATGCAGAATTCACAATCTTTGCTATAAAATGCACTTAGTACTACTTGCCAGTAATCATTTGCTTGGAAGAGATTTTTTCCCCCCAGACATCATCCCCTTCACTGTGAATGTGTCTTTCAATACATATTTATTATGTGAAAACATTTGAACAACTTGAACAGTTGTTTCTTCAAAAAATGTTAAATGGTGTTATCTATTATATTACTAAAACTCTCATCTTGTTTGTTTCTGTGTAGGTGTGCGTGCACGTGCATGTGCGTGTGCGTGTGTGTGTGTGTGTGTGTGTATGTGTGTGCGTCTGAGCATGTGATTCTGGAACTACGCCAAAAAGGTACAGGATAGCGCTACAATTTTTGGACCACCTTACTTACAATTGTCCTGTGGTCTTTTGTATCAAGCTTTGTTCAGACTGATGTTATATTTTACAAGTTATTCACATTTTTAACTTTACAAAACCCCACTTTGAGAACAATTTCTTCCCTCTGCACTGGCACTTGCAGCTATGACATGCTCGCTACAATGTTGCTATCCCAGGACACTGAATCCTGCAAGCCCTAGCAAATGCGCATTTAAAAAAAAGTTTAAAATGAGGGAGGGTGAATAAGGCGAAATGAGCAGCCCCTGCGCAGTTGGGGGCTATGGGCGAGTGATGGAATATTGCGTTGGGGGAACGGGTTGCGTTGGGGGAATGGGTGCATGGTGAAATTTTGCCTTGGGGAACGGGTTGCGTTGGGGGACCAGGTCTCCCATGGGGGCTGTGGGTGAGTGGTGGAATATTGCGTTGGGAGAATGGGTTACGTTGGGGGACCAGGCCTCCGCTGTGACAGGGACCCAACATGCACAAAAAAAATATGATGGGAGATCAGTTGACAATGGCAGTAGATTTCTTCCATAATGTTACAACAGTTGCATATTACTCCCTGACATACAGAAATTCCTGTCAGAAATAACACTTCTGTACTTTAAAAATCTGCAAATGACAAAGAATGAATTTGACAAATATTCTGTCATTTTAACGTAGATGGCTTGAAATATAAGCAAGAGATACTCAGCGATTCAGGCAGCATCTCTGAAGAGAAGAAATCTTCAGAGAAGCTGATTGTCCTGCTGATTTCCTCCAGCATTTTGTGTCTATCTTCGGCATAAACCAGCATCTGCAGTTCCTTCCTACACATTTGAAATATAAGCAATCTGTTTTCCTCTTGTAACGGCCAGAAACAGATATATGTCTTGCGGTCTTGGGCCAAGCTGTTCCCAAACCAAAATGTGAAGGAGCATGCAAATATTATACCTGTCCAAAGGCCACAATAATGTATACATAATGGCTTAAATATAAGAGATAATACAAAACTGTGCTGCAAATTAAATTACTAACAAGGAAAGAAATGCTCCCTACCAATGCACACTTGTCCATATCTTGATCCCTTCTCTGCATCTGTTCTATTGTGTTCTGCCATTGCCTAATTAGTTCTTGCCTCTCACTGTGGGATCTGCGAAAGTCATGTGCTATTTTGTCCAGTTCCATCTACAATAAAAACATGTTTACAGGTTTGCTTTCATTAATAAAAACATTTAAGTTTGCTGTAAAGTGCAGCAAAGTTTTACATAAAAGGAATCTCAAATATAATGCAAGGTTGTATTTAATATTCACACAATAACAATCCTGAAATTCTGCTGAAACAAAAACCAAAAATGCTCAAAGCACTCAGCAGATTAAATAACAGCAAAGGGGAGAGAAAGCAAGTCAAAATTTCAGTTTAAGAACCCATCATCGGAACTGAGAAACTGCAAAGATTTGTGTATTTTAAGTTGCTGTGACAGGGGGCAGAGGTCTGTGATTGCATGCAAACCAAAATTATCAAGCTAGCAATTCTTTTGTTTTTTAATTGGCAATTTTTTTCCAACTGTAACAGCAATTAACGTTCTTCTTCCAATGTTGTCTATTGCATTTGGTGCTCATTACCTTGTCTTGCACAGATTCGGTGACCACTTCACTTCGCAATGGCAAAGTTAGACTTACATTTCAATTAAAAAATGACTCTCATTTCAATTATCCATCCCCTCTCTCTTTTCCCTCCTAATTGCTCAAGAATGCCCAAGGTAAGTTTGACAAATAGCATCTCATATTCCATCTGGGCACATGTCTCAATATTGAATGGAATAATTGCAGTAATTTATCCTTTCCCTTCTTTCTCCAGAAATATCAGAACGTTTCTGTTCCAACTTTGGTTGGTCAATCGATCAATTGAAAAGTACATCATGGTATCAGGGCCTTTGGTCCTGAATCCACACCAACCTTTCAAACTCATCCTATGTTATCCTACTTTCACACCCACTCTCTACACAAGTTATAGAGGACAATAAACCTACAGACCTGGATGACCATGGGATGCGAGGAAACCCGAGCACCCAGAGTAAACCCACGTGGTCACAGGGAGAATGTTCAATCTCCACGCAGAATGTACCCGAGGTTAGGATCCTACCTGGGTCTCTGACATTGTTAGGCAGCAGTTCTACCAGCTGTGTCACTGTGTTGCACTTGAAATGGTGGTATTTAAAATAATAATTATCCTGACAATTTCAATTTGTACCCCTATGATACACAATTCCTCCACAGATCTACCTTTACAATTTAATACATGCTTATTTATTTCACCTCAACAGGTTTGATGAAGGGTTCTTGCTATGAACGATTGACTGTTTCTCTCCCCACACGTACTGCTTGACTGCTGAGTATTTTCATATGGTCTGCTTTTTGTTTGGTGTTCAAGCATCTCCAATTTTTGCTCCATCTTAATTCCACAATACCAATAATAGCACTGTTCTATGTGACATATCTTACCTGTGCTGCAATTGTTTCAGTCATTTCATTGTCAAGTAGCTTTCGTTTTTTGTTTACATCATTGGTCATCCTCTCCATTTGTACTGATATATCCTGTGGTAAATAGAAAATTATTTTGTTTAATGTACAAGCTTTTGTTTTAAATGTTTTCCGTTTTCCGGCAGGGGGAAAGAGGTATGGGTAATGGTCCAGGCTTTGTCCACCAGTGAAAATTCAAGTGAATTTAGGGATAGAATACCAGAATGGTAGAATCATGGAAAGGCACTCATCATTTACAGTAAAATAATCTGTAAGGTATGGGTGGTACTATGGAGACAGAAGAGATAATAAAGAAACAGGAAAGGGGAGGTTGCGAGAGAAGTTAATGCCGTGAGGAAAGGAATTTTTAATCCTTGGGTGTTTGGGGAGAGACAATCAGTTTGGCAGGGAGGCGGGCAATTAGAAACAGTGTGGAATATAATATGTACTGTGAGTTTCGTGCTAGCCAAGGCTTAAACATGAAGGACTGCCATGAGCGAGGGGGAGGGGGCAAGAATAAAGGTAGATCTGGGGGAATGATACTTTGTAACTTTTTAAGCGCACTTTAATGTGGCGACATTAAGCAAAGAATTTCACTGTGACTTGTCACATGTCACGGGGTGGAAGTTTGTGGAGTGGCTATTACTAGGGAGAAGGTGCTTGGGAAGCTGAAAGGGCTGAAGGTGGATAAGTCTGGACTGCACCCTGGGGTTCTGAAAGATGTGGCTTTTGAGATTGTAGAGGCATTGATAGTGATATTTCAAGAAACGCTAGTCAGGAGTGGTTCCAGATGATTGGAAAATTACCAATATTAGCCCACTGCACAAAAAGGAGTAAAAGAGAGTAGTGGGAACTATAGGCCGGTTAGTGTGATTTTGGTGGTTGGTAAGATTTTAGAGTCCATTATAAAGAATGACTAGACCAAGTGCAGACCCGTTGGTTCTGTTTCCCCAACGCGCATTTGCCGGGGGGGGGGGGGCTGCGGCATCACACTAACCACCCCCCCCCCCGTTGGGTCTGTTCCTCCAAAGCACGGTTGCGGGGTGGGAACCTGGGACCCACAAACACACAGACTCATCACACCCCTTGATATTATCTTAATTTTATTAATTGGCTTCTTTTATCCCATCTCCACCCTATCCACTGACGAATAGCCCTCACCTCTCAGGTGTGTCTAGGGGGGGGGGCAGAGTTTCTCCAGCTTTTTTTTGTGTACCTTCGCTTTTCCAGCATCTGCAGTTCCTTCTTAAAGACAGAGAGACCGTTGGCGGGCTGTTTCTCCAACGCGCGTTTGCGGGGGCAGGGGGGTCTACGGCATCACACTCACACTAACCATCCCCCAAACACACAGGCGGGGGGAGGGGGGGGAGGGAGACGGGGTGGGGAGAGAAGAGGGGAGGGGGGGGGAGGGAGACGGGGTGGGAAGTGAAGAGGGGAGGGAGGAGGAAAGGGGAGAGATTGGGGAGGGAGAGGAGAGCAGGGTGGGGGAGAGGGAGGGGTAGGAGAGTGGGTGGAGAGCGGGGAGGGCAGGAAGGGGAGAGAGGGGTAGGGGGTGGGAGAGGGTGGGAGGGGATGTTAGAGGTGGAGAGAGGAGATGAGGGGAACGGGAGAGAGGAGTAGGGGGAAGAGAAGGGGAGAGAGAGGGAGGGGGGAGGGAGAGAGGTGGGGGAGGGAGAGGGGAAGTGGGGAGTGAGGGGGAGAGGGGTAGCGGGGTGTGGTGCAAGAGAGAGGGGAAGGGGGTGGGTGGGTGATGGGGGTGAAGAGGGGTGGGGAGGGGGAAGAGAGGGGGTGGGAGGGGAGGAGGGAGAGGGGTGAGGAGAGAGGGGGAAGAGTGTGGAGGAAGGGGGAGGCGGAGAGAGGGGGAGGGAGGGGGAGAGAGAGGGGTGGGGGAGCGAGTGGAAGATAGTGGAAGAAGGGCAGGGAGAGGGTGGGTGAGGTGTAGGGAGAGTGGTGGAAGTGGGGAGAGGGAGGGGGAGAGGGGTAGGGGGTGGTGGAAGAGGGTGAGAGGGGTGGGGAAGGGGTGGCGGGAGAGAGGGAGTGGGAGAGACAGGGTGGGGGAGGGAGAGAGGTGGGGATGGAGAAGGGGGGAGAGAAGTGGAAGAGTGGGGAGGGAGGGGGAGGGGGAGAGGGGTAGGGGGAGTGGTGGAAGAGGGACAGAGGGGTAGGGGGAAGGGGGAGAGAGGGAAGGGGGGTGAAGGAGAGAGGGATGGGGGTGGGAGGAGGGGGGGAGAGGGAGGGGTGAGGAGAGGGAGATGGAGAGGGGGAGGAGAGAGCGGTTGGGGAGGGGAGGAGAGAGGGGAAGGGGAGAGAGGTGTGGGGGAGGGTGCAGGGAGGGGAGGTGGGAGATGGGGCAGGGGAGAGAGGGGTAAGAGTGTGGAGGGAGGGGAAGAGTGGGGGGGAGGGGGAGGGGGTGGGGGGAGAGAGGGAAGGGGGTGGGAGAGGGAAGCGGTGGGGGGGAGAGGGATGGGGAGGGGGGAGTTTTGGGGGAGAGGGGGAGGGATGGGGGAGGGACGGGGAAGAGTGTGGAAGGAGGGGGAAATGTGTGGAGGGAGAAGAGGGGTGGGAGAGAGAGGGATGGGGTGGGAGGAGGAGGGGAGGAGGAAGGGGAGGGAGGAGGGGAGGAGGAGGGGAGGAGAGGGAGAGGGGTGAGGAGAGGGAGATGAGAGGGGGAGGAGAGTGGGGTGGGGGAAGGGAGGAGAGAGGGATGGGGGAGGGGAGAGAGAGAGGCGTGGGGGAGGGGAGGGATTGGGGAGGAGGGAGATGGGGTAGGAGAGGAGGAAGAAGAGTGTGGAGGGAGGGGGAGAGGGGTGGGGAGAGAAAGGGAACAGTCCATCTGTTCCCCATTCCCTATCAGCCCCAATCATCTTTCATTATACCCACACACGTGATGACGCGCTACGACACAGGCTGCGGGGGTGGGCGGGAGGGGCTGGGGCTGCTGCAAAGGCATATGTAAATGGATCCATTCCGATTGGACATCTGTGAGCATTGGGCATTGTGACATCACACGACGGAACCTTCACCAACATTCTATGGGTGAGAGCTGTTTTTTTAAACATTTTGAAATTTTGGGGTGGAGGGGGAGAAGGATTTTATTAAAAACGTGTACATAACACGACGAAATTTAATCAGGAGTGGCTACTCGTAAAGAAAAGTGAAGTCTCTACTGAAATGGAAAAAATCTCGGCGTTTCTCCGTGCGGTGTTGGCGTAGCGAGGAATCAAAGGCTGGCTGGAACAAGTCAAGCAGACACACACACACACACAGAGTTTTAAATATAGACTAGACCAACTCTGGACACCGAACATGCGTTTGCGGGGGGGGGGAGGCTGTGTCGTCACATTAACCATCCCCTTCCTCCAAAGCACGGTTGCGGGGTGGGAATCTGGCACCCACAAACACACACACTCATCAGACCCCTTGATATTATCTTAATTTTTAAATTTGCTACTTTTATCCCATCTCCACCCAATCCACTGATTAATAGCCCTCACCTCTCAGGTGCGTCTAGAGGGGGGGAGGGCAGAGAGAGAAAATTTACTGTTAGAAAAAAAAAATTGAAGAGGGGGAGGTGGAGGGTGGAGAGGAAGGGGGGTGAGGCAGGGGGAGAGAGGAGAGGGAGAGAGGAGGGGGTGGAGAGAGGAAGGAGAGGATGGAGGAGAGAGGTGAAGGGGAGGGTTTGGAGCGGGCGTGCATGAGTCGAGCTGCGGGCTGTGAAGAGAGAAGGGCAGAGAGAGAGAGAGAGAGGGGAGAGACAGAGACACTGGTACACAAAAAAAAGCTGGAGTAACTCAGCGGGTGCAGCAGCATCTATGGAGCGAAGGAAATAGGCAACGCTTTGGGCCGAACCCATCTTCAGACATTTCGTCCTGAAACGTTGCCTATTCCTTCGATCCATAGATGCTGCTGCACCCGCTGAGTTTCTTCAGGTTTTTTTTGTGTACCAGTGTCTCTGTCTCTCCCCTCTCTCTCTCTCTCTCTGCCCTTCTCTCTTCACAACCCGCTGAGTTTCTCCAGCTTTTTTTTGTGTACCTTCGCTTTTCCAGCATCTGCAGTTCCTTCTTAAAGACAGAGAGACCGTTGGCGGGCTGTTTCTCCAACGCGCGTTTGCAGGGGCAGGGGGGTCTACGGCATCACACTCACACTAACCATCCCCCAAACACACAGGCGGGGGGAGGGGGGGAGAGGGAGACGGGGTGGGGAGAGAAGAGGGGAGGGGGGGGGAGGGAGACGGGGGTGGGAAGTGAAGAGGGGAGGGAGGAGGAAAGGGGAGACATTGGGGAGGGAGACGAGAGCAGGGTGGGGGAGAGGGAGGGGTAGGAGAGTGGGTGGAGAGCGGGGAGGGCAGGAAGGGGGGAGAGGGGTAGGGGGGTGGGAGAGCGGGGGAGGGGATGTTAGAGGTGGAGAGGGG